>CM038215.1:113873105-115122086 GCA_021442155.1 Cymbidium sinense
GGAATCAAGTTCAAATGATTATTTGGAGTGTATTGGTGCCATTGATTTGGTTTAATTTGGTTTAAATTTAATTTTGGTTCATTTGAGTTCATTTGCGTCAAATGGGTCAAGTTAACCAATTTGACCCAATTGCCCATTTTGGCTTGGGTTGGGTGTTGGTTCATATTCAATTGGTCAATTGGAGAGGATTTCATGCTTTGATTTGATTTAATTTAGATATAATTTTAGTTTAGGCAAATTTGATCCTATATGTCAATTTGGGATAAGTGGTCAATTGGGTTCAATTAGCCAAATCGGATTCAATTGTGACATTGGTCAAGTTCAACAATCAATTCAGAATGAACTCGAGCCATTGGTTGCAATCAATTTGGGTTAGATTTTGATTTGACCCATCTTGGCCATTTAGGCCAATTTGGGTCAACTTGGGTCAATAGGGACAATTGGGTTAGGTTTGGCTCAATTGAAGGTAAAGTCATGTTCAAGTATTAATTTTGCATTAGTGTGAATCATCGATTTCAAGAGATTTGGCTTAGGTTATAATTTATCTAGTTTTGGTTCATATGGGTTAAAGGGTTGACTTGGTCAAAGGGTTAAGTTGACTTGGTTTGACCCAATTTATATTAATTGATCATCATAAGGTGATCAACAATCATGATATGAAGTTTGGATTGGCTTCATTTACTTTGATTTGGATTGAATTAGATTTTGGTTCAAATAGGCCAAATTGCCCACTTTTGGTCAAATGAGCCAAATAGATTTAATTGGCTTGATTTTGAGTTGAGTTCAATTTAGCTTGATGATTGTAAATTTTAATTATATTTGAATAGATTATTAAAGGAATAATTGATTCATGAGAAAATCAATTGATTTTGGAGAGAATTTGAGTGGGATTTGATTGAGTCGAAGGAATTGGCTCAAAGAGTTCAAATTTGGGTTTTAACTTGATTTGAATTTGATTTTGGCTATTTGATTATATATTTGATTTATATTTGGGAATATGATTGAATATATTATTGACTCATGAGAAAATTAATTGTATTTGAATTGATTTGGAGGAAAATTTGGCCAAGCTCATGGAGATAGGCCAAAATAGCTTAAGAAAGATTTTGATTTAGTTTGATTTATTTTTAATGATTTTAGTGAAGATTTCATTTATATTTATAAAGATAATTGAAGATATGATTGATTCATGAATAAATCAATCAATTTTGAAGAGCATTGGATGAAAATTTTGCTAAGTCAATGGGATCCAATCATAAGGCTTAAGGAGGATTAGATCAAGAGCATCAATCATTTGATTTGGGATTTAGATTTTGGATTTGGTAATTGGATTTGAGTTTGAATTGAATTTGAGGTTATTTTTGAAATTTAGATTTAGATTGAATTTAAGAAAGTGTACATGGATTGGATTTAGGCTATAAGCTAATGGTAGAACAGCTTCAAACCAATGCATTAAGGAGAAAGGGAGTAGACTACGTCGGAGTTCTATATGTGGTGTGGTAGGCCCACAAGGCATCAATTAACTGCTCATGCCACTGTCATTTATTTTCATCAAGTATCTTCTTCAATATTTGGATGAGAGTTTTGTTGAAGGCTTCTATTAAGCCATTTGTCATCTTGTAGTAGATGGTAAAGTACTTCCAATCTATGTTGTGTCTCTGGGAAAAGCTGTTGATCTTGATGCTCTTGAATGCAGTAACATTATTGGATATAATTTGGTGAGGCACCCCAAATCTATATATGATATGATTTCTAAAAAAATTGGATCACATGCTGAGTCATGGCCTCTTTGAGCAAAATCGCTTCCATGCATCTGGAAAGTAGTTTGTAGTAACTAGGATGAATCGATGACCCTTAGAAGAAGGAGGATCAATCGGACCCACTATGTCGGTACCCCAACACTCGAATGGCCATGAGGCCAATGTTGGATGTAGAATATTGGGTGGTTGATATAGGACCACACCGTCCACCTGACATTGGTGGCATCATTTAACATGCAATCTGATCATCACATGGCAGTAGTATCCTGTCTTTTTTGATTTTAGCTTTATCTTCAAAATGGATTAATGAGCTCCACATGGGCAGTGTATCTCAATCATGACTCACAGGCTTTGTGTTTGTCTAAACAATGTAACTACATATGATCGAAGGACCACTGGTACAAGGTGCCATCAATGAGAGCATATAAAAGTGCTCTCTATTTCATCTGATGGGCTTGAGACTTCTCTTGAGGTAGTTTTCCTTTGTTTAGGTAATCAATGAATAGTTGCATCCAATCCAACTCCTCGTCCCTTTTGGCGACAGCAACCTCCCCTTCAAGTGAGTACTTATCTATGAGTTTAGTATTAATAAGAGATAGGTTTTGTCTATTTTGGACTCTTATTGATATGGGCTCATCTTCTGGACATGCCAATTTCTTGGATAGTTTAGCTAAGGCATCTGCTACTGCGTTGTCTCCTCGAGGAATCCTATAAATGGTAACCTCTAGATTTGAGCCAATAACTCCATGGTGTACTTGTGGTAGTGATGAAGCTTAGGCTTGAGGACTTTGTAGGACCCAACGATATAATTAATGACTAACTGAGAATCCCCAAAGATGTTGATACTCTGAATGCATGGCATAATGGCTAACTCCAGACTGGCAATCAGAGCCTCATATTTGGCTTCGTTGCTGGTGCATGGATTTAGCAGATGGTATGCAAATCTCATCACATCACGGTCTAGAGTTAGGAGAACTATTCCTACCCCTATTTTTTCTGGAAGAGTAGATTGTGGTTCTTCTCCTCTTTAAGAGAAAGCCGCACCATCAAAATATATCTCCCAGCAGTGAATTCTAGTGTCCCCTAAGTTCATGATTTGTTCATCAGGGAGGTCATCATTAAGCAGAGAATCAGGAAGTGGTGTCTTTGAAGAAATTCATAAGTGCTTGTCCTTTCATCGCACGGAGGGGTATGAATGTAATGTCAAAGTCTGCGAAAAAATTATGGACCAATGTGCCAACTGTCCGGATAATGTCGGCAGTGTCATGAGGTACTGCAGTGGATTGGTTCTAGAGATTAAGTTCACCTTATGAGAAAGCATGTAGTGATGTAGCTTTCGAGATGCAAAGATTAAAGCTAGGTAATGCTTCTCAATAGGTGAAAAACTGGCTTCAACGTGGATTAAATAATAACTGAGATAGTAGAGAGTGTTCTCTTTCCCCTCATCATTGGTTTGAGCCAACAAAGTAACAAGGGAGTCATCTAATGCAGCAGTGTAGAGGATTAGTGGCTTGCCCAGGACAGGAGCTGGTAGAACTTTTGGCATCATCATATACTACTTGATGTCTTCAAAAGAATGCTGCACTTATCATCCCACTTAAATTTGGCATCCTTTTTTATAAGAGTTGAGATTGCCTGGCATCACCCTGATAGGTTGGATATGAGCATCTTAGATACGCCAACTGCCCTTGGAATGATCATAGTTGTGTTAGACTTTTAGGGGGTGACATTTCTAATATCGCTTTGATCTTCTTCGGATCAATTTCAATTCTCCGGTGTCAGACAACAAACCCAAGAAATTTTCTTGAAACTACTTTGAATGCACACTTCAAGGGATTCATTTTGAGGTTATATTATCTTAACTGTTTGAAAACTACTCTCAAGTCAAAGAGGTGGTTTTCCTTTTCTTTATTTTTGACTACAAGATTATCAATGTTACACTCACCTTGATGATGAATGAGATCATTGAAGATTCAAGTCATAGCCCGCTGGTATGTAGCACTAGTATTTTTAAGATTGAAAGGAATGACCTTATAGCAAAATATTTTCATCAGGGTTCAAAAAGCAAAGTTTCTTTCATATTTAGGGGCCATCTTTATTTGGTTGTATCCAGATGAGCCATCCATGAAGGAGAAAACTATATGAGATGAGGCAATGTCCAACATCAGCTCCGGGATTGGTAGTGGAAATTCATCTTTTAGACATGCCTATTTAAGTCCCTAAAATTGACGCATATGCGTATTTGACCATTCTTTTTCTTACCTGGGATGACACTGGCCAACCAGGTAAGATATTTTTCTTCCATGATAAAACCAGTATCGATCAATTTCTTCTTTAGAAATGACCCGCTGTTCAATATTTAATCGCATGTGTCTAGGAGCTTGCTTGATAATGTTAGCATTAGACTCTATTGCTAGTTTATGGACTGCTACGTCAAGAGATAAACCAAGCATCTCTTCATAATTCTATATGAAGTAGTACTTAAACTAGTCACGACCAAACTAAGTCATTGGTTTTGTTTCATTCAATAAAGCGATGTATGTGGCATGGATTCTTCTTCCTAGGTTAATTTTCTTGAGCTCGTCGATGGTTAATATGATATCCTCTTTAAACTCTGGCGGTGCATATTTGACTTCAAAGTCATCTAGACCATCTGAAGTTTCTAAGCATACCTCGTTATATGAGTTAGTATGGTTTGAAAAGAACCTATCAGATTCCAAATGATTATTGATGACTAAGCCATAATCATCATCATTAACTGGACCCATGTACTGATTCCTAGTCTCGATCTTGATTGAGAATGTTTGCATTTGTTGTCCCATAACCTTTTAAAGTAATTTGACCTGTTTAGACTAAGCATGTGGAATCAATCCTTTCTTTGCTAAATTAAGAACATAAGGTGAGTACTAATCAAAAGATAATTTTATTAAATCTTTATATGAATCATCCTCAAGTTCTACATTAACTTCTTGACTTCAGGATGATGCTCCAAGAAAGAACCTCTTCACTTTTACATCTGTGGAAGACTTAGGGGCTTCCTTAACTACCAAACCCTCAACTTTTTGTGAGGAAAGTAGGGTTAGAGCTAAGGCTCCCAATTAATGCTTGACTATTTCACATATAGACTTGGATATACTCATGCTTTGCTTTGGAGCCCGGTCTTCATCACCATGCAGCTCAACTATCACCTGCATGGGGATCTACTACCTAGAAGTGCTAGCTGGTGTACTAACCATATAGGACTCATCATCTGAACTAGATTCAAAGTCTATATGGATAGTAGGTGTACTCCTGGTAGCAGGGACATATCTCATATTGGGTGGTCAATAAGGAGGTCTTATGTCCCTGGGAATGCCTCTGGATCTGCCTCTTTCTCTGCTTGGTGAAAGTCGGGTCATCCTACCCATATGTTCGAATGGAGTAACGAACTGTGGGTGGAATCCAATATCAGGCTTTACTTTCTCCTCCAAGTTTATTTCTCCCTCCCTTTTATTTTCTTTTTCACTTTCTTTTTTCTTTTCTTTTTCTTTATCTCTTTCTTTTTTTTCTTCTTCTTCTTCTTTTTCTTTTTTTTCTTTTATTTTTGAACTTTGGGCAAGTTTACAAGAATAGACTTGTTGATTTTGAGGGAGATAGTAGGCTACATCTTCATATAATTTGACCTCATGAACTATGAATGGTTTGAGATCTCCTTTGACACAATATGAAATCTCACCTCTCATGAACTTGATGCACTGGTGTAGAAATGATGAAATCAGATTATTTTCATGTATCCAGTCTCCCTAGCAAAGCATTGAAAGATGTATCTGAGTATATAATATGAAAGTTGGCTGTAGTCTTCCAATAATCTATCTCTAAAGATAACACTATAGAACCTAAAGCCCTCTCACCTTGTTCATTGAATCCTCTCAACATCATCCTTTATTTTGAAAGTTTGGAGATGTCAATCTTCAAGTAGGCATGGGTTTTTAGACTCATAATATTCACCACTGCACCTGGATCAACTAATACTCTAGATAATCTAAATCTGCCCATATCGATCGTGATGTAGAGGGGATGATTATGCTCGAACGTCCCTAAGAAAAGGTCTTCATCTATGAATGTGACTCCTAAGACTTCCTTAGAGTAATGTGCTTCCATCCTATAGCACTCAACTAAGCCAAACATATTTCAGGATCAAGAAAATCTTTGATTAACCCTCATCTCTTTAGATAAGACAAGGGTGTCATATATGCTTTGCTTAGCTGACAACTTCCTAAGGTGAGCGAGGACATTTTAATTGACTCTAGGTTGTCAGTACATCAAAGTATCTATAGAATCTCACGGTGGAGGGATGTCGTCGGTAGAACAATGACTTGCTTACCCTTATCTTGAGGTGCTACCCTAGGGGGTAGAACCTTGCCGCTACGAAGGTTAACTTTAGTGACTTTCTAAGATGATATGGTGGAAGGTTTTAGCTCATCAGGTGCACCTACAGCTTCTCCTATTAGACCCACAGAGTCTAATGACTCCAAGTCAATCTCAAGGGGTGAACTCATAAGATTTAGGAATGGATAATCCATTTCTAAATCGAATGAAGAATGATCAATTAGTGCTATTATCATTTTCTAGACTTGGAGTTTTCTAGAATAAAATCAAGAGCATCAGAAGTAGAGAAGATGTAAATGAATCAGATTTCTTCATTGATTTCTTTTTAGGTGGAGGTACATGATAAAAATCAAATAAAGTAAGCAGGGTAAGGGTTTTGGTGCCCTTATCCACTGATACAACACTCCTATTAAGAAGCACTAGATGAAGTGGTAGTTGCAACGGTGGATAGAATGCTTGACTTAGATAGTGGTTGCGCTACTCGAGTATCTTGGGCAAGTGAGGGATGTTGCTACTACTGTTGAGCTCCCACCTTCCCCAAGTTGTCTTTGACAACTTACAAATCTTCCTTGATGTTAGAGATTTAAGCTGCCTTAGGCACCTGTAAGGAAAGTTTCTTGTTCTTAGAAATAATTTTCTTAGAGGTTCAGGATTAGGAGATATTCCAACCTTCTTTGGTCTTAAGAGGATCGCATGTATCCCTGTTGACCTCATTTTTAGGATGAGTTCTCAACCTGACCATCTTAGACATAGGACTCTTCTTATACTTTAACAGATCCTTAATCTTAAGACACGTCTAGTGATTAGGTGGACATTAAACCTAGCCCTAGAGACTTAGAAGAGTTAGTCATAGGAGTAGGTCAAGCCTTTGGGGTGTTAGAAAAATTTTCCTACCTTATAGCTTGGACCACATTCCTGTCTTCCTTCCTTCAAGTCAAACTCCAAATCAAATCAACATCAAACCTAAATCAATTCCAGCTTAATTGATTTTCTCTAAACCCAAATCAATGCCAAATGATTGAAATTGATGATTGAAACTTATGATTGAAAATGATTGAAATTCCAAGTTCAAAATATTTCCTAAGTCCTTTAATCCCCTCTTAAGGACTTAGCCTAAATCAAATTCAAATAAATTCAAACTCATGACATTTTCTCACAACTAATTTATATTCTTATTTATATTCACATATACAAATGAAATATAAATTTAAATCAATCAAACTAAATCTAAATCAAAAAAATATTTCATAAGTCCTTTGATTCTCTCTTATGGATAGCCTAAATCAAATCTAAATTAATTGGAATCATTAAAATTTTCTCACAATCCATTTATATTTTCATTTATATTCACATATATAAATGAAATATAAATTCAAATCAATCAAACTAAATCCAAATAAAAAAACTTTCTTAAGTCACTTTGATTCCCTCTTAAGGACTTAGCTTAAATCAAACTCAAATCACTTCAAATCCTTGAAATTTTCTCATAACCCATTTATATTTTCATTTATATTCACATATATAAATGGAATATAAATTTAAACAACCAAAACCAACTCCAAAATTCAAACTCAAATTCAATCAAAATCCAACCTAAGCTTTTCAAGTCAAAATCTTGAACATAGCCAAATAAATTTCAAATCAAGCCAAACTCTTGATTTTCTTCATGATTCAATCAATCCTATCATGAATCCAAATATAAACATAAACTTAATCACCAAATGAAAATCAATTCAAAATCAAACAGTTAAACTCATGTTCACCCTTTTGAACTTGAAATTGTCAAATGAATCAAAACCATTGACTTTAAACCACTTGCAAATGGATTTATATTTCAATCATAAGTCCATATGTGAGTTCAATCAAACTCTAATCAAGCTTAGACCAAGCCATTTGACCTACTTAGGCTCACTTGAGCCAAAGTGACCTAAAATCCTCTTATGAGCCAAATTCTAATCCTAACCAAATTGGATTGAACTAAGTCCACCTAAGCCTCTCATCATGATCAACAATCATCATGAGATGATCAATCACTCAAATTGGGTCAAACCAAGTCAAACCTAAGGGTTGACCAAGTCAACACTTAGCCAAAATGAAACTAAACTAACCAAAATCCACCATAGGCCAAATTGATTGAAACCATTGATCAAAACTCATTCATGATCAATATTTGAACTTGACCAAAAGTCAACATTTGAGCCTAACCTAGCCCAATTGGCCACTTGACCCAAGTTGACCTAACTTGATCTAAAAAGTCAAAATGTGTCAAAACTTGATCTAAGCAAAATTGATTGAAACCAATGGGTCAAGTTCATTCCAAAATGATTGTTGAACTTGACCAAAGCCTCAATTGGCCAACTAGACCTAACCTAGCCTAATTGACCATGAACCCAACTTGACCTAAAAGGTCAAATTGAGCCAAACTCAAATATAAATCAAATTGATTGGAAAAAAGTTACCAACCCATTTCAAATGGCCAACCAAACATGATCCAACCCATGACCTAACCCAAATAGGTCAAATGGGTCAATTTGGTCAACTTGACCCATTTGACATAAATAAACTCAATTGAACCAAAACCATATATAAACCAAATTGAATCAAACTAAAACCACCAAAAAATTTTAAATGGTCATATGAACCTTGACCAAGGTTTGACCTTGACCCAATTGACCCATTTTGACCTAAATGGGTCAACATGAGCCAAATCACATCAAACCAATTCTAAATTCAATGAAACTTGGCCTAACCTATTTTTCAAACATATCAAACATATTCAAATTGAAACCCAAGCCAAATGAGCATTTTACCCCTAGTCCATAGGGTAAATTTTGGCCAAATCCACTTAGAATTTGGTCAAATCCTCTTCATGGTCACTTGGCACCATCTTAGTGGACAAAGTGGACACTAGTGAGTGTGGTGCACCTAACCTAATGGGTTTGAGTCAACCTAAGGTCAAAAGGACCACTTAACATGGCACATGGGATCATTCCTCCACTTGATTTAATCACATGGGAGCTCCACTTCTCCACTCCTTAGGCCAAACTGAATGCAAGGACACCTCTAACACCTAACAAACCCACTCAAGGAGCTCAATTGGATCAAAATGATAAGAGAAGGCTCGGTCGTCCGATTACTCTAAGGGGAGATATAATCCCCCTAATTTCACTTGAATCTCATTCTACCCTATTCGATTGAAGCATAGAAACTCATAGCAAGACATTGATAATCTTCCCAAGCTTCCTAGAGTGAGTTAAAATTCTCCTTCTCTCAGTTTTCTTAGGCTGAAAATAAGGGAGCTCCATTGAAATTCAATCCCACTCCACACTCAATACCAATCCAATTCCTTTTGCAAGCTCCATCAAAGAGCTCAATCAAACTCACCCAAGCTTTTTCCCAAGCTCCAAAGGCAAGGGAGGTGCTACTTCAACCAAGATCAAGGAGTGAAGGTGGGTGGGCCTCTAGAAGGATCTACCCAATCTACACCTCAAAACTTCAGAAAGCTTTCTCACTAGGCTTCTCCAAGAATCGGCTAATGATAGCCTCCATTGAGGTATGCCATTAAATCGAGCTTAATCTAGCCATAGGGTGGAGCTTTGTGAAAGAAAGTCTCATCCCATGAGAAACTAACCATTGGATGTATCCCTCTTTACCCGTAGATGGGGTAGGCTGAGTTTGGATCCAATCTGAGCTTAATTGAGTTTGGATCTTCTCTTGGAAGATGGATAGTGTCCATCTCCCATAGGGAAGATCAGAGGAGAATCATGGGCCATCCATCCATGCATTTTGGATGGATGGCCATGATTAAATCCACGTAGATCCCATCCCTTTAGAATCGCCTATGTCGTCCGATCCTTGATCGACAGAAGAAGAAGCGTGGTGCCTCCACGATGGCTATGATGTGACAACTTAAATATCTGTTGCCATGGAAAGAGTGTGCCACATCAACCTCCACGAGGTGTCGATGTGATTAACTATATAATTAGGGATTTAAATCACTTAATTAATTAAGAAAACTTCAAAAATTTATATCTAAGTGTAGAAAAATTAGAAAAAATAAAATAAATTGCATATGAAAGGTATTTGAATCTATAATATTATAAAATTAATTTTAATGACTTTTGAACTATGTTATTTTCTAGATTTGAGTTTTATTAAGAATTTGATTTTGTTAATTACTCTCTAATTACCCAACTGATTAATTTCAAACTTTTTGTGTATGATTAGTGGGAAGACTTCTACCTCCTGTAATTTTCTTGGGATTTATTGATAGTTTAATTAGAGGAATTGCTAAATAAATATCTAATTACCCTCTTAATGTAATTAAGTTCAATTAAGTGTGTAATTAGTAGTTTAACCCCTTTAAGTTAATTAAGGTTTGTTTAAGTGAACAGGAGGTTTAGACAATAATTTTGGGATATTTTCTTTAAGCTATTCCTTAAACACTCTCTTTCTTCCTTAATCCAAACTTAATTAGGAATTAATTCACTAATTACCTACTTAATCAATTTGATAAAATTCTAAAACCTTCCATAACTTAACTAATTCACTTTGGGTAGATGCTTTTGTGTTCAATATCCTAAGTACACTAAGAAAATCAAAATCCAACTCACATGTGTGTGAGGGTTATGAAATTACTTAACATAAACCCTTAGCTTATTAATCATTAATCATGAGCCAACATTAGGCCCTTTTCTTCTTAGGTGCTACTTATTTAAATTTCTTATGTGGTTTTTATCATATCATTGGCTCATAATTATTTGATTAAATATGCTAAGGTGGTATAGGTAAGGGTAATTAACATGTAATTCATACATTAACCTAATCAAAATATAAAAATCTAATCATCTAAACATTAAACTAAAATGTCATACACATGGGGGAAATGGGTTAGGACCAGCAAACATTCTTTCACATTTCCTAAATCAAATATAAAATAAATTCAAAATAAAAATCACATTAAATAAACTTTGATTCACTTTAAACTTTCTTATTTCATAGGATTATCTTTAGGAATTAATTAGGGTGAATGAATTTACATTGCTTTCATCACTTTATTTCTTTTCTAGCATGCTAAATGTGTATGTCATACAAAATTCATGCATTCATATCTTTTAAAAAATCAAAATGAAATGATTTCTTTATGTCAAATTGCATGTTTTGGCTAAAATAAAAAAATATGAAAAGCTATTATCACTACTAAATCCAAAACTATTTTCAAAATCTATTAATAAAATACCTAAAACTGAAAGTGTGCTACTTATAATTATTTATAAAGCTTGCATGTAGATATAAATATGAAGATGTGCATAGTGTAGCTTTCCTTCTCCTTTCTTTTAGCATAATTTTGAATAGGATTTGGCAAAGTGTATAGTTCATTTGAAAAGAACACAACACTTGCCTAACCCCATTCCTATTCATTCCTATGCTATTACCTAAGAAGGATATCCACACTTGTATATATAAATTGCATAAATAAAACAACAAATACAAACCTTTTGCATCTTTCTTTTCCATTCATTTCTTTTTTACATGTGTTTGTATTTAAGAAAGTGGTATATTAGTCTAGACAACCCGGGTTGTTAAGTATCCCTAAGTAGGTCTTGTACCTTACACTGTCTAATAATGAGTCATACTCACTTATGCCTTTCATGCATATACATGTGCATGTGAATAATGGATAAAAGAAATCCCTTTTTCTACTTAATGAAAATCATGCATCATAAACATTAATTTTCTTAAGTAACATTTCTTAGCATTCATCATAAAGTGTGCTAAACATTTCCATTTGTATAGATATGCTTAGGATTCATTCATATGCATGTTGTACATGTTGGGAAAGAAATGAAGTGATGTTGTTTTGTGATATTAATTCACTTTACCTAATCTTAAAATGCCTTTCTTTTTGATTAGGTTTGTTTAGGGAGAATCTAAATTTAGGATTAATTAAAATACATAATAGAGCATTCACTAAACAAAATTAAATATGAATCCACTTTAGAAATTACTTAAAGTAGGGAAGGAAAGAGAAGTTCTCTTCTCTTTTCCCTCTCTTTAAAAATTAGTAATTAATTATATGACTCATTTAAACCAAACCAAAATAAAAAATAAAATCAACCCAAATCAACTAAACAACTTAAATAAAACCACCCATCTAAGTTGAACATCTTCACACTTAGAATCTAAAAGACATAATAAAAGCATAACACACAAAACACAAAGCACATTATGTTAGGTCATCACTTCTAGATGTAAGGGCGTTTAATGTTTGCTTTTATTTTTTGATGTATTATTTTTAGTCTGGATGTTAGGGTGAATGTGTGTAGAATGAATGGCAGGATGATCTAGTCTAATCATTATTTTCTATAGGGGATTATGCTTAAGGGGCATTGTAATAAAAATATAAATGCTTTTGTTGTGCATGTGCTTATACCCCTAAGCATAATCTAATAGGCCAGGTGGACTTGGTCACCCAAGTGTGGGGTGTTAAGTCCAATATACATGCTTGGGATTTGTATGGTTTGTTTAGCTAATCTTTATTTCACATGTGTTAGTTAGATTTACTTTTCTTTTTCATGTATTTTTGCAATTAAGATTTTGGAATGAATGTTATGGGGGGATGAGCATGGTCATAAGATTACATCTTATCTTACATGTGAAGCCTTTGGAGAACCTTCCAACCATCAAAAGAAGGAACCAAAAGAAGAAAGAAGAAAAGAAGAAATGAAGACCCCCATAACATGAATTTCCTTACTTGATTGTAAATTTCATTTTATGTCTGGGTTGTATAAGGGTAGAGCTACCAATTTATTTTAGGTTTGTGTAGTTATACGACCAATGGTCTTTTATTCTTTTACGCTTGCTTTATAAAATGTTTGATATTTTTTAACTTGTGCATTAATATGGTATGTTTTCCTAGTTTCTTCTTTGCTTTGATGTATGGCCTGGATGATGATTAGTCTCTTAAGAAAAAATAAATCTTCTACCAAATTAAATAACTCAAAATTAAAAATAAATAACTTACAACCTCATTTAAAGCCTAAGTTAAAATCAAGATAAAAGAAATAGCAATCCCTTAACTGGATAAATATTTATTTTCTAACATCATGCATAAAAGTATTATTTCACTCTTGATTGGAGGGTTTCCACCTTTGCCAGAGAACTTGACCTTTGACAGCCATGGTGGAAACACACCTCCCCCCTTCTCACTAATTTTGGCCCATAATCTTACTTCTCATGCATTAGGCATATGAATCCTATAAGCCTGAGTCAAATGATTATCCAAAAATAAAAGTAAAATGTAATATATTTTTGCATTAGATCTAGGTCATTTTTTTCATGCCATTACATGATCTAGTCTCTTAGGGAGTGAGTTTTAGGACTTAGTCTCTTTCTAAAATAAATAACAGTCTAGATATCTTGCATAAAGCATATGAATTGCCTACATGAATTTAAAATCATAGGAGGTTGGACCCCGGTTAAGTCAAACAATGGTGGTTTGTCCTCTCTTATAGAGGCAAACCAAATAGCCATTTTTGCCTTAGATTTAGGTTATGCTTTTATCCCTTGCCAAAGCTCCCTAAATTTAGGTTCTGAGATTGCTTCTCCCTTCTATGGGCTATAAGCATAAATCCTCACCTCATAAGCATTTCCATAACCTTATATTGTTGAATTATAAGCCCTAAACTTCTAATAAAAATTCAACTCAAATAAATAATTCAATTTCAAAAATATAAATTCCAACCATAGGATAGTTTGGGATGTTTACTAGGCCTTTTAGTATTCTAAACATCCACTATTCATCTTCATTTAGCTTCGATAAGAGCTCCTTCCTCTTGATCGATCTCACTTGATTTGCTAAAAATAAACTAATCAATTGATAGTCCTTTCTATTGAAATCTTTGGAGACAATGAGCATTTACCTTAATCGAGAGCATTCCTAAGGAATCCCCTTCCATAGGATGTAATTAACTATGGGGGCTTGCCTATAGGGAACTTAATGAACCCAGTTTAAAATAAATCATACTTTATTTTTTTTTCATGTAAAGTAGGGGAAGAATCTCTGGTACATATGCAGACCCATTATCCTTAGGAGTTCTTATTGAGGTGATTAGGTCCATTGTAGGGTGGTGACTTCTATCTTTCGAGATATTACACCTCTCTTCAATGTCATACCAGATCACCCTCAATAAGAACATCTATGGATCTATATGGTATCCAAAAATGCATAAAAGAGTATATTTCTATCTTCATTTTATTCCACATTGATTGAAGATGGAAGTATACATTCTTAGAAATGATAATATAATTTTCACCATAATCCCCAAAAATTTACTCTAATAGAACTAGATGGTTATTCTAATAAGTATTATTTAGGGATGACAATGGCGACTGACTTGTATTATGCTCAAGCTAGTCCTTAAAGGTGATGTAATCCTCCAAGACATGGCCTAACATGCGGTGGTAGGGGCAAAAGTTAGAATCATCATTCTTGCCCACCTCCTCCGGCCTCTTAAGCGCAAGTAACTAAAAATCAGGCTTCTTTTGAGATTCTTAAAGATTTTCCTGACTACCTCTCTCTTAAATGAATATTTTTATTGATTTTATCAATAAGAGTAGGTGGGTAATAGCTTCCTGGTGGTAGATATGAGTATTGTTGTTGTGTATGTTGTGGAGGAGGTGGTGGTGACCTAATGGTCGTGGTGGTGACAAAGGAGGTGGCAGTGGGGGCTGATGAGCTTATGGCCTCTCTCATCTTGAACCAGCCAAGCTTTCCCTTGTCATCTACCCACAGCTTCTTTTCAAAGATCTTTTGAGGTTTGGACTTAAATGACTGATCTTGAAAAGGTAACTATTTTGCTTCATCTTGTAAGCTAGCCACCTTGTTGATTAGTTTCTCAAAGGTTTTGATAGTAAATTCCTTGAGCATGAAAGCAACCATATGAATATTCTTAAGAAGAATTTCTATGGCATGCTGTTCATATAGCTGTGGTTCGCATTTCATACTCAAGTTTTGTCACCTGAGAATATAATCAATAAGGGACTCATTGGGATTTTATTTTTCCATAATGAGGTTGCCTACAATTACCCTTTGCTGGGCTCCAGCAAACCTCTTGATGAAGAGGTACTCCAAATCAAAAGTCTTCTTGAATCATTGGCTTATACCAATCAAATCACTTATGTTGGCTTCTGTGAAAAAAATGTGTCATATCTTTGTCATGGATTCCCACTACCATCAAAGATCTTGAAGGAAGATGGCACGAACCCCTTGAGATATTGGACTACATTGAATTCCTCTGGGTATGGTCTACCCTTTAGAATAGATGAGTCACCTCAAGCTTGCGCCAATGCTTCCCTTACCTGCTACTCCACCATTTATTTTATGTATTTTTCTTGCACGGAGGTGCTATCTATAACCTTCATATGCAAACTACCACTATCCTGGTCCATGAGAGAGGTACTCAAACACCCTCCATAGGCAAAGGCTACAGAATTGAGGCTTGGTTCTCTGATCTGGGGCTGCCAAGCTAGATCCTTTCTCTTCTTCATTCTCATGATGATGCTCATCCTTCTCTCTTGAAGGAGGTGTTGGGTCAGTGGTGTCATCCTCAACCACAGTCCTTCACTATGATGCTCTCTAAGGAGGGAACCCCTGGTATCAACCATATGGACCCCTACCGAGTCTTCTAATAAATCATCCTCATCGAGATCAAAGTATACCTTAACATCCTCTTCGTCAGAGCGATCACTTCCAAGAAGCTCCCTCTTCTTGGAAAACTACTACACGAGAATATCATCTAATGAATGGTCATCTACCTTCAATAACACAAAGACACTTAGTAGATGTCAGACTATGCTCAACTGAGGTGATGCATCAGACACTGCTCACTGGTGGTGTACTCTTCCTATGAGGGTCAACTACCATAAGAATTGTACTAGTGTCCCCTACCTCCTCTGTCCTACTACTGGTGGTGGTGATTGTTGTGGTTACAATGGCTGTGGTGGTTACACGACCACGATGAGTTTGGGTCGCCACTCTTTCTTCTCCATAACTGAAGTGGGAGGTCAAATGGGAGAGCTTGACCTCACCTCAGTAGATGGAATAGATGGAGTGGGATCCTTAGGCCATAGCTGGATTACCAATGGGGACTTCCTCTCCCCATATGTAGATCTCTAAACCTTGGTATGAACAGTGGAAGGAGGGACCTGGATAGGTGATGATGGGTGGGGAACAGAGTGGTGTGATGGGGGTAACATCGACTTCCCTTCCATTGGAGCTCTCCTCTGATGGTTGGTGGTGCTGGTGAGTACTATACTATTTATGCAATCGACCCTGGTGGCCCACCGATTGATGAAATCAACAAGGGGTGAAGGCATGCCAACTACGTGCCTTCTCTCCCTACCCAGCCTTGGCCTCGGTGGCCCTCTCTCTGGATCTGCTCACGGGATCACAGACCTCATATTGAATAGTGCCTCAGTGTTCAGCTCTAGCTAAGAACTCACGAGTCAGCATATGGTTTCCTTCTCACTGGTATCATAGTAAATTGGTGGTGGAGGAGATGCAGCAATCCTTTTAGCATCCTCCTCTCCATTTGAATCAAAGAAGGGGTAGAATTTACTACCACCCAAGAAAGGGGAGACCTCTCAAGAGAACCCTCCTCGATAATATGTGAAGCGGCGTCTACCTCCCTTGTTGCGCTCTCATGGTGCCATGATCTTCTATTTTGTTGGGTGCGGGAGCGGTGTGTGGTGGGGAGAGTGGTGTGCTGAGGAACCCACCTCGAATGTGAGATAATCTCAGATGCTAAGCCTTCCCTTTGAGGGACCAGGAGGTAACGGCTTGGCGCAATAGGAACAACAGTAGGCTCTAGCTTTGACACTGGCGGGGACTTCCACAACCTTCCTCTTCAGAGAGGGAAACTCAGGGTCAAACTCAACATCAAGGTGGAGGAGTGGCTTTTTCCCTGCCACCTCCTCCTCACGATTCTTGTGCACCCTGTAATCCCAACCCCTCAAGCCCCAGTAAATTAGGCGTGGCCTGTCATGGTGAGATTGGCCTAATCCAAGGCCAAGTCTACACTAGAGGGGAAATAGAAAATAAACTTATTAGAAGCCATAACAATTATCTTGAAAATTGGCTGAATCGATATCTCTGCATGTGAAAGTATAACTAAATGAGATTTTGACCTTCATATTTGCCTTCAATCACTGATTTCTAATTTGGAATTTGAACCCACACTCAAAAAATTTAAGTATGCTAAATGTGGTTTATTAATTTGGAGAGACTTAGAATTTTGGAGAGAGACTTTGCCATAAGAATTACTTTGTTGATTTTGGAACCTTCATCCAATAAATTAGGATATGTTGAATGAGGTTTCTCTATTTGGAGAGATTTTTGGAGATGATTTTGTTTTGTTAATCCTTTGTTTTGAGATTTTGATTTTGGAGCTTTCACTTAGAAAATTTGGGTATGCTAAGAGAGATCTAAGTGCATGTTTGAAAATATTTTTGAAAATATCTTTGTTGTTTGTGATGATTGTTTGTCATGTATTTGATTTATTTTCACAATGAGACTTTTTGACCTCATTTTTAGAATGAGCTCTCAACTCCTCCATCATAGGCATAAGATTTCTCTTAGACTTTAAGAGTTTCTTACTCTTAAGACACATTTAGTGATTAGGTGGACACTCCCCTAACCCTAGAAGATTTAGAAGAGTTAGCCATATGAATAGGTCATGCCTTAGGGGTGTTAAGAAAACTTTTCAACCCTTAACTTAAACCATTCCTCACTTTCCTTCTTTCAAGTCAAACTCCAAATCAATTCCATTTCACTTTCTCCAAACTCAAATCAATTCCATGATTGAAATCTATGATTGAAACCCATGATCAAAATTCATCAAAAATTCCTAATTCCAAATTTTGCCTAAGTCCTTAATTTTCTCTTAAGGACTTAACCAAAATTATGATCTAAACCTATTCAATCTTTGAGATTTTCTCATACCTCATTTATATTCTCATTTATATTCACTTATATAAATGAAATATAAATTCAAATCAATCCAACTAAACTCAAAATTCTAAATCAATTCATGAAAATTTTCTTAAGTCCCTTTAATTTTCCATTAAAGGACTTAGCCAAAATCAATCCTAAACCTTGATCAAACCTATTCAAATTCATGGGATTTTCTCAAAACTTATTTATATTCTCATTTATATTCTCATATATAAATGAAATATAAATATAAATCAATCCAATCTAATTCAAAAATTAAATTCCAATGTAAAATTCCCTTAAATCCTTTAAATTCTTTAATGGATTTAACCTAAATCTTGATCAAACCTATTCGAAGTCATGGGATTTTCTCAAAACTTATTTGTATCCTCATTTATATTCTTATATATAAATGAAATATAAATATAAATCAATCAAATCCAATTCAAATTAAATTTTAATTTAAAATTTCCTTAAATCCTTTAAATTCCTTTAAAGGACTTAGCCCAAATCATGATTAAACCACTTCAAATCCTTGAAATTTTTTCATGATCAATTTATATCCTCATTTATATTCACATATATAAATAAAATATAAATTCAAACAATCAAAACCTATTCCAAAAATCAAACTCAAATCCATTCAAAATCTAATCTAAACCTTTCAAGACTAAATCTTGAACTTAGCCATATCACTTTCAAATCAAGCCAAACCCTTGATTTTCTCTCATGATTCAATCAACTCTACAATCATGAGCTCATATATAAATCCAAACTTCAATCATTCAATCAAAACCCAAATCAAAAATCAACCCAAAAACCTTTCATATTCTTCCTTTGAATATGAAATTTTCAAATGGATCAAAACCCATTTGACTTCAAACCACTTGTAAATGGATTTATATTTCAATCATGAGTCCATATACAAGACCAACCAACTTCAAATCAAGCTTTAACCTAGCCATTTGACCCACTTAGGCTCACTTGACCCAAAGTGACCTAAAGTACCCTTATGAGCCAATTTTTGATTGAACCAAACTCATATATCCCTCTCATCATGATCAACAATCATCATGGGATGATCAATCAATCAAATTTGGTCAAACTTAAGCGTTGACCAAGTTAACCACTAAATGAAACCTACAAAATTCCACCTTAAGCCAAATTGATTGAAACCATTGATCTAAGTTCACTCATGACCTATGTTTGAACTTGTCAAGCCAACATTTGAGCCTAACCTATTGGCCCACTTGACCCAAAGTTGACCCATTTTGACCTAAAGGGTCAAAATATGTCAAAACTTGATCTAAGCCAAATTGATTAGAACCAATGGGTCAAGTCCATCCCAAATCACTTGTGAAACTTGACCAAAGCCTCAATTGGCCAACTAGACCCAACATAGCCCAATTGATCATAGACCCAACATGACGGGGTCATGTTGAGCCAAAGTGAACTTAACCCAAATTGATTGGAAAAAAAGATACAATCCACTCCATATATGACTAACCTAACTACCCTTGACCTACCTCAAATAGGTCAAATGGGTCAAATAGGTCAACTTGACCCATTTGACCTAAATGAAGTCATATGAGCCAAAACCAAATATATACTAAATTGAATCAAACCAAAGCCACCAAAACATTTCAAATGGTCATATGAACTGGACCCAACCCTTGGTTTGACCTAATTTGACCAATTTATCAACTTGACCTAAGTTGACCCATTTTGACCTAAATGGGTCAATATGAGCCAAACCCTATCAAATGGATTCCAAATCTATTGAAACTTGGCCAAACCTAGTTTCTCCACATACCCAACATGTTCAAAGTGGAAAATATCAAAATGATCATCCTACCCCTAGGCCATAGAACAAATTTTGGCTTAACCTATGGGTATTTTGGTCATACCCTCTTCACAATCACTTGAGGCTTTCCTAAAAGCTCAAGGGACTTAAGTGATGAGTGGTGCACCCAACCCAATGGGTTTGGGTCAGCCCATTTAGCCCCTAGACCAAACCTGACCACTTAGCTTAAAATTGAAATTTCAAACTCCCTCTCAAGCTCAATTCAAGCACATGGGAAGTTGGCAATCCATTCTTTGGATCAAATCGACCATGTGCACACTCAAAATAATCAAAATAAGCTCTCCAATCTCATCAATTGGATCAAAATGGCAAGAGCATTGCATCCCAGGGAGATATACTCCCCAATTTCAAAATTCACTTACCCTCTATCGATTGAAGCTAAGGAACCCTTAGCAATCATTAGAGAGCACTCCCAAGCTTCTTAGAAAGGATTTTAATTCCCCATTCTCAATTTTGCATAGTGCAAAAATAGGGGAGCTCAATCCATTAGCCAATTCCTTCCACACTTGATCTCCTTCTAATTTCTCTTGCACACTTCATCTAGGGCTAAGTCGAGTGCACCTAAGCTTCTATTGGAGTTCCCACAGTAAGGAAGGATCAAATTGGATCAAAGCTGCAAGGATCTCGAAGTGGGGTTGGTCCATAGAGCAAGTCACTCATCCCCAAGGCCTAAGAATTTCAACAAGGCTTCATCTCCACTTGATGAAGCTGCCTCATCAATCTCGAGTGCCAGTGAAATATGGAATTTTTTTATCACTAAACTCAATGTGGTGTGGAGTTTTGTGAAAGAAATTTTCACCTCATCGAATTTTGATCGTTGGATTTGCCGCTCTCTGTCTTTAGATGGTGTGGGTTGAATTTGGTGTGATTCCATGCTAGATCTAGCTTGGATCTTCCCCTTGATCATGGATGGTCTCTATTGATCAAGGGAAGAACTCATATCTATCCGCATTTTAGATGGACGGCTGAGATTATTTAGCATATTTAGTTATCTGTTTATCATCTATAAACTGCAAGGGGATCATCAATCATCTGATCTTTGATCAAACGATAGAGGGTTTAAGCATGTGCGTCACCACTGCCATTTGGGATGTGACATTTAAGTTACCCTCACTGGCGCATGTAAAACATGCGACCACCCGCCACGCGTTACATGTGAGCACAATTAGTTAGATTATTAAAATGTTAATTAATTTCTAATTAATCCATGGATCTTCAAAAATGCATAACTCTTCATAGAAAATTCAAAAAAATATGAAATAAAAACCTATGGATAGATAATTAAACCTAGAACATTTTAAAATTAATTTTGATGAGTTTTAAATTATGATTTTCTCTGAATTTGGGTTTTATTGGAAATTATATTTATTAATTACTCTTTGATTAGGCCTCTGATTAATCTCAAATTTCTTGGGTAAGTTTTATAGGATGACCTCTGCCTTCCTAATTTTCTTAGAATTTATTGAAGGTTTGATTAGAGTAATTGCATATGGTTCCTTTAATTACCCTTCCTATGTAATTAAGTATAATTAGGGTATGATTAGTAGTTTTACCCTATGATTAGGGTTGATTAAGGTTAGATCCAATAAGTAGGAGATTTATGGAATAATTTGGAGCATTTCCCTAAGCTATTCCCTAAACCCCCTCTTCTCTCCTTAATCTCCTTTAATTAGCAATTAATTCATTAATTATCCCCTTAATCAATTTTCAAAAATTCTAAAAAGTTCTAGAACTTAGTTAATCTATCTTGGGTAGATGCTTAGGTGTTTAATAGCCTAAGTTCAATTAATAAAATCAAAATTCAATTCACATGTGTGAAAGGGCATTTTGAAAATACTTAAGCTAAACCCCTTAGCTTAATTAACTTTTAATTGTGAGCCAAATTGCATTAGGCCTTCTCATTATTAGGTGCATTACAAATTTAAATTCCTTGTGGGTTTTATGTCATCTCATTGGCTCATAATTATTTAGTTAATTCTTCTAAGGTGGCGTAGGTAAGGGTTAATTAAGCTACTTAATTCATACCTTAACCTAATCAACACATAAAAATAGGATTAATTGTTTAAAAATTAAACAAAAATATCAAACACATGTGTGAATGGGTTAGGAACAACAAACTCATCTCACCTTTTCAAATTTAAATTAAACTTCAAACTAAACAAAAATTACTTTGAATTCACTTTGATTTATTCTAAATTTTTTTATTCAATGAGAATGTCTTTAGGATTTAAGTAAAGTGAGTTTGTTTACATGATTTCATTATTTTAGATCTTTCACAACATGTTAAGTTGTAAGACATGTGATTTCATACATTCATAATTTTATTTCTTAAATTTTAAAATGAAATTGTTTACTTTATGTCAAATTTGTTTGTGTTGGCTAAAGTAGAAATATGAGTGGCTATTATCACTACTAAATCAAAATTATTTTCAAAAATACATAAATCAAATATTAAATCTGAAAGTGTGCTACTTATACTTTAATTATAAGCTTGCATGTGATGTATTATCAAAGAAAGTTTAGCATAGGTTTACTTTCTTTCTCATGTTGGTATAGTTTTGAATAGGAGTTAGTAAGATGTAGGGTTCATTTGAAAAGAACCCAACATTTACTTAATTCCATACCCTATTCATCCCTATGCTCTCACCTAAGAAGGGTTGCCTATACTTGCATGTATAAATTGCATAAACAAAAATGAATCCATTAAACAACTTTAGCATTTTCCTTTTCTATTACATTTCTTTTATATACATGTTTGTACTTAAGGAAAGTGGTATATTAGCCTGGACAACCCTTAGATTGTGAGGCTTTAAGTAGCCTTAATTAGGTCTTGTTCCTTACACCTATGGTTAACAATGGCATTGTACTCACTTATGCCTTTCTTACTTTCATGTATGTATGTGAAATTATGGATAAGGAAAGCCTTTTCTACTTAAGAAAAATCATGCATATTCAACTTCTAAATTTTCTTAAATAGATTACTTAGCATACACCATAAAGTGTGTTAACTACTCATTTTGTATGCTTAGGGTCCATCCATATGCATTATATATGTTGGAAAAGAAGTGAAGTAATGTGTGTTATGTGAGATTTGATTCATTTTATTTAATCTTAAAATACCTTTCTTTTTGAATAGGTTTGTTTAGAGTTTATCTAAACTTAGGATTGGTTAAAAGATATAATCAAAACATTCACCTAAATGAAACTAAAATGTGAATCCACTTTAGAAATTACTTAGGTTAAGGAAGGAAAGAGAAGTTCTCTTCTCTTTCCCTCTCTTCATAACTTAGTAATTAATTATCAGATCCCCTTAAACCAAATCAAAATATGAAATAAAATCAACCCAAAACACTTAAACAACATAAATGAAACCCTCCTCTAAGTTGAACATGTTCTTCACACTTAGAAAATTTGAACCTAAAGCCATAACTAAGCATACCACACAAGCCTTCAAAGCACACACATTAGCCTAAGTCACCACTTCTAGCCTTAGGTTAGGTCGGTGCATGGTTTGATGTTTATTTTATTTTGTGATTAATATTTTAGACTGGATGTTAGGGTGTATGCTCATATAATGAATGATAAGATGTTCTTAGCCTAAATATTCTTTTCTATGAGGGGTTGTGCTTAAGGGGCGCTATCATAAGCAAAAATATAACTACTTTTGCTTGCAAGTGTTTATACCCCTAAGCATAATCCATAGGCCAGGTGGACATAGTCACCCATGTGTGGGGTTATAAGTCCAATATACATTCTTGAGATTTATGTGGTGTGTTTTAGCTAACCTTTATTTTGCAGGTGTTAGTTAGATTTCCACTTTTCCTTTTCATATAAAAAAAAATGTATAACAAGGATTTTGAAATGATTGTTATGGGGATTAGGATAAGCATTGGTCATAAGATTCTATCTTATGTACCATGTGAGGCCTTGAAGCTTCTACCATCCAACCATCCAAAGGAAGGAACCAAAAGAAGAAAAAAAAAAAAAAAAAAAAAAGAAAGAAGAAAGAAGAATAAAGCTTGAAGACTCCCATAACAATGAATTCCTTGCTTAATTGTAATATTCATTTGTAATTCAGATTGTATAAGGGTAGAGCTTAGCTACCCATATTTGATATTTTTAGATTTGTGCGGTGGTGCCCAACCATAATGACCATTTATTCTTTTTGTGATTAGCTTTATAAATTGATTGATGATTTGTTTAGCTTTTGCATTAAGCGGCATGATTTTTCTAGTTTCCTCCTTGCTTTATGTATAGCCTGGATGTGGATTAGGCTCTTTAGAAAAAAATAAATCTATTACCCAACTTAACAACTCAAATGTAAATTAAATAACTCATAATCTCACCTAAAGCTAGGATTAAAATCAAGATAAAAGAATTAGCAACCCCTTAACTGGATGAGCATTTCTTTTGTAATATCATGCACAAATGCATCTTATTTCACTCTTGATTGGAGGGCTTCCACCTTTGCCAGAGAACCCGGCTTGACCTTTGAGAGTCATGGTGGAAACTCGCCTCCTCCCTTCTCGCTGATTTTGGCCAATAATCTTCTTTCCCATGCATTAGTCATAAAAATCCTATTAGCCTGAGTCAAAATAATTATCCAAAAATAAAAATAAAATGAAATTTGAATTACATTAGATTTAGGTCATTTGAAGCATGTCCCTTTACATGATCTAGTCTCTTTAGGGAGTGAGTTTAAGGACTTAGTCTCTTTCTAAATAAACAACAACCTAGCTATCTTGCATAAGCATAAAGACTTGCCTACATGTATTTAAAATCATAGGAGGAGTTAGTTGGCAGCCACTGCCAAGCGATTGTAAGTCCAAGTTGTCTGGTGGTTTGTCCTCTCTTGTGGAGATAAACCAATTACCCATTTTTGTCTTAAATTTAGGTTGTGCTTCCTCACCGAAGCTCCCCAAATTTAGGTTATGAGGTTGCTTTTCCCCTTTGCAGGCCATAAGCATAATTCCTCACCTCTTAGGCATTTTCTTAATCTTGTGTTAAGGAATCTTAAGCCCTAAAATTCTAATGAAAAATGCAACTCAAATAAACTAAATCAATTTCTAAAATATAAAGCCTAACTATAGGATATTTTGAGAAGCTCACTAGGTTTCCTAGCATCGTGAGCATCTCCTACTTATCTTTCATTTTGTCTTCGATAATAAATTTCTCTTTTTGATCAATCCCATTTGTTCTTCAAACATAAACTAATTGATTGATAGTCCTTCTTATTAAAATCTTCAAAGATAATGATCATTTACCTTAATCAAGAGTTTTCCTAAGGGATCCCATCCCTTAGGATGTAATTAACTATAGGGGCTTGCTCCTGTAGGAAACTTAACGAACTCGGTTTAAAATAAACTATGCTTTACTTTTTTATGTAAAGTAAGGGAAGAATCTCTCGTATATATGCAGACTCATTGTCCTTAGGAGTCCTTATTGAGGTGATTGGTTCCATTAAAGGGTAGTGATTTTTTATCTCTCTCTAGATACACTATTTCCTTGATGATGTGCGATCATCAATAAGTACATCTGGTCGTATGGCATCTTAACAAGATGAATTTCTATAAGGTCTCCTCTTTCTTTTCTCCCCACGGATTTGAAAGGCGGCTCCCTCTATAGGAATTTATTCACCATAGATCTTTACTTACCAAATTTAGGTATGCTAAGTCAAGCCCAATGTGTTTTATGTATTTTGATTTGATTTTGAAAAGTGAGACCTTTATTAACAAATTTGGTATGTTAAGCAGGGCTCAAGTGTGTTTAATATTTTTGAAAGTGAGATTCTTACCTAACAAATGTGATATGTTAAGTAAGATCCAAAATATTTGATATTTTTTTATTTGAAAAGTAAAACCCTTACTTAACAAATTTGTTATGTTAAGCAGGACTCAAGTGTGTTTGTTGCTTTGATTTGAAGATAGGGCTCTTACTTAACAAATGTGGTATGTTGAGTAAGGTCCAAAAATGTGTCTGATTTTACTTCGAAAGTGGGATTCTTACCTAGCAAATGTCATATGTTAAGTAAGTGTGACATGGTATTTGTTTCATTTTGAAAGAGGTGAACTCTCATTTAACAAATGTGGTATGTTAAATGGAGTTTAATTTGATTTTCATGATGATGTTTGATTTTATAAAAAGGACATTCTCACTTGACAAATTTGGGTATGTCAAATAGAATTCAATTGTGTTTAATTTATTTGTGATTTGAAAAAGAGAACATTACTTAGAAAATGTGGCTACATTAAGTAGAGTCCAATTTGTTTTGATTTTTAAAAGGAGGGGAATTCTCATTTGATAAGTTTGGGTGTGTTAAATGGAATTCAAATGTGCGTTGATTTTTTCATAATTTTGAAAGAAGGCACCCTACTTTGAAAATGTGGGTATGCTAAGTAGGATCCAATTTGTTTTGGTTTTTAAAAAAGAGGAACTCCACTTAGCAATTTTAGGTATACTAAATGGAGTTCAATTATTTGTGTGTGGTTTCTTTTAAAATAGAACTCTCATTTGGCAAAGTTGGGCATGCCAAATGAGATTCAAAATATATATCTTGACTTTGTGTGTGATATTGCTTTTGAAAAGAGGAGAACTCTTACTTAACAAATTTGGGTATGTAAGTGAGGTTCAATTATATGTTGATTTTGATTTTAAAAATGGAACTCCATTTAACAATTTGGGTATGTTAAATGGAGTTGATTAATTGATTTTATTTTAAGAAATGTGCTTTTTGAAAATCTTTGAAAGGAATTTTGATGATTGTAAATCTGATTTTGATTTTTGAAAGAGGACCCTCATTTAAAAGATTTACGTATTTGATTGTCTTTTATTTTAAAGAGATTTGAAAAATGATATATTTTGCAAACTTCATGTGGAGCAAATTTAAAAATGTTTTGTTTAGGAAAAGTGATTTTGAAAATATTTTGCAAAAGACTTTATTTGTTTTGAGTTTTCTTAAATGTGGGATAAACCTTAACTCACCAAGCTAGTGGTAAAGAGGTTCAAAAATTTGTATTTTGTCATCTCCTTTATTTAGTTAGTTTATTTTTACCTATTGGGGGACACAATAGGGATTTTAAGACCTACATAGTAAGGTCCTAAAACCTAAAGGATGTTGGCTAGCTTTGCTTAAGGATGAAAAGCTAAGTGCCAATGGAAAGGTAGATAGTCTTGGGTTTATATGAAATGTAAGTCCACTATCGATGCTTGGAGATAATTGTTCTACTAAAGATGGAGAGAGGAACAATCCCCAATGGAGTCACCAAAAAAATTTGCAATGTTTATTTTTTGAATGGTGGGATGACCACGTAGATCTTAGGGTGTACTTATTGTAGTGATTGGATACGACATTAAGGAATGATGCACTATCTCTAAAGATAGAAATCATCACCTTATAATAGACCTAATCACCTAATAAGGACTCCTAAGGCATAATGGGTCTTCGAATGTACCAAAGATTTTTTCCCTGCTTTATATGGAAAAGTAAAGCAGGGTTTATTTTAAATTGGGTCTGTTAAGTTTTCTATGAAGGCAATCCCCCATAGTTAATTACATCCTAAAAAATGGAATCCCTTAGGTATACTCTATATTAAAGAAGATAATTAGGATCTCCAAAGATTTCATGGCTAGACTACTTATAAATCGATTATGTTTGGAAACTCAAATGGGATTGTTCAAGGAGAAGACTTATTTTAGAAGCCAAAGGGAGAAAGTAGGAAATGCTCATATACTAGGAAGCCTAGTGAGAATTCCAATCTACCCTATAATTGGGCTTTATACATTTGAAATTGAAGAGATTTATTTGTTTGAGTTGAAATTTTATTATAGAGCTAAGACTTATAATCCAACAACACAAGATTATGGAAATGCCTAAGAAGTGAGATTTTATGCTTATAGCCCCAAAGAAATTGAATCCTCAGATCTTGAATCTAGGAGCTTTATTGAGGGCCAAAACATGACATATATCTAAGGCAAAAGTGGGTATATTATTTACCACCACAAGAGAGGGTAAATCACCCGACTGTTGGACTTATAACTACCTGAAGTGGCAGCCAACTAAGTCCTCCTACACTTTTAAAATCATGCGATCAAGTCTTATGCTTTGCAAGATGGCTTGGGTATTTATTTAGAAAAGAAGCTCAAGTCCTTAAACTCACTCCCTAAGAGACTAGAGCATGAGTGGTATAAACAATGTTCTAAACTAATACAAATTTTATCAAATTTTATCTGATTTTGGATTCTTTATTTTGACAACTGCATTGGGATTTTCTATGCCTAAATGTATTATAAAGTTGATTATGGTCCAAATTAAAAGGAGAAAAAGGTGTTTTTCATCATAGGCTCTCAAAGGTCAAGCATTTTCTCTATCTGGCAAGGATGAAAATACCCTATTTTCAAGAGCGAAATAATATGATATGCATATTGTGAAACAGCCAACCATTCAGCTAATGGGTTGCTCAATCTTTTAATTATCTTGATTATATCCTAAGATTTATGGGAGGTTATGAGTTATTTAAAATTTTGATAATGAGTTGTTAATTGGGAAGAAAATTTTAATTTCATCTTAAAGCCTACTGCATCTAGGCCACACATTCAAACATCAATCATAAAGAAACTATGAAAAGTATTTTTTTTCTAATGCGCAATCTAAATACAACATCAAATAATTTTTTATAGCTATCGCAAAAGAATAAAAGGACGGTGCGGTCGGGTACTATGGTACAACTCAAAAAGAAATGATGGTAACCGAGCTCTACCCTTATACAACCTAGATTATGAAAGAGTAATCACAATTATAATTGATAAATGCTTTGGGGGTCTTCATTCTTCATTCTTTTGATTTGACTTGGAGGTGCTTGCTCCAAAGGCTTCACATGGTACATAATACTTGGTCTTGTAACCAATGCTCATCCTAATCCCCCATAACACTTATCTTAATCCTAATGCAAAATTACACTAAAAGAAGAAAAATAAATTTAGCTACACCTGCAAAGCAAATTTTGACTAAACACACCATACAACCCATGCAGTTATATGAATAATTTGAACTTAGCACCCTACACATGGGTAACCAAGTCCACCTGTCCTAACATGGGTTATGCTTAGGAGCTCAGTGACCTATATAGCAAAAGTATTTATATTTTTATTACAGCGGCCCTTTAAGCACAACTCTAAAAAATATGATTAAGCTAATATCGGCCTAACATCCAAACGCACATACACCATAACATCCAATCTAAAATAATTCATCACAAAATAAAATACACATCAAATCATGCACCACCCTAACATAAAGCTAGAAATGGTAACTTAGTTCTAATGTGTGTGTTAAGGCTTGTGGGTATGTCCTTCCTAGGCTTTAGAGTTAGAATTTTCTAAGTGTAGAAAGATTTAATTTAAACGGTGTTTTCACTTTAAGTTGTTTAATTAATTTGCAAATTTTAATTAATATTTTCTTTTGTTTTATTTAACTTACACTTAACAACTAAGTATTATAAAGAGAAAAAAGAGAGGGGACCCCTCTTTCATCCCTACCTTAAGTCACCTCTAAGGCAAATTAATTAGCTTAATTCTCTTTGGTGAATGGCTTATTACATGTTTCAATTAACCCTAAGTTTAAGTTCACTCTAAATAACCTTATTCAATAAGAAAGGCATCTTAAGATTAATTAGAATGAATTATTATTTCTTAACATATGTTTATTCATTTCTTTTCATCATGTATATCATGTATTTGATCAAATCTTAAGCGTACCTATACATACAATGTATGTCTTAGCACACTTAAATGATGAATGCAAAGAAGTGTGTTTGGAATTTACATATTTCATTTGATTGAATTATGAATGCATGTCTTTTTAATAAAAAAAGGATTTTTTATACATTAGCTTAAGTACACATTCACATGTATAAGAGTTTTAAGTGAGTACAACACCATTGTTCTACACCAAGGGAGTAAGGTACAAGACCTACTTGCTAAAATGGATGTCTTGTATATCACTTTTCTTATATACATATAGATGTATAAGCACTATAAGAATAGAAAAAACCCAAGCAAAAGTTGTATTTGATTTATTTGATTCATGCTTCTTATTCATTGATTATATCATACATACATATATATAAGAGTTTTAAGTGAGTACGGTGCCATTATTCTACACCAGGGGCGTAAGGAATAAGACCTACTTAGGTAAAGCTTAGCTTTCGATTTGACTAATATATCACTTTTCTTATATACATATGAATGTATAAAAAGAACCATAAGAATGAGAAGTCATACAAAAGGTCAAGTTTAATTTGATTAGATGATTCACATATGTGATATGAAATTCTTTTTAAATCTTAGTATGGAGATACATAGAAATAGATTTGGACAAATGTTGTGTTCTTTTCAAATGAACTATACATTTGTAAACCCTATGTAAATTCATACAAGATAAGGAAAGGGAGTTTCATATTACATATCTTAGACTATAAACACATGCAAACTTATAGATTCTTGTAATTTAGCAGCACTCCATGTGTTATAACTAATTCGTACACATTAAAAATAACTTTTGATTTAGTAGTGATAGTAGCCACACCTATCTTTAATTTAAATCAACACATACAATTTGACATAAAAGAAATCATTTCATTTTCATTAATTTTAAAAAGATGAATGCATGATTACAAATGACAAACAACATTTAATATGATTGGAGAGAAATAAATGAACATAAGCACATGATCTCATTCATTCCAACTAATTCCTAAGGACAATCATACTAAGTAAAGTCTTTTAAAATAAACTAAAATTCTTTAATATCATTTTTAAGTTTAGGTTTGATTTGGTTTAAGGAATGTGAATGAGATTTGCTAATCCTAACCCCATTCCCCATGTGTGAGTTAATTTTGTTTAATGATGAGTTGTTAAGTTAATTTTATGGTTTAATTAGGTTAAGGTGAGAATTAAATGAATTAATTAACCCTTACCTATGTCACCTTAAGTTAATTAACTAATTAATAATATGATAAATACATGAAAAGTAAATTGATAATGCTCTTAAGAAATGAAAGAGACCTAATGCAATTGGCTCATGATTAGTAGTTAATTAGGCTTAAAGGACTCACTTAATTATGCTTATCATTTTCTCACACATGTGAGCTAACCATAATTTCATTATCTCTCACTTTGGGTTATTAAACACCCAAAGAGCTACACAAGAGTTAATTAGGATTGTTTAGATGTGAAGTGGATTTTAGATTAAGTTAATTAAGCTTATTAATTCATTTGATTAAGCATGTTCAATTAATGAAATGAAATTAATCTTAAGGAAAAAGATCAAGAAAGGGGTCTTAATCTCAATCCCTATGTTCCATATTTGATCACTTAAGCTTTGATTTTTATCTTGGAGATTAATTAATTAAGAAATTAATTACTTCATTAATTAAAAATTAATTTCATTTTAAAAGTAAAGAAAACTTAAGAAATGAATTAGGAAAAGCATCCCAATTACATCCCCTATGCTACCTTACTGTTCAACAAAGGTAATTAGGCTTAAATAATTAATTAAACTATTATTCATTCACTAATTATTACTAATTAAATTAAGAAAGTGATTAAGGCTTGATCAATTGATTTCCTTAAAATTCTAAAAAAATAGGGGAGGCAGAGGTCATCCCCCTAAACATCTACAAAAAATTTGACATTAATTGGGTCATTAATTAAGGAGTAATTAAGCTAATTAAATTTTTAATAAAATCTTAATTAAGCCAAAATCACTGTTCCAAATTAATTAATAATAATTTTCCAAATTCTACTTTAAAATACCATTAAAATGAGCCCTTATTTATATTTTTTGGATTTTTCTAGAATTAGTTATGAATTTCCAAATTTTCAGCTCATTTAACCATAATTTCTAAGATATACTGATTTATTTAATTAAAATAGACTATCTAAACTTTCAAATTCAATACCTTTTAATCCAGCCATCATTTTGTCATGAAATTTTTATTGTAAGTAGATTTTAAGCCAAATCCTTCAAAATTTCACCTCAATATGATTTATAATTTTAAAGTAATTGATAAAATTTAATTTTCACTAAAACTCAAATTAAACTCAAAATACTTTGCAAAAAATTATGGATTTTTAGTCTTTGGATTCCTCTTGGAAAGATGAATCAAATGAGCCTTTATTTGTAATTTTTCATTAAGTATTTTATTTTCTATAAATTTTGAAATTTTAGATAGTTTAAATAATTTTTAAAATCAGAAAACCCCTAATTTCTTAGTTAACCCAATCAGCTCCGCACGGCACAGATGTAGCAACACAGCTATGCGTGGCATGCACTAGTTGGATGGTGCGGTTATGTGGTTCCACGTGGTGGATCCCGATTGGGTGCCGCAGCTTCGCGTGGCACGTGGAGCCACACCACACTGCGCGGCACGTGGTGTCATGCATCACGCGACAGTTGGACGGTGCATTTTTGAGAGTGAGAAAATGCTCCCATTCCGTACGATCAAGATCGGACCATCCGATCGTATGATCTGACGGTCTAGACCAAACGAGATGATCCAGAGGCTATAATTGCGTGATCTGGGTGTGAAATTGCAACCGTCTGTCCCTAATAAAAGGAGATTGGATGGCTGCTACTCATTTACTTCCCAACTGATGAAAAAAAGCCTATTTGGGCTCGAAAACCACCTGATTGGACAATTTTGAGCTCAATTTTTTGGTGATCTTTGCTGGAAAATATTCTAAAATGCATTGGGATGGTATAAAATAAAAAATGTAAGGGTAATCTAAGAAAACTTCCTAAAATCATGCATACATTTGAGCAAACGAAAGATCCTATGGCCGGCTAAAGTTTGATGAAATTATCTTGCCGAGGATGGTTTCCGGCGGTGATGAAGATCCGAGCAAAGTCCTAGATGTGATAGGGAGCTTTGGAATGAGTTTGAACCCTTGCCACCATTTGAAATGTCATCTTCACCAATGGTTACCACCTCCTTGGAAAAGCTTTAATTTTGTATTTTTAGCTCAAAAATCACTCAAAGAAGGTGGGGAAGGGATGCTCTTTGCTTGGGGAAACTCTTAAGAGCTAAATGAACTCAAGAATTTTTTGGAATGAGCCTTCTTTTCTTGCTTTGAAGGGGATGGCCAAAAATTTGAATAAATGTGATGGGGAGGTGGTCGTGATGGATGATGGCTTAATTGAGGACATTGGATTTAACTCCAAAGCTCTCTTTTGCTATCATATGATAAGCTCCATTGAATGTCATGGATGAGGGGAGTTGAATACATGTGATGGGGAGAATTAAATGAGGTTGGGTGGAATCCTATGTGATATTTGATTAGGTTGGGTTGATTTTGGGTGGATCCCAAATGGGTCATAGCTTGGTTTCAAGGGATTTGGCTCAATTTAGGTGATATGGGTCACATTGGGTCATGTAGAGTTAGGTTGACTAATTAGTCAAATTGGGTCAAATCAAGACTTAAGCTTGGTTCAAATGATGATTTGAAGTATTTTGGTATGATCAATTTGGTTTAATTTGTCTTAGGATTGATTTTGGCTCCTTTGAAATCAAATAGGTCAAATGGGTCAAGTTGACCTATTTGACCAAAATTAGTCAAATTAGCTTGGGTTATGGGTTGATTCATGTTCAATTGGCTAATTGAAGATGAACGCAGCCTTTGGTTTGAATCAATTTAGATTTAATTTGAATTTTGGCTAATTTGACTCTTTAGGTCAATTTAGGCTAGGTTGGGTCAAGTTGACTATTTGGTCAAATTAGGCTCAATTATGGATTTGGTTAAGTTCAATAATCAATTTGGAATGAACTTGAGCCATTGATTGTAATCAATTTGGATATAGTTTTGGTCATTTTAATTTAGATTTTATTTATATTTGTGAATATAAATGAAGGAGTAACTGATTTATAAGAAAATTGATTGAGTTTGTGTTGGTTTAAAGGCTAATTCGGTTAAGCAAATGAAGGTGGGTCCATCTAGTTTAAAAGGGGTTTTGGTTTGATTTGCTTTAATTTGATTTAGTTTAGATCATTTGGATATGAATTTTATTTATATTTATGAATATAAATGAAGGTGGTTCATATAGCTTAGGAAGGGTCATATAGCTTAGGAGGGGTCTTAGGATTTGAATTTGATTTAAAGGTGTTTTGGCTAAGCTTATGAAGATGGTTCATATAGCTTAGGAAGGGTCTTAGGATTTGAATTTGATTTTGGGTTTCAATTATTTGGAGTAAAATTTGGAATTAGATTTAGAATTTGAATTTAAATTTGAGGTTTGGTTTGAGATTTGAATCTGGGTTCGATTTCAGAAGGTTCATATGGATTGAGTTTATGCTATAGGGTAGGTGATTTCTTTAAGTCCTATGGCATGGCCTAATCCTATGATTAACCCTTCTAAGTCTCTAGACTTAGGTTAAGTGTTCGCCTAATCAGATATCTCATACTTTGTCATCTTAGCCTGTTTGGATGAGCTCACTTAGCAAGTTAAATAAAGATAGTGGATTTTCTTTTAGGGTTCTATATCTTTTGAATGGCAAAAAAATTATATTGAGTATATTCTGATTCCATTACAAATGAAGTGAAAATACCCAATGTAAATGGAAATTTTAACTTTAAACTTCTCCACATTAAAATAAAGTGGTAGGGTTAGAAGTAAAAAATTGTCCCTAGTTGACCAAAAATAAACATATATCTCATACTTTGCCATTTTAGCCTTTGATATGATTGGGTAAGCTCGCTTGGCAGGTTAAAAGAAAAGATAATGGATCTTCCTTTCCAAGGGTCCATATCCTTTATATGGCAAAGGTCCCATTGAGTATACTCTGATTCCATTGCAAGTGGCCTATAACCATAAACAAGAAAAGTTATGGAATTATAGATCCATTGCAAGTTTAAAAACTTAGCTTGTCAGGGTACTAACTTTCTTTTCAAAAGGCACTCTAACACATTGCATGAATGTTGTATAGATGTGTGGAGATTCATATAGTCTTCAAGTTTGGGATGCACCCCTAGAATTTGAAGAAGAATCCACTTCCATAATTGATAAGTTGATATCAATGATCAAACTCTCTAATGAGTTAGCTATCGATGATTTGATCAAGCTATCTTTTAGGTTTAAAAACTACTTTACCTAGAGATAAATTGAAATGATCTCCAGATGTAGTGGTCTATAAACTTAAGCTTGATGTCATTTCAATAAACTTAGTCCCTTGATGAGTCTAGTCAAATTCCAAAAAAAAGCAAAATTTTGCTAAATTGAAAGATAGAAAAAGGAAAAAGAAAAAGATCAAATCCATGTGACCCACTTCTTGGGACTAGGGTAAAATCTTTACATTGAAAATGGGTTCATATCACCCATATTTTATTTTAAAATCAAAAATAATTTCATGCATATGATTATCCTTCTTAAGGATAACTTATTTGAAAATTGTCAAATCAAGACAATTCTAGAAAAAAAAAAATTAAAAGCATATGATATGATATTCATAATCCTTACAAGAATGTTCTATTACATAGTCATATCATTCAATCCCAAAAAGATCAGGACAATTCATCAAAAGGCCATGATCAAGATTTCTTATAATCTCACTTTCAATTAAGTGAAGACTTATATTGAAAATCTTGCCAAAGAAGAAAAGAAAATAAAATAAACTTCAATATGATTTGAAGAACAACCATATTACTATATATAGAGTCCTAAAATTTACTTTTGAAGTGATTTCAAAGACCTTGTAGTAAAATGTAGAAGGATCAAAAATGCAAAAATAAGAAATTAATCAAAGATATTTATGAAATTTTATTTGATAAATCTTTTAAAAGAACAATAAATCAACTGAAGAAATTAAATTTCAAACTTATCAGGAGAATCTTAATTTAATCATTTCAATTCCCTTAGTGATTAGGGGTTAAAATAAATAAATAAAAATTTTTCTATCCATAAGAATCCAAAAGTTTGATTATCTTGATTCTCATTCATTTTAGAAAGCTTCAAAGGAATCTCTTGATCTTTATTGAATCCAATAGAAGGACTTGTAAGCTTTTGTTTCATGTCAAATTCCATTTGAGAAGCACTGATTGACTTTGGTTCTTACTGCCTTAAGAACTATACAGCCACATTGCAAGCTCAAAAAGATAGAATTCTTAGGTTAGTACCCTGTGATGTCTTGCCTTCAGTGAATTAGACATCTAGCATGGTTCATTATAACTTGGAGATAAAAATTAGAAAAGAATAAAAATGATGAACTTCTATGCTTATGGCATAGTAAATCATTAGGTCCAAAATATACCCCAAGTCCCCTTCAAAAATAAATTCCAACTCTTTGAAACTTTCATCACTAAACTTCTTCATGTGTAAGGAGTATTAGTGAAATCAAGAAATGGAAGCAATCCTTCCATTACCCTTTCATCAAGTTAGACTAATTAAGTAAGGATTAAGTCCATGAGACTATTGGTTATTAGTCAAAACTTTTAAGGATTAGGAATTAAGTCACTTTGACCCCTTTTCCTCATCCATATCACCTGTAGGTTAGGAGCAAGCCCATTATGGCACCTTTCATATACATGGCTTGAGAGGGGAGCAAGCCCTTTATGGAACCTTTCTCATGTCTTTCTATGTTTGGAGTAAGCTTTGTGCACCATTCCCATCGGTTTAGAGCAAGCCCTTTATGGCACCTTTCCTATATATGACCTGAGATGGGAGCAAGCCCTTTGTGGCACCTTTCTCATGTCTTTCAGGGTTTGGAGTAAGCCTTTGTGTGCCATTCCCATAAGTATGGAGCAAGCCTTTTATGGCACCATCCCTATTGTGTACATGTTAGGATCAAGTCATCGAAGACCCCTTTCATGTCACACAAGCTATTTAGCTTGGATCAAGTCTCCATAGACCCCTTCCTAATAGCTAGAAAGAAATAAGTCCCCTAGTCGGCATTCTTTTTAAACATATAAGAGTAAGTTCCCCAGTTGGCTTCCTATTCAAATTTCTGAGGATTGGAACAAGTCAAGAAGGCCCCTCTCCTCTTTCTTAGCTATATGATGGATTAAGCCATCGAAGGCACCATCTTAATAGCTAAACCACATAGGAGTAAGTCCCCCTGTAGGAATCCTATTATTGTGTGAAGATTAGGAATAAGTCATCAAAGACCCATTTTCTATCATACAAGCTATTCAAGTTGGATTAAGTCTCCATAGACCCCTTCCTAGTAGCTAGCCAGGTAAGAATAAATCGCCCAGTGGTATCTTCCCTGGTTGCAAAATCAAGTAATATGGATTAGGAGTAAGTGTCCAAATTGGAAACCTTTCCAACTACCACTCTCTAATAGGAGTAAGTCCCCCAGTAGGCATCCTACTTTAGTAAGATAAGGATCAAGTCATCAAAGACCCCTTTCTTGCTAATTAGACTACTTAGGTAAAGAGAACAAGTCATGAAGACCCTCTTCCCTATTAGTCAGAATTTGAGGTTTTGGATCAAGGCATTAAGACCCCTCTTCCTCATCATGGTTACTTAAAAAAGAACGAAGCCATTGAAGACCCCTTCTTATTAACAAATCATCCAGGAGTAAGTCCCCTAGTAGGCAACTTCATAAGGATAGGATCAAGTCCTCAAGGACTTTCCTTTTCAAAAAGAACTAAAAATGGAATCAAGCCATTGAAGGCCCCATTTCTTTGGACTAGTCGAATAGGATTAAGTCTATGTGGCCCCTATTTAGTAGTCAAAATGTTGTGGATTAGGATCGAACAATTCAAGCCTCTTCTCCCCAGCATAGCTATTTAGGTTGGATTCAAGTCTTTAAGACCCCTTCCTAATACCTAACCAAATAAGAGTAAAACACCCAGTGGTATCTTTTTCTAGTTAAAAATACCAAGTAGTTTGGATTAGGAGTAAGTGTCCACATTGGCATCCTTTCCAACTACACTCTCAAGTAAGAGTAAGTCCCTTGAAGGCATCTCCCTTGAGCATAGTGATTGCATTAGGATTAGACAATTCTTTGGGTCCATTCCTATTCTTCCTAGAACTTAATGAAGTTAAGTTTCTAGGAATAATTCACCCTCCAAAACAAGGGTAGGTATACATATACCTATCTTTCATAATCAATACCAAAATAAAATTGCAAATCAAAATTAAAACCCTGAACTTGAGCCCTTAGCTTATGCTTAATGTAGATCGGTTTGGTCAACACCAATATGTGCAGTGTACTCTGGTCAATCCACTACACATATTGGGGGTCCATTTGTTGACCTCATTTTTGAATGAGGTTAACTTGAAACTTAAACTTAGTAATTAGGATGTCCTAATCTCAAATTAGAATATCCTAATTCATTGCTTAGGATACTTAGGTGTTCTAAGGAAACCCTCTCACCTAACTGAAGTAGGTGGATTGAACTCAACATTGCAAACCAAATAAATCAAAGCACTCTAAATGAATCAAATCAAACTAAACTAAAACAAATCAAAGAAATCAAGGTAAAATCAAAAGTCAAATCCTAGGTTAAACTTAAGAACATAAGTTTTGTGCCACTTAGTCAAAAGTCAACCCACCTAAAATACGACCAAATTAAATTATTCTAGACATTACAAATGATCAAATAATCATACTTGAACACACTTATAAAAGAATTTGAACTCACTTAGACCTAAAATAGGCTAATTATATCACTTCATCTAAATTAGCCTAATTGGGTCATAATGGGTTCAAACACAAATCAAATTGAAATTAACTCAAATTGATCACTCAAAATCATTTGGAAATGACAATTGAACATAATCCAATTCTTCATTGGATCTAATTTGTTCAAATAGGTCATTTGACCCAAATGAATCCTAATTAAACCCATTTGACCCAATTTGAGTCAAATAGATTAAAATGAAATAAAAATCCAAATCAACTCAAAATTAAATGAATCAAAAGTAAACCCATCATCTAATGAACAATTAGGAATGATGTAAAATAAGATTTAAAAGGCAATTAAAGGTGATTAAGACACTTCCATTAAAATTAATTCCAATGCTTAAGTGAATCACCAAATTGGATTCAATTTGAAATGAAACCTATTAAGCTTAAGGCTAAGAAATAACTTTAATCAAATACCAATTAAGCTAATTCATCACCTCTTCCAAATGGCAAAATGGTGGGGGGGAAGTCAAAGGAGAAATCTTATTTGCTAAGCCCACTCCTCATCCTCCATTAAGGGTGAAGTCAGCATGTTAGCTAGGTTCCAAGGATTGCAATTCACCCAATCCAAAAAGAAAAATAAAAAAAAGAGGGGGTCGATCAAATGGGATTACACACAAGCATTTCACCTCAAGCCAAACCATCCATCATCACCTTCACAAGCCAAAACTAAAGCCAAATGAAACTTCTCCCACTTCCCACATTGTCGAGAGGTCAGAGAATGACCAACCCCTTCAAAACTGAAATACACCTTGGTCTAGGGAGCAATCTACAAGGAATTGATCCAATTCCTTTGGCACACGAGCATCCCTTGAAGTTTCATATCTATTGGAGTCGATCCCATCGCTTGAAACTGTGCGATCGGAGGTACGCCATTAATGACCCCCATATCTCCTTCAAGATTTTCGAGCTTGGTGCTTTGTGAAGAATACTTGATCTCAAGTGAGATCAAGCGATATAGATTGATCGGACATTGATCAACGAACATTTTGCAATTGAAATCGTGTGATTTCATTACCTAGATTGTGAGAAATTAGCCAAAAAAACATCAACGGCACTCGATTTATGCAGGCTGGGTGGGGACGAAATCTCGCTGTTTTCAAAAAAGGCGGGCCTATCAAGCGGTATCTCGCTTTTTTGAACCATGGATCAGCATCTTAGATTGGGCTGATCAAAAACATCGTCGCCACTTTAACGCGGGATCCGTGGATCCGCATGGACCGATGAGTCGCCACATGGCGTGTCTTCTGCGCTGACATGCGTGGACACTTCCCCACTTAAAAACCATTAAATAATAGTTTTAATTTATTTAAAAATTAACAGAAACTTCTAAAAAGCATAGAAAAATAAACAAAAATTAAAAAATTGTAAATAAAGGCTCTATTAATTCGTCTTGATGAGAGGAATCCATAAAAAGTATACTCCCTAATTTATATGGGATATTTTTGACTTAATTTAGGTTTAATTGAAAAATATTAAATCACTAATCTAATTAATATGAAACTTTGGGGAAATGAAATTAACCTTAAAACACACCGTCTGAAACTTTTTTTTTTGATGATTTAATTCACTGCAATTTATGAAAAATGGAATTTTCAATCCTAAACCCCTAATTTAATTAAATAAATTATAATTAATAAAATTAACTTATGAAAATAATCTAAACAACCTTAAACAAACTTAATAAACCTCAATGAACATTAAAACATCATTAAAACTCAATTGAACTTAATGATCCTTAATTTTACATAATTAACCAATTAAATGAATTAAATAATTTAAATAATTAACTAGAACTTAATTAAGTAAAAATTAATCAACCTATAATCTAAAAATTATGAATGAACCCTCATTGGAAACATATTTTAGTGAGGAATCTATGAAAAAGAAAATCCTTAGCTGAATCTCATTGAATTATGCTTAATTTAGGTTTTAATGAAATAATTAAAACCCTAATTACTCCTAATTACAAATCTAATCAAGAAGAAACTTTGGGCATTTATAATTGGCATGTAACCCCACTTGCCAGAAAATTTTCAAACCCAATTGACCTCTGGATTAAGGAAATTCATTAATTCATTAAATCATTAGATTTCATTACTTTATTAAATAATGGATTAAGGAAATTCATTAATTCATTAAATCATTTGATAACTTAAACTAATCCTAATCAAACATCAGAAGACTCTTAAGGAATGTTTATTAACAGTCCTAAGCCAAAGAGCTTAAATTATTACACATTTAAGGATTAATAAACTTAATTACCCATATTAAAAAAGAAATCAAATAGATAAAATTAAATAAATACTTAATGAATCTTAACACTTGCAATTAATCTAATCTAAGAATAAATATAAAACCTTAACCTAAACATATTAGGTTAGCATAAACTAAACTAAATCAACTTAATAACTAAATCTAAAAGGATTACATGAATTTTTAACATAAACTAAATAAAAAAAATCAATTAATTCAAATGAAACTAAATAACATGATTCAAATTAACATAATATTATGTTAAGGAGCAAACCAAACCAGCATTATCTTAAGACTTGAAATTAAGAAACATAGGATTAGGTTTCAAGGAAAGTAAATCAATAAGCATACAACTTAAAGTAAATCAAATGAAAATATGATCAAACCATAGGATTAATAAACATATAACTTAAACCATTAAATCAAATGAATAGAAAATAACATAAACATTGAATAAACATAAATGAAAGAATATAATCACATACATAAGAACTAATAAACTTAAAACATGAATTCATAATTGAACAATTTGAATTAAGTTAAATCAATAAAACATAAACTTTAGCCTAAATATTTTCAAGTAAGCATAAATCAAATTAAATAAGATCGACATAACCAAACCTAATGTAAAGTTAAGACATAAATCAAACAAAAGAAACAAATCAATCTAAATAGAATAAAACCAACATAAATCAAATTGAACTAATCAGAGTAAAAGTGAACCAACTTAAAGAAATGAAATGAAATAATTTAAGCTAAAACCTTAATTAAACATCAAGCTAATAAAATTATAACTAAAATAAATGAGATAAAATATCACTAAAGAAAAGAAAATATTAAGTACCTTAAGTTAAAAAACTTAAAGGTTGGTGAAACATTAAGAATAATTCAACTTTAATTTTATAAACTCATTAAATAATTGGAATCAAATCAATTAATATTAAATAAAATAAAGACAACATAAACTTAAACTAAAGTAAACCAAATCAAATGAAACAAAATGAATCATATTAAAAAAAAAAAACAAATGAATCTAAATTGTAAAAGAAAGAAAAGAAATGAAAATCAATCCAAACATAAATAACATCAAAAGGATTAATTAAGATACTTAAGGATCTTAGTTATACTTTTGGAAACTTTATTTAGATTTAGGATGTAGAATAAAGTGAGTTTCACCTAAAAATGAAATTCATTCTATTTCTCATTCTTAAAAACCTAAACATTACTTCAACCAAATAAAATGAACATAAAATGGGGATTAAATCACTAAACCAATTGAAACCAATCAAAGGTAGAAATCAAATATTTTTAAATTTTAACTTGGAAATTGAACTTAAAGGAGCCTAACAAAGCCTTGCCACACAAACCCCTCTTTTACACACACTAGATCATTTAGGTCAAGGACTGTAGATCTAGGTTAGATTATTCTGTGATTTTCTTTAATTTTTTTATGATATGTTATGCTTCACATGTTTGTGTGGTGTATTGCTTTAGACTAGATGTCTAGGCTTGTTTGTTCATTAGACTAGATGGTAGGACATTCTTTTTAGAACTAACACTATTTTGTGTAGGGGATTGTGTTAAAGGGATCGCTATCATAAATCAAAACTATAAAATTTTATTTTCTTGTAGGTACTAAAATATCCCTTAACATAATCCATAGGACAGGTGGACTTGGCAAACAACTAATGTTAAGCCTGTATATTTGTGAAATATAACTGTTGTGTGATGTTTGTATTTCATAACATCTATTTTGCAGGGCTTAGGATTTCTTTTTTGAATTTTAAAATGTAAATTTGAGCTTAGAATTAGGTTAGGATCTATGGGGTTTAGGATTAGAGCTACCTACCAAGAGATGGTGCAGTGTCCCCTATAGGATGGATGTCCTTTGAAGAAGGAGATTTAGACTCATAGATCTAAACTTATAGTTTTAGTGCCAAGGGCGTAACTAACCCAATTTTATTTGTTCCGTGGAGTACAAATGGCAAACCACATTGGCTTATTTCTATTAATTTAATTTAGCTTGACTTATTTTGGGGTGAGCAATAGAAACAACATGCTTTTCTAGGTTGCTTTTGTGATTGTGTTTGTTTCGTGAATGAAAGCTTGGACGTAGGCTCATAGAATAAACTAAATTTTCTACTCAACTAAATAAATCAAAACCTAAAAATAAATATAACTCAAAACCTCTCATGAATTAAAGCATTAGGCTTAATACAACATAAAATCAATTAGAAATAATTTGGTTTGAAATCATACAATCATATTGTCTTCTACTTCTTGAATTGTGCAACTTCACCCATTGCACATAAGGGGCATCTATCCTGTGAGGATGACCACCTTCTTGGAGAAGCCTATTTTCTAAAATATCAATTTGGCCCATAACATTTCTAATTGCATGGCATTAGACATAAATTGCATACATATTCCTAAAATGAATCCTGAGTCAAAATCTATAAAAATTTGAAAAATATGCACTAGTCAGATGCATCTTCATACCCTACATGATCTTAAGGATTAGGGAGTAAGTTTAGGTTCATAGATTCCTTTTTTAAAAATGCAACAGCTCAGCCATCTTGCATTCATATGACTTGACTTCATGAATTTAAAATGTGTTTAGGTGGTATTAGGCCCTTCTCCAAGCAAGTTGTAAGTCTAGAAGAGTTAGGGATAGGTTAGTTCCTTCAAGTGAGGAGAATGGCCAATGATTCCCAAGGTTAAATCCTAAATTTGAAGCCTAATCATAAGCTAGATGAAATGTCTACTAGGTATCCCAATATCAATAGGCATTTTCTACTTTCTCCCATTTCACTCTTGAAAATAATTCTCTCCAATTTGGATCTCCCAATTAAATTTTCAAAAATCAATCCTTTGAAAGCTACGTTAGAAGTCTTTAGAAATAACCACTTATTTCTTTAATTGAGAGTATTCTTAGGAAAAGACCCTTCCTAAGATGTAATTAACTATAGAGGCTTGTCTTTAAAGGGAACCATGATCCTAGGTTAAAATAAACTATATTTTACTTTTAATGCAGTTCAGGAGAAAATTCTCTACTACATGAAAGGCCCATTAACCTAGGCATCTTTTATTGAAATGATCAAATCCATTATAAGAAAGCATGAAAATCATTTAAGATAATATGTTTATTTCTTAATGTTGTATTTGGTCATCTAAATAAAATATTCCTAAACTCTATGTGGTATCATATTTTTCTCTATTCCAGAGCTCCACAGGGATGATATAAAATGAAAAGTGCAAGGTTTATCTGAGAGAAATCCTTAAAATCATGCAAAATCATCACAAACATGAGAACCTAAGGTCGGCTATGATTTTTTTGAAATTACCTCATCGAGGATAATTTTCAGTGGCAATGGAGATCCGAGCACTCTCCTGAATGCAAGAAGAAGCTATGAATATGTTTGGGCTCTTACTTCACTCCAAAATGATGTGTCCACCAAATATCACTGCTTCCTCACCAGAATCCACTTGACTTTCATGGCTTTTGCTCAAAAACTAAGTGGGAATGGTTGCTGGTTAGTTTGGGAGCTCTAGGTGAGTGAAATGAGTGTGTAAGGAAAGTTTTTGCCTCTCTATTTTCTATGATTTTAGAATGGCCAAAAATCACCTCTTCCTTATGATTTTGGCTCCAAGTGGGTGTCCTTGGCTTAGGGTGGTTGGGATTCTCCTAAGGTGGCTTGATTTGAGTGGCCAAAGCATGGGAGGTGGCTGCCATGAAGGACTAATGGTGTCTTAGCAAGGGGAGGTGGACCTTCATGCCAAGTGTTCCAATGGGAGAGGTGAGGTAAATTCACATCCCCATAAGTAATGGCTGCCCCAACCACCTCTTGGGTCAGGTTGGTTAGTGTCTTGGTGCCTATGTGGACCAATGGATGAGTGTCAAGTGACAAAGGAAGAGAAATGGTCATTTAAGCAAGTATCTTTTCCTATGGGATGCCCTTCAATAAGAGCAAAGTAGTCATTTAGCATTAGATTTAATTTGAGCAGATTTGAAATGAGTCAAAAGTGAGTTGGACTAAATTTCATGTCATTTGGAGTTTATTTAGTTTTATTTGGGTCAATTTGACCAAGTTGGGCCAAATTGGGTCAAATGAGGTTAAGTTGACCAATCGGTCAAATTAGGTCAAACCAAGGGTTGAGTCAAGTTCAAATAATCATTTAGAGTGTATTGGTGCCATTGATTTGATTTAATTTTATTTAAATTTAATTTTGGTTAATTTGAGTTCATTTGGGTCAAATGGGTCAAGTTGACCAATTTGACCCAATCGACCAAATTGGCTTGGGTTGGGTGTTGGTTCATGTTCACTTGGTCAAATATAGAGGATTTCATGCTTTGGTTTAATTTAATTTAGATTTAATTTTGGCTTAGACTAATTTGACTCTTTATATCAATTTGGGCTAAGTGGTCAATTGGGTTCAATTGGCCAAATTGGATTCAATTGTGGCCTTGGTCAAGTTCAACAATCAATTCAAAATGAACTCGAGCTATTGATTACAATTAATTTGGGTTGGATTTTGATTTGACCCATCTTAGCCATTTAGGTCAATTTGGGTCAACTTGGGTCAAGAGGGCCAATTGGGTTAGGTTTGGCTCAATTGATGGTTAAGTCATGTTCAAGTATTAATTTTGGGTTAGTGTAAATCATCAATTTCAAGAGATTTGGCTTAGGTTGCGATTTGGCTAGTTTTGGTTCATATGGGTTAAAGGATTAACTTGGTCAATGGGTTAATTTGACTTAGTTTGACCCAACTTATATCAATTGGTCATCATAAGGTGACCAATAATCATGACATAAAGTTTAGATTAACTTTGATTTGGATTAAATTGGATTTTGGTTCAAATAGGCCAAGTTTGCCTCTTTGGGTCATGTGAGCAAATTAGATTTACTTGGCTTGATCTTGAGTTGAGTTTGATTTAGCTTGATGATTGTAAATTTTATTTATGTTTAAATAGATGATTGAAAGAATGATTGATTCATGAGAAAATCAATTGATTTTGGAGAGGATTTGAGTGGGATTTAATTGAGTCTAAGGAATTGGCTCAAAGAGTTTAAATTTGGATTTCGACTTGATTTGAATTTGATTTTTGGCTATTTAATTGTATATTTGATTTATATTTGGGAATGTGATTGAATATATGATTGACTCATGAGAAAATCAATTGAATTTGAATTGATTTGGAGGCAAATTTGGCCTAGCTCATGGAGATAGGCCAAAATGGCTTAAGAATGACTTTGATTTAGTTTGATTTACTTTTGATGATTTGAGTATAGATTTTATTTATATTTATGAAGATGATTGAAGATATGATTGATTCATGAGAAAATCAATCAAGTTTGAAGTCGATTGGATGGAAATTTGGCTAAGTCCATAGGATCCAATCATAAGGCTTAAGGAGGATTTGATCAAGGGCTTCAATCATTTGATTTGGTATTTGGATTTTAAATTTGGTATTTGGATTTGAGTTCAAATTGAATTTGAGGTTATGTTTGAAATTTGGATTTGGATTGAATTTAAGAAGGTGTACATGGATTGAGTTTAGGCTATACGGTAGATGATTTCCCTAATCCCTAAGGCATGGCATAATCCTATGGTTGAACCCTTCTAAGTCTCTAGTGCTCACCTAATTACTAGATGTGTCTTATGACTAGGAAAATCTTAGTGTCTAAAGATTCCTATGTCTAAGATAAGGAGATTAAGAACTCACTCCAAAAGTGAGGTCAACAGAAGGTGACCGGGCCATGGATATTCTTAAGAAGAATCTCAATGGTAGGCTCTTCAAACAATTGTGGCTCGCATTTCATACTCTAATTGTGCCACCTAAAAATTTAATCAATAAGGGACTTATTGGGATTTTTCTTTGCTACAATGAGATCGCCTACAATCACTCTTTGTTGAGCTCTAGTAAACCTCTTGATAATGAGGTGCTCCAACTCGACAAAAGTCTTCACCGAACCATTGGGCAGTTCAGCATACCAATTAAATGTAACCCCTAGTATGCCATTGATAAAAAGTCTGAACAAGAGTGCATCACTGCCACGATGTTGTAATAATCGACCCTAAAGTGTGCAATATGTTATCGTGGGTTCTCACTGCCATCAAAGATCTTGAAGGAAGGTGGCATGAAACCCTTGAGGTATTGAACTACATCAAATTCTTCTAAGTATGGTCTACCCTTTGGAATGAATGAGCTCCCCTAGCTTAGGCCATTGCTTCCCTCACCTGCTATTCCACCATAAGCTTAATGTCATTCTCATGCATGGAGGTGCCATCTATGATCTTCTTATACAAGCTACCAACGCATCATCATCTGTGGGAGGGCACCTAAGACTATCTAAGGTATGTACCAACTCTGGCCGGTCGGCTACCATAGGAGAAGGCTCTAAGATTGGGGCTGAGTTCTACAATGCTAGGACCACTACCATTAACTCCTCTACCATCTTCTCCATCCTATCTATATGATCATCCTTCTACCTAAACTGGTGGAGGAGGTGTCGACTTGAATGAGAAGTGTCACCTTCCTCAAGCACAACACCTTCCTAGCTATGTTGATCCCACTATAAGGACCCTCGTGTATCGACCATGTGGACCTCAACTATGTCATCCAACATGTCATCTTCGATCAAAGTGTACTCAACCCTCCTCTTGATCTGAATGATCACTCCCGAGAATTTATTTCTTCTCTACAAAGTAGTTTTCTAGGATATCGTCTGGTAACTGATCCCCTACTTTGCCTAGCTAGAATGGCACAAACACCCGCTGATGACTGACCATAAGACTGTGCTCATTTGACTCTATACATCAGATATTGCCTACTAATAGGTATCTCTCACTAGAGGATCAACTGTCATGGGGACTATGTCTGTGTCCCCTCCCCTCTCTCCCTCTGTCAGTGATGGAGGTGGTGCGACCATGACACTTTTTGTTTGCCATTCCTTCCTAACCATGACTGAGGTAGAAGGTCAAGCAGGGGAGCTCAATCTCACCTCAACAAGTGGAATGGATGGAGCGGGATCTTTAGGTTGTAACCAGATCACCAGTGGGGATGGTCTTTCTTGATGTTGTAAGTGGATGATGAGAATGATGATGATGGAAAAGACACAACGCCTCTCAGAGATCTCCTCCGCTTGACTTTCTGCCCCTAGAATAATGTTATCGAATAATCGACCTGGTGGCGATGTGTGGAAGTCCATTGAGGCCACCATTGTCAAGCATCCTCTCTCCCTATTTCCCACTAGGGTTGATACTTGAGCCTCGATGACTTTCTCCCTATGGATCTGATCACTGACACTCCTAGGAATCACGAACCTCAAATCAAACAATGCCTGCACGACCAGAAGCTCGCCAACCTAGCTAAGAACTATCCAAAGACCGCATAAGGACTCCCACGCCACCCAGCCGCACTCAAAGTGTGTTGGTGGTGGAGATGATGTAGCGATCCTCCTGTAATCCTCCTCTCAATCTAAGGTTGAGAGGGGGTGAAACCTACTACCACTCAAGAGTGGGGAGATCTCACCGGGGAGAACCCTAGCATCGATCTCTCTAATGCTCCCTCATGGTGCCACTTGATCTTTCTATTTTGTTATGGTACTAAGTGCGAGTGAGCAAAGCAGAGCAAGAGCTAGAACCTACCTCAAAGGTAGGGGATACTATCTCGGAGGCCAAGATAGCCTTCCCCTTTAGGGTGACTAAAGAGGAGGTAGTAGCCCTCACTAGCTAGATGTGGAAAACACTAAACAAGAACTCAATGAACTTACACCTACACCGATTGGGGGTGTGAACTGGCAACCTTCCTCTTTAGTGAGAAGAACTCAGGATCATACGGGATGTCAAGGAGGAGGAGTGGCGTCTGTCCTACCACCTCCTCCCTGCTAACAGTCGTGAGGGCTATCCACTCACAAGTAACTCGGACGGCCTAAAAGCCACGATCAAACTGGATTAGATGAGTAGTAGTCGAGGTGTGTATGGCCTGATCCAAAGCCAGATCCACACCCAATGGGAAGGAAAAGATGAACTTGTCAAGAGCTATAATAACTGCACTAATTGAAGACTGAGAAAATTGGTTGTGCTAAAATCACTGCATTTGTTGAAGCATAACTAATCCATACCCTTACTTTGATATTTGTCTTCAATCATTGACTTCTATATTGGATTTATAATTTGCACCCACACTTAACAAATTTAGGTATGCTAAATGGGGTTCATTAAATTTTGGAGAGATTTTTTATGTTTGGAGGAGAGACTTTGCCATAAGATTTTGATTTGGAACCCATACTCAACAAATGTAAGTATGTTAAGCGAGGTTCAAATATTTGTAGAGACTTTGGAGATATATATATGTTGTATATTTTGTTTGAAATTTTGATTTGGAAAACCTTTTGTAAATTTAGGTATGCTAAAAGGTTTTGATTATGTGTTTGAAAATTTTGTGAAAACATCTTTATTTGTGATGATTGTTTGTTATGTGTGTGGTACATGTTGATCTGATTTGAAAAATGGGGCTCTTACTTAATAAATTTATGTATGTTAAGTAGAGGCCAAAGGTGTTTTATATGTGTTTGTTGCTTGTTGATATATGTTGATTTGATATGATTTGAGAAACTCTCATTTAATAAATTTGAGTATATTAAACGGAGTTCAAATGTATATGTGTTTGATATTTGTTGATTTGATTTTTCTTTTTGAAAAAGAGGGGAACTCTTATTTGAAAAATATGGTATGTCGAATAGAATTCAAATGTGTTATGATTTTAAAATAGGGAAATCTATTTAACAAATTTAGGTATGTTAAACAGAGTTTAATTTAATTTTGATTTTTGAAAATGGGATTCTCATTTGACAAATTTGGGTATGTAAAATGGAGTCCAAATGTGTTTTGACTTTCAAGACTTTGAAAAAGAGGAATTCTACTTAGTAGATATGGGTATGTTAAATAAAATTCAATTGGTTTTGATTTTCCAAGAAGAAAGGGAACTCTCATTTGACAAATTTGGGTATGTCAAATGGAGTTCAAATATGTCTTGATTTTGTGTGTGATTTTTGCTTTTGAAAGAGGAACTCCAACTTTAGCACATATGGAATAAGCTAAGTGGAGTTTTAATTTTATGTCATGATTTCATTTGAAAATAGAATCTTCATTCAACAAACTTGGGTATGTTGAAATAGAGATAGCTATTTTCAAAAAGGTTCTTTTGAAATAGGGATTTTAAAATTATTTGATTTTGATTTTGAAAAGAACTTCCATGTAACAATTGGTATTGCTAAATGAGGTTTGGTTATCTTTATACCTTTTGAAAACTTCTTATGAATTTTGTGCAAATCTTTTGTTATGTAAATTTTGAAAAAGTGCTTTTGAAAGTGTAATTTTGCAAAAGAGTTTATTTTCTTAAGTATAAGATGAACATTGCCTTACCAAGCTGGTGATAAAGAGGTTCTAAATTTTAGTCATCTCCTTTCATTAGTTAATTTTATTTTTACCTATTAGGGGAACCTAATAGGAGTTTCAAGACCTACATGGAGTGAGGTCCTAAAACCTAAAGGATGTTGGCTAGCTTTGCTTAAGGATGAAATAAGCTAAGTGCCAACAGAAAGAAAGATAGTCTCTGATTTTATATAAAATATAAGTCCACTATCGATGCTTGGAAACAATAATAATCTACTAGAGATGGATAGAGGAACCATCTCCAACGGAGTCACTAGAAAAATCTGTCATGTTTATTTTCGGATGTATGGGTGACACCACGATCTAAGGGTGTACTTATTGAAGTGATCGGACATGACATTGAAGTATGATGTACTATCTTGAAAGATAGAGGCATCACCCTTCAATGGACCTAATTACTAATAAGGACTCCTAAGGCATGATGGGTCTTCGAATATACCAGAGATTTTTCCCCTGCCTTACATGGATGAATAAAGCATGGTTTATATTAAATCGGGTTCTAAAGTTCCCTATGGAGGCAAGCCTCCATAGTTAATTACATCCTAAGGAAGGTGAATTTTTTTGGGATACTCTCGATTAAAGTAGGTAATTACTATCTCTAAAGATTTCAAGGTTAAGACTATCAATAAATTGTCTATGTTGAAAAATCAAAAGGGAAAGATCAAGGAGAAGACTTATTTTGGAAGCCAAAGGAGATGAGTAGGGATTACTCATGATACTAGAAACCTAGTGAGCATTCCAATATATCCTATAATTGGGCTTTAAATATTTAAAAGTGAAGAGATTTTTTTGTTTGAGTTGAAATTTCATTAGATTAGTAGGGCTTATAATACATAAGATTATGGAAAAGTCTAAGAGGTGAGGATTTATGCTTGTAGCCTGAAGGATATAGCTACCTCGGATCCTAAATCTATGGAGCTTCAGCAAGAGCTAAAGCACAACTTAAATCTAAATGAAGAGGAGTATAATGTTTACCTCATAAGAGAGGATAATCTCCCGACTGCTAGACTTGTAACCGCCTAGAGTGGTAGCCAGCTAACTCCTCATACATTTTAAATCCATGTCGTCAAGTCTTATAAAATTGCAAGATAGTTGGGTTGTTATTAATTTAGAAAGAGACTAAAGTCCTTAAACTCACACCTAAGAGACTAGAGCATAAGTGGTATGAATAATGATTTAATTTAAAAATGTAAAATCTTTTAAATTTTATTTGATTTTTGACACTTCATTTTGACAAAGGCTTTGGAATTTCTTGTGCCTAAAGGCATGATAAAAATGGATTATGAGCTAAATCAGTGAGAAAGAGGTGTTTTCCACCACAAAGGAAGCTCTCAAAGGTCAAGCCTTCCCCTATCGTGCAAGGATGGAAACCCTCTCTTAGTAAGAGTGAAGCAATATCTATGTATGATGTGAGACATACAACATTCAACTAAGGGGTTGCTAAATCTTTTAATTATCTTGATTATATCCTAGGTTTTATGTGAGGTTATGAATTATTTAAAAATTTAGTTATGAGTTCTCGTTGGGTAAAAGATTTATTTTTCCTAAGAGCCTAATCGTATCCAGGCCACACATTAAATCATCATTCATAAAGAAACTATGAAAAGCATGCTATTTTATTGCAATTAAACATAATAACAATCAATTTTATAAATCTAACGCAAAAGAATAAAAGTCTAGTGCCATTGGGTATCACCATACAACCTAAAAAAAGATGAGTAGCCGAGCTCTACCCTTATACATCCCAAGATATGAAAGAATAATTATAATTTATAAATGAATAAGTGCTATGGGGGATCTTCAAGTCTTTATGTCTCTATGTCTCCTTCATTTCTTCATGTATTTGCTTCCTTTGATTTGGTAGGCTTCAAGGCATCACATACCCCATGATTAATCCTTCTGGCCAATGCTCATCCTAATTCTCTCATAACACTAATTCTAAGTCATAATGCAAAATTACATTAAAAAAAAGTAAATCTAACTACACATGGAAAATAAGTGTTAGCTAAACACATACAATCCCAAGTAATTATATATATATATATATATATATATATATATATATATATATATATATATATATATATATATATATATAATTGGACTTAACACCCTACACATGGGTAACTAAGCCCACCTGTCTTAACTTGAATTATGCTTAGGGGTTTAAGCAACCTATAAAGAGAGCATTTACATTTATTTTTAAGCACCCCCTTAAGCACAATCTCTATAGAAAATATGATTAGGCTGATCATAACCTATCACCTAGTCTACGAAGCATACACCCTAACATCTAGTCTAAAATCATGAAATAAAACATACATCATACCATGCATTTCCCTGACATAAGGCTAAAAGTAGTGACCTAGTTCTAATGTGTGTTAAGGCTTGTGTAGTATATCTTAACTAGGAATTAAGGTTATGATTTTCTAAATATGAAAGAATTTAATTTAAGAGGTTGATTTCACTTTAAATAGTCTAATTGATTTGAGAATTCTACTTAGTGTTTTATTTTACTTCATTTGACTTACATTTAGAAATTAAGTGTTATAAAGAGAAGAAAGAGAGAGGATTACTCTCTTTCACCCCTACCTTAAGTCATTTCTAAAGCATGTTAATTTAATTTAGTTCTCTTTAGTGAATGTCTTATTACACATTTTAAATTAATTATAAGTTTAGTTCACCTTAAATGATTCTATTCAATATGAAAGGTATCTTAAGATTAATTTGATTGAATTACTATCACATAATATATGTGAAATCATTCCTTTCCATCACATATAACATGCATATGATTTTAAGTCCTAAGTATACCTACACATACAATATGTTTTAGCACACTTGAATGATGGATGTAAGTATGTATATTTAAAGTTTATACTTTCCTATTTGATTGAATTATTTTATCATATTAATTTAAAGCTCTATCTAAATTCTTATACAAAAATATATAGGGATGAAATTAAATAGGTATGTGTCATTGTTAACCAGGGAAGTGAGGTAATCAAATGACCTCTTTGGGGTTAGCTAAAGCCTCATATTCTCAGGATTTTCATACTATATACCATTTACATTCAAACTATATATAAATTTGCATACGTGAACATAAGAAAGAGGGCTCCAAATCACATGATCAATTGATTCAATCACCTAGCCAATCATGGATGCATGTATCTTTGATAAAAGAAAAGCGGTTATAATTCCATAATTAAACACACACACACACATGTATAAAAGACATAAGCTAGTACATGTCATTGTTAACTAGGGAAGTGAGGTAATCAAATGACCTCCTTATGGCTAGCTAAAGCCTTGTATTCCTGAAATGTCCAGACTAAATATTTATTTTTCTCAAATACATGTGGATGAATACATAAATAAAGGGAGGAAAACCATGCAAATGTTGAATTATTTTTTTATTGAAACATTTATGCATATGGAGTAAAGTTTAATCCAAATTCTAGTATTAAAATATATAAGAATGAAATCAAATAGAGTACATGTCATTGTTAAACCAAAAAGTGAGGTAATTAAATGACCTCCGGGGCTAGCTAAAGCCTCGTATTCTCGAGATGTCTAGGCTATATACCCATTAACATTCACACTTACATAAATCAATACATGAATAAAAGGAAAGAAGCGTCCCCTCATACACTTAAGCTACAATCACATACATCTCCTATGTATTTATAACTAGCATTCATAGCATATATAATCATTCATTTATAAGCTTTGGAAAATACATTTGGATTTAATAATAATAGTCACACATATATTAAATCAATGCATGAAAGCTTGACATAAAAGAAACCATTTGATTTAATTAATTTTGCACAAGATGAATGCATGGATCAAATGATATATAACATTTAATATGATTGGAGAGGAATAAATAAACATAAATATATGATTTCATTCAATCAAATTAATTCTTAAGGATAATCATATCAAATAAAATCATTTAAAGCAAAACAAAGCTTTTTAATATCATTTAAATCATTTAAGGAATGTGAGAAGAAGTTTGCTAATCCAATCCCATCATATGTTTGTAAGTTAATTTTATTTAATGAGAGGTAATTAGGTTGATTTTATGGATTAATTAAGTTAAGATATGAATTAAATCAATTTTACCTATGTTGCCTTAAAGTAATTAACTGAATAATTATGAGCCAATATGATATGCAAATGAATTGAAAAGTAAATTAGCAATGGTCCTAGGAAATGAAAGGGCCTAATGCAATTACCTCACAATTAATAGTTAATTAAGCTTAAGAAATTTAATTAAGTACATTTATGTTTTTTCCACACATGTGAGCTAACCATAATATTCTTAAGACATTAGGCAATTGGACACCTAAAGAACTACACTGATTAATTAGGTTCAAATGTGTTTTAAATTTTAATTAAAATTAAGTAATTAATTAATTGATTAATCCTTAATTAATTTCTTCTTGAAAAAGTGAAGGAAACTTAGGGAAAATATTATTATAGAGGCCTCAATCCAATTGTCTAAGTCTCCTCACTGTTAAATAGTGATAAACAACCCAATTAATTAATTAAGTTATTGTTCATATGATTAATTAACACTTAATTAAATTAAAAAGGTAATTATGACTTAATCAATCAATTTTCCAATTAATTAACCAATAAATCTCAAGAAAAATAGGAAAGGCAGAGGTTATCCCCTTAAACAATCTCAAAAAGTTAGAGGTTAATTAGTTAATTAATTAGAAAGTAATTAGGGTAATTAATTTATTTAATTAAATCCTAATTAAGTTTAAATTACTGTTCAAAATCTATTAAAGATAATTTTAATGGATTCCTCTTTGAAATATCTTTAAAATGATCATTTATTTGTATTTTTTGGATTTTCTATGATTTGTTATGAATTTATGAAGTTTCAGCCTTAAAATGGATTATTTAGCCTTAATCCTGTCGGCGTCATGTGGTGCACTAACGTAGCGCACTTTTAATATGACTCCGCGGGATTGGCTATTTAAGTTATCACATCCTGCGATTGACTAGAGGCGGGAGCACTTTTTATATGAGGATTGGCTATTTAAGTTATCATATCCTGCGGTTGAGTCAGCTAGAGGCGGGAGCGCTATTGATCTCCACCATCCGATCTTGGATCGACGGTGCAGATCAATCACGTAGTTAATAACCACTCGAATTAGATGGATTTAATGTGATCTAATCATGGCGTCCATTCTGATCACATGGAATAGATAGTGTGATATATCAACTCACAAATGATGAAAGACAGAGGCCATCTACCATTGATTGTTCGATCCGAGCTCGAATTAGTTCCAAGTGGAACCCACACCATTGCATGAGGGATTTAGAGAGATCCAACAGCTAAGATTGGCTCATATGCACATTTTTTTCACAAAGCTCCAAAAAAATTTCACCTAGGGGTCGATTTCGATGGAGTTACCTCACTAGAGCCAAACTGATGGCACATTCGCTCAAGGTAGCTTCATTTAGTAGAGACAAGGCCCTGTTCAGTGACAATTAAGTTGAGCTAAGTGGATTACTCAGGAGGCCAAAAATTATGCTTTGGATGCTCGGCTCTGATCGAACTCCATACTCCGGTGGATTTAGAACTTCGGGGAAGCTTCGGGTAGCCTCGATAAGGTGTGTGGAAGGTGTATGAACGAGCAATTTAGTTTTAGTTGAAGATTGGAGAAGTTGGATCAAGGAAGTGGCTCCCCCATTTTGGTTATGCTCGAAAAGGAGGAATGAGGGAGGCCTTGGGAATGCTCAAGAGCTTGATATGGTGTTCGAAATCACTTTAGAAGCTTTAGCAAGTTGAATCGATCTGTTTCACATGTGAATTGATGGGGTACATCCCTCAATTGGCTGAAGTGGGCAGACAGGATCAATCCCCTTTTTTTTGTTATCCATCTACCGTCAGGGCACCGGAGTTGTCCCCATCAAGTTCATGTGGCTCGGTTTGAGTGAAGGAAAGCTTGGGAGGTGCCTAAAGGTGGGTTTGGGCTAAGACCATCTGCATGGAACCTTTGGTTCTTGTTTGTAAGTGAGGTGAGTTAACTAACCTCCTTTTGGTCCAAGGCAAGTCCTAGCCCACTTAGGGTTAGCTAGCTGGCTAGGTCAGACCCCAAATTAGGGTGAGTGAGGGCTGCCAAGTGTTGGGAGAATGATCTTTGCCAAAAATGGGTGGAATCTTATGTAAAGAGGTTTAACCAATGGGTAATACCCTTGGGTTGGACTCATTTGGGTGTTGGACTAATTTTGGGCTAACCAAGGATGGGTTTAGGTCAAGTTTGGTTGGGTTCCAAGGTCCCATTGGTTGGTTTCAAGGGTTTTGGCTCAATTTGGGTCATTTAGGTTAATTTGGGTTATGTTGGGTTAGATTGACCAATTGGTCAAATTGGGTCAAACCAAAGCTTGGGTTAGGTTCACATGATGATTTGAAGTATTTTGGTTTAAGTGGTTTCAATCAATTTGGCCTAGGTTTGATTTTGGCTCATTTTGATTCATATAGGTCAAATGGGTCAAGTTAACCAATTTGACCAAATTGGTCAAATTTGCTTAGGTTGGGTGTTGGTTCAAGCTCAATTGATTAATTGAAGATGATTGCAGGCTTTGGTTTGAATTTGGATTTAATTTAGATTTTGGCCAATTTGACCACTTAAGTCAATTTGGGCTAAGTTAGTCAATTGGGTTCAATTATGGGTTTAGTTAAGTTTAATAATCAATTTGGAATGAATTTGAGCCATTGGTTGTAATCAATTTTGGTTGGATCATGATTTGACCCATTTTGGCCTTTTAGGTCAATTTGGGTTAGCTTGAGAAAAATGGTCAATTGGGTTTGGTTTGGCTCAATTGATAATCAAGACATGTTCAATCATTGATTATGAGTTTGTGTGAATAAATGGTTTCAATTGATTTAGTATAGGATGAGTTTTAGCTAATTTGAGTTTCATATGGGCTAAGGGTTGACTTGGTCAAATGATCAAGTTGACTTCGTTTGACCTAATATAAGTCAATTGATCATCCTAGGGTGATCAATGATCATGGTATGAGGTTTGGATGGGCTTCGTTCAATCCAGTTTAGGTTGGATTAGAACTTGGTTCATATGGGTTCTTTAGGCCACTTTGAGTCAAGTAGATCTAAATGGGTGAATTGGCTTAGTTGTCTTGATTAAGGTTTTGTTGAATTTATATATGAGTTTAGGATTGAAATATAAATCCAACTATAATCAATTTGGGCTATGATGGGTTTTGATTCATTTGGGATTTTCAAGTCAAAAGGGCTAAGCCGGGCTTGACTTGAGTTGATTTTAATTTGGCTTGATGATTGTAGGTTTCACTTATATTTGGATAGATGATTGAATGAATGATTGATTTAAGAGAAAATCCATTGATTTTGGCTTGATTTAGGTGGGTTTTAGTTAAGTCCAAGAAATTGGCTTAAAGGGTTTAAATTGATTTTGATTTGATTTTGATTTGATTTTAGCTATCTGAATTTATATTTCATTGATATTTGTGAATATAAATGAAGATATAAATGCTTTATGAGAAAATCAATTAAATTTGGAGTGGTTTGAAGGCAATTTTGGTTGAGCTCAAGAATGTAGGTCCATATGGGTTAGCTTGGGATTTGATTGGATTTAGGATTTTAATTGATTTGGTCTTGGTTATTTGAGTTTATATTCCATTTATATTTATGAATATAAATGAAGATATGATTGATTCATGAAGAGATCAATTAAGTTTGCCTTGAATTGGGTGGAGATTTAGCTAAACCCATGGAATTCAACCATAAGGCTTAAGAAGGATTTGGGAGTTTAAATTTGATCTAGGGTTTTAGTCATTTGGAATTGAGTTTGGGATTGAATTTGATAAATGATTGAGGGATTGAATTGATCTTTGAGAAAATCAATTGAATTTTAATTGATTTGAATTTAGTTAAGGGCCAAGTCCGTAAGATAAAATCATAGGGCTTATGCGGGATTTTGATTTTGGATTTGATAATGGGTTTCAATCATTTAATTTGGAATTTGGATTTGGATCATGATATTTGAATTGAATTTGAAGTTTGGTTTGAGAAGGTGAACATAGGTTGGGTTTAGGCCACAGGATGGACAAGTCTCCTAAATCCCTAATGCATAACCTACCCCTATGACTAACCCTTCTAAGTCACTAGGCGTAGGTTAAGTTTTCATCTAATCACTAGAAGTGTATTTAAACTTAGGAAACTTTTAGTATCTACAAGAGTCCTAGATTTATGATGAAGAGGTTAAGAACTCACTCTAAAAGTGAGGTCAACACTAGCTGATATCTAAAAAAATTTATGCAGAATTTTTTTAGTTAGTCATAGTAAAAAAAATATTACATGTTAATTTTTTTATTTATTATTAAAAGAGATCTAACTTTGATTTATAATTTAGTTACATTGCTATTTTTTTATATTATATCTCAAAAAATTTAAATAAATTATATTTAGCATTAAATCCATATTTTTTTTTTAGAAAATTAATGGTAAGTTATAACTCAAATGAAAAGCAAACCAAAAATAGTTTATTTTTAGAAAATCACCATGTATGTTTAATGACATTAAATAGCTATATACACATTTCAGAACAATTACTTATTAAACCATACTATATATAACACCAAATTATTACTTTTTTATAATATTGTACTTTGATCATAACTTATAAATAAAAGATCAGAGGCTAGGCCAAGTAGATAAAATCATTTGCTTCTGCCTTCTATTTCTTTGGCACTTTAATGAAATTTTAGACCTTAATTATCAAACTTTTCACTTACTTTTTAGCCATTATTGTGATCAAGATTTTTGTATTACCTATAGACAAATTTATATTCGATGGTCAGAGTTTACCCTACATAGCATTTAGTTATAGTTTATTTTAATTTGACAAGCTCACATGCAAAGATAATTAATTTAACAAGGTATTAGCTAGTTTTTAGTTGAAATTTACTTTAATCCAATAAGTTCTCAAAGCCTTGAATGCAACCTAACAAAGCTAAAGAAAAAAAATTATAAAAAGAGGCCAATCACTCTCTTGAAGGGTATTTTGGCTCTTCAAATAGTGGCAAGGCTCTTGTGTGGTAGCAAAAAGCTATCCATGATGTAGGGGTGTCAATAAATCTGATAACTAAACTTTTAAAAATCAAATTTGAATTGACCCAATTAATATTCAATTTAAGTTCAGATCAATCATGTTGACTCAATTATTACTCGAATTAAATTTGAATTGATTTGAATAACTTAAAATTGACTTGATTACTATTCAAATTTGGATTAAGCTATTTCATATTAGGTTAATTGAGTCAAATGGAGTCATATTAGGTTAATTGAGTCATATTGATTTTAAAAAAAAATGATTCATATAACAAATAAATTAGGTTCACATTGAAGAGATTCAGATCTAGATGGGATAAGAAAATACTTTGCTTCTTATTTTTAATATTTTATCATTATTTCTTTATTATTTTACTTCTTATTACTATTTTTCAAAATTTGGCATTTGATAGAAGAGCTTATAAACCATTGAAATGGGCCAAAATCCCATTCCCTTAACTGATCTCGAAAAACCATAGCTCATCGTCGCTCCACCCACATTCGACTTCTACGGCATCTTCTTACCCCTTCTCTTATTTGTATAGGCCGCCTCCTATTTTATCTTCCTCCCACTTCATTCTTTATGTAAATGGAGCTTGAGGAAGCCAATCCTTGTCATGTTTATTAATTTAAAAAATTATTTTATTATCAAAATTGCCGAAATTTTACTGTTCAGATTAATTTATTAAAAATTGTGTCGTCAGATTAAATCGTCAAACGCAATAATCAAAAAATTTATATGAGGAGAATTCAACTGTCAATTTTATAACAAAATTTTAACTACTAAATCATGCTCATATTTATGATATGTAAATATGTTCGTATGTATAATAATAATAATAATAATAATAATAATAATAATAATAATAATATAATATATATTTTTTATTTTAAATTAGATCGTACAAATACGACGAAATAAATAATTATTCATATTGAATTTATTTATACATCAAAATTGAAATATCTTCTGTAAAGAATGAGCCAAAGAAAAACTATTCAACAGCCCTATTCGTATATCCTTTCGATCACCATTTAGCCCTATTCCTATATCCTTTCGATCACCATTCAGCATTGTTCTCCTCTTCTTTTCTGGCAAGGGCGTAGATTTGTTCCTTGTTCTCCTCTTCCGCACCAGCGCAGAGCTGCTGTCTTCATTGATTATCTGGCCACACCGGACCTGCTGGTTCAACGGTCAGGATCCGAGTTAAGTGAGGAGGAATGGTTGGGGGGAGAATGGAGAATGGGATGGAGACGTCCTTGAGGTACAGCAGCCATTCCAAAACTCTAAGAATACATGCAAAGGAGAAGCTTCCACTGGACTCCAAAACCCTTATCCAGGTTCGCTTTTGGTCTCTCCCTTTTGTTCTTCCAACTGGTTCAAACACTGTTCTTTCCCTTTGTAAAGAATAAAAGAAGGGGCTTTTACATGCACAGTGTCTTGCAAGAAATTAACAGCTATTAGAGAAGAACGTATATTGTATCCTCTTACTGTTTTCAATTCTCTTACAAAAATGAAGGCAGATTGCAGAAATTGGAATAATCCGACAAACAATTCAGTTCTCTCTCGCTATATAAGTCAGTAGAGATATATCCGACAATCCGTTACAAGAAACATTAGCTTCTACTAAGAAAACAGACTGTCTGCTTCAGAGAAACGGAATACCTCATATTAACACTAAGAAAAAATCATATGAATATGTTGTGATCAGGATCACCAATCAACACCCTTTTTGTCACATCGTTGCGTTTTAATTTATGTTTGTTTTATTTTTATCCTGGGATAGTGATTTCGAGTCATCTTTTTTATATTTTTTTTTCTTTTGTGTGCGCTCAAATTCTCTAAAATGATTGATTGAAAGTGCGATCTTTCTTCCGGTGGATGTTGTAGATGATTAGTTTATTAGTATTGGGTGGATGCTAAAAGTCTAATGTATATTTTTTGTATATTTGAAAATGGACTTTGTCCAAGAATGAAAAAGAAAGCATATATATTTAGATGTTTAGGATTAGCAGCGATGCTTATAATGATACCTAATTATTCTTCTTCGCATGCTAGTTTGAATGTTTAGACTTCTTAGTTCTGTGCATGCCATGGTTGCTTCTTCCATGTAAACGCAATGTTTATCTCTTATCTTGAAGGATTATAGGAAGATGTTACTTTCAGGAAGCATAAGTCTGCTGTTAATTGAATGGACTCTCAGAGTAGAATCAACAATGAACTTTTGTGCTTGAAAAATTATATTTTCATGTAGGATTTGAATGTAATATTATTTAGAAGAGATATTATTATGTGCAGAGTTCGGATCATCTGAATTGTTATGTATTGACTATATATTATTATGTATACGGGAGAATATATGATGTATATACAGTAATACACTGTCAATATATAGTTATCCAGATGGTCCGAACTACATACGTAATAATTTCACTGTTTAGAAAGCTAGTCTAAGCTAAAGATCATCAATTACATGAAAGTTTGATTTGCTAACTCCAGCCCAGCTCCAATTGGAATTAACTGCTTTAGGAATGTATTAGATCTATAATGAAACCCTTATCGAAAATTGTTGCCATTTCTCTAGATTTCCAGCAACATAAATTCAATGTCATAAATGTTGGTGGATAACAAATTTGGTGGATCTTTGATTGCATTTACCCATGCATTACCCTTGGAATTTTTATGATGGATGGAATTTTTTGTTACCCATGTCTATACTTCTTTTGTGCTTTTGAAACTTACTCAAATAAAATTTGGGTAATGAATTTAATAGCCGCAAATCACATGTCCAACTTTTTAAATAAATTCTCTTTTTATATACCCTAGGCAAGGAACTATAAAATAAAAGTTGTTGATTGAACCCTTGTTGATATTGCTTGCAAGGGATCTGCAACGCTCACACATTTTTCTTCCATTTTTATATATTCTTCATATACCTAAAGTATCCATGAACCTATTATTTATGTAAAAACTAACATTTGACCTAAATTGCATTGCAACATTTCATCCCACCGATTATTTACCAGGTGGATGATGATTGGGCATGCTAAGGAATGAATATTGTATTATTTGGACACGAGTAATAATAATGATATACCCCATTTTCATTTACCAAAATAATTGAATTTAAGATGGACACAAATTTGCCTCCATTAATTTTAAATAGGCCATCCATTTTTTAGTGTACTGCAATCTATATTTCTCATATTATTCAATAAAATAAATGTTAAAGAATTCCAATGTAAGATCTATCAGGTGATCAAACAACATAGAGTTTTCTATCTACAAAGTTATTCAAAAATCTCAATACATTTCTCCCTAATCCATACCGATATGGATATTATTTCACATTATTAATATTAATAGAGCTAGATGATTTGTTCTTCTCATAGACGATTGCTCACGCACATCTAATTTTTCCTTTGTGAAAAAACAAAATCTAATGTAAGTGCAATTCTTTCCATATTCCATAAAATCAAATATGTTCATGGTTTGAAATTATGCAATACTAGGCATGTCTTAGTGTCTTCAAGAATTTTCACCATGAGATGTGCACCTCATTGCCTCCCATGGCATGCATATGTTTCACAATATGTGAAGCAAGCCTCATGACGCACCTCACCTCAAAATTCAAGAAGCGTGCACCTCATATTTGTGGTTTATATTGATTTTTTTTAAATATTTGTAAGTAAAATATATTAATTGAATTTATTTGTTTGATAATAATAAAATTTTTAGAATTATGTCTGATATTTTTTCTTGGGGATATATATTTGAAAGTTCCTTTAGACCCTAATTTGATAATTTTTTAATCATATTCAAATCATAATTGAACAATCCTTAAATTATATTTGAACCATACTACAACACAATCGGTTCAAACTTGTTTTGATGAAAGTTCGATTAAGAATCAAATATGGTCTAATAACAAGATAAGTTTGGCTATACTAAATGAAACTAGTATGACAACACCTAAGCCCTCAAGAATTTCAATTGACTATTGTTGCAAATTTGAAGAGGTAGATATAACAATAACAACAACAACAACAACAACAACAACAACAACAAGTATTTATCCCACTACGTGGAGTTAGCTACATGAATCCTTTTATAAGTCAAAAATTTTTAAAGAGAGAAATCAAAGATAGATTAGGAAGCTTATCTATCTTGCCCATTAAATATTAGATATAACCTATGATTCTGGTAATCAGGTCAATTTATGCATAATCCTATAGAAATGCATTTGTTTCAAGTAGATAAAACTCTTTGTTATATCAAAGAATACTAGGAAAAGAAATCTTATTTAAAAGATATAGAATACTTAGCTTAGAAGCATACGCATATGTGGATTTCTCACTGATGGAAGATCTACTACTAGTTACTCCTTTTTTCTTGTTGAGAATTTAATCACTTGATGAAGTAAGAAGCAATTTGTAGTCTCTAGATCTAGTGTTGAAGCTAAATTTTGAGCAATAGTGTAAGACATTTGTGAACTATTATGGATCAAAATTATCTTGGATGACTTAGAATAAAATGCATAGATAATATGAAGTTATATTGTAATGACACATAGCCATTAATATCACACAGTCTTGTCCAATACAACTGAATCAAACAATAAAAATCAATTTTCATTTCATCACAGAAAATTAGAAAGTGGAATGATATGTATCCTATATATTCAAATACATAAGTAGTTGATTGACAATCTAATCGAAGGACCACTGGATCTCTACATTTCAGGATATTACCTTTGACGTAGACTTGAAAAGCATATATTTTAGAGATTAAGGAATATGGATGGTTCTACAAGGTCAGCTTGGTGATCCATGGGTTCAGAAAGCTAGTGGTCCATCATTATGGACAAGGTGGTATTATGAGAGCCTTTACAAGGGGTGTTATTTTCTCTTAGATTCCAAGACAAATAACAAATATAGAAACATAATTGATCATTGTATATTCTGTCCTAGGACTTTTTGTCATTTGATTATAATGTACTAAGTAATTCTTATGAGTGGAAATTACCTATAATAACTTAGAATCTTAATGTATAAATAAAGATGTAAGATCCTCATTGAAATACATATAAATTCAAGTCATTTCTTCTTTCTTTAGTAGTTGTAGAAGGAAGATTTTTTGTTTGGACCTTACAGATGGTTCAATGGTATTGTTTGACAGGTACAAATCAACAAATTTCAGCCCACCTCTTAACTATATTTTATATATCTAAGCAATATAGAATGTCTCTGAACAATTATTCTTAATTTATATATTATAGTTATTCATCATTGATGAAACTATAAGTTTAATTTGAATTAACTGGCATTGAAAATAATCTTTTTTATTATCAGTGTAGTGTTTGCAATCTTTTAAGATGTTTTTTCTTTGCTTGGTTTAGAATCGTTTGCGCTCATTACTTTAATCATGCATTCATTGTAGGCACACGGAGAAATAGAAACTGGTGCTGGTCATCCGAGTTTTCTTGCTGTCGATCCGACGTTTCTATCCTGAGGTAGATCATTTGTTTTTCTAACCATTTTAAATATTCTATATAAAATGATTAGTTTGTCATGGGCAATGGTTTACTTTTGTCTTATGTTATGTAGCTTTCGGCTAGCGTTGGTATAGGCTTTCAGTTCAACAAACAAGATAAGTTTGGCTATAATATTCGAGCAAAGAAGGCTCTAGCACTTACATCTGATGGTATGCTGGGAATCAATGTGAAGGGCAGGTGTGATACTGATAAAGATTTTAAGCAGGTCTGTTATTTACCTTTACTGCCAAAATATTTACGTGTTTCTGTTTTCTATTTCCACATTTTTCTATATTTGGTTCTAAAAAGTTGTATTCTTTTTTCTTTTGTTTATAGTTTTTCCATTTTCATTTCTGATTCAATGAATTATCCAATATTAAATTGGAAGAATAAGCCATAGTGAATGAAGCTAACTGGTATATGTCATGTAGGCATTTGTGCTGACTTGTTTTTTACTTTGTATTGTCATTAACAACATGATTTAAAAATGATCAGAGGAATCTCAAAGGCGCAGTTGAGTTGGCATGGAGTATTCTTGATTTTCAGAAGGACCAGGATGTGAGGATCAAATTAGGCTACGACTTACTTGAAAAGGTATCAATATTTTTTCTTGTAACGTACACTTTAGACCATTGTATCGTTTTACCAGTTCTGTCGAGTTGCGTTAGCTTTCATTTTCTAAGTACTTCTAAGTTGGCTGTGATAATCAATCACTCATATCACATAAAGTTCAGCATCAATTTTATTTTATTTTATTTTTCTTGTTTGTATTATTCGTTATGTTGAAGAACTGCCTTATTTGCCACAAACAAGAAACTTGGACTGGATTTATTATTATTAAGGAGTGCATATTGACCGCAGGACACTCATTTGATAGAATTCGCATTATGGATGAAGTTCCTTTGCTGGTTGATAATTATTATCATGAAGAAGCTTGCTTTTATGCAGTGGAAAAATCCGGACTTAAAGTATGAGAGGTGGGGTGCGGGATCAAAAAACTTTCATTCTTAATCTAACTACATGAAGACTACAAATAGCCACAAGGGAGACTCTCAACGACCACTTGGTTATTACCTCAACTGGGAGAGAAAATTATTATGGTGATGGTCAATTTGACCATTCACTTCAAAAAAGGCTACAAGAAGAAGCAGCCCTAGCAATTTAAGCATCACATTGTAGAGGGATCATGAATCAATTCAGATAATGTTGGACTGTTTGATTCTTTGATGAAGACTATTAATGGTGGTGAATCTCAAATTATACCATTGAGATCCAAAAAGATGTTGATATTAGTCTCTATGCATGATTATATTGTCAATCAAACACCACACAAAGGAGATCAAGGCCTTCAAAATTGAATCATTGGATTGAAATTTAGATAACAAAAGGATAAGAATGAGTTTTGAATTTTTTAAATTATTTGGATAACGTAGTTTGTTAATTTATGTGTAGGATTATGATAGAATCTATTGGAATTATTTTGTTGTTTGAAGTAGCCTAGTTTGTTATTTGTATATAGGGTCTCTTTTTTTTGTAGAGTTTATTTAGGAGTTGATTAGATTTTATCCTTTATCAGGGCAGGGCTTTTACATAGACAATCACCTAAATTCTATTTATTTACAAACCAACCACCTTCAACCTCAATTTTTTTAAGTTGACATTCAAATATTGAAATTCATAGCAAAAGTCCAATTCATTTTTTTCATTTTGTAAAAATTCCAACGATTTGATCGAGGCACGTGTAAATACATTGGTCCAATATTCAAAAAAATAGAAAAGATGATTAAATTGTAAATGCATATGAATTTAGTAGTTGATTTGTAAAAATCCCTTTATCCTTTTGTAGTTGTATAGTTAAAAGCCTAAATTCTATAGAAAATGCTATCCAAATTTTCTCAAAAAAAACACTCTTTTAATTTTTCCATTTATTGCCTTCAATTTCCAAGTGTTGTATCTTGTTCCACTGATTATCTGATCCCTTAATTGTGTTCTACCATGAAGGGGTCTTCTTATTCAAGCTGCTAGTCCTACTGCTACTGTTGCTTAGTCTGTTTGATGCTTGCTTTACCGCTAACCAAAAGTAAAAGGTTGGTCAATTTGATGGCTTAGTTACAACTAATTTGTCAATTAAATTTAGGAAGGAAATGGTCAATTTGCTCATTTACTTTAGTAAAGGCTACAAGAAGAGGCATTCATCATAATTTGGGCTTATAGTCGTGATGAGATCAGCAGACCGGTTCATTTGATTTTGGATTGTGTGATTCTTTAATTAAGACTATTGACTTGGGTGATTTTCAAATCACACCATTGAGATCCAAGTGGATGTCGCCAAGAGTCCCTAGGTGCGTGTTGACCTCCTCATATGTGTCATAAATCAAGACATGCCCACAAGTTAAATTCGATAGACTGAGCATACAAGGCATAAATCAGCTCAAAATGCACGACGCCACAAAATGATCAAACGACTGACGATGAACGGACTTCGCGCGCTCGTAACGCCGAAATCGACGTAATATAAATATCGCATAATCTAAAGCATCAACCGCTCAAACGATCGAAATATCGATGTGTCGTCGCGCATATCGGGTCGGAAACTGCGAAATATTGAACCTCCGTTCAAAACGTCAGCGTTGTTAGCTATCTATCAATGAGATTCGCCAAATCGGATGAGTCTTCGCAAATATCGAATGATTTGAAGTGACAGCGCGCAAATCAAGGTTGAAATGCACAGGACGTCACCAAAATCAACTCAAATGACCTCCTATCGACGAACCGTCGCTATTGAATATCAAAATTGGTCGATATGATATTGCACAACCATGATCAATTGATCAGCGCCGAGTCATCAACGCTACATGCATATCAAAGTCGGGGCGTCGGCCGCAGCCATGACCTCCGTTCGCAATTGATTCATTGACCAAATCAAATCTAAGATTTATTTCAAAAGGACAGTTTTGCGAAACGTCGGCGGTAAAGCGGCGGCGCGCATTTTGGTAATTCACCTTGACACTAGTTTGAACCAAACGGCCTCCGATTGCGAAACGGACTGCGCCGTTGCGTTCGAAACAACGGAATTACCTTAGATTGATATATATATTGGCCATGTGATTTTATCGGCGTAAAATTCATATTAAAATCGTTTAATCCATTTAAAAGTCAATTTAAAACAAAATAAACCTAACCTAAATCCTTCTACCCACCGACTATTCCCATTTTACCAGAGCTTGTCTCTCCTCGGCCGAGGGATCGGCTTGCAGTTGTCCTTCTCACAGCTCCCTCCCTTTCTTCTTCCCTTTCAAATCGAGAGGCTCCCTTTCATATTAGCCCTAATCCGAAAATCCATTTTCCCCTCTCCTCCAAATCGAAAAAAATAAGTAAGGTAAACCCCTCCTTTCTTCATCTTTTTCTTCTTTTTTCCTTTTTTTCTTCTTTTCCTTTCTTTTCTTCTTCCATTTTTCCCCCAATCCGAAATCACTTCTTTTTCTTTTCTTTTTCTTATATTTTTCCTTTTCCCTTCCTCAAACCGTAAAGATCTTTTTCTTCTTCTTCCTTTTCCTTTTTTTCCTTTTCTTTCTTCTTCCTTTTTTTCCCCAATCTAAAAATTGTTTCTTTTCTTTTCTTTCTTTTGTTTTCTGTTTTTTCCTTTTTCTTTTCCAAACTGCAAAGAACTCCCCCTTCCTCCTCCATTTCACTAATCCCCTCATTTCCATAAAAAATAGAAAATTTCGCCTCTTTCCCTCGCAAAACCAATCTAAATTTCGTCCTCCTTGCATCACTTCAATCTTCTGTAAAAGGAAAACACCATCAGCGGGCTCTTCTTTGGTTTTTTGGCCGCTTCTCGTATCCTTCTAATCAGCGTCGCAGCCGGAGAAACACAAGAGGGTTCGTCTCTTGGTTTATATCAATCTCATCTCTTTGATCGCGTAAATGAGTCGATATCGGATCGTGAATGTGGATATATATACATGTTTGTGTTTTCTTTGCAGTTCAAAGGCCCGTCGTGCTCGAGCGTGTGAAGATAATCGTTGTAGTGTATGAACGCTTCATACTCATGAGGTAAGAAAGCTTTTAGATGTGCTTCCCTCGAAATGTTGTCATTTTGTTTAATTTGACTTAGAAAAAATGAGGAATGAATATATATATTGCATTATATGTCTTCGGGTTTGAAGTTGCTCATGAGGCTGTCGAGAAAATCAAAACCAATCTTCTACAGGATGATAGGAGGCTGCCAAAATTACGTCAAATCTTTTGACTTAGGAAAAATGGGGGAATAAAATGAACTGATTTAAGAATGCTAAGTAAGGAAACCTACAGTTAAATCTAAACTGAAAGTGTCAAACAAAAAAATGTGAAAAGTAAAATGACATACAACAAACACAAAAGTAAAATGATATACAACAAACACAAAAGTAAAACAAGAAAAAAAAAAAGAGGAGAAACATTTACAAAACCTATTTAAGCAAGTTGAAAATTTTACCGAAGTACGAATTAAAATCCTTCCCCTTCTTTCTCGGATACTCTAAACTCAAGAAAGTGTTATCTCTTAGCCTTATTTAGATGGATTTGATGAAGTAATGAGTGAGATCTCTTTTCTTGTAAATTTTTCAAAATTAAACAAGCTTTAATTGGAATTTAGGAAGACTAATACTAAACTCATAACAAACTTGCAATACACTTAAAGTCTATAAAATTTGATATGAGTTAAAAATGAGTCTAAATTAGATTTAATAACTCTTATACGAATATGGAGATGATTACTATACTAGTTAATAAACATGAGTAGGGCTAAAGCAATAAACAATGAAATCAACATAAATTATCAAACTCATGTCAGTTGGAAAAAAAAACTCAATAAAACCAAAATAAATCATATTTTTTACAATAAAACTAAATAACGCTATAAAATCTATAAAATATTTCCTTCAATCAAGGAATCATTATGATTTTCAAAATCAATGATTTTATTAATTGATAATGCAACACCATTTAAAGATTTCAGTAAATTTTAAAGAAAAGGTTCATAAAGGAATTAAGTAAAATCAAATCAATCTCATTTAATTATAAATATAAAATTCTTAAATACTGTACCATGTTGAATGCTTAAATTCAAGTGTTAGGATCTTTTGGGTTGCTCTTAGATTTGGGTTACAAAACCAAAAAACCTATAATAAGAGTTTTAAATCAAGAAAATAGAAATTACTACATTGGTTCTAATCCTCGTTGATCTAAAGCTCTTAAACATATTCAAATTAATCAATTTTAAATCAAACTAAGTAGCAATCAAGCTTAAATGAAACTATCATTAAAATTAAATCAAACTCAATCCATCCACCTTCATTTATGGAGTGACAAATTAAGAAAACTCTAGCTCACAAAGCCAATGTCAAATCAAGTTTTTTGTCATATTCACTCTCAATCAATCTCACCTTAGTAAGGCGTGGCGGTCTTACATTGCGTGGCTTGGGTAGCTCCAGGAAAAGCGATTCACCCTCCGATTAGGTGGTTTGGCCGCTCCATTATATTATGATGTTGCATTATGCTCCCCAATACTTTGAGTTGTGAATCATGGTATCTTGATAAGGCAACCCATGTCATTAAGGTGACTTAAGTCTCTCTTTAAACAAACACCACCCCAGTCATAAGGATTTCTTGGAAGATGTAACTCATGTGTTGCGATGAAATTCTTCTTCATGGGTCATTACCTCCTAACTAAGTAGACTAGGGATGCGACTATCAGGGATGGCGAACCATGGGATCTAGATGCATCAACATTCCCCAACCATCAGGTTTAAAAATGATGATGAATTTATAATTTAAATTAAAACTCCATATCGCTACTATACGCTACGATTCGATCTAATGACTAGCAATCGAAAGTTCTCTCTCACTTATTGGGAGGATGCTATAGGGGCTTTATAAGAAACTGGAACTAGATTTAAAGTCCTCACAAATGAGGACAAAATCTTTAGGTAGTGTCTTATCTACTATTTCATCTGCCTTCTGAAAATTACACCGACACTTTCAAATCATCACTCTCTTCAATTATTCAATATTGTCGAGAGGTCGGTGACGAATTTTCGGAACCCATAGATTTTTGACGACTCCGCTAGGGACAAAGAATCTCTTTCCATCTGTGGCTAGTCATATATGTGCTATAGTAGCAATAAAATTTTTAAAAATTCAAAACAAAAAATGGTGATTTGAGTGTGTAATAAATTCAATATGAGGCTCTATATAGAATAAATCATTCCGTAGAGTATATCTTTATAACACCATTATTTTGTTCTGTAGCTCATTTGCATCTTGAAAATATGGGATGAAATAATAATTGCTAATTACTAATCCTCATCTTTCACTTTTGCAGAATGGATCTACAAAGCACTCATTTCACTGTTGTGGTGTGTGACATCTCAGTCAACGTCATCAACACAAGAAATGTCGAAGCTACCATTCAATTTGGTAGCTTGAATTTCCCAGCTATCGTAGCTGCAACTCCTGAAGTACCCACTCTTGGTACATTCGTCCGATGCCATGTTGGAAGGCCTTAAGTTATTGAAGCTCCTTCTAGCCATGTGCGTCAACCAATTCAACTCAGCCATTTGTCAAGGAGTTCTCCGAAGAACTTCAAAAGGCTAGTCAATCCGACTCGTGGAAAAGAATCGTCAATGGAAAAGTTGTGTCTTTAATGCCTTAATTGCATTTGTGAACCCTTGTATCAGGAAAGCATGATCATGAAGCTTCCTCACAAATTAACAGAAAAGGAGAAAGGAGAAACACAGGGCTCGGCAGATCCCTTTATAGTGAACAAGCGTCTCGCGAAGTATATTTACTCACAACAACTTTGACAACCTAAAGTGGGTAAAAAGGAATAGCTCTACTGGTGAAGTAAAGCAGTCTTTCTGGAAGAACCAATCACGTCAAGCTCCACCACCACAGGAGAGACAAACACATGCGTCATGATACATAAAATTCTTAAAGTAGCAAGAAATGAAAGAAGATTTGAGGAGGTGATGAAAATACTAAAACTCCACCAAGAAAGTTGTCATCTCTTCTCTAATTATTAGCCATCTATTCGGTATGCATGGTGAGCATCAGCATGACACTTGGACATGTCCAAGAATCCACCTTGAAAGGTCTGAGGTAAACAATATGGAGGCCAAGGCTAATGTAACTTTGAATAATAGAAGAATGTGATATCGATACATATACCAATCACTCAAAATAACTCATCGTGAATATCCAAAAGAAGGGATATCATGATGAAAGATATGATAATTCACCTCGGAGAATCAGGATCTCATCGCCGTCATTCACCCCAGAGAAGGTTGACATTGATCGTAGTCCTTTAATAGAAGAAGTATTTGTTCTGCACATTGAACCAAAGATCCACTGGAAACGTCAATCGGAAATTCATGTGCAAGGAGAAAATAATGAAGAGGACACTATGGAAGTGGAAGTTGTCTATATGGTTAGAGATATAGATGAACTCGGTACCATCGCTAACGAACTCAGGAACTGAATTCGACATTTATGAAGAAGAGTTTTCACAAAAGCAAATAGAAGATGGAGCTTCGATCTTTGCTGAAGATGAAGAAGAAGAAGATCAGAATGAGAAAGAAACCATGGGTGTCGAAGTTGTCTATATGGTTGAACCAGGAAATGATCAACGTACGCTTTTATCTCGTCGATCCTCAACAACAATTGTCTCCCACAAAGAGAAGGGATCAAGTTCTTCCCACAATGAGCAAGGAGTAGAACCGCATAACAAGAAATAGAAGTGCATGCGATTCGATGGCTAGCTAGAGCAAAGAGAAATGCAGCGTCAAATGGAGGTCAAAGACAAGGAGATTGCACAACTTCGTACCAAGATGAATGATATGATGGTACAAATGAACATCATGATGAAGATGTTGCAAAAGAATATCACATCAAGTGCAGCACCTATTTTGTCTGCTAATCAACAATTAATAATACAACTTCTATACCACCCATGTGTACCTCAAGCTCTATAGTGCTTACATGAAAGGAATGAAGTTAACCCACTACCTCTCGGTAAATGATTCAAAATCGCTACGCACTGTAATAGTTGCTCACTAGAAATAATAATCAATGAAAGATAAAGCGGTCATAGCCTCAGGTGAAAAAAGTGAGTTAGGGGTACCCATATAATATGACCAAGTGTAAAATACCCAAAGGTTATTATGCATTTAATACTTTGCGGTAATCCAAAGCAACATCTATCTAACTTAAAGCTACTTGTGGTAACACGAGAGGAATGATGCACTTTTTTTTCGTCAATTCATTCTAGGTACCCTTTTTGAATGGTATGCAGAATTGTCGAATGATTTAGTTAAAACATTTGTTGAATTAGAGACTATATTTGTGAAGAGGTTCACTAGTGCAACCGAGAAAATCATAATCGCCGACCTTGCTTTGAAAGATGAGTCGTGACAAAATTCAAGTCGTTGGCAACTAATTATGAAGTGCGAGCAACAATTAGAAGAAGAACATGCGATCCAATTGGTAATGGGCAATATGGATGATAAAATGACACAATTTCTATGCATGGAGTCGATTGCAACATTCCAGGACTTGCTCAATAGGGTGGCTAAATTCGAAAAGTTAAGTCTAAGTCCCAGTAAAGCAAAGAGAAACAAACCTTCAGGAGAAGAAATGAAATTTATACTTCTATAGCTCAAATGGAAAAAACGGTAATATACAATGTGGATAAAGAAAAAGCATCGATGTAATGATGATAAGAGAAAGAAGCTATTTATTCCAATCCACTAAAATTGGTATTAGGAGGCAATGACAAATCTCAAACTTTTCAAGTGGTGGGGAGCATCCAAGAATGATGAGCATCTCTTAAGGAAAAAATGAATAAAGAATATTCATTTAGAAGGGATAGTGTGGCTAAATTATTTGCAAATAGTCGGTCTGATTACGAAAATTAAAAGCAGAAGTTGATCAAGTCAATAATCCAAATTACTGTCTCTATCGTCGGATGATCAGTCATCCTATTGAAAATTGTTATATCTTTAAAGATTGCCTAGAAAGGAAGTATCGTGAGGTGACACTATCAGTGTTCTAGTCAACCCAAAAGAGTCTACAATGATGATGATTACGTCCTCTTATATCCATCAAAAGCAGAATGAGAAATCGGGTTGACGAAGAATGGAAAACAGTAGTCTCCAAAAAGAGCGTGAAAATGTTGAAGCAGCTAAAAGACGTCCCTAGTGTTAAGTGAAAATCACCACTTAAACCTATGTTGGACTTAAGAGAGATGCCTAAGCCAAGTATTTGGGCTTCTACGATTCGATAAAGCTACTTCATCATGAAGTAGTCTACTAAACAGCCTCATAAATCAAAGAAGTTGGCTAAGAAAAGGAAGATCAAAAGAGAACTAACTCAAAAGATCATTAACAATATAAAGGAGTATCAACCGTAGACATTTAAAACTAGGACTTCATGCTTAAACTTATTGAATCGGATGAAGAAGATAATGGTGAATCTTATCCAGTAGAGACATGTTGAATCATCTGGGTGATGTCAGATATTCTTCAACATCAGTTATTCCGAAATGATAAGGGTAGTCAGACAGACTCGACCAACTCATCACAATTCTTGTCAGGAAAGCAAGAAGAGCTTGAGAAGCTCACGTCTCAATTTTGTTTAATGACTCAACAAGACAATAACAGTTCAGATGAAGATCTATGTTTTCCCAACGGAGAAGAATCAGACTCATCGATATCATCACGTATGAAACGTATGACGTTAAAAAATGAGTCTAGCCCTTTTGGTCAATCTTCCAGAATAATAAGGAAATTTGAAGAAACTACCTCTTTAGAAGAATCTGATCAAGATAAGGTGATTCAAGTTCAGTTGAGAAGTGGTAAGGTCTTACTACCTTCATCAAAGAAAGGAAATGCAAATAAAGATAAAGGCAAACAAATTGAAGTCAACGAGGATATCATTTCCAAAAATTCTAGAATAAAGCCTAAATCGAGCAAAAAAATAGATTATAATATTTTATCACATCTGAGAAAGATCTCTGCACAATTAAGTGTGTACGAGGTTCTCTTGATGTCAAAAAATCTCCGAAAAACTTTGATACAGCTTCTCAAAGATCCGGGGATTTATGAAGTTTATTTTGTTGAAAAATGTATGACCGAAGCATTGTAAACTCAAGATATCCCAGTAATCACATTTTCTGAAGAAGATCTCATGTTGGGAACGACAGATCACAACCGTTCTCTATATGTTACTGCAGAGAGTGATGTCATCTCAATCAGTCGAATATTGATTGATCCAGGTTCTTTTATCAATCTTATGAGTCTAAAGGTATTAAGGAGATTATCAATTGATATCCAACATCTTAGGAGAGATAAGTTGATGGTTCATGGTTTCAATAAAAAGGGCAGAAAACTCTAGGTTCTTTTATTCTCCCACTCAAGTTTAGGGATTTATATACAGAAGCCAAGTTTCATGTAATCGATGATGATACATCATTTAGAGCTCTCTTGGGCCGGCCGTGACTGCATGAGTATGGCATGGTCCCATCAACTATGCATCAATGTATGAAGTATCTGAAAGATGGAGAAGAATTCATAATTTTCAGTAACCTATAATCATTCTCTGTCAATGAAGCAAAGATCTATGAGATGCAAAATATTTCATTCCTAAAGAGCTTAAGCCAATAAAGTCTCCTGAAGCGGTAGCATCCACTTCAGGAACTAAAAGGCAATTTAATAAAGTGAAAGAGCAAAAGCAAAGAGGAAGAAAGAAAGCAACACCGACGCTCCTTAAAGCACTTGATTCTGCACCTAAATCAAGAAAATCAGTTCCTCATTTGGGAAGTGACGGAAGAAGGAAAAGATATTCCTGTCAAACCTAATAGAACTTATAAGCTCTCAAGAAAAGCAGAGTATGAAATAAGTGATTCAGATTCAGACTATGATTTTGAATCTACTTATGGAAATAGAGTTCAGATGCATCAAGGAGAATAGCTCACTTGGCAGTGGATGACTTACTCAAAATTATACCCATCCCTCAAGCTTTTCAAAGAAATCACTCCATAGAGGTTCATGATATTGAAAAATTGATAACTATGTGTTCTTTGTTGAGTGAGAGTGGCGAACAGAACTCTTTTACAAATCGAAAGTCTCTCACAATTTTGAGCAGCATACTAAACATGAAAATTCCTATGAGATAGTGTCAATATGAATACCAATATACTATTCACAAAAATTGCGAAGAATGATGCATAAGCTTAGAATTCATATTGGAACTACTAAACTTAGGATTCAAATCTTTAGCAAGATGTAGAGCCAAAGAAGTTCTCAAGCATCGCGAAGAAGTGATAAGTTTATCAGTAAAGGTCTGAGGTTCATCCGCAAATCTCATCAAAATAGATGTTGTTATAATATAATAGAAGCTGAGATAAAAACTCATAGTAATGAAGAAGATGATTCCCATGAAATTCTTCTTAAAATGATGAATAAGTAGAAGCCAAGCCCGCACATGAAGAACTTGAAGATGCTAGAAAAATAGCTACTATGGATGAACTTAAAGAAGTCAACCTAGGAGTTGAGGATGATACCCGTCCAACTTTCGTCTTCTGTCTGATGAGAAAGTTGAAGAGGAGTTAAAATACTTGTGAATTGATTATTTTCTGGACATATTTTGAAATGTCGCTTATGCAGTTCATAAACTAGCTATTAAACCAGATGCAACGCCCGTTAAGCAAGCTCCTAGGCAAATGAAATTGGAGATTGAAGAACAGGTAATTGCAGAAATTAAAAATCTAATTGAAGCATGCTTCATCCGAAAGGAGAAGTATGCAGACTGGATAGCCAACATTGTCCCAATTAGAAAGAAGAACGGTCAAATCCTTCTTTGCATTGACTTCCGGGATTTAAATAAGGCGTGCCCAAAATGTGACTTTCTGCTTCCAATATCAGAACTATTAGTGGACAATATTTCTAACTATGACATGTTCTCATTTATGGACGAATCGTTAGGATACAACCAAATCAAAATGGCACCGGAAGATGAAAAATATACATCGTTTAGAACACCTATTAGCATCTATTACTACACGATCATGCCCTTTGGCTTGAAAAAAAATCTGAGCTATACCAAAGAGCCATGATGTATTTTGATGAGTTGATTCATCAAAAGGTGGAATATTATGTTGATGATTTGGTAGTAAAAGCTTGAATCAAAAAATCACTTGAAGAGAATTGTAGTGGAGAATCGAGAAAATATGATCTCAAGATGAATCTTTTAAAATGTGCATTGGGTATCCTCGAAAATTCTTGGGTACAGTATGCGTCAGGTATTGAAATTGATTTGTATTAAATATAGGATTTTATTCATCCATCGATTCATCAAATCTATCAAGGCATTGTCAACCATTTGCAAGATTGATGAAGAAGGATGCTCCATTCAATGGGATAAGGTGTGGAAGCTTTCAATAGCATTAAAAGCTACCATTCACCAATCCTTGCGGCTTACTCAGGAAGCCCTCATTCTATGACATGCGTTAGAGAGTCTCGAGCATTGTTGGCACAACACAATGAAGAAAGCAAAGAGAATGCTCTTTATTATATCAATTGGAGACTAATTGGAGCTGAAATGAGATACTCTCGATGAAGAGAAACTATTTAGCATTGATCTTTAAAAAGTTTGTCATTATATGTTATCTCACAAGATTACCCTCATCTCAAGGATCGATCTGCTGAAGTACTTGATGACAAGACCAGCATTGACAGGTCGTTTGGCAAGATGGGCAGTATTGCTTCTACAATTTGATATCATATATTGAAAGCGGTAAAGAATAAGTTTTAGCAAATTTTCTATGCATCCCATCCCGCGACTCTTCTCTTAATGACGATTTTTCGATGAGCAAATTATGCTCATTCATGAAAGAGAAAAATTACAAATTTGGGAAATGTACTTTGATGGAGCCTCATCGATCAAACAAGTCCAATATTTAAATTTCTCAAGAGCAAGAGCAAGAGCAGGAATCGGCATCGTCTTCATAACACCAGAAGGATGGATAATGAAACGATCATATGGATTGGAACAAGAACTAATAATGAAGTGAATATGAAGCATTAATGGTAGTCGGAAGAAGCTATTTTCATAGGCATTCAAAACTTGCATATTTTTTGGCGATTCTTAGCTTATTATAAATCAAGTACTTGGCATCTAAAAGTGAGTTAGCTTTCTATCATAGCGAGTTCTTGAGCTTATGAAGCGGATATTAAATATCACACTAACTCTCTCTATCCAGAATAGCAAAGCATTGCAGCAAAAAAGCTAAGGAAATGACAAGTATGAATGGTGATTATGTCATGATCGGCATATTTACTCGACTAGTTCTAGAGTCAGCAAAGTATCAATCCCTGTAGGTAGAGGGATTAACAAATCTGATCCAGCAGGATGCGACTCAGGTTGCTCCTCATATTTCCCAAAATCAACAAGTTGTATTAAGAAAAGCTAAGAATAACATTACTTGAAAAGTGTGAAAACTTTGCGTGGAAGAGTCATGATTGGAGCAACCTTCATCGACTACTTTAAAGAAGAAAATTACCAAACAATAAATCACGCACTCAATTGAAGAGAATGCTATGCTTTTGTCAACTACTTTATATCATAGATCTTTTAAACAAATGTATTTACGATGCCTAAATGGATGCTAAAAGTGATGGTTGAAGTTCATGAAGGACTTTGTGGTGCACATCGGTCAAAGATGGCAGTAAAAAATCAAAAGGATGGGCTATTATTGGCCATCTATGGTGAGAATTATATTAATCATGCCATGAGTGTCAAGTACATGGGAATCTCATCCATCAACCTCAAATCCATTACACCCAATAGCATCTTGGCCATTTGAATGTTGGGGTATAGATATGTAATTGGACCAATTGATCCACATCATGTTTACCACACTTCATCTGGCGGGATTATTTCTCTAAGTGGGTTAGGCTACTCATTTAAAGAAGTTCACTGGCAGTGATCAACTTCTTCCGCATAATGTGATAGATTTGGAGTCGAATAATTTTTTGATAATATAGTCCCAAGATGGCAATAAAATCAAAATGATGGGCTATTATTGGCCATCTATATGGTGAGATCAGATTAATCACGCTAAGAAGTGTCGTGAGTGTCAAGTACATGAGAATCTCATTCATCAACCTCTAAATCTATTACACCCAACAATAGCATCCCGGTCATTTGAATGTTGAGGTATAGATATAATTGGACCAATTGACCCACCTTCATCAGTTTGTCACCACTTCATCCTAGCAGCGACTGACTATTTCTCTAAGTGGGTTAAGGCTATCTCATTTAAAGAAGTTACTGCTGACCGAGTGATCAACTTCTTCACGCATAATGTGATCTATAGATTTGGAGTGTCGCGTCGAATAATTTTTGATAATGGCATAGCTTTCAAAAGTACAAAGATTTATATTCATCAACAAAATTGATTGATTCTCAATATATAATCCAAGAGCAAATGGTTTGGCAGAGGCTTTCAACAAGACATTGGTCAAACTGCACAAGAAGATTTTCACTAAAAATAAAAGAGAATGGCATACCAAGCTAGTAGAGGCACTATGGTATCAACTACCTACTGCCGACCAAAAGCCATTCTTATCGGTATTTAAAATCAAGTAGCTTCTTCCGAAGTTGAGTTGTCTTCACTTGTATATCCAATAATCTAACCGAAGTCAAAATATGTCGAGAATGGAAACTCGGATGAAGTTAGATTGCAAGATCAAAATTTGAGGTTTATCGAGCAAAGATGTCCAAGGCTTTTGACCATACGGTTGCCTCAACATTCCAAAAGAGAATTGGTGTGAGAAAAAATTATTCATAATCAAAAATTTGGCAAATTTGAGCCTAATCGGCTCTTTATCATTGAAAAGTGTAGAGGAGCATACCAACTCATCAACCTAAGATGAAAGATCCGCCAATTAATGGTCAATACTTAAAAAAATATTATACATGATGAATACATTCCTGAGGAACAATAGAAATCCCTCTGCAAGACAGGGGGCATTTTTTTAATATATCTATTTAGATCGACATTGTGCTTCATGCCGAGATCCCTAAATAAATATACTCATTCAAGATAAATAAAAAAAAAACTTTTTTGTGAAAATTCTCCTATTATATAGGGGGCATTTTAGATTTTTATACATAGAAGAAATCAATGTTACATGTTAAAACCCTCTTAAGAGCATATCAAGTCAAATATTGATGTACTTGCTTAATTTCATTTTGAAAGCTCTTCTAAATGTGCTTTAGAATTCCCCCCTGCAAGACATGGGGCATTTTTTTAGTTTATATTAAGTTTATTTAAGTTGACGTCGTGTTATAAGACGAGGTCCTCGAATATATTTTGATTCAGGTTGACATCGAGTTTTACAAATCTAATATACCCATAATTAATGTGCAGTTTTGCAATAACAAAAAGAATATATTTCTACGAATGAAAAGACAGCCTTAAATGTCAAGAAAATTATCTCCATGATTTGTCAAATTCTGGAGATCAAGTCAGACAAATTCCTAATTTCTAAGGCTTCAATCAATTAAGTTGGAGAAACATCAACCTCTACATCCCGAAGTCTAGGACACAGATAGGTTCTAAAGATCGAACTCAACAAGCCCAAATGTGGTCGAGTTGCTGACGCTCTCCTCACTTAATAAGCCACAAAAGCAGAAAGACCGCTCGTGATGACAAAACCACTAACCCACTACGCCTTAAGTCAAGACTGAGTAAGTTATCAACTTAACAAGCTCAAATGTACTGAGGTCGACGCCTCCTCACTCAACAAGCCGTAAGAAAAGCCACGAAAGAGCCCCTCACTCCAATGATGATATTTATTCAATCTCAAATTAGATCCATTAGTGATTACAAGCAACGTGATCCAAGAGATCTTTCTACTGATCGATAGTCAAGATAATGAGGAACTCTCAAGGTTGCCTCAAATCAATCTATATATATTACCCGCGATATTTCAATTTATTCTCAAATGATCAAGCTCAATCAAAGTCAATCTCCTCAAGTCCCAAAAGTAGCGCCGAGGAAGCAATTTCGTAGTTCAAATAAAGTTGACGGCTGAACTAAAGGAATTTTGTGGTTATTCGCCTGTTAAAGACGCTGCTGCTAATAACTCAACATTGACCTTTTATAAGCTGGGTTGGGTCATCTCAGATGCACCTTCAATGAATTCATCAGCAAAAAGCACAGATTCATTGCATACACTTCATGACAAGTCAATATGGACAAATCAGGTCATTTCTTTATCAAGTCCGTCAAACTTAAAGCTAGGACATAATGAATTTCAAATCCGACCAAGAACGGATAAACCAATTCCCCAGCGGAATCCTTCATCAAAACAAATAAATCAATTCCTCTGCCAAACCCAACCAAGCATTGAGCTAGGGTGAGAAGAAACTCAAATCTGCAATGACATAAAAGAAAGAGATTTTCAACAAATTCATTGAAGCAGAAAGTAGATGGTGTAAGAACTCTTATCTATCCGATAAGTTGATTCTGAAAAATCGGTCAATCCTGTCTTTTAGCATGTCCTAAATGAAGCACTATACTAATGACAAAATCAAAGCTCAAAGTTATAACCAACCCAAAAGGTCAATTTTCAACAAATGTGACTCGCTCACGCGAATCACATTTGTTGGGGGACTCCTCATATGTGTCATAAATCAAGACAGCTCACAAGTTAAATTCGAACTTCGATGGACAAGGCGCAAATCGGCTCAAAATGACCTGACGTAAAAAATGGTCAAATGACCTGATCAAGAAAGGACTTCACGCGGCTCAAAACATCGAAATTGATCAAAATATAAATATTGTATAATCTAAAGATAAACCGCTCAAACGATCGAGTTATCAACGATCGACGCATAAAGTGTCGAAAAGTCGCAGATGTCAAACAACCTCCGCTCAGAAAGCGACCGTTAAACATTGAAAACTATCAAATGACCGCCCACGCCAAATCGGATGAGTTTGCAAATGTCGAATGAAAAGTGACGGTGAAATCGAGTAAAATGCACAGGACGTTACTAAAATCAACTCAAATGATCTCCGATCGACGAACGGATTTATCGCTGCTTAACATCAAAACCGGTCGATATAGATATTGCACAACTATCAATATCACGCGCCAGTCATCAACGTTGCCGACGCATATCAAGTGAGGCGCCAACGCAAGCCAAACGACCTCCGTTCGGGAAATTTATTGCGTCGTTTTCAAATATCAAATCTATCCACAAGCATCGCTGCAATTTCGCGAACGCCGGCGCCAAAAGCGACGCGATTGAAAAACCCATGACGCCGATTAAACCAAACGGCACGCAAACGATCAGCTGCATTCTAAAAACGGAATAATTTATATATATATATATATATATATATATATATATATATATATATATATATATATATATAACCATGTGATTTTATCAGTATTAAAGTCGAATCCATTTAAAAGTCAATTTAAAACAAAATAAACCTAATTTAACCTTCTCGATTTCTATTCCCATTTGACCGAGCTCTCCTCCATATGGATCGAGCTCAACTTGGTCTCCAACCGCTTTCCCTTCAAACTAAGATATCCTTTCAGATTAATAATCCATTTTCTCCTCTCCAGAACTTTATTTCATTCCACTTTCTTTTTCTTTTTCCTTCCCTAAACCAGAAAGATCTTATTTTCTTCTAATTGAAAATTCTTTTTTTTCTTTCTTCTCCACCCTCAATTCTTTCCTCCTCCATTTAACTAATCCTCATTTTCCCAAAAAATAGAAAATTTATTCTTTTTCTTGCAAAACCAATTTCCCTCATCTGATCATCCTTTCAATCTTCGTTTTCAAATCGAAAAAAGAACATCCAAGAGGTTCTTTTTTTCTCACTGACCTCACATTATTCTTCCCTTCAGCTTGAGAAGACACCACAAGAGACATATATATATATATATATATATATATATATATATATATATATATATATATATATATATATATATATATATGTTATATTTGCCGCTCAAGAGGCGACGAATGATTTGTTCTAGTGTCAGAGACACATGCCATAAAAGATCTGAGTTCAACATCCGTTAGATGTCGCCCTAGATGAAATGAAAATTTTGTTTAATTTCTACTTAAAAAAATTGGAGAATGAATAGATTGCATCAGATTGTCTTCTTTCGGATTCGCCTTTTCATGAGGCGATGAGATGAAAATCGGTGTGTCAAGACACCACTGCCACGCTTCTATTTAGAGAAAGTCAAAACACTCACGCAATAGCGAGATGACGCCGGTAAATTGTATCAAATTTTGACTTAAAAGAGAGAAGAAATGAATGAAAAACACTAAGAAAGAACCCACAAAATCTAAACTAAAAGCGTCAAATAAAAAAAAGGGGAAAAGTAAATGACATACAACAAATACAAAAATAAAACAAGAAAAAAAAAAAGAAGCATTTACAAAACTTATTTAAGCAGGTTGAAAACCTTCCCGAAGTACGAATCAAAATCCTTCTCCCTCTTTCTCGAATACTCTAAACTCAAGAAAGTGCTATCTCTTTGTCTTATTTAGAGGGAAGTAATGAGTGAGTTCTTTTACTTATAAATTCTTTAAAATTAAATAAATTTTAATTGAAATTTGGGAAGACTAATACTAAACTCAATAAATTAATAAATTTAAAGTCATAAAATTGGGAAAAATGAATCTAAACAAATGGTGAATGCTAGCTAATAAGATTATTTAAAGCAAAATAACAATCAAAGATAACTTATCAAAAGTGATGTAAATTGAACATCATCAAGTTAGGAGAATTACAAAAACTCAATAAGTAAACTAAGTGTAAGTAATGTTTTAAATCACAATCTAAATCAATATACCTTCTTCGCCACCGGATCTGCAACTCTTTGTACAAGCAAAAAGAAGGCGATACTAAATCAAAATTTACAAAAATCATAGGGCTTCCTTCGATCAAATTAAGGAATTTCATTCTAATTATGATTTTTAAAATTAATGATTTTATTAATTATATGAAATATAAAACCTACGATATTAATGATTTCAAGCAAATTTTAATGTCTTACAGTTAGCTAAGAATTAAATAAAATCAAATCAATCTCATAATTCAAAAAAAATTGCTAAATTATTAAATACACCGATGCCTCAACGCTATGCTAAATGCTTAAATTCAGTTCGAGGATGACGAGGTTACTTATTTAGTTGGTTAACAAACTTAATTATAATAAGAGTTTCAAATCAAGAAAATATCGAAACATACATGCGACGTAGATCTAATCGTGAACTAAACAAAGTACGGATTTAAATTTTAAACATATTCAAATTAATTAATTTTTCAAATTAAATTAAGTAGCAATCTAAAATTGCTTAAATGAAACTCTATCATCAAAAACTTAAATCAAATTCAATCCATCCACCTTAAGAATCGTTGGTGACACAAATTAAGAAAACTCTAGCCACAAAAAGAAATGTCAAATCAAGTGTTCTATGTTTCACTCAATCAATCTCACGACAAGTAGCGTATGTGTCTCATGCGACATGAGGTTTTTCTTATGAAGAAGCATTCTGAAATTCTAATCAGTTTTTGGCAATCAAGCTCCATTATATTATGATCATGATGTAGATGCTTCCCAAATGGCTCTACTTTGAATCATAGATACTTGATAAGACAAAACATCTGTCATGGTAGATTAAGCCTTTTTAGACAAACACCACGCCGTCTAGGATTTCGACGAATGACATTAGCGGGCCGATAAGGATTCTTCTCATGTCGACTACATCCGCTAAGTAGTGACCGCGACTTCCGGATAATGAACCATGGACGCGCCATCATTCCTCAACCATCCGGTTTAAGATGAAATGATGAATTTCATAATTTAAATTCTAAAACTCTACATGCTGATACTATACGCCACGATTCAAATGATCTAACGACAAATTTTAATCGAAAGTTATATTTCACTTATCGAGTGTAATTAACTATGCGCATTTGGAAACCTAATCGATCTAAAGTTCTCACCAAATGAGATGAAATCTAGTAGTGTCTTATCTACTATTTCATCTTTTCTCAAAATTAATGACACTTTAAAATCATCACTCTTCAATTATATGGGTGTAATTTCTGATCGCTTAAATTTCCAATTATACCTCATACGAGGGAGTTGAAGGCCTTCGAAGTTGAAATGTTGAAAACAGAATCCAAATTACAACAGGTCAATGGTGAGCTTGAATCTTTGAACATTCTCCCAAAAAAATTAAGAGTTGGGGAGATTATGCCATACTGTAGAACCTTGCCTAATTAGTATAGGCAGCGCAGTCGCGCAAATGTGAGGTTCACCATCATCAAGCCTTGATTTTCCTTGTGTTGGCCCTCAATTTTGCTCTATAATACTGGAGAAATTATTATATGCGGAATCCAAATGATCTGAATTACTATATATACGGGCAAGCACACAGCAACTGTATATATATATATATATATATACACAACAATATCAATCATCGGGGCTCTACAATTAATAATTTCTGTTTAGCTCTTGCACAAAGAAATTGATGGTAGAGAGGACTACAGGTAAATGATCAGAGTTTGAAAATGCTACTTTGAAGATACGTAGAAAAAGGTGATAATCGTAACTACAGTAGCCATCATTTAATTGCTTTGAAGGGTTTCCTTCTCCTTTCTAGATTCTCTCTGTCAAGAGAGTTACTAAACCTGATAAGGGAGAGAGATTGAATGCCTAGGATTATGTGCATGAATAGAGAGAGAGAGAGAGAGAGAGAGAGAGAGTGCATGGAAGAGTAAAGAGAGAGAGAGACGCTGGAGAGGTTCAATCGGTGATAGAAGAGTCAGAGATGGGATCAGTGAAGGGAGAGATAATTCAGAGAATTAACAGAGATAGAGATATGAAGAGGAGTAATTCAAATTTAAATTTAATCAAGCACATCCACATCTAATCCTTATTTGCTTCTTTTATAGATAAAGAGCTATGCATTACAACAATCAAGTCAAGCCCAAATGCCCAATGCAAAATATACATGAATAAACATTATAAAATAAGATCTAATCCAGATAACTGAAATTGAAATGACAATATATGAATCTGCGATATTATTTGAAATTATTTATAAGTTCTAATGCTCCTCTTCCTAAGAAAATAGTTAACCGTTGAACTATAAAAAGTCCCCAACAAAATGAACATGTTTGTAGACTGCAGATATATTTGAATGCTTTTCCTTCATAATCATTGCAGGTGCCGTACTTCCAAATCAGAGAGAATAACTGGACCCTAAATTCTGATATTAATTGTAAATGGAACGTAAGATTTGATTTGTGATTCTTAGAAAAAGGGAACCACTCTCTCTCTCTCTCTCTTTGAATGCTCCTCAGCAAAGGTACAATTTATTTGGATCTGTCAGTTTTCTTTCTTTCAGCTATTCATTCATCGAACCTGCAATGTCTGTTTAACTTACTTGGATTTGTTCGTTGTTTCTAATGATTGTTTGTGAACTTCTGTGGCTTCAATATTTTGTTAGAATTGGTGTATTCTTTCTGAAAATGATTTTTAAAAAAATATTCCAAACCCCAAACAATAATTATACTTAATAATAATAATAATAATAATAATAATATATAAAATCAGCATTTTAAAATATTTCATTAATCAGACAAAGAAAGCCGCCAATTTCTTAGTGAGGGCGATGGCCTCTTCAGTCTGCGGGTTAAAAATATGATAATCGTGCTCAGCGCCGGCCGCCTCAACGAGCTCAATCTCACCCCTCCACCCGCTCCGCATCAGCCTCTCGTAATACAGCTTCCCTCTGCTCCACAGCACATCCTTCCCCGCCACGGCTACCAGCACGCGCTCGCACCCCAGCCCCGACAAGCCAGCCGCCGTCTTCGCCACCGGGTTTATTCTCGGGTCGTCAAGCCCCTCCGTCACCGGGCAAAGAAACCGCCACATCCGCTCCATGTCAGCGAAACCCAGCTTCCCTATCCTCCGTCCCCACCGGCTCCTCCCCCCAAAAATAGGCGTGTACCAGCGCCATCCCTTTGATCATCTTCACGCCCTCCCCCCCGCCCGGCCATCTGCTGCGCGATATTCGCCCCCGCGCTGTCCCCCGCTACGTAAAGCCGGTTAAGATCTCCGCGCTCCGAAATCCACGGGTCAGATCGAGAGAAGACCCACTGTAACGCTGCCCAAGAGTCTCGGTAGGCAATCGGAAGAGGGTTTTCCGGGGCGAGGCGGTAGTTGACGGAGACGGCGAGGACTTGGCCGAAAGAGGTTAAGTCGTTGAGGTGGGGGTGGTATGTTGGGGAGAAGGCTGATTCGATCAAGAAGGCGCCGCCATGGAAGTAGACCAGAATGGGGATCTTATCGTTATCGGTTGATGTGGTGGTGGTGGGGAGGTAGAGGCGGGCGGTGATTTCGGCTTTGGTGTCGATGACGACGTCTTTGGAGCGAACTTTGGTGGCTGGATCGAAGGAGGCAGGGATGGTGCTGGTGCCACAGAGGCGTTCGACGCGTCCGCTTTTATAGACGCGGATTAAGGGAAGGAGCTGGAACACGATCTCGTCGGCTGGTTCATGGCCGACGGCGGCGACGGAGGTGTCGCTGGTGGCGGAAGGGGAATGCATGTCGATGAGGTGGGGAGCTCAGCTTGGGATGAGCGGTGGTGGGATTGAGCTGGCGATCGGAGAGATACTCCGGTGTGTGCTGCTTTAAATAGAAAAACGAGCGGAGGTTGGCAAGCTTATGTTCTAAAAATTATTTTAGGATTAGTTTGAAAAATTAATAATTTTTTTAATTAGAGGAATATAATTTTATATATATATATAACATTAATTATAAAATAAATTTAATATTTTTTAATTATCCAATATTATTTATATTACCATGGCTGATATAATTTTTTTAAAATTAAATTTTTTTAGATTTATTTCAAAATAATGTGATACAAGAATTAATTAATATTTTATATTTTATAGTAATTTAAAAAATTAAGTAAAATATTTTAATATCTGGCTGAATAAGAAAATTTTAAGTTTTATTTTGATATGACTCACATATTAAAAATTAATATTACACTAATCTCAAAATAGATGTGTGAATTTTATGATTTATTATAAATACTTTTATCTAAATATTTTTAATACTAATCTTTTATTTTAAAATTACTTAATCATAATTAAATATTAATTAAGAGAGATTGGCCTAATTAGTTACTAAAACACGTAATGCGGTTAGCACGTCTAACTAGCGTGAGAAGGAGAGGTCATTGACTTTAAACAAAAGCAAGAAAAGGGCATTCGCTCTTGGAAATAAAATATATAAATCCGACATTGCTTCTCCGGAAAATAAATTTATTTAATTATGAGGTCTTTTCTTTATATATATATAAGCATATTATTAGACTCTTTAAGCTTAAGCTGAGGGCATGATTAAATGGAGTAAAGCTCAATTAAAAGTACAATTAAGCAAGCAAATGGAGTAGTTAAGCTACAATTAATTTGCAGTAAACTAAATGATTAGGCCATACTTTTCTTTTCTTAGAATAGATTCAGTTTATTGAGCAAATTTGAAAAAGAATGTATTTAATGATAGTGTAGCTTAGAAACCAAGGCTTTGATCTCATTAAATTTCTTTTTAAGCCATAATTATAATAAGCTCAAAATCATATATATATATATATTCAGGTTAATAAATTTAACATTTGTTTTAAAAGCAAAGAAATTTTATTAATATCAAATAAAGTTTCATCATACATAAAAACCCCATACAAAGTGCAAACCAATTGTAGATCCATACATAAAAAGCTAACATAAATGCCATCTCCAACATATATGAGCCAAATGCACTATAAATGTCCAATCAACACAAGAACAAATGCTAATAATAATCTCCTTTCCCATCAAAATACATAAATTTGCAGAAATTATGATATGTTTAGGCGCATAAGTCAAAAGCATGTTATTTCATGTTAATAGTAAAAGAACAAGTGAATGAGTTCATTGAACCCACATTTCACTAGTGCTTGTTTTAACTTTTTTTTATATTTAGCCTGAAACAAATTAAAATTTTTAAGGTAATATAATATTTAAAATACACTACAAATGTCATTTTTGGTGTATTTAGAAATAATTTGAAAAATATATAAACCAACAGAGTATTATGGTACCCACACTCACAACCTCAAGAATACTTTACATTTATTTTACCGGAAAAAAAACTCCTGTATTTGTAAAATTTTCAACCAAACAATCCTAAAATAATTCAAATACACTACATTTCTTTTACACTGTATTCTTTTTTCAGATAACCAAATAGCCCCTAAATAAAAACACAATTTTGAGAAAATTACTCAGCACATCATCATATATATATATATATATATATATATATATATATATATATATATATATATATATATACTCACAAATCTAATATCTACTTGAACATATAATTGGTGAAATTTGTCAAATGAAAATAAAAATTAAACGTCAAGATGAAACTATCTCATTATCTGTTATTGATAAGTGGTGCAGATCTAGAATAACTGGCAATCATATCAAAATATTTTCACTATAGTGTGATCCAACATGCAAAATAATCACATGCATCTCTGACAGATGGGTGGGAAAAAAAAATGAGCTTGAAATTTGTTAGGGAAAAAGAAACATTTCAAGCAAGAGAATTTTTTTAACGAACGCCAAAAACACTTGAAACAGATTAACCCCTCTCTCTAGAGTGCATGTCTTCTATACCTCTATTTCAAGTTAAAACATGTCTATGGTGACAAGCTAATGATAAAACAATCGCATGATAATAAATAATAAGGTGGAGAACCTCCTCTAAAGTTCAGCCAACATGTCTGATACTCCAATCAGTTTTCTAGAACAAGATGCACATTATTGAAGGAATATCAGTAGAAACTTACATCTTTGGCATCATTTTGCTTGAGGATGAGAGGCGATGAAGTCAACGGCGACATCGATGGAGGTAATCTTATCGGCTTCATTGTCGGGAATCTCGAAGCCGAATTCTTCCTCGAGGGCCATAACGACCTCGACGGTGTCTAAGCTGTCCAGTCCAAGATCACTTTGAAAATTAGCTTTTGGAGTCACCTGCACAAAGCATACAAATTTTTATGACTTGGGCTAATACTAACAGACCCCTCATAAAAACAAGCTTTACTACGAGCTGGCACCTCAGCATATTACTATAACTAAGATTTAATCCAAGTAGGATGTAACAAATCTTGTAAAATCCTGATTTAGTAAATCTTGAGAGAAATAAACTCTGAAAATTGTTTGGATTGATAAGAATTAAACTTTGCTAAATCCTGATAAACTATTTAGCTATTTGTTTGAGGATTTAAGATTTGCTAAAGGGAAAATTCCTTAAATTTGTTAGATTCTATGAATGGTGAGTTCAAGAATAGGTTTGAAGTGAGATTAATCAAACTAGTAGGATTTAACTTGGCAAAAATTAAGCTAAATCTTTGCTTCAATTCTATCAAAAATAGGATGCAGAACAGCCCCCTAAACTAACCAATTAAATTAGAAAAGAAATCTACAAGCTATAGCACCAATAAGTCTATGGCCAAAAAAAAATATCTTGAGTAGGTCAAGTATAAAGTTCGCTGATTAATGAAATCTAATACCTGTGAAATCACTTTAGTTTGATGAACAATAGGAATACAAGAATAGAAGTCGAACTGAAGTGCTATTTCAGAAGCATCATTGACATGTTTTCTTTCGTAAATGGAATGAAGGACAAAAAAATACTGAATCCAACACTAATGCACAAATCGGCGCCAATATATTGAAGATTTGTTCAGAAACAAAATATTAAACGGAAAAGAAGGAACAATTATATTTTAAACTAGTTGAGAATGTTTTCTACTCTTCCTCATTTGTTAATTAATGGTGAGACAAAAATATGGAAAAGTTACGTCACACAAAGTATCAATGCAATGACATGCAAAGCATAAATACTCTACAAGTAGTATTACATAGGTTTTGGAGAATGTGAAGACAGTGGCCTCTACATATATGGCGGAATTGTGTCCTCTTTATATATATATATAGGTTGAACTTTCTACGAATCAATATTATTAGGTTTTGCTATAAAAATTGATAAACCGAAACAGAACCAAGCCAAAGGTTCTCAACCCTAATCAAAAGAGAAATGAAAAGATGGAGAATCATGGAACTTCTTCAGGAAGTTTTCTGAAATATTAGTAGGTGACATGCATCAATACCCCAAAAGCAGACAATTATTGAAGAAAGATAGCTTTGAATTCAAGGATGCCTCATTCCTTATTTGTTAATAGATGTAATGAAATGTTATCTGAAAGTATTGCTCAAAACTCATGAAAGGAGTTCAAGAGTGATCAACTTTCATCTTCCTTTTAATCAAGGGACATTGATACCCTTGTTGATATCATCCTAAAAGTTGTTGGATATATGAGATTAACAAAACAAAAAAATCTTATGAAACGTGGATACATCTAAATAGTTTCCTACCCATTTACAATGCTTTGCTGACATAAGATGCTACTACCAATTCAAGATACAGATCGGAAATAGGTATGTAAATTTTAACTCTGTATAGATACTGTTGCAGGATAATAAATACAGTTGTCTTTCAAGTTTTAAGGTTTCAAGTTGGTTTGATAAGACCTTCTAAGCTTTAGCCAATTATTTGTTGTTCTTGAAGGTTCAATCAAGTTAAGTCTTAGATGATAGAAGGTAATGTGATTACTAGAAGGAGATAAAACAGAATTATGAAGCTAGATGTTAGACTAATGATAGCTTGAATTTCTACATTTCATTTGAAAGATAGCATCCACCACTTGTTTTGCTTCCCCACTTCCCTCATATGCCTAGTTATGTTCTAATTCTTCCTTATACTTGGAAATAATTCCATCCCCTTTAGATTTTTGGGTAGAGAGGGGAAGTAGAGAGAGCTTATTACAATAGAATTATGAGGGAGAGAGTACAGTGACTGACCCTTAGAATTTTTAAGAAAGAAAAGAAAGGAGAAACGTTATTGAAAGAGAGATAATGCAAGAAATATTCAATTCCACTTAAATTATCATGAAAATACTTGCATTAAAAATCTACTCGTAGACTTTTAAAAAAGCTAAAAATTCTTCTTTTAAATTTAAATCTAAACTATTTCCATGCATAATTAATGAGCTTCCTTAATTCATGCATGAGCTGAACAACCTACTTTCCCTATGTTTTGTACACCTTCACCACAAATTATAAATGTCTTCATATTTTAATAATAAATATACTTTTAAATATTAATTTAAATTGTAGGCCATAGACCTTCATATTTTAATAATAAAATACTATTAGTTTATTATATGATCAGCCATAAGGAGTGAGAGAAAAGATAGATGGTTTTGGGCCTCCTTTCTACCACTTTGTATGATAGTTCTATTTTTATATAAATTCATGCAAATAATAATGTATGTTTTGTAAAACTTGGTATAATCATATCCAAGTAAGCTAAGTCGATCAAAGGTTGTAGGCTTAGTCTACATATTTCAATTTACATGGTATTTATGTTATCAATTGGAAAATTTTAATTTGGGTTATTTTATCCTCTTCTTAGTGTTCTTAAGTCCATCCATGGTCATCACTATCTAATTAACCGATCTCAGTGTTGTGAGTCTCCTAAATCATGGCTCTCTACTTGAGCCCATTAGCTCTTGCGTACAAGTGTTGAAATGAGGGGCGCTCTGCAACTTGATTCTTCTGGAGGTATTTTAGACTTCTGGCCTACATACTCTTTAAATCTACTAAAAAAGTTTTGTATTAAAGATTTGAGGTTGATTACCACTTTTTAGCACACTTATGACTTTTATTGTAGAGTGAATCTTCTTCCGTTGCAAGTCAATCAAATGCGGACAAATGCTTGCTTCGCTTGCCTTCTATAGCAAGATTGCTGCTCCTTCTGAATATACTGACATTGACAAGGTAGCTGTCCTTGACTTGCCCAAGTTAGCAAGTTAGATTTCTATCCATCTAATGACTCCTTTTGGTACCCTCAATCTTGGGTGATTAATAGGTGAGTGATACCATGGTGATCTCCTGCTAAAAAGAGATTTATAGTTGTAGCAGTGTGTCAGTCTTTTGGATTACATGGCTACATCTAATTCCATTAATGATAGAATAGAGCTTCAAACTATATAGATGTTTCCCTTCCTTCACAACAAAATATTTTTGCTACCTGAGCGCACAACATATTTCTCCCAAAAATATGAGTTGCTTGAGATTATATAACACATGTCTAAGAAACAATATCATAGACCACCTCATCTATATATTGCTCAGTGTGTATTGCCCAGTTATAACAAATTTCATAATTTATTGTTTTTAAACTTAAGTTTTATGTCCTTGATGAACCAAGCAAAAGTACAAAGGTTTGGAGTATGGTGTGGTATCTAATCTTAATTACTCAACAGAATTTTAAAAATAATATTATGTCCATTACTAAAATTACACTTAATGCAAATTGCTTTCAGCAAAATGTTTAATCACGTAAGTTACTCCTCTTTGGTGTTTTTGTATATCATCAAAGTCAAAATTGATTTGCCTACTCCACTTCATGCAGATCCACCATCTTTTCAATTTTGGAGATAAGAGCCTTCTTTTCTTTTGTTGCATCTCACTTTAGCCTCCTCAGATATATGGTGTCAAACCATTAAGCTCCATAAGACGTTGCTGAAGGAAAGCATATAAAACTTTGCCTTCTTTTTCTTATAGCTTCTGAAACATTACCTTAGCATCTTACTGAGGAATCTCGCATCCTTTCTTGTTGGAGTTGATCAAGTTCCTTTTTTACTTTGGTCATGACTTCGATCTTGCGTCCAAACTCCCCACTAAAAAAGATTCAAATTATCAATTATTATTTCATGAAGTCAATGACTTGTCTACAAAATTTTGTCTTGTACTCCTACACACATTATTCACACATTTATCATGACCATTGATATCATATCGACTTCTCATTTTTGCGGCTGGTGAAATAGAACAGATCCTTCAGTGATCCTTGAAATCATGTCCATATCATTCTCTCATGCCATGGTTCTTATATTATGAGTTTCATTATGTTAGCGCATATTAAAGCATGCAAGAGTAATTTTTGTGCATTAATATGCTTATAGATGGATAAATGAGTCTCTATGTGCTCCACCCAATCATCTCTACCATTTGAGCATCTATAACCCATCATGTTTCAATAAATCAATACCTTCAATTTTACATTCACCTTGAACTAAAACAAATGAGATTGAAACCAAATGTTAGATTTTATCTTTCCCTTACATCACTAAGGCTCACAACCTATAGGCTCATAACTACAAAATGATGCAAGACTAATATTAGGTTGACAACAAACCAACTACCAAGCTAGAAACGCATATAGGGGTAGCTTAAAGATATAAAATTAATGGATAATGGAGCAGAATTAATAAGTAGATTAATGACCTTTAGATTTTTAATATGATTAAATCAAAGCTTACAAGCTTCAACCAATTATTGGCGTTCTTCAAAGTCCCTTAAGTTAGAATTTGGATAGACAAAGAATGAGGTGATTATCATAAGGTAATGAGATATAAAAAATTGCTGTAGACTAATCATAACTAAAATTTACACCTTTATGTGGATGATGACATACTCATCTTCTTATTTAGTGCATTAAATTTTAATTTCCATCCATTTCTTCCCTCTTTCTTCCACTTAGAAATAATTCTACATCCCTTGAGTTTTTGACTAAAGAGAGAAAGTACACATAAAGAACTTAAAAAATTTACTTTTTTGGAGCGTGGCTAGCAACGAAGATCAACTCCAACAGAAAGATCGCAGATAATTACATAACTTCAGGAAATGGATCTACAGCCCAATAAAAGAAAAAACAGAGCACAACTGAGAGATGATAAAGAGAGCATTCAAGAACCCATACCCTTGATTCATTATTCTTCAATAAATCACACACAAATAAATAGTTCTGTTTATATAGATTGAAGGGTCTCAATACATTCATAAAACCAACAAAGAATGATATAATGTATTCTTATTACATGACCATTAACAATGAAACATAATCAAAATGTTCAAACAATTTTGACAAGCAATTAACATTAACACAAAATGATGATATGATTGAAGAACAATCAATGGTTATGATGGCCATATATCAATTCACCCAAGTTAAAAGAAACTCTTTTCTAAAGAGTTTGAAGTTAGCCTCCATGGTGGTTGTGAAGGTGAAGTTAGAAGAATTCATCAAATCTTTAAAAAAAGAGAAGCTCTTTTCTGAAGATTTGGAGTCAGCCATCATGATGGCTATGGAAACAAAGCTGGAACATGGAAATCCCATGTAGTAACAGAGGTTGACTATATATTTATATGAAAATTTGGGGGATTTGATTCTTGAAGTCAAACATACATTGTACCGTTACATATGTTCAACAATCTAAGTAGTTACATGATAATCAGCCAATAAACATAACATTAAAATAAGTCAACCCATAAAATAGATGATGATTTGGATATTAATATAGAAGCAGTAGAGTATCATATATCTTGATCCCAAAATATTGTTTAACGACAATAGTGAATGCAAGTAAATAAGAATTGTGTTAATCTTGCATTAATTGACCACGCCTTCAATTTTAATAAGTGGCATCCCTATTGAGAATGCAAGAGAAAGCACATGGAAAATATTGAATTCAACTTAAATTTCCATAAAAAATAATTACATAACTAAACCTATTTATAAACTTTTATGAACACTAAAAAAACCAACTTCAAATTTAAATTCAAAATAATTCCATACAATAAGAGCATTCTCTTTATTCATGAATGAAAAAGAATGAAATCCAACCAACAAGCTAATTTTCCTCCACCTTATCTTCCTTTACTAAGTAGCTTAATACTTTATTAATAAAAAATAATAAAATACTATTTTAAAAGGATCTGTCAATCACCATAATATTTTAATAAAAAATTATTATAATTTCACTATATAGTCGACCACAAAGAGAAGAAAAAGAAAGGTGGATTTTTGATCTCCTTAGTGGCTCTTTGTGTGACTAGCTGTAACTAGCCATGCTCCCCTACAAATTTATGCACAGTCATGTACAACTTAATCGAGCTACATCCCAAGTACGTTGTCTATCTAAGTTGGCTTGCATAGTTTGTAAGTTAGGTCTAATTTACATGGGTTCAAATGGTTAAACCACACCTAAGTTTGGTTGACCTCTTCTTGGTGCACCTCTTGATCCATCCATAAGTCTAGGCTATTTAATTAACCATTCCTAATGGTAAGAGCCTCCAACATCATATGATACCCAAGCTTTCCCTGAAGTTTGTCCTACTTTGATACAAATTTGAAACATATTAGTTAAATCCCGTATCAGAAATGTTAAATGGCATATCCTATTTAAAAAAATAAAGCAGAACATTAAAGCCTCCCAATTATTTATTGTCGTGTCAGCTACATGGACACGTTTGTATAAAATGCAAGTAAACATGAGACATGTTTGACTGGGAACAAACTTGTTTATGTTTGAATATGCACAGTAGCTTAGATGAATGCATTCTTATCAATAGATAGTCACATACACCAATAAATATTTGAGTATTTTTCTAAACTATAAATGTACATCATGCCCATGAATATATAATTCACCATATTCTGCCATATCAATATCTAATTTTTACAAAAGATTGACATATCCCATGTTGCCTCGTACTGTATGCAGCATCCCCAAGTCATGTCCATTCATTATAGTAAAATAGTGTTAAGGTTTCTTATAGAAAAGCTTCAAAAATTTAGATGAACCATTATTTAATCATCTAGTCTAAATTTAATATATCCCAAATTCACAGCTTAAATCGACTTATGATAAACATTATTATTAAAGTAAATTTCCAGCAAAAACTTATACAAAAATCATGTAAATGACTAATGAATTACCCAAAATAAAATGATACGTTAATCATAAAACTAAAGAAAATTAACAAATATATCATACTAAGCCTTAGAGGAGGCTATGAAGAAGATAACTTAAAATAAATACTTATTAGTTTTCTTAACTTTTCTTCTGCTAATACACAAATATCATGTCTATATGGGAAAACAACCTCATTAAATAGAACTAACCTAAATAATTTAAATATTAGTTATGATGAATTGCAAACTTTTGGATTTGACAAATATATGAAAATTTTGATAATAGTATTTTCTTGAAGCCAATTACAATGATAAAATCGTTAGATATATTGCCATAGTTTTCTTTCTTCATTAGTATTTGTATAAATTTGAAAATAAAAAATAAAAAATTAAATATTTATCAATTTGATCTGTAAAAACAATTTTGTAAGATTACATCGGGAACACACATGATTTATTCATGCTCATATCCCGGAATAGATTCAATTTCTACAAGAGGTTAAGGATTATATGATATCATTCTATTTTTTATCTGATTCAAATTCTAACTCTTTGTCAAATATATCATGTTCATTAAAATCTTTCAATAGAGGTAAAAATTCATATTTAAGAAAATCAGACATAAAATCGTATTATAACTAAAAATCTTATACATCTAATACATCATTTAGAAATATATTTATGAAATAAAACTTAAACAAAATCAAATTTGATTATGTATGATTCTTGTGTTGGTGTGCATTTAATAAATTTTGAGGAGATGCAAATGATTCTTCTTCAAAGATGTTAAATACAAACATAATATGATGATTATACTACATAATATCTAGGTAGAGGTCAGTATAAAGTCTCATACAATATTTTTTATTGAATTATAGATCAATTCATCCTTTATTTCTAGCCTATTGCTTTGAATGATAAAATAATAATTTAGAGAGAAATAATATTTGATTGTGAGACTTATAAACATTATATAATATTTAAACACACTATAGTAATCATGTTTGAAGTTCTTGAATTGATCTCATGCTATTAATGCCTCTATTCATTAGACAACAAATATTATTCTTTAAGTTTATGGTTCATATTAATTCATTCGAGTTAGTTTTGGTTAATATTAATTTATGGTTTATATTATTCTTTAAGTTTATGGTTCATATTAATTACAATGATAAAATCATTATATATATTGCCATAGTTTTTCTTTCTTCATTAGTATTTTTATAAATTTGAAAATAAAAAAATAAATATTAAATATTTATCAATTTGATCTGTAAAACCAATTTTGTAAGATATTGCAATGGGAACAAGCATAATTTATTCATGCTCATATCCCGGAATAGATTTAATTTCTACAAGAGGTTAAGGTTTATATGATATCATTCTTATTTTTTATTTGATTCAAATTCTAACTCTTTATCAAATATATCATGTTCATTAAAATCTTTCAATAGAGGTAAAAATTCATATTTAAAAAAATCCTATGTAAAATCATATTACAACTAAAAATATTATACATCTAATACATCATTTAGAAAATATTTGTGAAATAAAAGTTAAATAAAATCAAATTTGATTATGTATGATTCTTGTGTTGGTGTGCATTTAATAAACTTTACAGAAGATGCAAATGATTCTTCTTCAAAGATGTTAAATACAAATATAATATGAAGATTATACTACGTAATATCTAGGTAGAGGTCAATATAAAGTCTCATACAATATTTTTTATTGAATTATAGATCAATTCATCCATTATATCTAGCCTATTGCTTTGAATGATAAGATAATAATTTAGAGACAAATAATGTTTGATTGTAAGACTTATAAACGTTATATAATATTTAAACACACTATAGTAATCGTGTTTGAAGTTCTTGAATTGATCTCATGCTATTAATGCCTCTATTCATTAGACAACAAATATTATTCTTTAAGTTTATGGTTCATATTAATTCATTTGAGTTAATAACAACACTTTGACAAAAAAATTAAGCATGACCTATTCATTTTATTTTAACAAATTCAAGTTAGTAGAAATGAGGCAATGTAACTTTCAAAGAAATCCTCAAAATAATAGATTCAGTTTGTAAATTCCTTACAATTATTACTCTCATTGATTGAGGAATCTAATTCTAAACCTCATAATCATTATGTTGAATTTATCTAGAATCATAGCTTATTCATCTTCTAATATTTTATTGATTGACCCGATTATTATATCCCGCATCTAAAAAAATAGTATGATAAAATCATAAGCTTTGGTATCAAATCTAATGAAAGATGTCTTAAAGTCTAGAGCATTTTACTACATATCTACAATTAGATGCATAGGACAACCCACATACGTCCAAATGAATAGTTCACAAATTCTTAATTTAGATAACTACTCATTATTTTAGATGAAAAATAAAAAACAAGAACTTCCGTATACAATTGATAATTGAATATTTGTTAATAGAAATAATGCATAAAAATCCAAAGGCATAAAACTACACAATTGATTGGAAATCATTTCTCAATCAAAATCTACATTGTAGCAAATAGAATCATGAATACAAATCAATAATTAGAGGATAAGAGCAAGCAATGTCAGAGATTTCCAAATAAAAAATTAGCATGCACACTGTTATAAAGCAATATTATCCCTAAAAATTCATTCCATCAAAATAGAAAACAAGTATAATATTATTTTACAAGACTTAGAGCCCCATATTTATATTCGTCAAAAAATTCAAAAAAATCACAATTAAAAAATGTAGGAAAGATTTACTTGAAAAAATAATTAGGGTTTAGGTCTTCATCAGTTATGTGATAATCAATTGTTGTTTATCATCTCATCATTCTTGCCTCATCTTGCATGAATTATATTTGATTACCATAAAGAAACCCTAAACCCCCATGCATGAAGCATTCTACATGAGGGAAACCTATAAACCTAGTTATAATCTTAAATTTTTGGATAGAAACACGTAGTATCCAAAGAAAACCCCTAGATTACATAGAATTTTACCATTTTCATAGCATTCCATATTATCATCTTCCCCGAACAAATTTAATTTCATAGTAAAAATGTATTGTGATGTCGAATCCAAATCTAGGTCATACCAAGTTCTCTTAAACTTAATATTTGGATCGCTAAATGAATACCAACCTTGTAGCATAATTGTTCATAGCAAAGTTTAAGAAATGATGAGGTACTTTGTTGCAACTATATCCCATCCTAGAATTTTTATCAAAAGAATCAAAATAACCAAAGTAGAAGCCAACTAATGATATCTGACCTCATTTTAAGCCCAAGCTTGCTAGCTAGCTTGATCAGATCGGCTTGTGCGTAAATTATTAAGCTTAAAGCAACCCAAGACTTTATTAGATTGATGCAAATCCAAATTGGCTAGAAAATATAATGACGTTTCTTAAAATTTTGTAATCCTAAAGCCTATTCAACTTGTTTGAATGGAAGTAAATCTATTCTAAATTTCAAATCCACTATTTTAGGGAACTGAAGCCATTCTAATAACACTCTTCATTTGTTTGAGATCAAATTAAATAGAAATAATTTAATTAAAATTAAACAAAAGGTTAAAATTCTTTTATTTAATGAATGGTTTGGATGTCTTAATGTATAGGATCCAAGGCAATATTTTTTCATTCTTAGTGTAGGTTCATCCAACACAATGATGTACTATTGTTCTTTTTATTTCTATATTATTAAATGTAATAAGAATCTGAATTCAAATATTTTGACCATACTTTTTGTAGTCATTTCAAATTAGAAAAGTGTTAATTTACTATTCATTGGAAAATCGTGGATTGCTAAGCTGAAAATGGTTAAAAAGAGAATTTTAAGATATATAAGTGACAAAACTAGAGTAGAAAATTATTATATTATAGGGACATAAGAAGTAGGTGACTTGGATATGTACTATAATGGGTAGAACTGCACCTATGAGTGTAATGAGCCACACATAAATACATAGAGTTGTATTTGAGCTTAGTTGGTTATTTTAATGCTAATGTTTGGCTTTTGCTCATTAATGTTTGATATTTCTTTACTTGTATCGGTTCTATTCGTAAACATAAACAAGCACAAATAATCATGTCAATTAAAAGAGAGATTTTTACATGATTTTGAATAAACAAAAAAGATAAGAAAGAATCAAACTTAGAATCTCATCATATAAGGGAATAGTTATCATCACACTACACCAAGGTTTAATTTTTTGCATTTTTTTCACCAAAATGCACATACATATTTAATATTTAATATATCTCTTACAAACTTGAAAAAAAAAATAATGCTTTATATATGTTCAATTTGTTGAGAAATCAAGCCCAAAATTGTGCCCATGTTTGGCCCATTAGTTAAAAAATGAGCTAAGCATAAGTCTCTTAACAAGTTGAATATGAGTTATTCTCAAACATCTAGTGGACACCCCTAATTTCCCCTATTAAATGGTAGATAAAATTAACATCTATTGATTAATATAATGGGTAGACCTTAGGTAACATGGGTAGAAGTTCAAATGATTTGAGAAGAATAAGCTTAACAACTTAGATCAACATTTAGCAAGAATTACTTGAGAATGCAAATGAATAGAGACAAACACAAAAAATTAGGGTAAGGCTGATGATAACCAATGTCGGAAATATAACAAAATTTACCGAAAAGTAATAGTAGATTGGCTATCCTCACTCTTATGTTAACTTATAAAATCGACAAAATAATAGACTAAACAATAGAGTAACATACTCCTTTCCTTCATATATTCACATAATTAGATAAAAATCGGGAATCTTATTCAATGAACTTAGCATCAAGAACATCGGTTCCAATGTTTAAGCAAACCTTAAAACAATTCTGAAAGGAAAAATGTGATTCTTCCACATCCATGAGACTATGTATAAAATTATTCCACAGTTGTAACTAAATCCTCAGAATTTTCCATGGTTTCTCATATTAAATGAAATTGGTGTGTGCAGTTCTGGTTTAGAGGAGCCAAGATCATCCTAAAGATCTTGCAGCTCATCCACAACAGATATATAAAATCATATCATGGGCTTCAAGCTAAATAAAGTTCTACTGGAGAAACACAACTAAACATGAACTTAAAGTGAACTTCCCAACAACGCGACTAATTATTGAATGCAGGCTACCGAGCAAGCCGCATCGCAAGAATACTTGAAATCTGAAACAACCCGCTCCAAGACGAGCCATTGGGCCAAATCCACAGTTTTAACTCGGCACAGACAAAAAGAAACACTATGACGAGGAAGGGAAAGGAAAGGGTCACCTTGGAGGGGTCGACCTTTTGGAAGTTCTTAACGACGGTGATGACCCGATCGCTGACCTCAGATTTGTCCAGGAAAGAGCCCTTTACATCCTCCGAGAAGTAGCGGCGGAGGAGTTGGGAGAAAGATAACGTCGCCGGCGGCTGAATCGGATATCCGGCCCTCACCCTCAGGTGCTTAAGCAAAGCGCTCCTCATCGCCGCCATTAGGTTATGCACGGAGGTTCCTGGTTCCTCTATAGAGGCCAATCAATAAATAAATATTTATGTTATTTTATTTGGTGATTATTTAGAATAAGAGTTCTCTCTCTTTCAATATAAGTATTAAAGCTAAACCCTCATAAATAATAAATAATAAGTTAAATTCAAATGCTCATCTAATTAAATACTTTTCATGATGATTTTGCTATTCATTTTTGCTAATGCACCCACAAACAATTAAAATTAATCATCTAATCAACCAATCGCCTACAAACATTTAATCATCGTGACAATCCACCTATAATACCCGCATCTGCAATTATTTTTTTTTATGCACGCACACATTATTATTAGTTCGACGTATGATTCTGTGCATATGACTGGACCTCTGCTCTCTAAGACACCCCAATCTCCTCGCTATCTATCATGATTATTTGTTATGACTTGCGCTCGCTCATATCTTAGAGTCAAATTACTTAATTATGTTTGTACATTCTTCCTCCCTATATATAGCATCCTAGACCAATTTCACTTATTTATTAAATAACATTGCATTTAATTTTAAAAAAATTCACTAGAATAGGCAATAATAAAGTTATAAATGAATTAAAATGAGTCAAATATCATCTAATTTTTAATTTATTTATTAATCGTATAAGCTCAAATCATAATAAAATTGTATTACTATAACTTAGATTGTAATGATTTAAATATAAATTACTTATTATTAAAATGAAATAAGTTTATAATTAAAATTGACATAATTCACTAAATATTTCAAAAATAAATATTAATTTAGATATTTAATTATTTATTTAATATTGTGTTATACTATTACCTCAAATAAATAAAAAGCATGAATATAAGAAACTTGATACATTAATAAATATTCAAATAAATATTTTCTTCAATTATTTTTGAGCTGCCTATTGAATAAAAACAATGAAATTCTCTAGCTAGCTACATAGGTAAGTAAGAAGGTTATTTTATCCATTGTCTCTTCAGGTGAATGAGGCGGTAAAAACTTCCCGACCAGTTGAATCCTCTTCGCGAGACCTATACCCAAGTAAGTAGACATTTGTGATAAATGATAAACGCTGCTCCCGCGAGATTTTTTATAATATCCCCGCCTATGGGGTATGAATATTATTGCAAAAAAAAAAAAGCCTATTTTTTGTGATTTTTCTATTAATTATTGGTCACATCACATGTGATTTAAAAGATATTCTAACAAAAAGATGATAAGATTATGAGCATAATTTCTCTTATAAGAAGTTTCGCTCGACTCTGTGGCCCATGATCCAGCACACGGCCGCATACATTTATCTTAAATGGCTCATATTTCTAAAAAAAGATATTCTAACAAATATGCTTTAGTTTATTGGATGGTTATTATCGAGGGATTAAAAATAAGTCTCTTTTTTTTTGTTAGAGATATTTCAATTAAAATTTTCTATAAATTTGTGATAAATATGCTAAAAAATGCTCACATTTTTTATTGCTTTTTAAGTAGTTTTTATTTTTAAAAATAAATCCTATTATTTAAAAAATATTTAAAATAATTTTTGAATATTTTAAATATTTTTTAAAAGGTAATTATTATGATCAAATATATATTATTTTGACTTAAAATATAAACCAATTGAAATAGAAATAAAAAATAGAAAACAAAAAATCAAAGTGAACCCAAACAACGATTAAAATTTTTTATCAACTATATTAGGGATTGTTTGTGATAACTTCTTATTTTTATTTTTAAATTTTATTTTATTTTTTATTATGTTTTAATTAAAAATAAAATATATGTTCTATCAATATTTTCAGTATTAGCTATTTTTAAAACCATAGGAAGATTATTTTGAGTGTTTTTAAAATTATATAATTTATTTTTAAAAATAAATTATATATATATATATATAAATAAATTTTTAAAAATAATATAAACACAAAATTGATCTCAAATAAGCTCTTAATTTATACAATTTGGCATTAAAAGAAATATATTTTTTCATTCTTTTCACAGTCCGGGACTATAATAATTACTATGAATGGGAGAATTACTCATATTTTATCTTTTAGTCTTGAGGTTCTACAGGTTTATACTTTTCTTAATTTTTGACTTCATACAATTTTTTTTTAATATTTGAGTGAATTTAATCATAAACTCATAGACACAAGACATATACAAGGACTTAAATTTAAAGACATCTTAATTAAAAATTAAAGCTCTCAACTACTCGATTAAGATTCCTTACACGACTTTACTATTAATTTCTTCCTCGGTATATTGTTTATATGTTTAATGTTATATTTCTTAATCTCTTATATTATTCAAGGCACTATGGTTGGTCGAATGACGCTGGCCAACCGACAATGCGGTGCCAGTATCGTCGCCAATCGGTGACGATTATGCTTTGAGGTTTAAAGCTCGAGCTCTCTCATCTCCTTTGCCGGAGCTCTATATGAAGAATGAGCTATTTATATTAAGAAATGACATTTAAATACATGCAAAATTCAAACCACTCCATCGAACGGCTCAAAATGATTCCTTAATCATCTGATGTATTTCAAGTATTTGAATGCTCAAATGAAGTCAGAATTAGAAGATCTTTGGTTTATTAGATCTGGTTCGTCAAGACGCTCGATTTCACTATAAACACTCCATATTTAGAGCCGACTGATATTTCAATATTTCCAATTATATTTTAAAAGATTGATTTGGGTTAGTCTAGACTCAGAATCAAATTACTTTCGACATCAAGATTCATGATTCAACTAGTAATTTTCAATATCATATCAGTTGTCCTCTATTTTTGGATGACATTATCTCTATCATTCAAAAATACATATCAAATAATTAAAAATAACAACTTCTTCAATGAAATTTGCGGGTTCATTAACCTTTGCGTCACATATAGTTTGAGAGAATAGATCTTCTGGTGCAAAACTATGATCACGCTGGTGTAGAGGTCGCGGTTTGTCTTGGGCGGTCAGAAAGCTAGCGCCTCAACTCACTTCATGTGCGTAAAGGTATTTGATTAGCCAATTTTTGGGTTTTTTTTTATGTTTTTTATTTTCTTCCCTTTTTTCACTTTTATAAAAGGAATGAGATAATTGAGAGAAAAAATTTCAAAATCTAATTAAATATTTACAAATTTCTTCTCAAAATTTCTTTCTCTTTGGGTCAAGTAAGGAGACACAATTTTCTCCCATATGTTATAATATTCTTCTGCGCTAGATGAAAAATTATCTAGCTGAAGTTCATGGGCTAAGGATAATAAAAATTTTCTTTTGTCAACGAAGTTCTGACCTTCTTCTAAAAAGAATGTTATTTATTTTGTTGATCGAGACCCATAGTTCATATGGCGAGACTCCGATTTCCCTCGAAATATGCGTCAACTATCCTCGTCGGACTAACCAGGTTCGGAGGCGATCAAGGTCCATAGTTCATATGGCGATGCTTTGATTTTCTCTCGGGAGATGCGTCAACTATCCTCGTCAGATTGACCAGATTTGGAGGTGATTAAGGCCCATAGTTTATAAAAAAATTAATTTTCTTGAAACTTCCAATAGATTGTTCAACAGTTGACAATTACCAAGGTGGTGGGAGAGCATTGATTAGGAACCATTCATCAAAAAATTTATAAATTCTAGCAGATAATTTAGAGTATCATTTTTCTTGATATTACTTGATGTTGTTGCCCTATATGGAAGGGGTAGAATCGAATCCGTTGTGAATTTTTGACTCATCTGAGGTTATTTGTTAATATATTATTTGATGACATTAACCCGTATGGAAGAGATTGAATCAATTCGATGAGAATTTTGACCCATCCAAGGTTGTTCGTCAAAGTATTACTTGATGACATTAACCTATATGGATGAGGTTAAATCAAATCCGCTGAAGATTTTTGACTAATCCAAGGTTGTTGCCAAAGTATTACTTGATGACATTAACCTGTATGGAAGAGGTTGAATCGACTGAGAATTTTTGTCCCATCCGAGGCTGTTTGTCAAGTATTACTTGATGATATTAACATATATGGAAGATGTTGAATCGAATCCGCTGAGAATTTTTGACTCACTCGAGGTTGTTCGTCAAAGTATTACTTAATAACATTAACCTGTATGGAAAAGGTTGAATCGAATCCACTGATGAATTTTGACTCATTCGAGGTTATTTGTCAAAGTGTTACTTGATGACATTAACATTTATGGAAGAGGTCGCATAAAATATGTCAAGTATTTTTGACCCATCCGAGGTTGTTTGTCAAAGTGTTACTTGATAACATTAACCTATATAGAAGGGGTTGAATCAAATCTGCTGAGGATTTTTGACCCATCTAAGGTTAGTTGTCAAAGTATTACTTAATGACATTAACCTATATGGAAGAGGTCGAATTGAATCTGTTAAGGATTTTTGACCCATCCGAGGTTGTTTGTTTAAGTGTTACTTGATGACATTAACCTGTATGGAATGGGTCGAATTGAATCCGCGAAGAATTTTTGACCCATCATAGGTTGTTTGTCAAAGTGTTGCTTGATGAAATTAACGTGTATGGAAGATGTACGATCAAATCTTCTTAGGATTGATCATGCTTCGACCGGGACACAATGTGAGTTATGTATTTCTCAAGTGTGAAGATTGAAATGAAGAAGATCATTTATATGCAATAAGCTTGAAAGAAAAAGTCATAAACTCATTACTTTGATAATGTCAATGTTACAATATTGTCATAAGATAACTTAACAAGTGGAATAAAATAAATTTTTAGAGAGAGTTAACAGAAGACAAGAGATGAAGTGAAAAAGACATACGAGATAGAATAAATGTTGTAATATTTATGCACAAAAGTTACTGATAATACTTTTAGAGATCTTCCATGTTCCAAGTTCTAAGAAATATTTTTTTCCTCTGGATCCTTGATTATAACTTGATGACGGTTGGTCATTTGATAATGAAACAGAGAGCAAGTCTTTTACAATCAAAGCCCTCTGAGGTACTTCTTCATCTTAAAGGTTAAAATTCTCGATGTTAAAGATCACCGAAGGGCGTCGTTGAGCTTGTCTGAGGTAACATGATTATGTTATTTGTTGATTTCTACAAACCACTGCAACCCCAATGTGGGTTGAAAATTTTATCTTAAGATGGGGTACCAAAGTGACAATACCAAAGATTGATTGGAGGGGCCTTCAAAAGATACTATTGTATGCTGAATTTGACTTAGCCACTATGAATTGAATTGAATGAGTGACTTGTCGAGTAAATTCTCTGAGAACAACAGAAAGAGTGATTGCTCCCTCCACTCGCATATGATAATTATCAAACTCATATAATGCTCCTACAGCGGGTTGGAGCTTTTTTTTAACCAGACACATACTAAGAAAGGTGGAGTAAAATAAAATATCAATATAACTCACATTATCAATCAAAATTCTCTTAACATTATAACATGGGTCACTGATCACCGCGTTGATGACAAGAAAATCTTGATGTGGAACTTGGACTCCTTTTAAGTCTGAGTCATTAAAAGTGATGTGATAATTAATATGAGATTTCCTTAACTCTGGCTCTTCAAAGGTGACAATGAATACTTGATTAGATAGTAGTGGCCCTCCTGTCGTTTCAATTTCTTCCAACTATTTGGCGACTATTTTGTTATTTCTGTGATGATTGTCCCCGTTGCCCCCCAATTGGGGTTATGTTTGCTTGAGTTGATTGATTCTGTATAAATCGACGTATATATCCCTATTGAATGAGCCTCTCGATCTCTTCTTTGAGTTATTTACACACCTTTGTAGTAAGTCCACTTCATGGAAGTGATAATATTGCTCGATTTCACTTTAGTTTCGTGGATGTACACTTAATAGTCTCTTGATCTCAAATGACCATCAAGACGTTAACACGAGATGCGTTCAGTGGTGTGTCTTTTCTGGTCGTGGTTCACATGGTTGATGTGAGGGTCGTGGAGGGAGATCACAACTATCTTATTGCTTCTTTTGATGGGATTGTTGATCTGTGTTTCCTGGGGCGCTCTTACATTTTCCCGTAGATTGTTCAAATTATTTACGATGGGTATTAATAACCTCATTAGAAAAATTGTGCTTCCACACGATGAACCAAGTTAGCATATGAGCGGATCGTATCACACATTAGTTACGAGTATAAAGGCCCAGGATGAAGCCCTCCAAGGAAAACTCCTCTTAGTAATTTAGGATCTACCCCTGGTATTTGGAGCCTATAAGGAGAACCTCTGGAAGTACTCCTTAATTGATTCACCTTCATTTTGACAAATGTCTGAGAGATGAGATGAATCTTTAATGATTCTCCGATTCGTAATAAACTGTTCTATAAAAATTTTGGCGAGTTCTTCAAAGGTATGGATAGATCTCCTCGGAAGGGAGTAAAACTAAGTGCAGGCATGACCCTTTAGGGTGACAGAAAAGACACAAAGTAGTGTGTCAGGAGCTCGTTAAATATGCATGATGGTTATGTAATGGTCAACATATTCATATGGGTTAGTTGCCCCATCATAGGATTCAATACTCAGAAGCTTAAAACCTAAGGGAATAAGATGTTGAAGAATAGCTTCAGCCAAATATGAAGACTCGTGATAGCCGCGATGAGGAGAAGATGATTTTCATTTTTAAGATGAAATTCTTCTTGCATTAAGTATTGTAATTCTGCACGTATAACATGACAGGTAAAATCAACAGGGCAAGAACGTGCCAAGTTACCGGGAATAATCGATGGGTTAGTAATCAGTTGAGTCGCACGTGTTGGATAAGTAGAACTAGCAGTGTCAAAGAGGTCAGCATCACGGTTTGAAAGTGGAGGAACTTCAGCTTGATGGTGAGAATACCCCGTATCAGCATTTTGACCTCCCCTAGCTAATTATTGATCTTAGGGGAGATGTGTTTGCCGCAGTAGTGTCGTGTTTCTTGTAGAAGTCGAATTATCTCATTTTAAGACTTTTCCATTCGACAAACATGATATTCTAGAGGGGTTCCTATTGCACCTTCACCGATGTCATGATCGAGGAAGGAAAAAGTAAACATCTTTAGTTTAATGATTGGTTTCGGGAGTGGCAGGAGGTGGAGCGAGAGGCTCCGTTGTTGCTAGTATTGCACCTATAATCATAAGTGCTGAGATTCATTGTGAGATTTGTTTCCCACAAACCACGCCTGCGTGTTAGAAAACCAATTCGTAGAATGAAACTTTACACCTGCTTTTGAGAAATCCGACACACATATATATCAAGAGAACAGGAACTCAGTGATTTTTAAGTAAAAAAATTCTAAAAAGAGGGAAAAATCACGGGGTATAGCCTAGTAAAAATTTTCCACTATATATCTATTTTTGAGTACAAAGTTTAAGTTTTCTTGATAACGAGATTATAGAGTTGTATGTGAGAAAGCATGACAACGATTAGAGGAGTGACATTTCTAAATATATGCAAAATTCAAACCACTCTATCGAGCGGTTCAAAATGATTTCTTGATCTTCTGATGTATTTTAAGTGTTTGAAAGATCAAATGAAATCAGAATCAGGAGATCTTGGGCTTGTTAGATCCGGCTCGTAAAGACACTCGATTTAACTATAAGCACTCCATATTTAGAAGCCGATTAATGTCCCAAAAGTTTCAATTATATTTTAAGCGTATAATCTAGATTCAGAATGAGATTGCTTTCGACATCAAGATTCATGCTTCAACTAGTGAAATTTTTAATGTCATATCAAAATTATTTTATGCTTTATTATTGAAAAAATTATTGCAAGTAAAATTTAAATATAATTTATACTTCTAAATTTTAATAATATTATGTCATATAGTATTAATCAATTCATAATTAATATATATTGATTTTAAAATATTTGTATATATATATATATATATATATATATATATATATATATATATATATATATATATATATATATATATATATATATATATATATATATATATATATATATAGATATTATTTCATATTTAATATTATATTAATTATTGTGTCCTAGAAATTAGTTGTGGTAGAGTAAAAGTTTACTTCTTTATCAGTCCGCATACAGATGTTTGAAGAATTTAATGATAAAACTCCAAATTTTTACTTGAAAAATCTCGAAAGATGGAAAAATCCGCAAATAATAAATCTTCCACTATGTATTTGTTTTGGAGTACAAGTTTTTTCAATACGAGATTACAAAATTATATATGAGAATGGCTGACAATGGGAATCCCAAAATCAGGCAACAATATCCATATAGTAAGTGAACAATGAGGGGTCGATGAAGAAGGTCGTCAGGATGGTGGTACGAAGATTGAAGACGATAATGGCCGGCGACGAGACGGCGGTGATGACGGCCGGATGGAGATTGACACGCAAGGATCAGTGGTGGTCGGCGATGGCGGTGGTGGTGTAACAACGGGTGATGGTCGGCGTCGAAGTGTAACGATTATCTGAATTTTCAAGTGTTAGAAATCTCTCTCTCTCTTACTTGGCCTCCTCATATGAAGAATGAGGCTATTTATATTAGAGGAGTGTCTCGTGCATACAAATCGACCACTCCTCCATCTGACGGCTCAAAATGATTCTTTGATCATATGATATATTTTGTGTATTTGAATGCTCAAATGAAGTCTGAGTTATGAGATCTTGGGCTTGTTAGATCCACTCGTCAAGATGCTCGATTTTATAAACACTCATGTTTAAGAGTCGATTAATAATAAGCTTGATCTCTTAGTCTGATTTAGAATCGAGCTTTCGAGATTCGTGTTTTCAGTAGAATTTTCAGGATCATATCATTAATATATAATAGATATTATATTATTAAAATCTAAATCTAAAATTATGTCTAAATTTTATAAGTAATAATATCTCTTATTGTTGAAATGAATGTCAATGATGCGTCAATCTAATTCGTGTTTTGCAGAAAGAGGATAAAATAAATAAATTTAAAAAAAAATGAAAAGAGGCACCTACCCACCGTCTCTTAGCTCGGTTAGTGAAGCGGTTAGAGCACTCTGAAGCGTTCGATTCTCCGAGCTTCGATATCGAGGGGCGTTATGTGTGTGATGATGTAGACTTAGAGAGATTAATCATAATGATATCCCCATATATAAGATGGATGGGATGTTGGTGGATACCCTTAAAAAAAAAAAAGAGTCACCGCACGAGCGGGGACAGAGTTCACACGCTGGGTGACACAATGGCGCTGAGCGCGAGTACCCATAACTGCAGTCAATCTGGACCGGCAACAGTAAAAAGATTTATGGCTCGGAGCACGATACTATTAAAAGGCAGCCAGTTTTCCGTAGGCTAAGTCACTTCTATGTCTTTTTAATCTTTATTTTTTATTAAAAAAGTATTTTTTTTATTTTAAAAAATATACATATATATCATACATTATATATATATATATATATATATATATATATATATATATATATATATATATATATACATATATATATATATATATATACATATATATATATAATATATATATATATATATATAATATATATATATATATATACATATATATATATAATTTATTTTAATATCACATCAAAATATTATCATCACTTATTTTATTTATATTTTTTATATTTAATAACAATTTATTTTTATTTATTTTATTTATTTTATTTTATTTAAATTTTTACTTAAAAATAAAAATTATTTGATTATATTTATTATTTTTAAAAGCATTCAAAATATATAAAAATTATTATGAGTGTTTTTAAAAATAAAATTATTTATTTTGAAAATAAAAAATAAAAATATATAAAAATATTTTAAATAAATGTATTTTCAAAAAATAATATAAAAATAAATATAAAAATTAGATAATAAAGTTAATCCTAAATAATTTTTAAATAAATATTAAATATATAAATATATAAAAATTGAATGATATATATGTAATTTTTTTTTCTTTTGTCACTCTTTCCCATAGCCTGTTCCTCCCTGCAATAGCCAGGGCTCATCCAGTTTTTGGAAGGCTCTTTTGTTGTCTTATCAAGGGAGTATTGGAATTAGTTATAAAAACAATATATATAAGAATTATATTTAATGGGCAAAAGTATCATTTATATATTTAATATATATATATATATATATATATATATATATATATATATATATATATGTTAAGTTTTTAAAGATTTATTATTATTACTTCTATTTTGCAAGCATTTTATGTAAGAACCCTATTTTCTTTTGCATGGGGATAGCCAACTAGTTAATTTAATTTTTTTTTTCTTATGATTTAAAGTGAAGGTGTGTGTACGTGTGTGATCATTTCTAAATGTAAAAAATTACTTCATAGGAGTGAAAACATCTAATAATTTTTAAAAATAAAACTTTGTATTAGATATTGTCATAGAAATTGTTTTCATCAAAAAAGCAATTATATTTATGTAATTGTTGTTCTACTTTAAAAAAAAACATAAAATATTCTCTTAAATTTAACATAAATAAATTATTAAAAATTATACCTTGGGATCTTATACAATCATGCCCTCTCTAAATAATTTTTATCTTCCAAGAAATATTATTTGTTCACTAAATATTGAAATCAAATCATTAAATTATTTATAAAATTATCCAATATTTACATATATAATACATAATTTTTATATATTTATAGAATATATCTAAATTTTAATAATATATAAATAATACTTCACAATTTAATATTATATTAAAAATAATATTATCATTAATTTTAAAATAAAATATATTTTTATATGTATAAAAAATAATATAAAACTAATCCGTTGAACTCACGTAACAAAGAAAAAAAATCTTAAGCGGTTCATCACATTCACAGCTCCAACTGCGCAAAGTAAAAAAATTGCTGACCCATCAGTCACATCAGAGAACAATAGTCACATCAGTGCGGCAGAAGAAGTAATAGTGACAAGAAGTTTTTGGCTCTCTCTCCTCTTCACTCGCTGTCTCTCTCTCTCTCTCCCTTATCATCTCCTACCTCTTTTCAGACTCCAATCATATATACGCATATATAACAACAGCACCAGGACCATCATCTTAAACAGTTTCAGATCGAGATCCAACAACAATAGCCAGAGATCAAGATCACAGAAAGCCAAGAAATTCAATTAAATGGCCGAAGAGTCGTTCAAATCTCTTTCTATGGACTACCTCAACCTTCTCATCAACGGGCAAGCGTTCAGTGACGTTACCTTCAGCGTCGAAGGCCGTCTTGTTCACGCCCACCGTTGCATCCTCGCTAGCCGCAGCCCCTTCTTCCGCCGTTTCTTCGACTCTCCGCCCGCTAATCTTCACCGCCGATCCAACTCTTCTCTTAGATCAAGCTCAGGCTTAGTGATCCCCGTTAACTCTGTTAGCTACGAGGTTTTTCTGCTCGTTCTTCAGTTTCTTTATAGTGGTCAGGTCTCGCTTATTCCTCCTAAGCACGAGCAACGGCCAAACTGCGCTGAACGAGGCTGCTGGCATACTCACTGTGCTTCTGCCATCGATCTCGCTCTTGACACTCTCGCTGCCGCGCGATCTTTCGGTGTTGAGGAGCTCGTCTTCCTCACACAGGTCAACGCACTCATGATTATATATATAACCATATTGATACTGTTGTTCGGATTTGATTTGGTCAATTCATGTGTGATGGGAAATTAATTAGTCTTTTTATTTGATTTGTAAGACTTTATTCTTTTTCTTTGTGATGCAGTGATCAGTACTAACAGTCTTTGTTTTCCCTTTCTTCTTTCTTTGTTCTCATTCACTGTCTTCTTTTTCTTCTTCTTTGATCTCTCAGTTCAAATTAGTATAGTTTATCAAACACAAACTTAATTAGACTCATCGTTTAAGTTTTTGCCGAAGGCTTATACTTCATTCTATCTGTGGTAGAATTATATGTATGGCTTTTGCTTTTTCTGCTTGTAATATTTTACTTTGAGATGAATTTTTTTGTATAAAAATATTCGTTAAGGCTTAAATCTGTGAGTCTTTTGAATTTGCTAATATGATTCAGTAGTCTATTACATATTAATTGTAAGGTAGGGTTCTAATTCCTTTTTCTGAATTTTTCAGGCAATGATCCCAATCTATAGTGTTCTTTGGAAATCAATCTATAGTGTTTCGTCCACACTTTGTCTATCCCTACTTTCCCACAACTAAGTTCTTACATCAAACAGTACTTACTTTCGCAATACTATTCTTCTCCATTTGATTAAGCCGTATTACATCTTAAACTTAAACCCTAATTTTCTTCGTAAGTTTTAATTACATCCTCATTTTTTCAAGTGCAAAGTTACTGATCAATTCCTTTCTATTAAATCATTTTTTTAGCTAATATAAATTGTCGTGTAATATATACAATTAAACAGATTATGTTATTCTGCTTATTGATTGAAGATATTTTTTATTTTTTTCGTATGAACAACTCTTATTATATTATATATAAATATATGCAGACATGCAAGTATATATCTACACAAAATTCAAACACAGAAACTTGAACTATTTTGTGTTTCATCTTCCTTTCGTCTAAATTAATAACTGAGCTATCCATATGTGCTAAACAATTGCAGAAGCAGCTGGAGAACATGGTAGACAAAGCTTCTATAGAAGATACCATGAGAGTTCTACTTGCTTCTCGCAAACAAGAAATGCATCAGCTGTGGAACACTTGCTCCCACCTCGTCGCCAAATCAGGCCTCCCGCCTGAGGTATTAGCCAAGCACCTCCCCATCGACATTGTAGCCAAGATCGAAGAGCTCCGCATCGAATCCTCATTCTCTCGCCGCCCCTCCTTCCTCCATAATCACCACCTCCCCCTCGACATCGCTGTCGCTGTCCCCAAACCTGACGATTACCACCACAAGATTAGACGCATGCGTCGCGCCTTAGACTCATCCGACGTCGAGCTTGTCAAACTCATGGTGATGGGAGAGGGCCTCAACCTCGACGAAGCTCTCGCCCTTCATTACGCTGTTCAGAATTGCAGCCGCGAGGTAGTGAAGGCCTTGCTTGAGCTCGGTGCAGCCGACGTCAACTTGCAGGCCGGGCCGACTGGCAAGACCCCGCTGCACCTCGCCTCGGAAATGGTATGTCCGGACATGGTGGCCGTCTTACTAGACCACCATGCCGACCCCAATATCCGAACTACCGACGACATTACACCGCTTGACATCCTCCGCTCTCTCACGTCGGACTTCCTCTTCAAAGGTGCCCTACCAGGACTCTCCCACATTGAGCCCAACAAGCTAAGGTTATGCCTCGAACTGGTGCAGTCCGCGGTGATGGTACTTTCGAGGGAAGAAGCGGCGGCGGCGAATGGTAACAGCAATAATGCTGGTGGCTCAATCTACCATCCACTGATGAGTGTTGAAAGTGGAGACATTGGGCAACGAAAATGTGGACAGTAACCTTAGTTTGGATTCAAAGATGGTTTATCTGAATCTTGGAATGGCGGCGGTGGGAAGGCTGGAGTGTGATGGTAGCAGAAACAGGTCTCAAGGGAACAGTGGTGGGATAGGCTTGTCTTCTATTTATTCTCAGCATGACCATTTTCCATAGCTGCGCACACTAGATACCTTCTTCTTCCCTTCCTCTCCTTAAAACAATGAGGACTGTTCTCGCTATCCACATCTTATATTTTGTGTACGTTCTGATTTATATTTTACTCTGTATTGTCTAAATTTTTATGCTGTATATTTACTTCTAGAATTATTACTTAGCTATTGCCACACTTTAATAACTTTGATTAAAATTAAGTTGACATTCGGTTGAACCATTTTCTTTAAATGTGACTAAAAATAGTGTTTTTGCCCAACTTCTGATATTCAATTGAGCCACAGTTCTTTAATATAGAAACATGCAGTTATGATATATATATTTCAAAAAACTGCGAGTAAAGTTTCTAACTCTACCACTAATAATCACAATACATCAATAATTTGTCAGTAAACGTAAGATTTCAGCGCCAACATAAAAAAGTTCCATAAAAAAGTAAAATTTAGTAATACTTCTTAACTGAAGAAGTGATTATATCTTAATTTTTGAACTGCAACTGCAGCACAGAAGAACAATAAAAATATAAAATCGGCATACAAATGGCATATCTCTCTGTGCTCGTCAAATAAGAGATGGAAAGAGATGGAATCGCTGTAGTTTTGATTGATAATTCTTTCTTCATTGAATCATTAATACTTCCCTTTATGTGTCTGTCTTAGTTCACACACACTGTTTCTTCCTTTCATCTTTATATCTATTTATAGAGAATTGGGATTATAATATAAATCATAGTGTGCAGTTTCAACTGTTATTCCTGCTTTTTTCGTGCTTGAACAGCGTGAGTGGTTTTAGCTATATTTAGTGCGGGTGCAAGAGCATGTGGCCACTGGTACGGAGATTAAAGAAAGAAATATATATATATATATATAAAATAAAGGAGACAACGAGAATCTAAGAGAGGTACTCCCTCCTACTTGCTATGATAGTGTGTTAAAGAGTCATGAGGTGAATACAACTTCCCCCCATATATTGATTATAAGGTTTAGTGATGGCCGGACTAAAAATTATTATATAGATTAGAAAATTTAAGAGCCATTTGAGATCATTTTTATTTTATTTAATATTATGATTTGAAATAAGATATCTTTGGTATCAAAAATATGTGATGGTGACTGTAGTCATCAGCGGTGGTGATAGTCACCAACAATGATAGTAACGGTGATAACTAGTTGTAGGTGTTTATCAGTGTTCTTTTAGTTTGGTTTTAGGAGTAATGTGGAGGAGAGTTCCTTTCATAAAAGCACTAAGCTCATATTTTCTTAACATTTCCTAGCCTCACCCTTTGCCTTTGGACATGAATTAGGCACTAGGTTATTGTTAGATTTTTTTTAAACTTCTACTAAACTAAGGATATTGATTGTGTAGCTAATGAGAAATTTGAGGAATGCACAATAGTTGGTGAGATGATTGACCAAACCCACTTCTTAGGCTCCATGGGCAACTTAAGAAGCATGTGTAGCCCAAGGCTGAACCATTGACATAGCTAAACCCCATCTTGGAGTTATTCATAAGCCTAGGAGATGAAGAATAACTCATCTATTGAATTCTTCTACTTTTTGCTTTATGCTAAACAACGAGTGAGAGATCTTTAGTGACTTATTGGATATAGAGAATTACATTGAATTCGGAAAGAAAAATATATAAGAATTATTTGAAACAACTTATACCGCTAGTGAATAGAGAGTTAATCCACATTCAATAAGTATTATTTAATTCATTTATGATGGCCCATCACATGATTGTGTTGGGATTAATGTAAATAAACATCATATTCTCATATATATTCAGTTATCCTCCTGCATGTTTTTGATAGAGGGACCTCATCTTAGAATGTGATATGTTTATTGCAACCATATTCTCACTAAAATTGTTATTGTATCAAACCTTATGAAGTAATCTCATTTGAGTGATGTATATCTCTTTCATGATTTGTACTACCACTTTGCTTATACCATAATTATTAACATGCTAAGATCTATATTATAATTGTACATGTGTGACAACCATTATAGCATTAAGCTATACATTATAACTTTTCCTTGCAATATAATCATCGATCTCTATAAGTTATTCATTGCAATGTCGCAATATGATTTTACTTGATTATAAAAAAAACACTCAAAAAACTTGCCTCACTCAAACTACATCCATATCTAAAGAGATAAGTCATAGTTTGGTTTACACAATTGTTATTAATCTCTCTTGCATTATAGTTATCCTTATTCATTAGATGCATCATATCAAAATTTGCATTCATATTCATTAGACACCAAAACATGTCATCGCCACCTCCTTCAAAATCTGCATCTCAACTTAGATTGTGATCTAGTAATTGCAACCATATATTCACCAAAATTATTACTATATTAAAACTTATGATGTAACATCGGTTGAATGGCATACATTTCTTCATGATTTGCACCACGACTTTGCTTATACCATAGTTAATGACACACCAAGATATATACTGCATCTATACTCATATTAGGAGTACTTAAACATTATAACTTTGCTTGTAATGCAATTATCACTATCAAGTCTTACATTGAAATGTTGCTTGTTCTATAATTATTAGTACACTATACAAAATGCTACAGCAATAAATATTACATAGAGATCTCATATAAGGCTTGTAATGCAATTATCACTTTTGCTGCAATTACCTCTTATAAGATGCAACACATTCCTATTTATACTAGAACAAGCCCTACCAAGACCTATACTTTAACATTTCTTACACCAAAGCACTATCTAACTAGAAATGTGGAATAACATAGCTTATGCCATAGTTTAACTTTAACAAGACCTATGTTGCTACCTTACTCTCACCATAATCTTCCTCCTCATGACCTACATTATAGTTTTGTATGAAAAGATTAGTGCTGCAATGTTGACCTCCATATTTGTGCCACAAAGTCAAAGTCAGGCTTACAAGCCTAATTTGATAGACTCTAAGAAAGTGCAAATCGTGGCTCAAAATGCACCACGCCACCAAAATGGGAAAAACTCCGATCGACGAACGGACTTTGCCGTTACGTTCAAAACATCAAAATTGATCGAAATATAAATATTGAAAAATCTAACGATCAATCGATTAAGCGCTCAAGCTATCAATGTGTCGACATGCATATCGGAGTCGAGAAGCTACGATGTTCGAATGACCTTAGTTCATAAAATTGATTACGTCGTTAGCTTTGAAACATCAAAATTTATTAAATGAGACTTTTTGCGCTCAATTCGGGCGAGTCTGTGCAAATGTCGAATGATCAGAAGTAGTAGCGTGCAAATCGAGACTCAAATACACTAGACGTCGCCAAAATCAATCTAAATGACATTCGATTGATGCACGGACTTCGCCATCACATTCAGAACGTTGAAATTGGTTAGGATATAAATATTACATGACTTGATGAGCAACTGATCAAGCGCTTGAGTCATCAACGCCACATATCGGTTAGTCGCCGACGAGAATCAAATGACCTCCGTTCATGAAATTGATCATGTTATTGGCTTTGAAATGCCGAAATCTATCAAATAAGACTATTCACACACAATTCGGATGAGTCTGCACGAAAATCTAGCAAAAGCTACATTTACATTTGAAATTGACTCAATTTGACCACTCAAACCAAATGGCCTCTCGACATGAAACGACCGCTTTATATTCGTAATATTATTCTAAATTTATATATATATATATATACATATATATCTAAAAAATCCAAATTAAAACTGTTTAAATTAATTTAAAATTAATTTAAAACTTTCCAAATTACCCCCTCCTCAACCATTCCCCTATTTTCGCTTCAAAAATAAACTGCCCTAATTCAAAAAAAAAAAAAAAATGAAAACCACTCCCCCCATTCCTTCTCATTCTCTCCAACTCTCATTTTTCCCTCCCAAGTTTTTCTCTCCTACATTCCTCTCACTTGAAGAAAAGGTTTGAAGATCTCGTCGTGCTCAACACGGACGAAAAAATATGTCGCAAAGACACCGCCACTCACCAACAGGTGTACCGGTAAGCCACCACTTGTTAGATGTCACTCCTGCATAAATGCCGCCAAAATTTCGCTTTAATTTCTGACTTAAGAAAAAGGAGATGAATATATATTGTATTATATGTCTTCTTTCAGTTTAAAGACCTCATTGCTCAAGCGAATGAGATGAAAATTGGCGTGTCGAAGACACCGCCGCTACGCCAATGCACTCCGAAGCCAAAACACCATGCGCCCCATACATGGGGATGATGTCAGGAGGCTGCCAAAATTACGTTGTTGATCTCCACATATGTGCCATAAGTCAAGTCAAGCCCACAAATCGAATTCGATGGACTTCAGAAGCGACAGTGCACAAATCGGGGTGTTCAAAATGCATTGGACGTCACCGAAAATGATCGAAATGACCTTCGATCGACGAACGAACTTCGCCGGTGCATTTAGAACATCGAAATTGATCAGAATATAAATATTACAAAATCTAACGATCAATCAATTGCCGAAGCTATCAATGTCAACGCGATATCAAGTCGAGAAGCTGGCGATAATATCCAAATGACCTCAATTTATGAAATTGATCACGCCATTAGTATTAAAACATCAAAAACTATCAAATGAGACTATCCGCGCTCAATTCGGATAAGTCTGTGCAAATGTCGAATGATTTGAAGTGACAACGCACAAATCGAGGCTGAAATACACTAGACGTCGCTAAAATCAATCCAAATGACCTTCGATCGATGAACGGACTTTGTCATCACGTTCAAAATATCAAAATTGGCCAGGATATAAATATTCCACAACTTAATGAGCAACCGATCAAGCGCTCAAATTGTCAGTACGCCTGCACACATATCAAGGTCAGGAGGCACCGATGTAAGTTAAATAAATTTCGTTTGTGAAATTGATCATGTCATTGGCTTCAAAATGCTAAAATCTATCAAATAAGACTATTCGCACTCAATTCGACGGCACTAAAATCGAAGCTAAAGCGGAATTTTTGAGCTAAAGTGGACTCCATTTGGCCTCAACCGAACGGCCTCATCAAACGGATAACCATCATTTCAAAATAATGGAATTACTGAATTGATATATATATATATATATATATATATATATATATATATATATATATATATATATATATATATATATATATATATATATATATATATATAATTATGTGCATTTACCGACATGAAATCCATATTGAAAATATTTAATAAATTCAAAATTTATTAAAAAATTCCCAAATTATCCCAATCTCCCCCTATTTTCAGTTTTATGCCAGAATAATAATAATAATAATAATAACTACTCCCTCTTAATTTTCCCCCCATTTTTTTCCACTTCTGGGAATTTCCTCCTCATTCTTTGTGACATTTCTCTCTCCTGATTTCCCTTCTTTGCACACAAGGTAATCCTCCCCCCTTTTTCAAGATTTTCTCTCAGTTTCGATTTTTTCTTTTATTCAGAATCACACTCGCCGCTTCCAGAATTCCAAGATTCCACGCCGACCCATTGTTGCTGGCTGACACACGAAAGGCGCTCTGGCCGTGTCCAACCCACACTGTTTCCGCGTTCTGCTTCGCCATGATGCGCGTCCCACAAACGTTTGGCGCAATCCCACGCGACCCGCCATCCCAACCACAGAGCGCTGAATAAAAGCGCTCCGCTCCGATCTCCCCGAACCTCCGGTCCAGAACCTCTTTAGGCCATGTGTCTCACTGCCGACCAACGACCTTCTCCAGGCTGACCGGCCTTGCCTCTGTCGACCGATCCGAAGCTCGTCATGAAGCTCATGAGACCCACACTCGCGCCTCAAAGCCTGCTGCTGCATCCCAGGACTGCAGAAACCCGCTCTCGTGCGTCTCTCACTGCTGACTTCGGCTGACTGCCACACTGCACAAACCCGTCCTGACCGGCCCATTCTGTAAATCCTTCCACCCTCGCAGCCACAACCTTTACCCATCCTGTTTTAGTTGCACCAATCGAGGAAGAAAATCATCGCAGAATTCTTCCTTCATTTTCTCAACTCGCTTTAGCTCTTTGCTTATCAGGCCACAGAATCGGGAAGAAAATCGTCAAGAATTCTTCCTTCCATTTTCGACTGAGACTCCTCTGCTTCTAGCGTCCCTCTTCCATCTAAAAATCGGGGAAGAACATCGTTAGCAAGTGAATTCTTCTACCTTGCATTCCCAATCTCATACTTAACCCCTGCTTTGTTTCAAGATCTACCAGGCAAAATATGTCAGAACATGTGGGATTTGTGATTATGAATATATACATATACTTGTGTTTCTTCGGTTTGAAGAGCTCGTCTGCCAGAACGACGAGATAAAAAAATGTGGTATTGAAGACACCGCCACGCCAACGGCACAACGAGTAAGCCACCAGTTGTTAGATGTTGTTCCCCTAGATGAAATACTGCCAAAATTTTATCTAATTTTCAGACTTAGAAAAAAAGGGGGGATGATTATATATTGCATTGTATGTCCTTTTTCAGGTTTGAAGGTCTCATGGGCAGGAGCTACGAGATGAAAAGATCTAGTGTCGAAGACACCACTGCACGCCGAGATGCATCGAGAAGCCAAACACCGATGCACCTACACCTGGGGCGATGACGTTAGGAGGCTACCGAAATTTTGTCAAATATTTTGACTTAAAAAAATAGGAGAATGAAATGGGCTAATTTAGGAGCGCTAAGTAGGAAAACCTGCAATTAATTTTATAACGTCAAATAAAAAAAAGGGGGGGAGCCTTTAAAACAAATCTTGGAAAGAATAGAATATTCATTTAAAATCTAAATAAAATTTGGGAGAAGCTAATATTAAACTCACAAACTCTAATAAATATTCTCTATACTTAAAGAGAAGTAATGAGTGAGTTCTCTTTCTTGTAAATTCCTCAAAATTAGGAAAGCTTTAATTGAAATTTGGGACTAATGCCAAACTCATAACAAACTTGCAATAAACTCAAAATCTAAGGTTAAATCCAAATTGGGTTTAATAATTTTTATACAAATGTGGAGGTGATTACTATGTTAGCTCATAAGCATGAGTAGGGCTAAAGCAACAAATACTAAAATCAGCATAACTTATCAAAATTGGTGTAAATTAAGCATAATCAAATTGGGAGAAATGTAAAACTCAACAAATAAACTAAGAGTGTGTGTTAAACCGAATCTAAACCAAAATATTTTATTTGCCACCTACCGCAACCCTTGTACAAGTGACAAGACGATACTAAATCAAAATCTTCAAAAATCATAGGGCCTCCTTTAATAAAAAATTAATGAATTTCATCCTAATTATGATTTTTAAGAGCAATAATTTATTTAATTAGATAAAATTAGCTAAATTATAAATTCCTACCTGTGCTCGGACATAGAGATTTCAAGTGCAAATTTTAATGTTTGAAAAGACTGCGCAGGCTAAAATTGGAATTAAATGAAAATACAAAATCAAATTCATAATTCAAAAAAATAAAAATTACCTAAATTCTTAAATACACTCGCATCCCCTTATATGCTAAATGCCTAAAATTCAAGTGTCCGGGAGGATGCGTTTACTTTCTTAAATAGATCCCGTTAACAAAATCTAATAACCTATAATAAGAGTTTTAAATCAGTGAAATGTCTAAGAAACTGATTCTGTTAGATGATAGTAGATATAATCATCTGTTAGCAGCTAAACAGAGTTGATAGGATCTAAAGCTCTTAAATATATCCAAATTAATCAAATTAACTCAAATTGAGTGTCAATCTATTATTTAAATGGAATTCTATCATTAAAACTTAAATTAAACTCAATCTATCCACCTTCCACAATTATTTATCGGACGCGATAAATTAAGAAAACTCTCACAGAGCCAATGTCAAATCAAGTGTTCTCGCTATGTTCACTCTCAATCAATCTCACGCTAAGAAAGATGTGACCCATGTCCTGACCAGGTGGTAAAGAGGCTCAGATGAAGAAGCAGAGTCCTTCCTGACGAGTGGTTTGGTCCCAGTTTGATTATATTACAAAGACGACCATACCAGATGTTCCCAATGGCTCGCCTTTAAGTTGTGAATCATAGTATACTTGAAGGCAAACAACCTCTATCGCCTAAGACTTAAGATTGTCTGATAAACACCACCCTAGTCTACAAAATTTCTACGATGTAACCCATGTGTAAATGAAGATCCTTCAGTTGACACTACCTCCTCTAAATAAGTAGACTGTGGACACGCCCGGATGACGAACCATATGATCTAGATCTGCATGTCATCATTCCTCCAACCATCCGTTTAAAAATGATAAATTTCATAATCTAAATTTTGAAACTCTATATCGCTATACGCTACACATTCAAATGACTAAATGACTAAATTTTAATCGAAAAGTTCTCACTTCATCGGGAGGTAATTAACTATAGGGACTAGCGCCGATAGAAAACCTGGAACCAGATCTAAAGTCCTTGCAAAATGAGGGCGAAATCTTTGGGTAGTGTCTTATCTACTATTCCATCTGCTTTTTGAAAATTACACAGACATATTTTAAACTACTCTTTTCATCGAAGAGGTCGGTTGCAAATTTCGGAACCCACATGCAACTTTACTTACATCATGGTCTTCTCTAACAAGACTTATGGCATTAATTTTGCATGATTTGTGGCCATCATGCTTTAGACTTATGTCATTAGTCTTTTTTTATGTGATGCAGGGCATCATCGTCACCGTCATCGACGTCATCATCATAAAGCTTAAATCCATGATTTTTATAATTTAAGTTATGTATTATTTGGTTTTATATTTTGTATGTCTTGAGCTTATATGTATTGGCTATTCTTATGTCATGGCCCATGAGTCAGTAGTAGGTATGACACTTTGGGTAGGTATGAAATGAGTGGTAGGTTTGATAATGGTGGTAGGTTTGGTAGAGGTAGTGGTGTGGTTTGAGTTTGGAGTTAGTTTGAGTTTGAGTATTCTTAACTCTCTTTCAATCCTATAAATAGGGAGACTCTTGTAATACTTGGTACTTGAATTTGGAATGAAAGTTATCTTCTTAAAATTTTTTACTATTCTTTGTGTGCTTTCCTCTCGAGTGACTACTACTGAGTGAGTTCAACCTAGAGAATGACTTCTAAGGAAGGAACTAATCTCCACAATGACTGACTATTTGTAGAGGTCGACTTCAACTTATCCCTTCAGCCGGGTTATTTTAAATCGCTACAGTTAGATCGTTCATAACTTTTCGTTATTTCTTTGCACTTATAAGATTGTGTCTCTAGTGTGACATAACTTTAACTAAGATCTTTCAACTTCACTAAATTCATAATATTGTGAATGTGCTCAATAGTAGTGCATTTATCATTACTCTTTGTGATTTAAGAATTATCTGTAATAAACATCATATCAAAAAAAGCACCCTGCCTACATCATATTTAGTATGAGCAAGTATGTTTCTTTGGGAATATCTTATTTAGTATTGAGTTTTATTTTTGTATTAGAGTAATCTAATTCATTGTTAAAAAAAATCATACAAAATTTTTAAATTAGAGCATTTACTTACTTTTAATCGTCTTTGATTTCATTACATTGTATTTAAAAAAAATAAAAAAATAAAAAAAATTAATTAAGTATTTGTTTATATTAATATTTTTAAAAGAATATCATCATGTCAACTCGTAGTGGTCATAGATATCAAGATCAATCCTTAGATGAAAACATGATTCCTATGAATTTTTACTATAAAAATAGAAAAGCTTACCCTTATGCATCAACAAACCTTTAATGAATTCCAAAAAGATTTGAAGCCTTAGAACAAAAGTTGGTAGGCTTACAACACATTCACCTAAACTAACCCAATCCTAGAACACCAACTTGAAGAGAGAGAAGGTCATCATGTTGATCCTGCCTCTTCCTCTCCCACCTCATCCACATTCTCCTATTAGACCTCTATCGCCTCTAGGAACAACTTTAATGAATATCCGAGTTTGATGAGGTACTTCCTCACCCACCTCATCGAATAGGAAGACAATTAAGACGAGATGAAGGTTATGCTCATCGAACTCTTTATGAGCATTATCCTCGACATTACGAAGAACCATTATCTAATTTTGTTGCCTGACGCATAATTTAGAGAACGATGATGATGTTATTCCACTACTTTTGATGGTCGACTTGATCCTAAAATTTTCTTAGATTGGTTAGACATGGACCAATATTTTGATTGGATGCCATGTAAGAAAGACAAGTTCGCTTTTGCCCGCATAAACTAACTACCATGCTAAGACTTATTGGGTTAATCTCACATGAAAATATCAACGATTAGGACAACCACCCATCGCTTGGGATGAGATGAAAGAAATTTTAAAGCAAAAAATATGTACCATTAAATTTTCATGATCAACTTATGGATGAAATGACTACGCTTAAACAAGGATCTTTAACTTGTTGAGTATATGACACGGTTTGATGAATTGATGACCGGATGTCGGAGAGGATCACCGCACAACAATCTCAAGATTTAGATCGGGTTACAAACGATATTCGTAATAAAATGATAACTCGAGAAATTTATTCTCTTGAGGATGCTGAAAGTGGTGACTCAAATTGAACAATATCTTAGATCACAACCTTATAAGCGATTCACAACTTCATCTAGAAACAACTCTCAATCGCGTGTTACCCCTCCTACTGTAGAAGTTCCTAAAGGACTTAGTGAAACAAAAGGAAAATCTTTAGTGGGAACATCTGGTTCTAAGACTTCTAGCATTACTTATTTTATATGTGGTAAACTTGGTCATTATGCAAGTACTTGTCCTCGCCGAAACTTACACTTAGATTATGAAAATGAGGATCAACAAAATGAAAATAATGATAATCAAATTGCGTTGACCCTTGTGAAGAAGCTAGTGATGTAGAAGAAGCATTAGATGAGTCTCATATAGTTTATGCGTTGTGTAGCAACCCCACGAAGCTTATTGATTGGAGGCACACATCAATTTTCCACACTTATTTTAATAATGGTGAAAAGACGTAAGTTAATCATTGATAGTGGCAATTGCATGAATGTTATTACCTGCTTTAGCTAGGATGAAGCTCACCCTGAGACCCACCCATACCTTATAAGGTTGCTTGGGTAGATAAGACCTCTATCTCTATATCTCAACGTTGTCTTGTACCCATTCAATTAGGAGAATATAGTGATAAAATTTGGTGTGATGTTCTTCCATGGATGTTGCTCATATACTTTTAGGTAGACCTTGACTTTTGATATGGATGTCACAAATTATGGGCGATCTAATACATATGCTTTTAATTTTCAAGGTAAGAGAATTATCTAAACCCAAAAGCAAAGAGGTCACTCCACTTCAACCCCAAAATTCTTCTCCACCCATAAAAGAAATCCCTACATATTAATAAACGTCAATTTCAACAAGAGATTAATGGGAATATCATTTTGCATTAGTTGTCCTAACCTCTCAAAATCAACCTTGTGTTAAATCATTCTCATCAAGTACGTTGAACTTTTATTGGAATATCAAGATATTTATCCCAAGAACTTCCTAGTGAGCTTCCCCCATTAAGAAGTATCCAACATGCCATAGAGCTAATTCCTGGATCATCACTCCCAAATTTGTCACATTATCGTATGAACCCAAATGAACATGCAGAGCTAAAACAATAAATTGATAATTTATTATCAAAAGGATTTATTAGGGAAAGTTTATCTTCATGCTAGGTCACGCTTCTTACCCCAAAGAAAGATGATAGGGCGTATGTGTGTAGATAGTCGTGCTATAAATAAAATCATTAAGTATAGGTTTCCCATACCTAGACTTGATGACATGTTAGTGATGGTGGATCAATAGTTTTCTAAAATTGATCTTAGTGGATATCATCAAATTAGATGAGAGAAGGTGATGAATGGAAAATCGCATTCAAGACAAAAGATGGTTTGTATGAATGGCTAGTAATGCCTTTTGGATTGACTAATGCTCCAAGTACATTTATGTGATGACTCATATCTTACACCATTCATTGGAAAATTTTAGTTGTGTACTTTGATGATATTTTAATTTTAGTCAAACTAAGAGCGATCATGAGAAATATTTACGACAAGTCTTTTTCGTGAAGAAAGACTATATGTTCACTTAAAAAAATGCTCATTTATGACGTCTTCAGTAATCTTCTTAGGATTCATTATTGTGATGACATCTCGCCATCCCAAAAAATTATTATTCAAGAGTGGCCTACCCCAACCACAATTCATGGTGTAATGTAGTTTTCATGGGTTAGCCACATTTTGTCGAAGGTTTATTCGTGGATTTAGCACTATTATGGCCCCGAACTCAAATGTCTTAAAAGGAGACTTTGTTTGGACAAAGGCATCCGATGCATTCTCTAAAATTAAAGAACTTTTAACAAGTCCACCGATATTACAAATGCCAAATTTTAACAAAGTATTTGAGGTATCATGTGATGCTTCTGGAGTTGGTATTGGAGGTGTTCTTAAACAAGAAGGTCATCCTATTGCTTTCTTTAATGAAAAATTAAATGAAGTGCGTCAACGATATTCCATATATGACGTGATGTCATCCAAACTTTACGTTATTATTGACATTATCTTCTTTCACGAATTTATACTTTATTCGATCACAAGCACTTAAATATCTAAACACCCAAAAGAAACTTAGTTCTCGTCATGCAAAATGGGTTCAATTTCTTCAAGAATATACGCTTGTTCTTAAACATAAATGCGGTCGAGAACAAAGAGATGCCTTAAGTAGAATATGTACATTATTAAATACCATGAGTGTGAAGGTTACCGGATTCAAAAGGTTAAAGATGATTATCCTAATTGTAAAGATTTTCAACAAATTTTGAATCTTTGAAATTTGATGTTTCAATTAATAGTCAGATTATCAAATACTGATGACTATCTCTTTCGTGGCACAACTATGTATCCCGATTCATCACTTCAAATTTTCTTGTTGAGGAAATTCATTCGTGAGGTGTATGGTCATTTTGGTCGTGATAAGACAATAGCTATGATGGAGGATAGGTTCTTTTGGCCTAGTCTTAAGAAAGATGTTGCTCGTCATTGCCCAATGTCATTTGCCAAGTAGCAAAAAGTGGAAAACAAAATTATGGTCATACACACCACTCCCAATCCCCACAAACCTTGGGAAGATCTTAGTATGGACTTCATCTTAGGATTACCTCATACAACATTTTGACTCTATTCTAGTTGTTGACCGATTCTCTAAAATGACACACTTCATTCCATGTTATAGACATCGATGCCACATATAACGATAATTTTCTTTCGTGAGATAGTTCGCTTACATGGACTACCTAAGACAATTGTGTGATCATGTAAGGTTTATGAGCTATTTTGGAAAACTTTATGGAAAAAGCTTGGCACAAAACTCTTATTTTCTGCCTTATCACCCTCAAACAGATGGACAAACAAGTTGTTAATAGAAGCTTAGAAATTTACTTAGTGTCAAGTGACCGATCATACTACTATGAGACCTAGTTCTTCCTACTAGAGTTTGCTTATAGTTCAAGTCAACCCCAGATGAGTCCTTTTCATATTGTAATCGGTTATGATCCAAGAAAACTAATTGATCTTGTTGAATTGCCTATAACATATAGGTCTAGTGCATTTGCATCTTCATTTGCACAAAGCATGCATGATTTACATCGAAATTAAACAAAAACTTACTCTGAGTTATGATAAATATAAAGCTAATGTTGATGCATATGATATATGTAAAATTTAATGAGGAGATTTGGTTCTTGTTAAAGTTAGACGAGATTTTCAATTGGAACTCTTAAGAAATTAACTCTCAAGAGATGGTCCTTATAAAGTTGTAAGGAAGATAAATGATAATGCTTATGAAATAGATCTTCCAATGAATGCCGGAATTTCTCCAATATTTAATGTATCGATTTAACGTTTGTACCATGGGCAAGCCATGGATGACACTATTCCCTCGCAAAAGATCGACATGCGTTCATACTTCATCATCGAATTCTATACCATCTCGCTAAGATCACATCGCCCGGATCAAATTTTAGAAGACCGGATTATCATCACATCTGATGGAGGCACTCAAAGGTTTCTCGTTCGTTAGAAAGGTCTTTCTCCACTTGAAGATTCATGGCTTACATTTGATGAGTTACATCAACTAGACTCACAATTATTACAAGAGTACTTGGATTTTCATTCTCCAGATGAGAATCCTTTAAAGTCGGGGAGTACTGATGCAGGGCTTCATCGTCACCATCATCGATGTCATCATCATAAAGCTTAAATCCATGATTGGGCCTTTTGTTATAATTTAAGTTATGTATTATTGGGCTTTTATATTTTGTATGTCTTGAGCTTATATGTATTGGGCTATTCTTATGTCATGGCCCATGAGTCATCAGAAGTAGTATGACACTTGGGTAGGTATGGAATGAGTAGGTTTGATAATGGTGGTAGTTTGGTAGTGGTGGTGGTAGTTATGATGGTGTTAGGTTTGAGTTTGGAGTTAGGTTTGAGTATTCTTAACTCTCTTCAATCCTATAAATAGGGAGACTCTTGTAATGCTTGGTACTTAAATTTGGAATGAAAGTTATCTTCTTAAATTTTTTACTATTCTTTTGTGTGCTTTCCTCTTGAGTGACGACTACTTGAGTGTGTGAGTTCACAACCCTGAGAAGAAATTCTAAGGAAGGAACGCGATCTCCACAACGATGGACTGCGTAGAGGTTGACTTCAACTTATCCCGCTTGCTTATTATTTTAAATCACAGTTAGATCGCTCATAACTTTTCGCATTTTTCTTTGCACTTATAAGATTGTGTCTCTAGTGTGGTTGACATAACTTTAACTAAGATCTTTTCAACTTCACTAAATTCATAATATTGTGAATGTGCTCAATAGTAGTGCATTTATCATTACTCTTTGAGGATTTAAGAATTATTGGTGTAATAAACATCATATCATAAAAAGCACCCGTGTCTTACATCATTATGAAACCTTTCTCATAATCATAACAAATGACAATTACAACAAACTACTTCTGAGCGCACAACAACTTCAACCATATCATTCTTATAGTATTCAATACTAACATATATGAAGAAATTTATATCAATGCATTTTAGGTCACAATTCTTGATTTCTTAGGAGGCATTTTGTGTTGAAGTTTCTACAATTATATGGAAGTAAATTGCTTTTACACTAATTTTTTATAAAATATAATGACTTTGAATCTTACTATTGAGATTTTTATAATCATTAACTCAAATAACCAATTAGGTTGATATAGCTCTTGATTAAACCATCTTGGCATCTCAATATGACCAAATTAATTGATTTTTTGTATAGACTAATTCAACTAAGTAGTATTTGAGTAGAACATAAGTTGTCAAAGTTGTTTAATCAATGCTACTTGAGTAGTCAAGAATAGCTTGAATGATTTTAAAATAAAATTGAGATGACCTATTGACATCATCAAGAGAATAACCACATAATTTTTTGTGTTCTTCGACTCCAACTAACATATACACCTACACCTAACTATGGATTTTCATACCTCTATCACTTTATCAAGATGATTTTGATCGAATCCGATCGCGATTATGACATTTTAAACCCAATTTATGTGATGTTCCTCTCGTTAATTATTTATTTTAACTTTCATGATTCATTTGACTTGCAAACCATATGGAGGTCAACATTTTTGTGTTCTTCAACTCCAACTAACATATACACCTACACCTAACTATAGATTTTCATACATCTATCACTCCATTGCTCCACAATCCAATGGAGAAACCATTATATATATAATATAATCCACTACATGGGTGAGCACCATAATACTTACATCCAAGACTTGTCCAAGACCTATAATAAGTAAAAAATAATGAAAATGTAAAACACAAATAAGAAGAATAATCTTACAACACGAGATTGTAACATATTACTGCAAAAGTTTGAATGAAGATGAGAATGTTTAGCTCAATGGTTTCAAAAATTATCTTGCAAATAAAAAAAGCAAATTTTTGCTTGTAGGAATATGTGAGAGAAAAGATTAATTTGGCTATAAAAATTTATTTTATTACTTGAGATTAGGGGCGTGAACTAGTCGGTTCAAACCTAAAAATCGAATTGAACCGACATTATTTGATATTTGATTCAATTTTTGATTGTAAACATCTAGTTATTTGAATTTCAATTTCAAGTTAAGTTTTTTAAAAAAGATAGGTTAGAATAAATAAATTAAAATTATTAAAAAGTCAAATATAAATAAATAAATAAATAAATATATATATATATATATATATATATAATACAAGAAAAATGTGCTAAGTCGCCGATCGCTTTGTGAAATAAGCAAGGGTTCTCATTGACAAAGAAGTTAGTCCATGAAACTAGAATTATAAAAAAGATTTTGTGAATTATGGGTTTAAATAAATATTTAGTTTTAAACTTTGGTATTTAGGTAAAGTCGAACTAAAATGGTGTAGGTGTGATTATAGATGAGGGATAATGCTATAAGTATAATGGATGTGAAGATAGAATTATAACTTTAAAGATTGTTGATACTAAGATTATCAATGTTATATGTCTATGCTCTGAAGGTGATAAGCTCAAAAGAAAAATTTTGGAATGAATTAGAGGAATTAATATAAAAGATACCTCTTGAAGAAAAAATATTTATTGTGGGAGATTTAAATGGACATGTTGATAGAGTGATAGAAGATTTTAAAAGTATTCATGAAGCATATGAGTGACTAATGAAGGTAAGAATTAAAATTAGATTTTGTCTTAGCTTATGATTTTAGTTGCTAATATTTTATTTAAGAAAAGAGATGAACATATTATTACTTATAAAAATGGATCCAAGAAAACACAAATTGATTATTTTTGATAAGAAAATAGATTGTTAGATTGTAAAAGAAGGTCATTCCAAGTGAAATTTTAAGACCCAACATCAATTATTAGTTTTAGATTTAAGATGAAAGGTTGTAAGAGAAAAAATAAATTAAATTATTATCTTAAGATTAGATGGAGACACTTAAAGAATATAAATAAAAATATTTTTAAGAGCAAGCTACAAGAGATTAGAATTTGGGATGTTCATAAGGAAGCTAACTATATGGAATATCAGTGAAATTAAAGCTAAAGAATCAAAAGGAACAAGATAAAATGGTGCAGAAAAGATAAGAAATAAGAATTATAAAACTGGAAGTAGAGATTAAGAAATAGCAGAAAAATTTAGAAAAAATGATTTAGTGATTTATTGATTAGATGTAAAAGAAGAAGAGAAGTAAAGACATGAGTTATGAAGGATGAAAAATAATAAAGTGTTTTTCTTAGAAAAGATATTGAAAATAAGTGGAGGGTATTTTGATAAACTTTTCAATGAAGGATCCGAAAGTACATTGATTTTAGCAACCTTAATACCTAAACAAAAGAGAGAATTTCATTTTATCATCGATCAAGAATCAAGTGAAGCTTTAAAGAAAATGAAATGTGGAAAAGCAAGATGACGGATAATATTCCAATAAGTGTGGAAATGTTTAGAGATCAAGGAATTTCTTGGCTTATAAATCTTTTAATGTTATTTTAAAGACTAAAAGATGTCGATGAGTGGAGAAAGAGTTTGTTGGTTCTTATATTTAAGAATAAAGGTGATGCACAAGAGTGTGCAAATTATAGGAATTAAATGTCATACATTAAAATTATGGGAGAGAATAATTGAGCATAGTTACGAAGATACGTAAGTTTCTCACAATTTTGGTTTCATGCCGTAGATCTACTATGGATGTTATACATTTGTTAAGAGGTTTGATGGAAAAGCATGAGAAAGTAAGGGATCTACATATGATATTTATTGATTTAGAAAGCTTATGATAAAGTCTCAAGAGATGTTCTTTGGAGAGTTATAGAAAAAGGAGTTAATATTGGTTATATTCAAGTCATTAAGGATATGTATACTAGAGTCTTGTGTCCAAACACAAGGAGGATTGACAAAATATTTTCCTATTTCATTTGGATTACATCAAGGATCAACATTAAGCCCTTATTTTTTTACTTTAGTTATGGATGTTCTTAGGGATTTACAAGAAGATGTACCTTGGTGTATGCTCGATGACATTCTTCTTGTTGATAAGACTAGAGGGAGTCCAACGAAACTTGAATTATGGAGGTCAACTTTAGAGTTCAAGGGTTTTCGCTTAAGTAAATCCAAAACTAAATATATGGAGTGTAATTTTAGTTGTAGAAGTTTTAGTGGTAGTGTTGTGACTTTAGGTGATCAAGTTTAATAAGAGGCGATTGATATTTAGGTTCTATTGTTCAAAATGATGGTGAAATAGATGGAGATAGTAGAATTCAAGTTGGATGGGTGGAGGAATGCATCTAGCCTATTATGTGATAGAAAAGTTCCACTTAAACTTAAGGAAAATTTTATAAGATGGTGGTAAGACCTAATGACTTATGCGAATGTTGGCCAATAAGCATAAGACTAAGTTAAGTGTTGAGATGAGGATGCTCGTGGATGAGTGGCTTTACTAGAGATAGAATGCAAAATGAGTATGTTTGGGAAAAGTTGAGAGCTTGGTAGATAAGATTAGGGAGAGTCGCCTTAGATGGTTTGGCCACATAAAGCCTCCGTCCATGACCCAATTAGAGAGTAGATGCAGATTTACCTTATGTTAAGAAAGGTAGAGGTAGACCAAAAGACTTGGTTAAGATGTATAAAAATGATCTTAGTATACTTGAATTAAATGAGAATTTGACATATAATAGGACATAATGGAGACGAAGGATTCATGTAGCCGACCCCACCTAGGGATTAAGGCTTGTTGTTGTTGTTGTTATATCATATAAAAATTTCATCAATAAATTATTCAATAATTTGCTAGATATTTTAGAAAATAGATAATTGAATCTTATTTTATTTCATCTATTAAATATTGATTTATTATAGCCCAAAGTAACAAAAAAAAAATATTTAAAAAAATAAAAATAAAAAAGCATTACACTAACCTAGTTAGCTAGTGATGCCACAATGAAGGAATGATAGGGATGACAATTTTAGGGAAGTTAATGATGAGCATTATTAATATAAAATGAAACTGCAGCATATTACATTTGAAAATTTATGTAAATATGTTAATGAATCAGATGAAATTTAAATTAAGAGATAATTACTTCATTATAAATTAGTTACTTGTTTAACTTTATTTTAATCATGATTAAGCTAGAATTACCAAATTTTGAGACAAATAAGGATGAAATTTGATTTGTAATTTTTTGCTTAAGTATCAATAATCTTAGAGAGAGAGAGAGAGAGAGAGAGAGAGAGTATACCATCTCAAATGGTTGAATTTAACACACACAGACTTTATTAATCATTAGCAAACCAATAAAAAATATTTAATAAAAAAATGAATAATATAATACATAATATTTGAAACCACAAATTCAAATCCTAAATCTACTTTCTAAAGTCTTACAACATTGAGGATTTCTGGGAGAACTGTTATAAAAATTTGTTGTGAACTGAATGGAGGAAATGATGCGGGGAGACTGTAGCAGTAACAATAAGCTGATAGATAGAAACACGAATCTGGAAGCACATCGACTCTGCAAATCCAAAGTATTGACTGACGATAGCAGAAGCCCGCCAGGCAGAGAGTGAAGGAGAAGACAAAGAAGCGATAGTATTTAGTATAGAACCATTTGAGGAAGCATTATAATGAGAGGCGCTCTATTTGAGTGTTGTGTTGATTTTGAGCTTCCTGAACTCGCCACTCCATTGCTTTTCTGCTTATTATGGTTCGTTTTGCCTTTTTTTTTTTTTTTTTTTTTTTATTTGACACTTAGGAACTGTTTGGTTGCCTGAAGAAATGAAATAGTGTAAAAGTAATTCAATGCATTTGAAATATAGTATACAAAAGCTGTTTGGATATATGCGTGTAAAATAAATTTATGAATTTATTTTTTGATGTTTGATTTGAGTTATAAGTGTGAAAAAGTACTATTTGATTTGTAGCGACAGCGGCTGACGATTGTAGGCGATAACGATGGTGGTGAATAGTGGTGGCCAATGGCTCGCCAGCAAGATGGACAATCGATGGGTTTGGCAAATAGTCGGCGACAGTGGGCACTTCACTCTACACCGAAAGATGAATTTGGAAATAGCTCAATTTGGGTTCTTTTTAAATACATCAAATTTAAACTAAACAAACAGTGAAAAAGAATTATTTGGAATGTAAAATATTCCTTTCTGAGGCAATTAAATAATCTCTTGATAATTTCAGTTGTCTCAAGATAATACACCAAATTTCTCGCTTCTTTGTGGTATATTTAGGACAGTTTTTTTAACTATTTTGTTTTTTTAGAAAACAGTCAAAAAATAACTACACTTCTGTTTGACTATCAGTTTTTGCCTATTTTTTAGAAAATTTTATGGTAAAAATTTAATTTTGAAAATCAGAATTATTAAAGTGTGATGACTATCAAAAAGTTGAGATTTGAATTTTAAAAAAAATATTTATAACACATATAATAATTTAAAAAAAATTAATTTCGCGCTTTACAATTAGTTTTTAAAAACTACAACTGTATTAAAACAGACGTTTAATCCTAAACTCACACATAATATATTATATTAAGTCTTAAATTTAAGATGAATTGATTGAGGATAAACTCTAAGTCAATAAGCTATATTGGCTTGATGTAAATTTCTAACATAACAATTGAACCAAAAAAAAAAAAACCCAGAAAGCGTAAGCCATACTCCTAAACCCAGCGGCCATGTGCTGTGGCAGTAGTGACAGCCACTTCTCGATAAATGAATAAATTTTAAAAAATAAGCATACTTTTTTTTTCTCCAGTATAGCAGGAAACGACGTAACCGGGCGAAGCGGTGGTGAGGGCGGGCCCTTCCCCGACACAGGCGATGGCTACAACCAGCGACACATCACTTACTGTCTCTTTCCAACGTGCATGCCTCCACTGCTATAACCCTTTAACTTCCAATAAACTTCGAAACAAGACAGACTATTCGTCTGAGAACGCTGAGGTAGGCGACAATCAACACTCCATCCAAAGTGCAAAGCATTTGTATTAGTGATTGAGAACTTGGATTTTTAACAAAGAGATTTTAATAAAATAGGAAGGTTGGATGGATGGTTGATTCCTGGAAGCCAAACTAATGGACGGCTGATGAGGTAACTGTCAGTGATATGACCGTTGAGAGGAGGTCTCTCTCTCTGTACATCTCATGCGGGAAGGACTGATTTGGAAGAAAGAGGGAAGAAAGAGGAAGAGACAAAGAGAGGAGGAGAGTTTCTTTGGCAGATTTTTCCCCCCCAAAAAAAAAGTTTCTTTGACAGTTGATTAAAGGTAGCGTTGGGAGGGAAGGATCTGATGATTTGACTGTATTTCAATTTTTCTTTTTTTTTTGAGGATTTCAATACATACCACATAATTCTTATGTATTTACGTATTTAACACTTAAATTTCAATTTTTATATATATATATATAACATCTTAATCTTCAATATCACATCAAAAATATCACTTTCTTCACTTTTTTAAAGTGAAATGCACTTTTTTTAACCATAGAAAAGTGTTAGATAAGTAAATATCTAACTTTAGATGTTAGATATGTAAATACATAAGAATTGTGTGGTATGTATGTAAATCCCCTTTTGTTTTTTTGGAAATTTAGGTAAGCGCTAGAAATTGAGTTTAGGAAAGTTACAAAGGTGTAAAAAGGTTCAGAGACAAAAGAGCTGAGGAAATAAATAAAAAATTAAAAAAAGACAGGTGAATATTGCTCAAATTTATTGAAGCCAGTGGTTTAGAAGCTCAAAAAATTGCAGTTGATGTGGAGAATGAGGTGGAGTTTACACTAAACAAACATATCTTCTCATAATTATTAGTTTGTACTAAAAATATTAAAAAAATTATCTAACGAGCAAGGAGACTGCTGATAATATAGAAAGATAAGATTTTCTTATATTCCATGGAATTTGATGATGAAAATCAAGTTATCAATATGCTTAAATTCTTCTCACAATTTAGTTGGCCAGTAAATAAAAAGGAAAAAAGATATACAAGATGAACTTTGTGGAAGGCGAGAATAAGACATTTTTCTGAAATATATGATCCTAATCTTCTGTAGCAAGCTTCAAAGATGTGCGCATTCTTCTACTATCTGATTATCTCAAAAAAAAAAAAAATGATAGTCACCTTCATCTGTGACCATAAAAAATTCTTCAAAGAAATATTTTGTGGACAAGAAAAACTGAGGTTGAACACGTCTCCTCCAGTAAGAATTTGAATGAAGTAGAAATTGTGAATCAACAGGCCTATGTTATGCAATACAAGTTTAACAAAATGACCGGTAAAGCAAAAAAAGAGAATGAAATTCATATGAAAGAAAAATCCATGTTGGAAGCAATAATAATAATAATCACGACCAAGAAAAATAAAATCTCTAAGAAGAAAATACATAATAATAAAGAGAAACAAATGATTTAATGATAGTCACCTTCATCTATGACCATAAAAAAATCCACTAATATACAAATAAGATACAATATTTATAAAAAAATCCACTAATAAGTATTCTTCTTTCTAATTCTACTAGCTATCTTATCATTCACCAGTCATTTCACTTCCTTTGCTTTGATTATCAATAAAATCAACTCCAATAAAAAGAGTCATATCAGCTGTTTTCAACTTGACACAGTTGATTCCTTAACGCCACATATTCCACCTCCTATGTTTTCACCTTTACAAAGTTGATTCTTTAACGCCACATATACCTAGGTCAAACATTAATAACCAACGACATATAAGAAATTCATTAAATTGAGAACTTTGCATTGTGCAAGGCTTCAGTATAGAAATCATATATAAATAATTTCTTATAGGAACTTACCATATGAAATTATTATCACTACTTATCTTCATAAATTTTTTTATTATCAATAAACTTACATTTAAAGTCATTAAGGATATGTTCTTTGGAGAGTTATAGAACAAAAAGAAGTTAATATTGGTTATATTCAAGTCATTAAGGATATGTATACTAGAGCTATTACTTGTGTCCAAACACAAGGAGGATTGACAAAATATTTTCCTATTTCAGTTGGATTACATCAAGGATCAGCTTTAAAGCCTTATCTTTTTTACTTTAGTTATGGATGTTCTTACTAGGCATTTACAAGAAGATGTACCTTGGTGTATGTTTTTTGCTGATGACATTCTTCTTGTTGATAAGATTAGAGAGGGAGTCCAACATAAACTTGAATTATGGAGGTCAACTCTAGAGTCTAAAGGTTTTCGTCTAAGTAGATCTAAAACTGAATATATGGAGTGTAATTTTAGTATAGAATTCTAGCGGTAGTGTTGTCACACTAGGTGAACAAGTCATTAATAAGAGTGAGCGTTTCAGATATTTAGGCTCTATTGTTCAAAATGATGGTGAAATAGATGGAGATGTTATTAGTAGAATTCAAGTTGGATGGTTGAAGTGGAGGAATGCATCGGTCTATTATGTGATAGAAAAGTTCCACTTAAACTTAAGGAAAATTTTATAAGATGGTGGTAAGACCCGCAATGACTTATGGTTAATATGGAAAAGAGAAGCTAAGTTAAATGTTACATAGATGAGGATGCTTAGTGGATGAGTGGCTTTACTCTTAGAGATAGAATGCAAAATGAGTATATTAGGAAAAAGTTGGAGTAGCTCCAGTGGTAGATAAGATTAGAGTCGCCTTAGATGATTTGGCCATATAAAGCGTTCCGATGAGATTAGGAGAGTAGATGCATTAGGTTTGCCTTTATGTTAAGAAAGGTAGAGGTAGACCTAAAAGACTTGGTCAAGATGTATAAAAATGATATTAGTATACTTGATTTAAATGAGAATTTGACACATAATAGGACACAATGGAGATGAAGGATTCATGTAGCTGACCCCACCTAGTGGGATTAAGGCTTGTTGTTGTTGTTGTTGTAATAAACTTACATTTAAAAGAACACTAACCACAATGCAAAATGATAAAAAAAATAAAATTTTTCTAATATAAATTCTTATGGACTTTATTTGAATATGCAGGGAATTTGAGGGAAATAAAATGTTGTTGGAAATTTCAAATCAAAGGTTAAGGATTCCCAACTAACTCATAATTTGCAAATGAACCTAAGATAAACTATTTCATAAATTGGCCATCTAGCACATTGAAGCTCCCATTAGAGCCTCATTAGAACCTCTCTTGTGAGCAAATAACATTATCCTCGTAAACTTTGAAGGTAATTTAGGCGACTTGTCAAAGAGTAGCATCAATGGGAGCGTAAAGGGACCAGGCTACTAGCCTAAGGCATGTAGCATTGACTAGGTGGGGATAACATAGGTAAAAGTGGTGCTCTAATATAAGTTCTAGAAAACCAACTATTAACCACGAAGTTCATCCAAATAATATAATTGCACTCACCTCAAGATGTGTTAAAGGAATCAAAATTTTATTCAATTAAACTAATATAAGATATGATGGATATCTCTTATTAATTGCTAAAGTTTTTATGGGCTAAAAGATATTTGGTTGATTTAAAAAAAAAACTCTTGAAACTAATTCTATGTCAACCTTATTATCATCATAAATAGAAACTTGGAAGGAGTAGTTTTGGCATCCCCAAATGCAAGAATATAAAAGGAAGAGGAACAAAGAAAGGTAAAATTCTCCTCATCAATGGAGAGAAAGGAGTTTAAGGGGACTTCCATTCAACATTACAACAAATGTTGAACATATGTCTTGCCATAAGAAGGAAGAAGATGCAGATAAAGGTTTAATTGTACCAAAGAAAGCTCCATTAAATAATGAAAAAAGAAAAGTCATAGTTAATTGATCAACAAGAGTGAGACTTTTGGACAAACTAATTTTAATCTTATTTTATCTCTCAATATAAACATTATTTTCAACATTCTCAACCATAATAGTAGGCATCATAAAGGTCTATGCAACATATATGTAAAGTTGTTTAACTCAACATAGTATAAATAGTTCATCAAGTTTATAATATCATAACAAGTTTCAATCACCGATCACATCAACGAGTTCAACTCAATCAGGACATAATTGAATTATGTGCTTAAAGTTTGCTCTTACTATTACCTAAAATTTGAGATGGCATTATGATGATTATTAGCAGTTCCTATGTAATGTCCACCATGAAGTTTACTGAAATTAGTGATCTCATTCTCAACAAAAATATCAGATAGCAAAAACAAGGAAGGTACAACACCTTCTATTTTAAATATAATGATAAGAGCACACAGTAAAATTAAAATTATGTGATAAGAAATAACAGTCAAATCATAATAGAATCAAATCTCGAGAACTCTTAAGCGAATGCTAGTTTTGTAGTAAGTTTGGCAAATATAATGAAACAAAATAGGAAGAAGTGTGAATAAAGCCAAAAGACAAGATAGGCATAGTGAATGTCATCATGTAAGACATTTAAGATGCAGTGATACTCAATACAACAATCTAATGGAGGCGTAGATATTAAACTAGAGTACATCTTTTGATTCTTTTTCAAACAAAGATCTAATGAAACAAAATGCTCATTGTTAATGACAAGGCTTAAATATTATGGACATTGAATATAACTATGATAGGCTAGTATTATTAGGGCATTAGAGAGAGAATGTATAGTAATTTACTTGTACTCAAAAAGCTATGCAACTCAATGTTATAGTTCATTGAGATGATGACGATGATGATATTCGAAATCTAAGATTATGCCTATGACATCAATTGTTATAACAGGAGCTGTGATCACGTTAAATTCTACGTTAAATCATATAGTGAGGAATTTCCTTTCAATTCTATGCATAGTGAACTTAATTCTCAAGGCTGAGAGTCACTTAAATCTTGTTGCCTCTTACGAGATTACTCGCTTTGCATTGTTACCAGCCTTCTCAGAGAGTACCTCAGGTATACTATTTGTCCCAAACCCTAAATCTTTGGATGGTGAAATTCCTCTCATCCTTAGAGCAGAAAAAATATCCACTGTTCGCACCCCTTTAATATTATCTCTTCAGATGGCACTTCTCTCGCTCTCTCCCGTATTATCAAATTTCTGACATATCAATACCCGACAATCCCCGATCCTACCATTACAAACTATGCTTAAGAAGCCAATTCACAAAAATACTCTCCCACAGGAATTCCTCAAAATTCAAGAAGAAGAAGAAGAAAAAAAAAACACAGTCAAATGAAAATCAAAGAGAAGCGACAAGTGGAAGATCAAGAAAGAGATTATCGTCAACGTTTAATCTACAACTTGGCATCAAATGAATTCTTAATCTACATGACCATAACCCAAACCAATGCAAACATTGATGGAGCAATAAAAGCCATCATACAATACAATCTAGAAATTGGATCCTCTCCAGATACACCCTAACAGCACATTGCACACGTCGATCATAAATCATACAAGAAGACATTTCATATCGAAAAGGAAGAACATTCAAGAGCATAAAATTTCACTCAAGCATTCAGTCAAATACCTTCATCGCATCCATAAACTCTTACGCCATACATTTTAAGCCCTGGAAAGCATCAGGATCGTAACATGGATTCATCATCTCTCTACTCGTTGAGCTTGGAAGTTGTTGCTAGGATCGAATCCCTCACGCATCATACTTTTGCTTTGGCATACAAATTTTCTCAAAAAGAAAAGCAAGAAGAAGGGCGGCGGTGTTGCCTGTATGGCGGAATGATAGATGACGCCATTGATGCGCCGGGAGAAGGTCTTGAGGTTGTTGGTGCCAAGGCGGGTGGGCTGAGAAGTGTATTGAACTACGTAGATGAGCATAAGATGGCCCATTGAATTATTTTACAATTTTTTTAACTGAGCTTAGTTTAATTTCAATATTATTTTTTTTGCATAATTTATATACATACCGCACAATTCTTTTATGTTTCTACTACTCCTAATACTTTATCTAAATATGAAATATGTAATTATATAATATGTAAATACCTCAATTTTTATCATCATAAAAAATAATTATATTTTAATTATCTTCACAGCATAGCATTTCTTTGAAACTAAGTTATTGAAATTAATATTATTTAATCTTAATTTAAATAAATTAGATTTTTTGTAAGAAATATTTCTCATAATAATTAAATAATCTCAAATATTAAAAAAATTTAAATAATCTCAATTTCATAATTACAATATGAGTCCATCTTTCGCACAGCTCTTTCATGATTTTTTTTTTACATGAAAATAAAATAAGCAGAGATAAATATATCCATTGATTAAAAATTAAAAAAAACAAATAATATTTTAAATGTATCGATGCAATGGAATCTGGAAAGAATCTCAAAATTATTATATTTATTTAAAATAAGTAGAATATAAAAATTAATTTTCAATATATTGCATTTAGTTTAACATTGTCGGATAAATACTAATTAACCATTATTGTATTCTCCGTCCACATGGGCTGAAGCCTGCCTAAATTGTAAGTGAAGGAACATGGGCTTTAATGGACCATTTTTGTTGAACTTAAACGGGTGCTATGGGCTCGCTTTTATAATAAACTTTTTTATAGTTGTATATAATATAAAAAAAATTATTTCTTTGCTATCTATAATTATATATAAAAAGAAAATTAATTCTACATTCCTTGTGTATAAGCTTAGACCATACTTACATGAAGAAACATTAATTTTTTTTAAATAATTTAAGCTTCATAATGGTTTATTGGAATGAATTTTAATTAAAATTTATTAACCTTAATTTTAACTAAATGAGTTTTTTTTTCACAATTATTCTCCACAAGAAAATAAAAAGTAGATTATTAATTATTCTACAAATTTTTTTTATATTTTTCATAGATGGTTATTGCCTTATTGGATACATATTGATGACTTATAATTGATAGATATTAAAATTAAGAAAAATTTTCATACATGTCACATAAATTTAGGCATTTATGTATCTATTATTTAAAATTTCATACAACATATATATATATATTATATTTCTGTATGATATTAATGATTTAGGTGTTATGAATAATGAATATAAATATTTAAAATTTTGTGTTAGATATATAAATACATTAAAATTATGTGATATGTATATAAATTTACATGAAATTAATCATTGATCATTACCTTTGACTTTAAATATTTCTAATCAATTATCACACACCAATCAAGTGTTTGTTCTTATATGACAATTTACAATGTTAGCAACTATTACTCAACTATTCCATCTATTTACATAAAGGACCCCCACACCTCTATTATTCATAACAATAGGAAAGTCGAACGAGGATTTTAATTTGTCCATCCTCCCTATCAACAAGAACCACTCAATCCAATTCCAAGATTTCTCTGAGATGGCCAGGAATCGTCCACAGCTAGCAGTAGCTCTCTTCCTCCTCCTGCTTATCCCCACAGGTAATTAATTAACTTATTATGTACTTAAGCTCTCTTTAATCCAATGTTCTTTTGGCACTTGAAAACAATATATAGGGTTTGTTGCAGAGCCGTCTTCTTCCTTGAGCAGCACTGCAAATGAAAACCTTGAAGGCCTTCTTCAACAGGTATCGTGCAGGCAAAACAGTACTGATTGTATACAGATCTGTAGCGGTTACTGCCAATCTCTCTGTGACCATTCATGTCCTCTTGTGAGATGTGATAATGGAACCTGCTTCTGTTCCTGTACATGATCATCGAAACCCTAAAATTTATTGTCTGTAGCATATACGAGAGAGGCGGTAGAAGAGTAAGCTTATCAACAGTTCTTTAGTTATTTAAACATCAATCAGTGATTTAGTTTCATGTATAAGAAGTAAAGTTTCTTGATTTTTTTTATCAGTGTTGTATTGTTCTTATATATACCAAATAAAAAAAAAAACATATGGTTATAGATTTTTTAAAAAAATTCTTCATTTTTCACACAAAAAAATAATAATTCAGACCATTTATTTAGTTGAAAATTAATGTTAGTACTAAAACAATTACTAGATTACTAATGGAATATGTTTGAAATAAAATAAGGATCTCTTGAAGAAAGATTAATATTTTCTATTGATGAGAACTCAGTAGGTTTAAATACATATCATTTACTTCAAAAAATTTGAAGATATAAGATCTATTTGGGGCAACTGTAGCTATCTAAAGAAGCAGTGGTGAAGTTGTATTATGAAAAAGTCATTATATAAAAAGTTACTGAGTATTATAATTTTTTATTATTTTAAAAAAGTCAAAAAATAGTTTTCTAGCATCTACTACATTTTGTTAGGTCTTGTTGAAAAATATAACTTTTCCGTCAAAGTTTTTCAAAACACAGCTAAAATGCAGTTTCCTAAATATCACGTGTAGCATAATTTAGATACCGTCACAGACAAAAAGCTACCCCAAAGACAACCATATTCACATTTGTTTATGAAAGTAGAAAAAATAAGTCTGTGATATTTTGTCATTGCTTGAAATTAATTATAAGAATTTTTTAATGAAATGCTTGATATGTTTTTGTCTGCTCTTTCTCAAGGATGTTGTGAGTATTATTTGTGAAAGAAAATAGTTAGAAAGGAATCACACTTAAGTTTGGCTATCAACTTTTTGGCTGATTTTCAAAAAAATTTTTGATGAAAAGCTATTTTTAAAAATCAAAGCTCTTAGACTCTGATTGCTATCAAAAAATCATTGTCTGAATTTTTCAAAAAATAAAATATTTATAACACTTTAAAGTTATGTTTACTTATAATCAACTTTAAAAGCTTTAAATAATATGAATTTTTATAATCTCTCTCTTATATATATATATATATATATATATATATATATATATATATGAATATATATATATATAGATATATATCTATATACTCTATATATATATATATATATATATATATATATATATATCAAATAAATACGTGTGTGATATGTATGTAAATCTTCCAAAATAAATATTTGATATTTTGTAAACACATTATTATTTTTTCAAGTAAATGTTATTTTTTTATATTCATTTGTGTTTTTTTCCATTTTATGATTATTTTCATTCCATTTTTAGATTTGTTAATCCATTCTTTTTTACTGTGTGAAAGGATTTTAATTAAGTGGCTTTAATTTAATACTCCAATAGCCATTGATAAATGGATGAATGGTCTTAACTCATTTCAGCTCTTTGATTCGATTTCTCCTTTGGGTTCTGATTTACTGCATGTCTCTGGTTTTTTTTAATATGTTTTCATATATATATATATATATATATATATATATATATATATATATATATATATATATATATATATATATATATATATATATATATATATATATATATATATATATATATAACAAACCAAATCTAATTAAGTAAAGCAATAAATTGACTCTCTAAAGAAAATTCATATATAAAACCTCCTTGATGATGTGGATGTTTAGATGACTTTTTGGACTTCATATGCATTATAATGTTGGAAATTAGAGAGAGATATTTATTATTTCTTTTCTTGAAAAAACAAACTAAAAAGTTATATAATTAGAAGAGATATGTGAGTGTTATATAATTGATCTTCAAATAATAAGTTGATCGATCTCTCATATATTTTCAAAGCAATCTTCTATGGTGATTTTCATTTTGCAATGGCTACTAAGAGAAGGTCCAATACATTGTTTCTCTCTCCGTCTTTAGCTAGTCATTGATTTTCTTGGAAGATTAATGATGTTTAGTAGGGTAAAATGTTTATCTCCAGAAAACAAGATTTTAGGGTTTAACTGTAAATCTTATATGCATAAAGACATTATACATAAGATTTCAAATATTTTCAACTCATGATTAAATATTGTTTAAAGTTTATTCAATAATGAAGGTTTTAAGCAACAAACAAAGAAATTTTGATTATAATTTGAAGATGGTTTGATGAAGGTCTAGAAAAAGTTCTCATCAATGATGTAGCATTAGTCAAACAACTTCTAAAAGAGTTCGATGAAGGTTGATCAATTTTCAATTAATGTTTGATGAAACTCTAAGCAAAATTTGAAGTTATTGTTTTGCACTCTATCTCTTTTGAGAAATTTTCATCTGAGTTTCTTGCTATGCATGAAAATATGTACTCGAGTTGTGGGTATGATGGAGAAAATTTTTAGTCAAATAAGCCATTTGAGGCTAATAATACTATTATGTTGAATATAAGTGAAAAGCACAAAGCATCTAATTATGCATGCAAAGAGGCATTACACTATGTTTTGGAGGAAGTGTGCAACTCTTTTAGTGAATGTGATACTATAGGTTAATGCAAAACTTAGCCTAAACTCACAAGTACACTTACTTTTGCTTGATGAAATTGATTTCAAGTATGATGATCTTCAAAAGCTAATTTTATAGTGAGATTTAGGCACTTTATAGTGATATAGATGTAGTCAGATTTGGGCACTCTATAGTGATTTAAGCATTCTATATTGAAATATATGCTAGCAAATTTAGGTATTTTATAATGATATAGATATAGATAGATTTAGACATTTTATATTGATATAAATATTAATATTTTAATCACTTAAATAAAAAAATTTGTATGTTATTGTGGGCTCCGAAAATTTGCCACCGAGCTCTCGACAATATTTGGATTGAAAAGAGTGTGATTTTAAAGTGTGTCGGTGTAATTTTCAGAAGACGGATAAGATAGTAGATAAGACACTAGCTAGAGATTTCGCCTCATTTTGTGAGGACTTTAGATCTTGTTCCACCTATGCCAACCCCTATAGTTAATTACCCTCTCAATAAGTGAGAGAGAACTTTCGATGCTAGTCATTTAGATCGCTCAAATGCATAAGATAAGAAGATCATGTAGAGTTTTAGAATTTAAGATTATGAAATTCATCACTTAAACCGGATGGTTGGGAATGATGACGTGTCGACCAGATCCCATGGTTTCATCCCTGAAGTCACTCTAGTCTATTTAGTCGAGGAGGTAGTAACCCAACCGACAGAAGGATCCTCATCAAACATGGTTCACGTCCAAGAAATCCTTATGACCTATGGTGTTTGTCTAAGGAGATAGTTTAAGTCTACTGACAGATGGAGTTTTTGCCTATCATGTATACCCTATGATTCACAACTCAAAGCGTGAGCTATTGGGGAGCATACTGATGGTCGGATCGTAATATAATGGAGCATGACCGGGCAAATCACCGACCGAGGACTCTACCATAAATGCTTCATCTGGAGCTTCTGCCAAGCCACTGAGGACAGCCACATCTTTATTACGTGAGATTGATTAAGAGTGAACATAACACTTGATTTGACATTGTGAGAGTTTTCAATTTGTCACAAAAATAGGGAAGGTGGATGGATTGAGTTTAATTTAAGTTTTAATGATAGAGTTTCATTTAAGCGCTTCTATACTTAATTTGAAAAAATTGATGAATTAATAAAGTTTTAGATCCTATCAACTCTATTTAGTAACATGGATTAGATCTACCGTCGACAAAAATCGCCGATATTTCACTTTGAAACTCTTATTATAAGTTTTAGTTTTATTAACCCCAACTGGCCCCAAGACTAAACCAGGAAGCAACCCACACAACATCCTCAGACACTTGAATCTAAACATTCAGCGTAATGTCGGGGCACATGTGGGTGTATTTAAGACTTTATGTAGTGTTTATTTCTTAATTATGAGATTGATTTTAGATTTTTATTTAATTTCAACATAGCCAGCACAACATTTTCAGATATTAAAATTTACACTTGAAATCTCTATGTCCAAGCACATATGTGTGTTTATAGTTTAGATAATTTTATCTAATTAATAAAATCATTAATTTTGAAAATCATAAGAATAAAATTTTTGATTGAAGGAAGTCCTATGATTTTTGTAGATTTTGATTTAGTATCGCCTTCTGTCTGCTTGTATAAAGAGTTATAGATCCGGTGGTGATGAAGGCATTTTAATTTAGATTGTAGTTTAAGATATTACTTGCACTTAGTTTACTTGTTTTAATTTTTTACAATTCTAACTTGATTATCAATTTACATCACTTTGATAAGTTACGTTATTTCGATTTATTGCTTTTTACTCTACTGTGCTTATTAGCTAGCATAGTAATTATCTCTATATTCATATAAGAGTTATTAAACCACATTTGGATTCATCCTTAACTTCATATTAAATTTTATAGACTTTAAGTTTATTATAAGTTTGTTATGAGTTTAGTATTAGTCTCCCCAAATTCCAATTAAAGCTTGTTTAATTTTAAAGAATTTACAAGAAAAGAGAACTCACTCACTACTTCATCAAATCCCTCTAAATAAGGCTAAGAGAGAGCACTTACTTGAGTTTAGAGTACTCGAGAAAGAGGGGGAAGGATTTTAATTCACACTTCGGGAAGGGTTTCAACTTACTTAAATAGGTTTTGTAAATGCTTTTCCTCTCTTCTTTTTTTTTCTTTTACTTTTGTGTTTGTTGTATGTCATTTTACTGTCTCCTTTTTTCTTATTTGACGATTTTAGTTTAGATTTAGCTATAAGTTTCCTTACTTAACGTTCTTAAGTCAGCTCAATTTACTCTCCCATTTTTCCTAAGTCAAAAGATTTGACGCAATTTTGGCTCTGAAAGTCATCCCCATGTAGGTCGATCGAGTGTTTGGCTTTCGACATACGCCTCATGAAGCGAGTATTGTCTTGTGACACCACACTGCCTTCACACCCACTACTCCTCATGGCATTACGGGTCTCAAACCCCGCAAAAGAGAAATATAGTGCAGAGTATATTCATTTCATTTTTTTTTCAAGTCTATAAATTAGAAAAATTTTAAGATTTCATCTGGGAGCAACATCTAACGGATGTTGGTTTACCTGACGCCTCTGAGCTAGTGAGGTGTCTTACACACCACAACGATTTTTTTCATCTCGTCGTGCCCTTTTGTGACGAGGCCTTCGAATATGCAAAGAAACACAAGCATGTATATATATCCATATTCATAGATCCCACATATTCTAACTAATCTTTGTGTTGCAAATGATCAAAGAACTATATGTTGAAGAAATCGAGAAGAACTCGCCTTGATGGTGTTCTTCCTGCTATGCGAAATTTGAAGAGTTAATGCGAGGAATACGATGCCTAAACCGAAAGAAGAACCCTTGACGGTGTTTCCTCCGACACGTAAGTAAGATTGGAAGGATAATGCAGGAAAATCTTAAAAATCGAAAGAGAAGAACCCGCTCGACGGTGTTGCTTCCTCCATTATGTTAAGCAAGACAAGGATAACGCGAGAATGTGAAAAAATCGAAAAGAACCGCCTCTACGGTCTTCCCTGACATGGTGAAGTGAATTGCGGTGAAATTCGGATTAGGGAAAAAAAGAGAAATTTCGGATTAAGAAAATGAGGATTTTTGAAAGTTGATTTTTGGTTTTGCTGAAAATGAGGGAAAAACAAGAAAATTTCAGATTGAGGGTAAGGTAAAGAGGAGAAATTTGGATTTGTAAGGGTGAGAGAAAAGGATTCTCGGTTTTGGAGAGGGGAAGGAAATAGGAAAAGTGATTTTCGAATTGGAAAAAGAAGAAGAAGAAAGAAAAGGAGGGAAGAAGAAGAAAGGGAAGAAAAAAAGGAGGAGTTTACCTTAGTCTTTTTTCGGATTTGGAGGAAGAGAGGGGAAAATGGATTTTCGGATTAGGGCAAGAAAAAACCGAAAAATGAGAAGGTGCCCTACTGTCAGTTTGGAGAAGGAAGAGAGAGCGAGCGGAACGGTCAGCACGTGCACGAAAGAGGGTTGAGCTCGTGCGCCTCGGTCGTGAGGAGAGGGATCGAACCGTGGAGAAGCTCGGTTTCTTCCTTGCGTGCGCGAGGGAGCGATGGCCCGGGCAGTGCGTGGTCGAGTGAAATGCGCGAAGGGAGAGGCCGGTCGGGTTGACGAGTGAGATGAGGGGTCGGATTTGGTTTAAGTGGGATTTAGGATAATTTAGGGATTTTAAATTAATTTTTAAATTGATTAAATGACTTTAATGTAAATTTTATGCTAATGAACTCATAGTCAATATATATATATATATATATATATATATATAATATTTTATATGCATAAAAAAGTATTAAAATTTGAAAATATTAATGATATTAATATTTTTGTATGATATTAATGATTTAGGTGTTATGAATAATGAATATAAATATTTAAAATTTTGTGTTAGATATATAAATACATTAAAATTATATGATATGTTTATAAATTTACATGAAATTAATCATTGATAATTACCTTTGACTTTAAATATTTCTAATCAATTATCACACACCAATCAAGTGTTTGTTCTTATATGACAATTTACAATGTTAGCAACTATTACTAAACTATTCCATCTATTTGTATAAAGGACCCCCACACCTCTATTATTCATAACAATAGGAAAGTCGAAGGAGGATTTTAATTTGTCCATCCTCCCTATCAACAAGAACCACTCAATCCAATTCCAAGATTTCTCTGAGATGGCCAGAATCGTCCACAGCTAGCAGTAGCTCTCTTCCTCCTCCTGCTTATCCCCACAGGTAATTAACTTATTATGTACTTAAGCTCTTTAATCCAATGTTCTTTTGGCACTTGAAAACAATATATAGGGTTTGTTGCAGAGCCGTCTTCTTCCTTGAGCAGCACTGCAAATGAAAACCTTGAAGGCCTTCTTCAACAGGTATCGTGCAGGCAAAACAGTACTGATTGTATACAGATCTGTAGGTTACTGCCAATCTCTCTGTGACCATTCATGTCCTCTTGTGAGATGTGATAATGGAACCTGCTTCTGTTCCTGTACATGATCATCGAAACCCTAAAATTTATTGTCTGTAGCATATACGAGAGGCGGTAGAAGAGTAAGCTTATCAACAGTTCTTTAGTTATTTAAACATTAATCAGTGATTTAGTTTCATGTATAAGAAGTAAAGTTTCTTGATTTTTTTTATTAGTGTTGTATTGTTCTTATATATACCAAATAAAAAAAACATATGGTTATAGTTTTTAAAAATTCTTCATTTTCACACAAAAAATAATAATTCAGACCATTTATTTAGTTGAAAATTAATGTTAGCACGAAAACAATTACTTGATTACTAATGGAATATGTTTGAAATAAAATAAGGATCTCTTGAAGAAAGATTAATATTTTCTATTGATGAGAACTCAGTAGGCTTAAATACATATCATTTACTTCAAAAAATTTGAAGATATAAGGTCTATTTGGAGCAACTGTAGCTATCTAAGAGCGGTGGTGAGAAAAAGTTATTATATAAAAAAGTTATTAATGAAGAGATTATAATTTTTATTATTTTAAAAAAGTCAAACAATAGTTTTCAAGATCTACTATATTTTAGGTCATTAAAAAATATAACTTTTTTCAAAGTTTTTCAAAACACAGCTAAAATGCAGTTTCCTAAATATCACGTATAGCATAATTTAGACACCGTCACAGACAAAAAGCTGCCCCAAAGGCAACCATATTCACATTTGTTTATGAAAGTAGAAAGAAGAAGTTTGTGATATTTTGTCATTGCTTGAAATTAATTATAAGAATTTTTTAATGAAATGCTTGATATGTTTTTGTCTGCTCTTTCAAGGATGAGTATTATTTGTGAAAGAAAATAGTTAGAAAGGAATCACACTTAAATTTGGCTATCAACTTTTTGGCTGATTTTCAAAAAATTTTGTGATGAAATGTTATTTTTAAAAATCAAAGCTCTTAGACTCTGATTGCTATCAAAAAATCATTGTTTGAATTTTTCAAAAAATAAAATATTTATAACACCTACATCAACTTTTAAAAAGTTATGTTTGTCATAGCAGTTTTATAATCAGCTTTTCAAAAAGCTATAGTTTCCTTAAATAAACCCTAAATATGAATTTTTACTCTCTCTCTCTCTCTCTCTATATATATATATATATATCAAATAAATAAGTGTGTGATATGTATGTAAATCTTCCAAAATAAATATTTGATATTTTGTAAACACATTATTATTTTTTCAAGTAAATGTTATTTTTTTATATTCATTTGTGTTTTTTTTCCATTTTATGATTATTTTCATTCCATTTTTAGATTTGTTAATCCATTCTTTTTACTGTGTGAAAGGATTTTAATTAAGTGGTTTTAATTTAATACTCCAATAGCCATTGATAAATGGATGAATGGTCTGAACTCATTTCAGCTCTTGATTCGATTTCTCCTTTGAGTTCTGATTGTCATCTCTGTTTTTCAATATGTTTTCATATATATATATATATATATATCAAAACCAAATCTAATTAAGTAAAGCAATAAATTGACTCTCTAAAGAAAATTCATATATAAAACCTCCTTGATGATGTGGATGTTTAGATGACTTTAGGACATGAATAGTGAATAGCATGTGCTTTTAGAATTTAATGTTGAATTTATTAGTTAAGGAGTATAAAAGGGGAAATTGGACTTCATATGCATTATAATGTTCGAAATTAGAGAGAGATATATTTATTATTTCTTTTCTTGAAAAAACAAACTAAAAAGTTATATAATTAGAAGAGATGTGAGTGTTATATAATTGATCTTCAAATAATAAGTTGATCGATCTCTCATATATTTTCAAAGCAATCTTCTATGGTGATTTTCATTTTGCAATGGCTACTAAGAGAAGGTCCAATACATTGTTTCTCTCTCGGTCTTTAGCTAGTCATTGATTTTCTTGGAAGATTAATGATGTTTAGTAGGGTAAAATGTTTATCTCCAGAAACCAAGATTTTAGGGTTTAATTGTAAATCTTATATGCATAAAGACATTATACATAAGATTTCAAATATTTTCAACTCATGATTAAATATTGTTTAAAGTTTATTCAATAATGAAGGTTTTAAGCAACAAATAAAGAAATTTTGATATAATTTGAAGATGGTTTGATGAAGGTCTAGAAAAAGTTCTCATCATGATGTAGCATTACCAAACAAATTTCTAAAAAGAGTTCGATGAAGGTTGATCAATTTTCAATTAATGTTTGATGAAACCTAAGCAAAAAATTTGAAGTTATTGTTTTGCACTCTATCTCTTTTGAGAAATTATTCATCTGAGTTTCTTGCTATGCATGAAAATATGTACTCGAGTTGTGGGTATGATGGAGAAAATTTTAGTCAAAATAAGCCATTTGAGGGTAATAATATTATTAGGTTGAATATAAGTGAAAGCGCAAAGCATCTAATTATGCATGCAAAGAGGCATTACACTATGTTTTCAAGGAAGTGTGCAACTCTTTTAGTGAATGTGATACTATAGGTTAATGCAAAACTTAGCCTAAACTCACAGGTACACCTACTTTTGCTTGATGAAATTAATTTCAAGTATGATGATCTTCAAAAGCTAATTTTATAATGAGATTTAAGCACTCTATAGTGATATAGATGTAGTCAGATTTAGGCACTCTATAGTGATTTAAACATTCTATATTGAAATAGATGCTATCAAATTTAGGTATTTTATAATGATATAGATATAGATAGATTTAGACATTTTATATTGATATAAATATTAATGTTTTAATCACTTAAATCAAAAATTTTGTATGTGGGCTCAAAATGCCAATCGAAGCTCTACATATATTGAAAAGAGTGTGATTTTAAAGTGTGTCGTAATTTTCTAAGACTGATAAGATAGTAGATACAGACACTGAGATTTCACCATTTTGTAAGGCGACTTGTTCCGTGTTTCCTAGGCTGAGCCCCTATAGTTAATTACCAATAAGTGAGAGAGAACTTTCGACAAGGTCGATCATTTAGATCGCTCAAATGCATAACGATAAGAAGAAGATGTAGAGTTTTAGAATTTAAGATTATGAAATTCATCACTTAAACCGATGGTTGGTAATGATGATGATGCGATCTAGATCCCATGGTTCCGCCATCCCAAATACCGGCCCCTCCTACTTACTTAGGGGAGGTCGACCCAACCGTGTAAGGATCTCATCACATACATGGGTTACGGCCCAAGAAATCCTTATGTACCTGGGGTGGTGTTTCAAGGAGATAGGCTTAAGTTTACCTTACGAGGGTTGTTTTCCTATCATGTATACCCTATGATTCACAACTCAAAGGGGAGCCATTGCATATGCTAAGGTCAATCGTAATATAATGGCTCGACCGCCAAAACCACCGATCGAGTAAAGAATCGCTTCATCGTGGAGCTTTACCTGCCAAGCCTCACTGCCGAGGACTAGGGCCACATCCTTACTAACGTGAGATTAATTAAGAGTGAACATAGCATAACACTTGATTTGACATTGACAAACAGTTGCGGAAGGTGGATGGATTGAGCTTTAATTTAAGTTTTAATTTTCAGAGCCATTTAAATTGTTACTTAATTTGATTTAAAAAATTGATTAATTTGAATATATTTAAGAGCTTTAGATCCTCCAACTCTATTTAGCAATGGATTAGATCTATCACACCGACAAAATCGCCGATATTTCACTAATTTGAAACTCTTATTATAAGTTTTAGATTTTATTAACCCAACCCCTAAGACTAAACCGTGAAGCAACCACAGAACATTCTCGACACTTGAATCTAAACATTCAACAGAGTGTCGTAAGCACATGTGGGTGTATTTAAGACTTTATGTAGTGTTTATTTCTTAATTATGATTGATCGATTTTATTTAATTCCAACTTAAATATACCTTTCTGTGATATTAAAATTTGCACTTGAAATCTCTATGTCCAAGCACATATATGTGTTTATAGTTTAGATAATTTTATCTAATTAATAAAATCATTAATTTTGAAAATCATAATTAGAATAAAATTCCTTAATTTTTGATTGAAGGAAGTCCTATGATTTCTGTAGATTTTGATTTAGTATCGATTCTCGCTTGCTTATAAAAGAGTCACATCCCATATGAAGGCATTTTGATTTAGATTGTAGTTTAAGATATTACTTACACTTAGTTTACTTGTTTAGTTTTTACAATTCTCCCAACTTGATTATGTTCAATTTACATCACTTTTGATAAGTTAAGATTTCTGTTATTGCTTTTACTCGTGTTTATTAGCAGCAAGTAATTATCTCTATATTCATATAAGAGTTATTAAACCACATTTAGATTCATTCTTAACTCAATATTAAATTTTATAGACTTTAAATTTATTATAAGTTTGTTATGTGTTTAGTATTAGTCTCCCCAAATTCCAATTAAAGCTTATTTAATTTTAAGGAATTTACAAGAAAAGAGAACTCACTCACTACTTCATCAAATCAAATATAAGAGAGCACTTACTGAGTTTAGAGTACTGAGAAAAAGGGGAAAGATTTTAATTGCACTTCGAAGGGTTTCAACTTACTTAAATAGGTTTTGTAAATGCTTTTCCTCTCTTCTTTTTTTTTTCTTGTTTTACTTTTGTGTTTATTGTATGTCATTTTACTTTCTCCTTTTTTCTTGTTTGACGATTTTAGTTTAGATTTAGCTATAAGTTTCCTTACTTAACGTTCTTAAGCCAGTTCAATTTACTCTCCCATTTTTCCTAAGTCAAAAGATTGACGTAATTTTACCTCCCAAAGATCATCCCCATGTGATTCAGAGTGTTTCGCTTTCTGCATTCTCATGAGAAGGAGTGGTTCTTCGACACCACAACCTTCTTCACACCCACTACTCATGGGCATTAATGACTTGAAACCCGCAGAAGAGAAATACAAAGGGAATATATTCATTTCATTTTTTTCAAGTCTATAAATTAGAAAAATTTCGCAATATTTCGCCCGAGGGAGTTTACATCTAATCTGATATTGGCTTACCTTGATGCCCTCTCTGAGTAGAGAGGTGTCTGACACCACAACCGATTTTTCATCTCGTCGTGCCCTTTTGCGACGAGGCATTCGAATATGCAAAGAAACACAAGCATGTATATATATTCACATTCATAAATCCCACGTGTTTTGACTAATCTTTATGCGCGTTGCAATGATCGACAAATGAACGAGGTTGTATATGCTAGAAACTGAGAGAATAACTCGCCTCTTGATGATGTTCTTCCTGCTTGGTTTAAATTTGAAGAGTTAATGCAGAATGCGAACGCGAATCGAAAGAAGAACCCGCTTCGACGGTGTTTTCTCCATTGTCAAGATTGAAGATAATGCTGAGTACGACCAAAATCGAAAGAAGAACCCGCTTCGATGTGTTCCTCCGACATGTTTAAAGATTGAAGATAATCGAGGAGCGACGAAAATCGAAGAAGAACTCGCCTCTGAATGCTTCTTCCCGGTTATTTAATGGAATTGCGAAATTCTGATTAGGAAAAAAAGAGAAATTTTGGATTAGGAAAATGAGGGTTTTTGAAAGTTGATTTTTGGTTTTGGTGAAAATGAGGGAAAAACAAGGAAATTTCAGATTGAGGGTAAGGTAAAGAGGAGAAATTTGGATTTGTAAGGGTGAGAGAAAAGGATTTTCGATTTTGGAGAGGGGAAGGAAATAGGGAAAGTGATTTTCGGATTGGAAAAAGAAGAAGAAAGAAAAGGAAGGAAGAAGAAGAAAGGGAAGAGGAAGGAAGAAGAAAGCGAAGAAAAAAAAAGGAGGAGTTTACCTTATTCTTTTTTTCGGTTTTGGAGGAAGAGAGGGGAAAATGGATTTTCGGATTAGGGCAAGAAAAAACCGAAAAATGAGAAGGTGCCCTTGCTGTCAGTTTGGAGAAGGAAGAGAGAGCGTGAGCGGGAACGGTTGCCAGTACGTGCACGAAAGAGGGGCCGAGCTCGTGCGCCTTCGGTCGCGTGAGGAGAGGGGATCGAACCGTGGAGAAGCGTGGAGAAGCTTCGGTTTCTTTCACCTGCGTGCGTGAGGAGGAGCTGATCGGGCTCGGGCATGTGTGGTCGAGTGACGCCGTGCGCGTGAAGGGAGAGGCCGGTCGGGTTGATGAGTGAGATGAGGGGTCAGATTTGAGTTAAGTGGGATTTAGGATAATTTAGAAATTTTAAATCAATTTTTAAATTGATTAAATAACTTTAATATGAATTTTATGTTGATGAACTTATATATATATATATATATATATATATATATATATATATATATATATATATATATATATAAGTAATTTTAATATTCTGAATGAACGACATAACCGTTTCATCGGAGGCCGACGTCAAAGTCGCCACAAATCAATTTCAACTCAACATGCATGTCACCATTTTCGACCGCTCGACATTCGCGCAAACTTATCCTAATTAAGTATGAATAGTCTTATTCGATAGATTTTGGCATTTTTAAGCTAACGACGCAATCAATTTTGTGAACGGAGGTCATTTACCATGTTGGCCTCCTCGACTTGATATGCATTATCGCTGACACGTTGACGACTCGAGCACTTGCTTGGTTGATCATTAAGTCATGCAATATTTATATTCACCGCTTTGACGCTCAATGCGATGTTCGCTCATCGACGGTTGATCATTTTCGATGACGTCCAGTACATTTCAACCTCGATTTACACACTGTCACTTCTGATCATTCGACGTTTACACAGACTTGTCTCAATTGAGTGCGGACAGTCTCATTTGATAGTTTTTGATGTTTTGAGGCTAACAGCATAATCAATTTCACAAATGAAGGTCATTTAGTCATCATCGCAGCTTCCTAACTCCGATATGCGTATCAACACATTGATAGTTTGAGCGCTTAATCGATCGATTATTAGATTTTGTAATATTTATATTTTGATCAATTTCGATATTTTGAACACAACGACGAAGTCCGTTTGCCGATCGGAGGTCATTTTGACCATTTTCGGTGATGTCTAGTGCATTTTGAGCCCCGATTTATGCACTATCACTTCCGAAGTCCATCGAATTTAACTTATGGGCTTGTCTTGTTTTATGACACATATGAGGAGATTAATAAATGCCCCCCAACAAATGTGATTCATGCATGGAGTGAGTCATGTTTATGAAAACTGGTTGACCTTTTAGGCTGGCCATAGAACTTAGATCATTTCAGCTTCGATTGCACTAGCTTAGGGAGCTTTTGATAGGATTTGTCATTAGTATGATGCCTTATTTAGGACATGTTAAATGATGGTATTGACCAATTTATCAGAATCGACTTGTCGGATAGATAAGAGTTCTTACACCATCTACTATCTGCTTCAATGGACTTTACTGAAGATCTCTTTCTTTTATGTCCTTGTAGGTTTGAGTTTCCTTCAATCCCAACTTTGTGCTTGATTGAGTTTGTTGGAGGAATTGGTTTGTTTATTTTGATGAAGGATTCCACTGGAAAATTGGTTTATCCGTGCTTGGTCGGATTTGAAATTCTTCCGGGCTAAGCTTGATGACTTGAAGGAATGACAATTTGATTTATCCATATTGGCTTGTTAGAAGTGTATTTACACCATGAATCGCTTACCGCTTTTGATTCATTAAAGCATAGATAATGACCTTTTGACTTATATAGAGTCAATGTTAAGTTATTACCAAGAACGGTGCATTAAATGCATCAATAATCACAAAATCCTTTAATTCACCCATCGTTTGTATGAACTGGAATTGCTTCGGTCCTGCTTTTGTTTTAACAACTTGATGAGGAGATTGGCTTTGATCTGTGCTTTGAGCTTGATCATATCATTTGAGAATAAATTGAGATTAGGGGTGCAGACGAGTCGAGTCGAGCTCAAGCCATCGAGCTCGACATCGCATCACACACTATAAGCTCTGCTCGAGAAGCTCGACTCGAGCTTATGTACTAAGCAACTCGTAAGAACTAAGCTCGAGCTCGACTCATTTTATCTCTCGATTAGCTCGAGCTTGGCTCATTATATCGATTTGAAGTCAATTACACTAATAAAGAGCACCAAAAAAAAAAATGAAGAGCAATTAAAAAAAATTACATAATATTTATTAAATTAATTTGAGTCTTTTGGAGGTTTTATATTACAAATATATGCAATTCCAACTCAAATAAAGTACAATAAAAAAAGTTACAAAATATTGAAAGAAAAAATTAAATGCTAAAAAAAAAGAGCTACATACAAATTACAGAATTAAACACCCAATCCTCCATCTATTTATAAAAAGAAAAACATAAAATTAAACAAAATCAACATCTTCTCTTGATTCCTTTGAGAAATGCGTCAGATTTTCAAGTCTTCAATGGAGAAAATATCACTCCAGTTGAAGTGATCCAAGGCTCCAACTTGAAGTCTTCGAGTATCCAACCACCTAATCAAAAATTTTGCAAGATTATAAAGAGAAAATAATCATAGATAAGTAGAATAAAGATATAACATAAATATAATGGATAGAGAAAGAGAAAGGCTCAGGCTCAGTCAAATCATCTGAAGGAGCAATAATATATGTGAGCATCCAAACTTCTTCAAAATGAGTTACAATCACATATAATACTACCAGCCTAATAGTTAAAGAGAACAAAAATGAGAAACATCATAGCCATCACAGCCAACATACCTAATTCAAACCAATCGACCAATCCACCAAAGACTATCAAACAGCCACCAAAGACCACCAAACTGCCACCAAAGACCATCAAACTGCCACCAAAGACCACTAAACTGCACCAAACAATCACCAAAGAGCACCAAACAATCACCATAGATACCAAACTGAACCAAAGACCACCAAACAACTACCAAAGACCACCAAAGAACCACCAAAGATCACCAAATTGCACCAAATTGCCACCAAAGAGCAGCAAATAACCACCATAGACACCAAACTACACCAAACAGCCACCAAAGACCACCAAATAACCACTAAAGACATCAAACTGCACCAAATAGCCACCAAAGAGCAGCAAGCAACCACCAAAGACCACCAAACTGCACCAAACAACCACCAAATAACTACCAAAGATCACCAAACGCACCAAACAGCCACCAAAGACCAACAAAGAATCACCAAAGACCAACAAACTGCACCAAACAATCACCAAATAGCAGTAAACAACTACCAAAGACATAAACACAAACCACAAAGAGAAAGAACAACCACCAAAGACAAAGCACAAATAAACATCAAAGACTAGCAAATAACTACCAAAGACACCAAAATGCACCAAACAGCCATCAAAGACTAGCAAACAACCACCAAAGTCCACAAAACAGCTACCAAAGACACCAAAAATGCAGAACCCAAGCATGCATGTCAAAGCCGTAGTAGGAGGCTAGGAGCATTAGCCAAAAAAAAAATAGCAATAGACAAGATCCCAAATATTTAGAGGGTATTGATTGCCAAAAAAAAAGTACAACCCAAGCAACATATAACCAACAGACAATGCATCATTACCAAATATTTAGAGGGCATTGATTCAAGCTCAGAAAATTTAATAAAGTAGCTACCAACATGCTAGAGATACATGGGCAACTATAATAAAGTACTTAGGTAGCTACCAACACACATCCAAGAGATAGGCAACTATAATAAAGTAGCTACCAACATCCAAGGGATACATGGGCAACTATCTAAATTTTAGATTTCAAAATTATGAGCACCTGTAACAATTTATTTAACTATCTTTTAGCATCATAGCTATCATCATCAATCTCCCTCTAATATTTCCAAAAATTAGCACTTTTGTAAAGATAACTACAATCAAAACATCCAAAAAATGTTGTCTACTAAACCAAGAACTGCAAGTCTGGAAATCATGAAGAGTTTAAATGTCACATAGAAACCACATAAGGCCTACTATGTAAATATAAAGTCTATTAAAGAAAGCAAGTAATGCCAACTCTTTTTGGTGTTGAAGAGTAACCGTCCTCAATTCCTCATTTCTCCATTACGCTATTTGTAGAGGACCTGGGGTATCTCAATCTCTTCATCTTCATCCTCTTCCTAATAAACATACAATATAGTATAATATTAATGTCATTAAAAATAATATGATTCTAATGAAAAAATGTTAAATTATAAAATAAATATCTTGATTCTCCCTTTCAAGCCATAATGAGAGAACCCAATAGAGCTTGAGAGTAGCTTCAACTCCAAGATTTGAGCATAAGTATCAACAACTCTCTCTCCTCGAGTCACTTGGAAGCAACCATTAATAGGAATATAAAATATTAACTGTCATTCTTGAGAGTATACGATATTTTAGATGATTGCTTTTCCACCAAACAATTACATCAAAACTACGACCTTCTGGATTTATCTCTAACCCATTTTCAAGATAGTTATTTTGATCTGATTTGGTGGGCCTTCTACTTGATTTCTTATACAAAGAAAGTCATGCCAACCACTATATTTTAAGTATCTTGGGTTGACTTCTTGTCACTGTTACTTTCACCTCTAAATGTCCCATCACTTGTAGCTTCAACTTCTGGTTCAAAGTATTCAACATATTCTTCATATAACTCATATAGTAATGTATGAATATATGCTATATTTCAAATTCTTTCATCTCCTTCATAGATCATAGGATATACAAACTCAATAAATTTCATTCTTGGATCCATAACAGCACCAAATGCCATCAGAAGGTTACATTCACCCTAATATTTTTCAAATTTTTCTTTCATTTTAGTCATGTCCTTGATGAAGTCATCAAGATAGTGTACTATCATTCAAGATTTTCTTTATAGTAAATTTGTGAGAAAATAAATTGATATTGTCAAATGATATTGCCTCATTAAAAAAACCCGAATATCACAAACCTTTTCTATTTTATTCCATTCATCCTCGTAGGCTTAAAATATATAATCTCCTCGTATGAAAAAAAAAGCTTTTTTAGTTGAAGTGAAACAACCACATATTATATGTTGAATTCTAACGTGTCATCCATGATAAGCTTTTAGTTGTAATGCTGAACAACATCGAAATTTCATAAGTCTACCTTCAAGCATCATAAAACTAACAATATCATGGATTTTCTCAACAACAAATTCTATACATTTAACCCCATCCTTCACCATTAAATTCAAAATATATGTACAACAACGCATATGAAATAGTCTTCCCCAAAGAATAATTTCTTCCTTATCCGTAAACCATCTTTCAATAACTTGATAGCCCGATCATTGTTTGATGCATTATCAACTGATAAGGTAAATATTTTATTCTCAAGACCCCACTCACTTAGGGCCTTATAGAATGTGTCAACAATTTCAGAAGCCATATGTGGAGGTGGTAAATGTAAAAAACTAAGAACTCATTTTTTGCAATTTCTAGTTTGAGTCCACATAATTGTACCATATAAGATATTCGATTCTTTGATTTCCAAATATCAGTAGTAAAACTCACTCTATTTATACTATTCAATGTGTTCTTCAATTTTCTTTTCTCTTTTCATATACTAGCATCACATCGAGCATGTTCTAGAATTTAGAGAAGTTAGATATGGACTTTAGAACAAGATTAAATCCAAATTCCTCCACAATCAAAAAGGGTTTTTCATTAATCAAAATATAATGAGCAATCATCTCCCTAACTTTTGTTTGATCAAACTTAAAAAATTGCCGAAGTAAATCTCTCCTGATTTATTTTCAATGAACTGTCATAATCTTTCCGGAATTATAAAATTTTTTGCTTAATGTGCACTCTAGCACATCGATCTAAGTGTCTCCTAAATTGTGTGCACAAAGTATTACCTATAGCAAGCTTTTTCTTGCAATGACAACATTCCCCTTTTCTCTGGCTATCAGGAAGAACAACTTCTTTAAACTCCTCCCAAACACGTGATGTTTTTTTTTCTTTTTCTTAATTCAATTGGATTTTCAAGATCAACTTCATCATCATGCTTATCAACCAAATCATTAATAACATCATTTTCCCCCTCATAATTATTACCATCTACATTACTATTATGTTTCTCAATATCAATTTGGACACCCACAATTGGGTTATCACTGTTTACATCCAATAACTCATCATCTCTAAGTGGTGGTGTTGTCATTTTTAATCTAAAACAAAAATGATAAATGACAATTCATTATAGAATGAAGAAGATAATTGATTTATTAAATATTAAAATTTTAAAAATATCAAATTGCTCACTGTATGTTTGCACTTTGTAACAATCAAAACCCAATATACTCTTTATCAAGCATAAATACTCACAATAATCTTGTAATTCACTCAAACATAGAAGCCACGTAAAATCATTTCATTGTCGCAAATATAAATAAAGATGACATAAAGAAAACAAATATAATATAGACATTACAGTATTTCATAATCCATCTGTGAATCTGTGATAGAGCCACTACCACAACCTAAGAAGAGCAAGCAAAATCACGGAACCACTCCAGTATTTCATATCCACAAATTATAATCCATTGTTCAATATTTCATAATGTACACAGCATAACATAGATATTAGACACATAATCCGAAAGATCATACATATTGTACAGTGTCCACAGCGGATTTCCTAATGTCTACACTCCACAGCATAACTTAACTCATTTATAATGATCAACTTTGTATTCTAACATGCTCTAAGTGTTTGATATATAACTAAGAGTGGCATAGGTTGTGTTTGATATATAATTAAGAGTGGCATAGGTTGTGTTTGATTTTTTTTTCCAAATTGTGTACACTGTATTTCTTAGAAGATTACATGAAGTTTTTGGAAAGTAATATAAAACCCATGATAAGACCAATGTCATGGTCTACGTGTATCCCTAAAATAAGGTTATCCAAGGATTGAATAGTGTGTTCTCCATGCTCTACTCCACAACAGTTCTTGAAGTTTCCATGCTTCATAGCTTTTCTTGCATCATTTGCGGCTGCTCTATATGTAATTAATGTAACTTTATGTCTTGTTAACTAGACCCTCACATTGCATCTGTTCTACATATCATTCATATAATTATTCTTAATTTTTTTTTGTTCAAACAGACTCTAACATTCAACCACCTTTTTTGATTCATTGTGGGGCTTTTGCAAATGATTTTATTCATTTTCTAACAAATAGTAAAGGAAGAATTCCTTTAAAAATATAATGTCAGCATGAAGAAAGAGAGAAGCTGGTGGCTTTTAATTAGTGATAGTAGTAGTTGAAGCTTATAAAAAAAGGAAACTCAGAAATGGTGTTTAGAATTGTGTTTCATGGCATTTTACCTTTCTAAATACGGAGGAACATGACTACTCTTTAACCTTGAAATAGAGGTTATTATCAAGAAATTAAATTTGTGGTAAGGAAATTTTTTTTAGTCTAGGTTTATAATTTTCTTTCGATTATCAAAAGTATAATAGATAACATACACGAACCAAAGTTTCCAAAACCAACATAAAATTAATTCAAGAACAACTTACAACATCATCAAATTTGAATCATCATCAAGATCGAACATAGCCATTAGATACCTAATCGAAAGATCACACATCGATACGAAACGTAAGATACAACCGACATAAAATGATTTTCGTTGTTGAACAACAACAACATCATCAAATCAAATAATCATCACAACCGAACATATCCATTACTCATTAGACACCTAAAAAGAACATCAAAACCGAACAGATATTACACACCTAATCAATCATCATCAAATCAAATACCAAAGAATAAAGAAAATGAACGACCAACCAAGATCAAGTCGATTTGCTATCTACTAAGAGAGTAAGACAAGGAACTGAAATATCGCTTACCTCCTACCGTGACACCATCAACGATCGAGATTTGAAGCCGTGAAGATGAGGGAACTGATGTGAGTGGTCGAGTCGAGTGAGAGTGAGAGAGCCGTAGCCCGTAAGCTCAAGTGAGAAAGAGAGAGTCGAGGCATCGCGAGACGAGTCGAGAGGATTGAAATTAGGGCGTACAAACCCTATAAGGATAAAGGATATAACTAATGGATTATGGAATCATCTAGCTTTGAGCTGCTGAGTAAATGATCCGAGCCTCTTTTACTGAGCTCCTTAAATGAGTCGAACCATTCAGAAGAGCTTTGAGGCTCGATAGAAACCAGATCAATTGAGTCGAGGCGGCTCATGTGCTTGACTTTGCACACTGAGATATCACCCTGCAAGATATGAGGCGCCGATTAAGAGTTTTCATTATCTTGATCATCGATCAAGTAGAAAGATCTCTTGGATCTTGTAATCACTGTTTGATTGAGATTGAACAATCGATCATTGAGGCGGGGTTCTTTCAGGCCTTTTCTTATGGCTTGTTGAGTGAGCGAATCAACCACATTTGGGCTTGTTGAGTTCGACCTTTATAACCTTCTCTCTTAAGTAGTGGGTTGGTGGTTTTGTCATCAGGGACCAGGCCCTTCTTACTTGTTTGTTGAGTGAGAGAGTCAACAACTGGTCATTTATGAGCTTGTTGAGTTTGACTTTTAGAATCCATCCGTGTCCAAGACTTTAGAATGTAGAGGTTGATGTTTCTCCAACTTAATTGATTGAAGCTTCCAAAATTGTGAGTTCTTTTGACTTGATCTCCAGAATTTGGCAAATCTAGGAGATACTTTTTTGATATTTTAGGGCTATCTTTTTCTGCGTAGCAATAGATTCTTTTTTTTTCTTGTAAGAACCTGCAACTTAACAATGATAATTATGGATATATTTAGGAATTTCAGTATAAAGCTCGATGTCAACCTGAAGCAGAATATATTCGAGGATTTCATCTTATGACACAATGTCAACTCAAATAAACATAACATAAACTAAAAAAATGCCCCCTATCTTGTAAGGAGAATTCTAAAGCACATTTAAGAGAATTTTCAAGATGAAAATACATAAATACATCAATATTTGAATTGATATACTCTAAAGGAGATTTTAACATACAACATTGATTTCATCTATAGATAAAAAATCTAAAATGCCCCCTGTGTAACAAGGGAATTTTCACAGAAAAGTTTCTCATATGGAGTATGTTTATTTAGGGATCTTAGCATGAAGGGATGTCGACTAGATATATAAAAAAATACCCCTATCTCTTGCATGAGGATTTCTATTGTACTTGAGATGTATTCTTATGTATAATATTTTTTGTATCATGTAATTAGTGGCATCTCACCCTTTAAGTCAATGAGTTAGTATGTCCCTCCTTAATACACTTTCAATCAATAAAAGGGCCCTCCCAATTAGGCTCAAATTTACCAAATTTTTGATTAGAATAATTGGTCTTCTCAACACGTGACCAATTCTCCTTTTGGAATGTTGAGTCGCACCAGATATGGTAAAAGCCCTGACATCTTTGATAAACCTCCATTTTGATGAGCTTGCAATCATCATCAAGTTGAGTTCCTCCATCCTCAGAGCATTTTGATATTTAGTTAGATTGGATGGCTACTCAAGTGAAGGCAACTCAACTTGAGGAAGAACTTGTTCCAAACACCAATGAATAAGGAGTGGCTTTAGTCGGCATTTTATAAGTGGTTCGATACACCCACAGTGCCTCTATTAGTTTAGTATGACATTCTCTCTTATTTTTAGTGAGAATCTTTTTGAGCAGCTTGACTAATGTCTTATTGAAGGCCTCCGCCAAAATATTTGCTCTTGGATCGCCAATCAATTTTATGTCGATCATCGAATTTATAAATCTTTGTACTTTTAAAAATTGTGTCATTATTAGAAATTTTTGGGCACGGAACTCCAAATCTATAGATACATGCGAAGTTAATCACTCACAATAGTAACTTCTTTAAATGGGGTAAAATTTCACTTAGAAATAATCCACCGTTAGGATGAAGATGTCCATGATGATGGATCAATTCCATATATATGTACCCCAACATTGAATGGCGGATGCTATTGTTGGGTGTAATAGATTGGAGGTTGATGGATGAGATTCTCTTGTACTTGACACTGACACTTCTTAGCAATACATCTTCACCATAGGCCAATAATAGCCCATCCTTTTGATCTTTCCGCCATCTTGGGACTGATGTGCACCACAAAGTTCTTCATGAACTTGGACCATCACTTTGCTAGCTTCATCTATATCTAGCAATCGTAGCCATATTTGTTCAAAGGATTTACGATATAAAGTATTATTGACGAAAGCATAACATAGCATTCTCTCTTCGATTTGAGCTGTCAGTGATTTATTACTTGGTAATTTACCTTCTTTAAAGTAGTCGATGAAGGGTTACCTCCAATCACGTGACTCTTCTACAAAAAGGCTTCACATTTTAATGTCATTCTTAGCTCTTATTGGTATAACTTGTTGATTTTGGAGGAGCAACAAATGCATCCTCAAGATTTGATAATCCCTCTACGGGATTGATACTTTCTTCTTTAAGACTCATCGAGTAAATATCGATCATGACATAATCACCATTCATACTTGTCATTTCCTTAGCTAATTTTGCTAAGCAATGACTTTGCTATTCTGGATCAAGACTTCGAGTTAGTGATATTTGGTATCTACTTCATAAGCTCAAGAACTCGCATGATAGAAAGCTAACAAGCTTGTTGATTCTATAGATGCCAAGTACTTGATTTATAATAAGCTCGAATCAAAAATATGCAAGTTTTGAATGCCTATGAAAATAGCTTCTTCAAGACGCCACTAATGCTTCATATTCGCTTCATTATTAATTCTTGGTCACCAATCCATATGATCGTCTCATTATCCCTTCTTAGTGTTATGAAGATGATGATTCCCGCTTGCTCTTGGGAAATTTAGATATTGGACATGTTTGATCGATGAGCTCCAACAAAGTATATTTTCTAAATTTTGATTTTTCTCTTCATGAATGAACATAATTTGCTCATCGGAAAATCATCATTAAGAGAAGAGTCTGAGGATGGGATGTGCGCTAAAAAATTTATCCCTTCACTACTTTCTCATAACATGTGATATCAAATTATAAGTATATCTCAAGCGACTTCAACGGTCTTGTCATCAAGTACAAATCAATCCTTGAAATGAGGTAATCTTGTGAGATAACATATATAGTGAGAAAGCTTGGAAAGATCAATGCTAAATAGTATTTTCTATCAAGAGTATCTCATTGCCCAATCGCCTCCGACACTAATATAATAAAGAGCATTATCTTTGCTTTCTTTATTGTGTTGTGTCAATAATGCCTTAAGAGACTCTTCTAATGCAGCTGTGTATAGAATGATGGGCTTCCAAGGAGTAGGCGCTGCAAGGATTGGTGGATTTAATAAGTAGTTTTTAATGCTATTGAAGGCTTCTTGGCACTCTTTGTCCCATTTGAATGGAGTATCCTTCTTCATTAACCTTGCAAATAGTTGACAGCGTCCTAATAAATTTGATATGAATCGATGGATGAATGCAACCCATCCTTGTAAAGAACGAGTCGACAAAACTTTTTGGTGGAGGCATCTCCAAATTACCTTGATTTTAGTGGATCGATTTCAATACCTCGACGCATAATGTACCCAGAATTTCGAGAATACCATGAATACACATCTTAGAGTATTCATCTTGAGATCATATTTTTTTTATTCTCTCTAGTACAATTCTCAAGTCTTCAAAGTGGTTTTCACGATTTAAGCTTTTCACCACCAAATCGTCGACAAAACATTCCACCTTTTGATGAATCAACTCATCAAAAATACCCGTCATGGCTCTTTGGTATGTAGCTCCAGTATTTTTCAAGCCAAAAGATATGATCGTGTAGCAATAGATGCTAATAGGTGTTCTAAATGATGTATGTCTTTCATCTTCAAGTGTTATCTTGATTTGATTATATCATGATGATCCGTCCATGAACGAGAACATATCACAGTTGGAGGTGTTGTCCACTAGTAGTTCTGATATTGGAAGTGGAAAGTCATCTTTTGGGCACGCCTTATTTAGGTCCCGGAAGTCAATGCAGAGACGGATTTGGTCGTTCTTCTTCCTAACTAGGACAATGTTGGCTATCCAATTTGCATACTTCTTCTTCCGGATGAAACCTGCTTCAATTAGCTTTTTAGTTTCTGCAATTACCTGTTCTTCACTTTCCAATCTCATTCGCTAGGAGCTTGCTTAATGGGCATTGCATCTAGTTTAATAAATTTATTTATGAACTATATCGTGATAAGCATTTGAATATGTCGGAAAGCAATCCTTGAATTCACAAAGTAATATTTTTAGCTCTTCAACTTTCTCATAAGGACAGACAAAGTTGGAGGATCATCCTCGCCCTAGGTTGATTTCTTTAAGTTCATCCATAGTAGCTATTTGTCCACCATCTTCAAGTTCTTCTGTGGGTTTGGCTTCTACTTTTCATCATTTTAAGAAGAATTTCATGGAATCATCTTCTTCATCACTAAGACTCTCGATATCGCCTTCTATTATATCATAATAAGCTCTATCTTGATGAGATTTGCGGATAAACCCAAGACCTTTAGTGAACTTACCACTTCTTCGTGATGCCTGAGGACTTCATTGGCTCCACATCTTGTTAAAGATTTGAGTCCAATATTTAGTAGTTCCAGTATGAATTCCAAACTTATGCATCATTCTTTGTAATTTTTGTGGATAGTATATTATTCTTGTTACTATCTCATCATAATTTTCATAGGTTGATACAAGTGAGGTGAGACTCTTGATTTGTAAAATAGAGTTCTGTTCCACTCACTCTCAATGGTGGCACATAGAATATTATCAATTTTTTAATATTATGAACCTCGTGGAGTGATTTCTTTGAAGACTTGTTGAGGGATAATTTTGAGTGAGTCATCGACTGCCAAGTGAGCTATCCTTCTGACTATTTGAACTCTATTTATAAGCAGATTCAAAATCATAGAATCGAATCACTTATTTCATACTTTCTTGAATGATTATAAGTTCCTTAGGTTTGACAATATCTTCTTCTTCTTCCGTGTCACTTCCCAAATGAGGAACCGATTTTCGACTTGTGTAGAAGTGCTTTTAGGAGAGTCAACATTACCTTCTTTCTTCCTCTTTCCTTCGCTTTCTTTTTGTGAAATTACTTTTAGTTCTGAAGTGGATGCTGCTTCAAGAGGCTCTTAGCTTAGGCTCTTTGAGGATAAATATTTTGCATCTTCATAGATCTTTGCTTCATTGGGAGAATGGTTGTAGGTTACAAATTCTAATTCTTCTCCATCTTTATACTTCATATTGATGCATAGTTGATGGGATCATGCCATACTCATGCACAAAGCCCAAGAGCTCTAAATGATGTAAGATCGATTACGAAGCTTTTTATGTATATAAACCCCGAACTTAAGCGAAAGAATAAAAGAACCCGAAGCCCTTTTCATTGAAACCATGAACCATCAACTTATCTTGGATATCAAGTGATAATCCTCTTAATACCTTTAGACTCATAAGATTGATAAGAACCAGATCAATCAATATTAGTCGATCGAGATGCCATCACTCTCTATAATATAGAGGATTGGATTTGTCGTCCCAACATAAGGTCTTCCTCAAAAAATGTGATTCTTGGGAGATCTTGAGTTTGCAATGTTTAGTCATGCATTTTTCAAAGTAAGCTTCATAACTCTAATCTTTGAGAGCATGTATCAAAGTTTCGAGGTCTTTTGACATCAAGAGAGCCTCGCACACTCAGTGCGGATCTTTCTCATGTGATAGAATATTATAATCTATCTTCGCCGATTTAGGCTTTATCCTAGGATTTTTGGGAATGATATCCTTATTGACTTTAATTTATTTACCTTTGTCTTTATTTGTATTTCCTTTCTTTGATGAACGTGGTAAGACTTTACCACTTCTCAATTGAACTTGAATCACCTTATCTTGTTCAGATTCTTCTGAAGGCATAGTTTCTTCAAATTCCCTTCTTATTCTGGAAGATTTGCCAAAAGGGCTAGACTCATTTTTCAACGTTATACGTTTCATACGTGATGATATCGATGAGTCTGACTCTTCTAAATTGGAAAAACATAGATCTTTATCTGAACTATTATTATCTTGTTGAGTCATTAAACAAAATTTAGACATTAGCTCCTCAAGCTCTTCTTACTTTCTTGACAAGAATTTTGATGGGTTAGTCGAGTCTGCCTGACCACCCTTGTCATTTCAGAGTAATTGATGCTGAAGAATATCTGGCATCACACAGATGATTCACCATGTCTCTACTGGAAAAGATTCATCATTATCTTCTTCATTCGATTCATCAATGCGAAGTTTAGGCATAAAGTCTGCAAGCCTAAATTGTTGTCTTGCCGGCTGTTGATACTCTTCTAAATTATTAATGATCTTTTGAGTTGTAGTTTTCTTCGTGGTCTTCTTTTTCTTACTCAGCTTCTTTGATTTATGAGGCCTACATTTAGTAGACTGCTTCTCATGTTGTGATAAAGTAGCCTTATCAGAATGCCACTGAGAAGCCTAAATACTTGGTTTAGGCATCTCTCTTAAGTCCAATATAGGTTCAAGTGGTGATTTTCACTTAACACTAGGGACATTTTTTAGCTACTTCAGCAATTTCACGATCTTTTGGAGACTACCATTTCTCATTCTTCAGTCTGAACTAATTTCTCCTTTTGTTTGTCTTTGATGGATGTTATGGAAGAAAATGTAATCATCCTTATAAACTCTCTTTTTGGGTTGACTAGAACACTATCGGATAGTGTAAATTCACCTCGTCAATACTTCCTTTTTAGCCAATCTTTGAAGACATAACTATTCGATAGATGATGATCATCAGATGATAGAGAATTTGGATTGTTGACTTGATCAACTTAGCCTTTTTTTTTTGTAATAGAAGGCTTTGACTGCTTGCCAAAATAATTTAGCCATACTATCCTTTCTAAAGGAATATTCTTTGTTCATCTTTTCTTTAAGATGCGCATTCTCAATCATCTCGCTTATTTGATGCTCCCCACTTGGAAAAGTTCGGGTTCATTATTGCCTCTAATACTAATTTTTGGTGGATTAGAATAAATAGGCTTCTTTCCCTTATCATCATTGTATATTATCGCTTTTATCACTTGCCGCCATTTGAGCTATAGAATTTTTTTTTCATTTCTTCTTGAGTTTGTTTCTTTTGCTTTATCTGTAGACTTGACTTAGAAGTTCAACTTTTCAAATTTAGCCACCTTATCGAGCAAGTCCTAGAATATTGCAATCAATGTCATGCATAAAAATGGTGTCATTTTATCATCCATATTGCCCATTAGCAATTGGATCGCATGTTCTTCTTTCAATTGTTGCTTACACTTCATACTTAGGGACTTATAATTTTGTCACGACTCATCTTTTCCTCCTTTTAGCAAGGTCACGATTGTGATTTTCTTGATTACCGGAGAACCTCTTCACAAATATAGTCTCTAATTCAACAAATATTTTAACTAATCATTTGACAAAGCATCATTTCGGTTAGCTAGATGAATGATGGAAAAGCAATGCATCATTCTCTATGTTACCACAAGTAGCCTTAAATTGGGCTAGATGTTGCTTTGGATTACCAAGTCAAAGTATTAAATTTTGATACTAAGTAACCTTTCTGCACTTGGTCATATATTCATCAGTAAGGCGACCTTACTCACTTTTTTCACTCGAGGCTATGACTTCCTTTATCTTTTCATTGATTATTATTTCTAGCTAAGAAGTTGTTATCATTCTAGGTGTGTTAGCTAGATTTTGAATTGTAAGTTGGAGAGGTGTTTGGTTAACTCCATTCCTCGCTTCAGCGACATGTACTAGAGCTTGAGGTACCACGTAGGTATAAAGTTGTATTATTAGCATGATAAAAATAGGTTACACTTGATGTGATATTCTTTTACACATCTCCATCATTATGTTCATTTGTATCATCATATCATTCATTTTGGTACCGTTATGCAATCTTCTTGTCTTTGAACTCCATTTGACGTGATTTCTCTTTACCATGGCATCAATCAAGAGGCTCTTTTTCTTCTTCTAATTCTTTACGCTCTTTTTTCGGGAAGAACTTGACCGCCTCTTTTCCTTGTGCATTTGAATATTGAGTGGGTCAACATCAAGTATAAAAGCGTGTACCAAACTGGTCATTTTCTAGTTCAACCATATAGACAGCTTCGACACCCATGATCTATTTTTCATTCTGGTCTTCTTCTTCTTCATATTCAGCAAAGATCGAAGATATGTCCTCTATTTGGTTCTGTGAAGACGTTTATTCATAAATATTGAATTTAGTTCAGTTCCCCAGTTCGCTATGATTGAGGAGAGTTCATCTATATCTCGACCATACGACTTCTACTTCCATAATCCTTCATTATTTTCTTCTTGCATGAATTTCGATCGACGCTTTAATGGATCTCCAATGTCAATAATACTTCTTCTATTAAAGGACTGCGATCAAAGTCAACCTTCTCTTGTGGGGGTGAACTTGATTGATGATGGGATCCCCAAGAGGATTCTCCAGAGTGTCGCCATCATGTCTTTCATTAATGATATCCCTTCTTTTGGGTATCCACTTCTGATGAGTTATTTTAAAGGCAAATTTAGTATATGTATCACACACCTTCCATTCTTCAAGACTTCATTACGGGATCTTGGCCTCCATATTTTTTATCCTTTCATCGGGACCTTTAGTGATTCTAAGATCCAAGTGTCACGCTCCACACTCAAGATCTCAAGCTCGATGGCTACTGAAGAGATGAAAACTTTCTTGATGGATTTAGTATTTTCCATCACCACGCCAAATCTTCTTTCATTAGCCTTGCTACTTTGAGAACTTTATGTATCTACGCATGTGTTGTCTCCTATGGTGATGGAGCTTGATGTGGTGGTTCTTCTAGAAAGACTATTTTACTTCACCAGTAGAGCTATTTCTTTTTACCCACTTTAGGTTGTCAAAGTTATGGTGGGATACTCGCTTCAAGGCAAGATCACTTGTTAGGTCATTCAAAGGGGATTCCCTTGTTTCTCCTTCTTCTTTCTATCTTTAATTTATTTCGATGAGGAAGCTTCATGAACATGCTTTAGCAAAAGGTTCAACCAAGTCACTAAATATGTGGGCTCTAAAAATTTGCCACTGACCTCTCGATAATATTTGGATTGATCAGAGTGTGATTTTAAAGTGTGTATATAATTTTCAAAAGGCAGATGAGATAGTAAATAAGACACTACCAAGAGATTTCACCCTCATTTTGTGAGGACTTTAGATCTGTTCCAGTTTCCTATGAGCGGCCCATTTATACCTCTAATAAATGAGAGAACTTTCAATTACTAGTCATTTAGATCGCTCAAATGCATAATGTATAGTAAAGATGTAGAGTTTTAAATTTAAGGTTATGAAATTCATCACGCCAAATCGGATGGTTGGGGAATGATGACGTGCGATCTAGATCCCATGGTTTTATCATCGAAGCCCCGGTCTACTTAGTCGAGGAGGAGTAGTCACCCAACTGACGATGATCCTCATCGTCAAGAATTATGTTGTCCAAGAAATTACATGGGGTGGTGTTTGTCAAGGAGACATGCTTAAGTCTACCTTGAGGATTGTTTGTCCTATCAAGTATATGCCTATGATTCATAACTCGAAGAGTCATTGGGGAGCATATGCCGTGATCGTAATATAATGGTCAGCCAAACCACCCAAAGAGGACTCGTCAGTACTTTATCTCGTGGAGCTCTTGGCCAAGCACGCAATTAAAGGACACGCCACCTTACTTATGTGAGATTGATTGAGAGTGAACATAGCATAACACTTGATTTGACATTTTTGTGAGAGTTTTCTTAATTTATCACAAACAAGCGTAAGGTGGATGGATTGAGTTTGATTTAAGTTTTAATGATAGAGTTTCATTTAAGTAGTTTCATATTATTACTTTGATTTGAAAAATTGATTAATTTGAATATGTTTAAGAACTTTAGATCCTCACAATTATGCTAAGGATTATAGATCTTGTCACAACAAAGAATCTATTTTCAAATATTTCAGCGATTTAAAACTCTTATTATAGGTTTTAGGTTTTGTTAACAAACAATCTAAGACTAAGGAAGTAACGCTGACATCTTGACACTCAATCAAAGTGAGGCACATGCGGTGTATTTAAGACTTTATAGTATTTATTTCTTAATTATGAGATTGATTTGATTTTTATTTAATTAACTTAGCTACCTTTTGACATTAAAATTTACATGAAATCTCTACGAGCACATGTGTTTATAGTTTAGATAATATTATCTAATTAATGAAATCATTGATTTTGAAAATCATAATTAGAATAAATTTTTAATTTTTGATTGAAGGAAGCTAAATGATTTTTGAATATTTTGATTTAGTATCTTCTGCTGTACAGATCAATGAGAAGGCATTTTAATTTAGATTGTAGTTTAAGACATTATGCACTTAGTTTACTTATGAGTTTTTACAATTCTCTTGATTATGTTCAATTTACATCACTTTTGATAAGTTATGTCGATTTCAGTGTTTATTACTTTAGCCCTACTCGTGTTTATTAGCTACCATAGTAATTATCTTTATATTCATATAAGAGTTATTAAACTCCATTTGGATTCATCCTTAACTCCATATTAAATTTTATAGACTTTAAGTTTATTGCAAATTTGTTATGAGTTTAGTATAAGTCTCCCCAAATTCTAATTAAAGTTTATTTAATTTTGAAGAATTTACAATAAAAGAGAACTCACTCATTACTTCATCAATCTCTAAATACAAGAGAGAGCTTACTTGTTTAGAGTACTCGAAAGAGGAAGGATTTTATTCACACCGGAAGGTTTTCAACTTACTTAAATAGGTTTTGTAAATGCTTTTCTACTCTTCTTTTTTTCTTGTTTTACTTTTGTGTTTATTATATGTCATTTTACTTTCCCTTTTTTCTTATTTGATGATTTTAGTTTAGATTTAGTATAAGTTTCATTGTTTAACGTTCTTAAGCCAGTTCATTTTATTCTCCCATTTTTCTTAAGTCAAAAGATTTGATTTTTTTCAGATCATCCCAGTACAGGAGTGTTTTAACTTTCTCGGTATGCCTCATGAGTGTACGAGTGTTCTTTACACACATCCCTCTTCACACCCACTACACCCTCATGGGTTTCTCAAACTCAGAAAGAAGAAAATGCAAAAGTGTTCATTTCATTTTTTTTTTCAAGTCTAGAAATTAGACAAAATTTTACAGATTTCAGGGAGTGACATCTAACGGAGTTAGAGATGCCTGAAGGTAAATGTCTATGACACCAGTATCTCCGCACCCTCTGAGCATGAGGCCTTTGAACTACAAAGATGATGTATATATTCCACATTCACAGATCACATGTTCGACTAATCTTTTGCGTTATAAGATCTAAAACAAGAACCCGCTCTCGGTGTTTTCTTCGGTTACTAAAGTGGAGAAATTCATATTAGGAAAGAAAAGAGAAATTTTGGATTAGGAAAATGAGGGTTTTAAAGTTGATTTTCGATTTTGATGAAAATGAGGGAAAACAAGAAAAATTTTGGATTGAGGGTAAGATAAAGGGGAGAAATTTGGATTTGTAATGGTGAGGGAAAATGATTTTCGGTTTTGGAGAGGGGAAGAAATAGGAAAGTGATTAGATTGGAAAAGAAGAAGAAAGAAAGAAAGGAAGGAAGAAGAAGAAAGGGAAGAGGAAGGAAGCAGAAAGAGAAGAAAAAAGGAGGAGTTTACCTTAGTCTTTTTTTCAGTTTTGGAGGAGGAGAGGAAAATGGATTTTCGGATTAGGGCAAGAAAAAATTAAAAAATGAGAAGGTGCCCTTGCCGTCGGTTTGGAGAAGGAAGAGCGAGCGTGAGCGCGAATGGTTGTCGGAACATGCACGAAGGAGGGGCCGAGCTCGTGCGCCTTCGGTCGCGTGAGGATAGGAGATCGAACCGTGGAAAAGCTTTGGTTTCTTTCTCCCTTGCGTGCGTGAGGAAACTAATCCTCGCGTTGGTCGAGTGAAGCTGTGCGCGTGAGCACCAATTTGAGCTGAGAGATGATCCGGATTTGGGTTAAGTGGGATTTAGGATAATTTAGAGATTTTAAATTTTTTTAAAATTGATTAAATAACTTTAATATAAATTTTACACCGATGAACTCATATAGTCATACATGAATATCAATTTAGAGAATAAAGTAGTGCTTTAATGATCGTGGTTATTTTCAAAAAAGAATTCAACTCAAAAATCTTTTGCTTTCTCTCGACATTAGTGGATTGTCTAATTGAGTGAATAGTCTTATTCGATATATTTTGGCTTTCCAAGAGAATAGAGGAATTGGTCTGCTTTTCTCTCGATTTGAACGCGGTTGGCTGATGATAAGCGGTTGATCGGATCATCAAGTCATGCAATATTTATATTATGTTTCAATGAAGCAAAGGCTCGATATCTTTGATCATTTTCGATGAGATTTACCTCGATTTGATTGTCTAATCATTCGACATTTGCATGAATTCGTAATTGAGCGCGGAATGAGTCTGATAATTTTCGATGTTTGATTAACGATGATTCACAAAATCGTTGTCATCGATTGACGCTCAAATATAGCCAGCGAATTGATGATCTAGATTTTGCAAAATTTATCGATCAATTTTGACGCTAACGCAACAAAAGTCCGTTAAATAGGTCTTCATCATTTTGGCGAAATGCATTTTGGTTAGATTATCACTTAAAGTCACAAATTTAACTTGTGAAAGCCATTTATGACACATATAAGTACATCAACAGTTATGTTGTAGATGTTATTATACTCAATTTATTATTATAAAATACAATAATTGTTTTAATTTAATATAATACTTCTCATTAAAATTTCATTCTTTATTATATTTGATTTACAATCCATAGTGTTACAACTAATGAGATTACATTATGCTATATTATTGATATGGCTCTCAAAATACCATCAGTCAAAGCACAAATCTTGATGTTGACATGATATGATTTTGAGAAAACAAATCGATTGACTTAAAATATCATTAATCTTGACATCAATTAAATCCCAAAAGCTCTCAAATGTGAGTGTTTATAAATAAATGCGTCACGGCAATCTAACCAAGATCTCATTTCGACTTCATTGGGCATCCAAATGCTCAAAATACATCAAATGATGAGTCATTAGTCGACGAGGGATGGAGCCTTACAGTTATGAATATCCTCCCATCTATAAATGCTCACCACATGGGGGGCCTGCTGCTAAGTGAAGTGAAGCAAGTGAAGAAGAAGGAAGTCATTTAAGAAGAAGGAAGTCAAGCAAGTGAAGAAGAAGTATTTTGAAGAAGAATAAGAACGATAAGAAGAAGAAGAGTCAAGCAAGTGAAGAAGAAGGTTAAAAGCAAGAGAAGACAAGAGGAAGAGTCATCGAAGAAGATTGATGAGGGGAAGAATTTCTAAAGCTTGAAGATCCCTAAGATCGCGACCATTGTACCATCGTAATTATATTGATTTCCAGGTTACAAAGATCCCCAACATCGAACTATTATAACATGTCACAATTGTCTCTCAACAATTGTAATCTTTATCGGAAGATTTTGACTCAAATAATATGAATCTTAAATACAATGGTTTTTTTCCTCTTTATTTTATTAAAATGTATTTTAATTAATTGTGTGATTTCATAATCCATAAGGATTTACTATAGTGGTTTTCCAAAGAGAACAATTATATTTTATTATTTAACTAATTTGAATGTTGTTTGAACATAGAATGGATTTTTTTCGAACTCTAATTTAACTATTTTATAAATTTTTAATAATCATATTTAAATTATGTCCAAATTTTGATTGACAAAATCTTGGAATAAGATCACTTTTTATGGTTAAAAAAAAAAGTTCCACCAAGAATCAAATTTTTATGACATATGATCTCAACTTTGATAAATTTTTTTATATTTATTCAATTATTACTGCAAAAAATTTTAATCATGGAAGACTGAAAAAAAGTCTATGGTCCTAACATCTTCTTAAATTCTAGAAATATTTTAATCTAAATGAAACTTTTAGTATATATTTATATATATATATATATATATATATATATATATATATATATATATATATATATATATATATATATATATATATATCGGATGGAGACTGTAAGATACTTTTTTTTTAATATTAAAATAAATTTAATTGTACAAGATCTTGAACTTAAAGATTTTTTAATTAAAAATCAAAATTCTCAATCATTAATATGCCTTACACGCCTGATGTTTTCATTTGAACTGAAAAAGTCTTCATTTAGGACTTTAGGGGCTTTGCATTTCTGCAAAAGTTATTGGACTTCTGCCGATATTCTTTGACTAGTAACAAAATTTTGGATTTTTTTTTTTTATGCTTTTATGGTGGATAGGTCATCAACTTTTACCTTTTGTGCATCTTTTCAATTTTATTTTTAAAATTATATATATATATATATATAGCCTACTCAAGTCGTGAACATGACACTTCATTATTATAAAGTAAATTTTGAATCAAGATATTAGCAATAACTTTCTAAATTTTTATCAATCAAATTAATACACTAAGAGCTGTTTGAGATTAATTTTATTTTATATTTTTATATTATTTTAAATATATATATATATATATATATATATATATATATATATATATATATATATATATATATATATATATATATATATATATATATATATATATATATTATAATATATATATATATATATATATTTCTATATATAGATACGACAATTACTGTAGTTTTTTTTTTTTTTTTGCAAGATGTAATGACTTTTAAATGTTATGAAAATAGGACATGACATAGGATCGAAAGAGGAAGAGGTTCAAAATTCGATAATTTGATCAGGGTTGAAATGGGAGTTAAACCATGACGTAATAAATATTAAAATGATTAAATATATATTTAATTAAATAATATAATAATTTAAATATATGATAAATATATAATAAAAATAAATAGAAATATATAAATAATATTATTAGTAATTATAATTTTAAAGGTTGATATGAAGCTCATTTAGTTATAATTATTATGAATTATAAATTTAGATAAATGTATTAAATATATCAAAAAAATTATTATATAAATTTATGAAAATTAGTATAAAATATAATTTTAAAAAATTATAGTTTGTATTAAAATTATATAATTTAGAATGTAAAAATTATTTTAAAAACTTTGTAAAATATATCTAACATATAAATATTATTATAAAAATTATATTTTTATAATAAAAATATAAAATTTTAAATATGTAAATTATTTTAAAACATTTTATAAAATATAATTATCATAAAAAAATATAATATATAAAATATTATTATAAAAATATATATTTTTAAAATAATTTTTTATATTATAAAATATAGTTTATAATAAAAATATAAAGTTAAAAATTCAAATATTATTCTTATGTTCTTATATCTTAATGTCATTTATTATTCTCAAAATTAAAATATAATTACACTATTTATTCTCACTCTTTAATCTCACATCATAAAGAGAAATAGATTTGTACTCTTTATATACAAAAAAAAACTCCAAAGGATAATTGTGTAAACTACTTGAGTGATTATATGATGATTATATCATAAGATTATTTAATTATATTCATATTAATAAGATAATATTTTAAAATTTATAAAAAAAATTAAAAATTATTATTAAAATTTATGTATAAATTTTAATTATTTGATTAAATAATATAAAATAGTAATTAAGAGAATTTATTAACTAGGTTCTTTAAAGAGGGAGTTACCTGTCGAAATTCTCCTTGGTTTGAACCAATCCAATGCGAATTCGATTTTTCTAGGTGATCGGATCGGCCTTATGACCGGTTCACAGTTGAACGGTCACTAGTCCAGTCTGGTTTTCACAACATAAATTCAAATAACACACCATCTCATTTTGGGACAAATTTTAAAAGAAATTTGCAATGAAAAATCTCCCTGGAAGACAATCAAAAACACTGAAATATTTTTTTATTTAAAAGGAAAATTACATGTGCATTACTTCAAACAATGTGGCATAAAAATTGGATCTCCTCACAGTAGCAATTTCACATACAAACAACTCTACACAGACCTTCCAAAGAAAGCATAGCTCAATAGTTTTTGTTATTAATAAGGATGAAGGACTTGCCAGATCAATCAAGCGCAGAAGAGAAAAGCTTCTCAAGCATGCGGTTAGAGAGGATTCCATTGGGATCCAACTCCTTGCGAGCTTTGTTATAAGAATCAACTGGAAATCGCTTTCTTAATCTTGTCTGCAGATCAACGAGCTCCTCCTTGTCCTTAGGAACCTGTAACCAGGTTTCCATCAGTTAGATTGCTCTATGAAGACTAGTGATTTTCTTCATGTTAATTGGTTCATAGTTCACATAGGCAGAGTGATGCATGATCTCTTAGGAGTCTAAATATTATAATGTAAATCTAATATAAAATGGAAAAAAAAAACAAGCATATACTTGCATTCACATAGGAAAGCATCAGGCAAAGAGATGAGGCCGAGCCAATAGCTAGGTTGGGACGAGAGAGGGCTGGGGCTCTTCCGACAGCTTTTTGATCAAGCTCCCCTTCTAATCGGGAGGGTTGTCCACTGGATTGAAAGCCACAACTATTTGAGGTTGGTGTTCAGTATCGCCATAATTCATCTAAATTTTGAAGAGTATTCTTCTGAATTTCGAAGAGTACTGAAGATCCTCTGTTTTCACGTTTATCAAAATTCTAAACCATCCGCTACTCCACACCCTCTTCTTCATTTAGAAATCTAGTTGAGAAGACCTCTCAGGAATAGCCTAGCCTCTTTTCCAGGCTTATGGTCTTTCTCCTTTGCTTCGCTTGGCGGAATTTTAAAAAATGAAATAAAAGAAAAGCCTAGTGGCGTCAGCAAGCAATTGGCCTAGACCTTCAAATCAATGGCGGTGTCTTAAGTTGGTCGGTGGATTCATTCTCCCTTCAAGTTGAGGGAGTTCATAAATTTCATGATATTATATCATAAATTTCTCAAATATTGTTAAGCAACTTTAAACTTGATATCAAATTTTATGTAAAATGTCGTATGATCCAAACTTCTAATGTAGATATAATCTGAGATGTTGAAAAAAACATTGCAACAAGTACACAAAACTTGCATAACATAAACAATTAAACTTAACACCTATTTCCTACCTACAATAAAAATTGAAATTATGATGGAAATGAATTCAAACATAAAATCGAATGGCTTCCTACTTGAAATTTAGGATCAAGATAGACACACCAAGAATTTTGAAATTTATGATTCTTGAAATGCATGCTCTTGGTGGAATCAAATTATATCAAATTTGACCAAAATCAACCAGCATTTGAAATTCATATCAAAACACAGAAGCATGAAAAATGAAAAAAATTCATCAACAAGCCATCCCCTTTCAAATTCTCCCAAAACTCTTCACATCTTTCACTTCTCACTTTATCAAAGAATTGAATCCCAAAAATAGGAAGCGCATCAAATATAAATTTTATTTAATCATTACGTGAGTGTCTATACATACCTATGTATAATCATAAAGCCAAGAAGAAATACCCCTCAATCAACTAGATAAAAAAAATTCGCAGAAGTCAGTTTTCTAGAGGAATCACTTGGTAAGCTACTAGAAATAACGACTCAGCTTGAAGCCACAAGACCCCGTCGTAGAAGGAGAAAAAACGAAGGAAAAGTCGTTGGAATAGAAACACTGAATTCACATAATAAATCCACAAAAAATTGAACACAGAACTTGGTCACACCATATGTGGCAAAAGACAGAGCACAGCAAATTGAAAACCGTAAGTAGATCCCAATGAGGATCGTAGAAAAGCACAGGGATTGCCGGTAACTGCTGATTCCAGAAGGCAGTTGAAGATGGAAAATAAGGGAGACTCAGGGTACCACAGGTGCTTGCAGGAGAACCCAAACATAGGAATGGCACAAGGTCGGCATTCTAATGAGGGCTTAAACCCAACTCTTAAAAAAAAAAAAATAATAATAATAATAATAACAACCGCATGGGTTAAAAGTCGTGTAGGACTTCAAGCAAGACAAATTGATAGAATTTAAGAGAATGACAGAAGTGATGAATCCATGCACCCAAACATGAGTCCAATGACCTGGTAAACGTTTAATTATTTGACGAATCTAGCAAATCTCTATAATTTTATATGTACAGGCTTGTAAGTTTAAAAATATCACTGGAAGGAATCTCCTGTAATAACCACAGGACAAAACAAATTGTATGTTCCAAGAATTATTTAGGGATTATTTGTTTTGAATACTTTAGAGTATAAAGTAATATAAATGCAGGGGATTTTAAATTGTGTTTGGCAAGATGTAAAATAAAATTTTAAAGTAATGCAATATATTTAGAATTCCTTAGATAGGTGAATTTTGATGTATTTCAAATTCAAATTGAGAATTTCAACAAATTTGTAAACTATTGCAAAGACGACAAGCAAATCTCAAAAAATATTTTACATTATATTTTTTTTATCAAACAAAAAAAGCAAACTCATATATTTGTAGAGTTTTTCAACCAAACTACCTAAAATAATCCAAATATATTACATTCCTTTTACACTGTACTCCTTTTTCAGGCAAAACTCTCAAGCTCACAATGAATAGAAGTTATCCATAATTGATACTACGGAGGAGTTTGGCTTTCATTTAAATCTCACGAGAATTACAGATTTCATATAAAAACGTCAAATAATGCAACAACAGGGTGAAGTATGGCAATGGAAAAGGTACTAAATGAAAATTGACGGCAACCATTAAAGCACTGCTAAAAAATTTGACAACTTTCGTAAACTCATCAGATTAATGGCCAAGGAATAGATCATGTTGATAACTCAAAGGGCGAGTGTAGATAAATCAGCAAGCATAATAGAAGATTAAAATATTTATTAGAGCTACAAAGCTTGTAGGCATATTTAAGCGACAGCACCTCAATTTTAGCCCAGTGCTCATAAGCAGAATATTTATCCCACAGACGTGATTGTGCCAGATCTTTGTAAAGGAAGAATTCTTCTGTGATCTCCTTCCTCTGACGAGCATCCATTGTAGGCAAATACATTATGATGCCCACCTAGAAGAAAATGAAATAAAAATAGCAATTAGATGATTATAAAGTGACGTATCAGAAATTTAAAAGCATAACACACTATCATAGTATACAGTGGAATTAATTTCACGATATAAAAAAAAAGTAATACACTAGGATCTTAACATCTCAACTCTACCAACGCCAAAATTCAGGTTAAAAGTACTATCCATCATATCCATAAATTGCTATAAACAAAAGCTACAACAGCATACCTCAATTCTAAATAATAATAATGTGGGCACTAAAAATTCATGACCGGCCTCTCGATGAGAAGAGTTAAGACTTGTGTCGAGCTAAACTTTAGAAGGCAAATGCATTTATAGATAAGACACTGCTTAGAGATTTAATCCTCTTGTAAGAACTTTAGATGTGGTTCCATGTTTCCTATAGGCGTAAGCCTTTATAGCAATTACCCCTCCCATTAACTAAAGAGAGAGTTCAATTTAGGCTAGTTGTTGGGTTGGCAACTGAAAGTTTGGTTTAAATTTTAAGAAATTTATCATAGTTAAGTTAAAACAATGATGAGAAAAATGGTTATGAACCTGATCAAGATCTTATGATTTTGTCATCGCTATCGATCATAGTTCTTGTCGAAAGTAGTGCTACTGGCAAATATCTTGGTCAAAAACAATGAGTTGTATCGTCTAAAGAGACTTTATAGACTTCGGATAGGTGTTTGTTTAAGGGGACAATCTTAAGTCAACAATAACTAATAAAGAGTTTTGTGTCCTACCAAATACACCTTATAATTAAGAACTCAAGAACAAATCATTAGGGAGCTTATGGGCTACGATTGTGACAATAATTTAATAGTGTCATTTACTAGCGAACTACCCTATCAAAGGGCTTTGGTTGTATTTGTTACTTTTGTGATGCCATTTGAAGACAAATCCATACAGACAGAGGATACAAGCTGCATTCTTACTAGCATGAGACGGTTTGAGTGTAACCATAAATATGCACTTGACGGTCATGAGAGTGATTTCTACTTTGTGGTGTCATTTTTAAAATTCATGTCATACATGCTTATCCTTATTGTTGGCATAAGGTGGTTTGAGTGTGACCATAAACATGCACTCGACATGACTTTGATTTTTTGTGAGTTTAGGCTAATCTTAAATTTGTTATCTTCAACAAATTATTATGAAAAGTTCATTGGTTTTTGCTTTAAGTTTTAAGTGATAAATTTTTTTTAGACATTCAAATTTCAAGACTTTCTTACAATTTGTAATATTTTTATTTTTTGCTTAAGTTGGAACGATTTAAACATAGATTATGAACATTTTGGTAGGAGTCCCCTCCGGTTAAGATTAACTATCAACATGACCGTCATGAGAGTAGTGATTTCTATTTAATCATTTTAAACTCTATCAACTTTTCATACTTGCTTACAAAGGATTGGGCTTATAACTTGCAAAACACTTTAATTTATTTTAACATTTATTGCATTATAGACCTTGTCAAACTCTATTTAGCAAGTAGAGAATTAGGTCTAAAAATTAAAGTTATATTTCATAAATTTAACCTTTAGAATTTAACCTTGAAATCATCATTTTATTGTAAATCATTTGAGGGTTTATTGTTAAAACATATATATGGAGGATCAAATCTGAATGATAAGATTTATAATTTTGCTTATGGACAAAATATCTTATTCAAGTTGATAACTATTAACCAATGAGTATAATTCTGAAAGAGAGTCTGTAATTTCAAAGTAATTGCAAGCACTTCAAATCATTTACATATTTTTCAAAGCAAGAGCAATTTAAATTTAGACTTTCTCTTAACCCTAACAGCATTCTCAGATCATATATTTAATCATTTTAGCATAAAAATCAAGAGCACATGCGATTTTAATTGTATCTTAATATGCTTGCATTAATTTCAATGCAATTATGTAACATTCATGTGAATTTAAATGCATTCATGATATCGCTACACAATAGGTCTATGGATTTATGCATACTCGAGTAGCTTAAGTTATATCTTCTAGCATATAGTATACTTACATAGATTTCAATGTACTCATACATCTTTAAAGAAATTTGTATGATTTCTAAAATTGATATGTTTAAACTTGGGAAGTTATTATATGATGCATGTTTGTATGAGTATTTTATCATTTAGATACACACAATGTTTCATTTAAAAATCTTTGAAAAATCGTCTTCTATCCTCTTGCATAAAATATTGCAAATTCAATGATGGTTTAAATTCTTCTCTTTCATTTAATTCAAACTTCATTGAATTTTGAAAGCTTAATAAAGCATAATTCATCAACACTGAGGAGCCTTTTAATCTCACCACAAGTTTTATTCAAATCAAATTCATTCATAGATCAATTCAATTTATTTAATACAACATATAACATCATTGAAATGTTCATTAAAAGTCTAACTTATGTTTGTTGGTGAATTCGAGAGTTCTAATTTTCTTTGTAAACTTCAAAATTTATTGCAAGTATTTTATAAATCTCATTTAAATTCAATTAAATCATGACTTTCACATCACATTTAAATAAAAATTTTCATTCTTATTTTATAGACTTGTATTTATAAAGTTTAATTAGCTATATTATTTATATTAAATTATTATTTTTTCTTATTCTTTTTGCATAATATGTAAGATGTATAAAAAATGATCTTAGTATATTTAAATTAAATGAGAATTTGACAGATAATAAGACATAATGGAGACGAAGGATCCATGTAGCGTCCCCACTTAGTTGGATAAAGGCTTGTTGTTGTTGTTGTTGTTCTTTTTGCATAATATCCTGGCAGAATTTCGACAACCTCTCAATATCTCCCCTGTATAGAGGGCTGCATCAGGATGCTAAAAACATGTCTATCACACCAACTTAAACATGATGATCGGTGTTTTGAGGCACCGCGACCAAGTCTCCAATCTTGTTGGGCCCTGATGAGCGTAACGAGATCGTTAGATCTACCATGCCCTATTGAGCATAACAAGGTCATCAAACCACACGAATAACAACAAATTTCTCAATGAGGCCAAGTAATGGCACACACGAGTACTTATTTTTGATAAATTTTCCCTCTTATTGAGAATAATGTAAACCAGTACTTAATTTTAAATAATTTTCATTAATTTTACATTTTCAAGAGAAAATCAACATCGATTTGAAATGAATGAGACTATACAAGTAGAAAGAGGGGAAATTTCCTTCCTCTCTACTTTTTTAATTCACTAATTTCTAGAGAGAGAAAATAAAAATAAAAAGTGAGAAATTAGATGGTTGTTTATTGTGGCTTGGGCTAAGTTGGATTCAGCTAAGGAAAAAGGGAGAGAAGGTGAGTCGTGACATTATTACAAAATGCGGTCGTCTAACGTCGTTCACTTAAAGTGGTGGCATGACTTTAGTGTCTGCGACACAGACAAGAAGAAGAAGGTTAGCTTATTACAAGAGATGGCATTCAAGATGAAGAAGGAAGAGAAGGTTAGACATGGGCTCAATTTGACATGAGTGAGCGGGGGCTGGAGATAGTCGAGGTGCTTGGTGGATCATGGAAGGAGGAAGATGGCAAGGGCTGCAATTGTTTGGGACGAAGTAGATGTAAGAGTGGAGAGAAGGATTGAGGGCTTCAGTTAGAATTGTGTGAAGGTGGGATGTTCAATAAGGTTGGTATGAACGAGAGGAAAGAAGAGGGATTTGTGCGGCTTGGTGCTAGATCAAGATTAGAGAGGATGCGATGGAGATGGGAGTGGATGTTATGGGTTTGATTAGAGAAGGCAAGGGAAACCAAGGACAAATGGAAAGCTTTGCGCGTCAAGATCAGTCACGAGAGATGAGCTAGGTTCGATTTATTAAAAATAGGAAGCTATTGCGATTCTGGAAGGTTCGTGACCATCGTAGGGTACAACCATAGATAGTGAGGATGATGAGCATCATGGCCGACAATGTGCGTATTTTTATTTTATTCTCATTGCATTTTTTTAACCAGTCAATAGATAGTAGTAGTAGTAATAATAACAATAATAATAATAATAATAATAATAATAACTACTATAAATGCTAAACAAATGAATCATGTAAAATAAGGCCCAACGTCCTAATACCTTTTACAAAGTCAATTCAAGGTGCACCAACAATTTAACTAAATGCTATGTCAAGAAATGTTCAGTTATATCGACCTATCCACTAAACAAAAGTTATTGCATGTTATATATGTGGGCTCCGAAAACTCACCACCGACCTCTCGATGAAGAGAGTATGATTTAATGTCAGTCTAATTTTCAGAAGGCAGATGAAATAGTAAATAAGACACTACCCAGAGATTTCGCTATCATTTTGTGAGGACTTTAGATCGATTTGGTTTCACATAAGCAGCATAGTTAATTACACTATCAATACCGAGAGAACTTTTGATTAAGGTTAATGGTTAGGTAAATTTCGTAGCGTATAGTAGCAGCATGTGAAGTTTAAAATTTGGGATTTATGAAATTTATTATTTTTAATTTAAAGCGGATGGTTGGGGAATGATGATGCGTCCAAACTAAAACACATGGTTCTATCATTCCGAGCTATCGCGGCCCCTAGTCTACTTAGTTAGAGTAGTCGACTATAACGAAGGATCATTATCGGCTACATGGGTTGCGTCATCCAAAAATCTTTGTAGACGCGGTGTTTTCCTAAAGACAAGTTTGAGTCCACGTAGAGAACTTTTTTGCCTATCAGTGCACCCCATGATTCATCTCAAAGGACAGTCATTAGGGAGCATACAGCTCTGATCGTGGCGTGATATAATTATGTCATTTGGCTTGCCGGTCGAAGGACTCGTCATGCTTCGTCATATGTGGCCTGCAACCATGATGAGGACCGTCACGCGTCGCTGACGTGAGATTGATTGAAAGTGAATATAAAAATACACTTGATTTGACTTTATCCCCTTTGTAAACTAGAGTTTTCTTAATTTGTCGCCTTCAGCAAACAATTGTGGAATGTGGATTGAGTTTTTAAGTTTAAGTTTTTAAAGATTGAATTTCATTTAAGCATTTAACACTTAATAACATGTTAGATTTTGCATTTGGATTAATACTTAATGTAAGTTAATTTAATCTGAAATTAAAATCACATTTTGATGGAAGTATCCCCTCCGTTTGAAATCTCCATTCAACACAGTCATCATTGAGATGGATGTATTATTTTGCTAGTCTAGATCCTATCGACTCTATTAATTTAATAATAAATGATCAGATCTACTGTCATATGGCAGAATTAGCTTATCAAAGTTGAAATTCTTATAAAAATTAAATTTTTAGATTTTGTTAACGGGAAGAGTCCAAGACGTAGAAATCCGTATCCGAACTAAATTTAAGCATTCAACGTAATATCGAGGCCCATGTGAGTTATTTAATTTAAAATTGATTTAACTTTAGAGATTTGAATATTGTTGTCTATTTTGATTGAGTTTTATTGCAAGTTTATAATTTTAGATAAAATTTTGACATTCAGGAAACATCGTCGTCCCCACTAAACGTGTCTTAAGCCGCAAGAAAGGCATGTATGGGTTGTGTAAACACCATGGTTGAATGCGTCATCCCACTATGCCAAGAAAGTCATGTATGGGTCTCTGAAGCACCTACATGTAACACAGATTTTTCTACCACGCCAAGAAAGGCGCAGGTACTTGTATATTTGCAATGTTAAGTTAAAATATTAATTTTAGTTTTCTAGTTAAATTTTTATTAAGCTGTTTATGCCTCCTGTCAGTGTAAAAGTTTGTCGCATTTAAAAGATCCGTCGTCCGTATAGGCTATTTGGTATGTTGGTCGCTTCGTCCGCCAAGAAAGACGATATATGGGTGGAATACGCCGAATCGTCGTCACCACGCCAAAAGGTAAGCATGGGGCTCTAAAGTTACTTGCTGAAACAGATTTCTCTGTCACGCCAAGAAAGACGTGCATGGATACTTATACACCTGCAATGTTAGTTTAAACAACAATATTATATTGTGGTATGACTTTGTGTCAAGCTGTGTAGGTTCCCCTGTTAGTATGAAGCTTGACAGCATCATTGCGTCGTCCCCGTATAGGGGCTACTTTTGGCATGCTAAGCCTGCCCACCACGACAAGAAAGGTGTGTATGGGTGGTATAAACTACGGCCTGAATGCGTTATCCCACCATGCCAAGAAAGGCATGTATGAGGCTTTAAGATATCTACTGAAATAGATTTTCCCGCCACGCTAAAAAAAGCGTGTACGGTACTTATACACCTGCAATGTTAGTTTAAACATCAATTTTATATTGTGACATGGTTTTGTGTCAAGCTGTGTAGGTCTCCTGTCAGTGTGAAATTTGACAGTATTTCGACAGCATCCCAACGTCTTCCTCATATAGGAGGCTATTTCGGGTATACTAGGCTTGCTCACCACGCCAAGAAAGACTTGTATGAGTGGTATAAATCACGGCTGAATCGTCGTCATGATGCGAAAGATATGCATGGAGCTTTAAGGATTTTCTGAACAGACTTCCTGCTAAGAAAGACACGTATGGGGTATACACTGATGTTAGTTTAAACAGCAATTTTATATTGTGGTATGACTTTGTGTCAAGCTGTGTAGGTCCCCTTATCAATGTGAAGTTTGGCAACATTTCGACAAAGATCCGGTCGTCCAGGTATGCTACCAGTATTAGGTCGCCCACCCGAAAAGCGTGTATGGGTGGTATAAACCAAGGCCTGAATGCATCATCAAAGGTACCTGCAACGCAAACAAAGATTTCTTTGCAACGTCAAGAAAGTCGTGTACGGATACTTAAACACCCACAAGCAAATACAGATTTATCAGCTATGCCAAGAAAAGCGTGTCTGCTTATGGTCAACCAGCCTGGCGGAAGCGTCTGAGGCGCCGAGGCTCATGGGCCTTCAGCGCTCATGAGGCCTTCATGAGCGCCACAAGAGATGGCGCTAAGCATATGGCGCATAAGCGCCCAGCGCCGTATGATGTGAAAGGTGTCGTCTTATAGTGACCCCACTACAGTGCTCGTGTTATAGTGATTTTGCTATGGTGTCGACGGGATTATTTTGCGAAGGGCGACTCCTAGAGAGGCGGAGAGGAGAGACTGACCGGGAGAGAGAGAGAGAAAGAGAGACTGACTGAGGGAGAGAGAAGGATGGAAGCGAGAGAGGGAGAGGGACGGCTGCTCGAGTCATGCGAGAGAGAGAATAGGAAAAATTAGGGTTGGGGTAATAAGAGACGGTATTTATAGAAATTTTTATTTAATTATTTTATTAGCCTTAATCCAGATTTTCACGCCGATATTATTACATATGCATTATATATGTTGATTTTAGGTTACTCTGATGTTTCGGACGGAATGGCGTAATCCGTTTCACGATCGGAGGCCGTTTGGTTCAAGTTAGCTTCGAATCGGGGTCAATTTCAGTTCAAATTTGCGCGTCGTCGTTTCCGCTCGCTCGATATTCGCGCAAACTCGTCCGAATTTAACACGGACAATCTCATTTGATAGATTTCGACGTTTCGACGCTAACATCGCGATCAATTTCGAGAACGAAGGTCGTTTGTCCAACGTCGCGGCTTCTCAACCTCGATATGCGCGTAGGCGCTTTGATTGCTCTCCTTCTTGATCGATCGATCGTCGAATTGTGCGGGATGTATATTCTGATTAATTTCAACATTCTAAACGCGATGACGAAGTTCGTTCGTCGCTCGGAGGTCATTTCGACTGATTTCGGCGATGTCGAATGCATTTCAGCTCCGACTTGCGCGTTGTCACTTCCGACCGCTCGATATTCGCGCAGACACGTCCAAATTGAGCACGGACAGTCTCATTTGAAAGGTTTTAACGTTTCGACGCTAATGGCGTGATCTATTTCATGAACGAAGGTCGTTTATACATCGTCGTAGCTTCCCGACCTCGGTATCCGCGTAGGCGCTCTGACGGCCCTCCTCGATCGGTCGACTGTCAAATTGTGCAAAATGTATATTCTGATTAATTTTGATGTTCTGAACGCGATGGTGAAATCCTTTTGTCGATCGAAGATCGTTTCGATTGATTTTCATTGCCGTCGAGTGTATTTCATCTCCGATTTGTGCACTATTGAATCCGAAGCCCGTCAAATTTGCATTGTAAGCTCGACTCAACTCACGGGGCATGCATGGAGGTCAACAATATCTTGCTTTTGTAAGTTAGCATAATAATAATGTCATTAAGATATTTTTTTTTAGATAATTTCAAATAAGTACTCAAATTGATTTGTTGAAATTTTTGCTACAAACACTAATACCAGCAATTTTACTATCATGATAATCTTGGACTCTAAGGAGGATAATTTGCAAGAATAACTAGAAAATTTGTGGTAAGATTGAGTCAAATAGAGATGCCAATTCTTTAATTCACCCTTGTCTTGATTTTTTATTCTTGGATTCATAAAATTTCTTGCATTTTTTTTACAAGACCATACAAGCAGTGTGTGTGCATGCTAGTTGTATGCATGATGGTGATGATTATATGGTGATAATCTCTTATTGGTTGTTCGGTTGGAAACTCTATATATACATAGGTTTATTTTTTCTTTTTTGGTAGAAGAATGTAAAGTAAAGTATTTCTTGGGTTGACGGGCGATAGCGGCGTCCGGTGAGCAGCAATTGGCCAACCAAAGTAGATAGCTGCCAGGGCAGGCATTGGCGGCGACAGTTGGGTGGTTGGTGACAATGGGTGGTTGGTGACGATGGGTGGTCGGTGGCGATAGCAAGCGTGGCGACAACGTTCATTTTATCTGAAGCCAGGTGTATTTATTTGAATTCAATGCCCAAATTGAGCAAATTTCAAATACATCACAAATCACTCTTCCAAAACATTTCAAATACACCACAAATACTTTAGAATTTTATTTTGCAGTAGATCAAATACCCAAAAAATTAAAATCCTTGCATTTACTTTACACTCAAAACTCAACCAATCAAATAGCCCTTAATGTTAAAGTATTTGTATTTTACGCTTGTTTACGTTTCATAGTTCATGAATTCATAGTGACACAAAGCCGCTCATATACTTCCTTCAATGAATATTTGACTTTAACAAGATTGTTGGTGTAATATTGAACTAGCATTTATAGTTCATAGTGATGTCGGACACAAATAGTTGTTTTGAGTATATATATTTCAACCTGATGGGTGGTACCTATTGAGGTGAATGAATACGAATGTGGTTCTATGTTAACCTAATTACCTGCCCTGCGGGAGATTGCCTAATGCCTAGATTTATTGGCATTGATTGACCAACTAATTAGTCCCTGAGAACTTAGAATATAAATGCAGAAATATAATATTATTATGGCACCAATATATCTAATTTTTGCTTATGCACCTTTAATATTAGTTGCTGGATGATTTTATTGTAGTTAGTTATGCATAACTTTGCCTAGCAAGTTATGTTAGATTGTATTCGTGGTCCCAAAATGACTGAATACAAAAAAATAATTGAAACTGTTTACAACTGGAACTCAACCCCAATACTAACTCCAACTAAATTCTCTTCAAATTTAAAGGTCACGATCTAGGCATCTACTTCTAGTCATGCACTCACCATCTTCCATTTAGAGAACATATAACAATATCCATTAATGACTGAGAACATCAGAATAGGCAGTAATAAGAAAAACATCAAAAACTAAGTACCTGGTGAATTTTTGTAAAAATTAAAGTTTGGGTGTGAAATATGTAAATGCATAAGAATTGCGTGGTATGTATGTAAATTTCCCCATTATAAAAATACTTGAAACAAAAAGGTTACCCATGAGAATATATCATCTTCCTGGGAACTTGATGCTGGACTCATGAGACTTCTGCTGCGAGCAGTCCACCGCTGCTCTATAGGAGCTGGAGCTGGCACATTTTCTTTCTCTATAAGTTTCTTCAACTCCTCCATATATTGTAAATCCATCATGCTAGGGCTTGCAAGAGTTCCTACAGGGAAGCAGATCTCTGATACCCATTGCTGCCCACCACAATCAAAACCCAATATTTCATCGCTCCAACCTATTCGGTACCCCTCTGATTTTTTCCAGTATTCTGCCTCAGCTTTGTTCACTTCTATGATATGATCTTTGTTAAGAGGGTCTAAAGCAAGAAGTTTATCCCTCAGCTCAGTAAAGGATAGTTGATCTATATCTGGTTCATCAGGACTCTCACTTGCTCTGCAAACATCTAATAATCGGTAATAACAGAAAAAAAAAAGAAAAAAAAAGAACAAAATGTGATGCTTCCAGGCAGAAATCATATTATCAGGAAGAAGGCAATAAAGCAGACTATTAAGGGGCCTGTTGATAGTGATAAATGGAATTAGTCATATTGTCTTGGTTTTGGCAAATTGTAGGGAACAAACTTAAATTAACTAAAAAATATCATGTCAGAAACTAAACCAAGATGAATAATTTGGTAAGACCAGGTTGAGTTTGGGATCCTGTAAACCAAACCAAATGGGGTTATTTGCAAAAAACAATCAGACAAAAAAAGTGTTGGAGGATGACATGAACAGTAGGATAAAATAAGAAGAAAAAGAGAGCTTTCCATAAAGAACCAGACAAGTGAAGAGTGACGTCAGATGGGGCCTAGTTCTTAGACAGTAGATTTAGAACTTTGAAATGATCAAAATATTAGGTATCCAAGCTTTCTTATCTTGTCTTCTGTTCATACTAAAGGTGTAAACTTCCATGCTGAAAATTAAACACAGCTGCATAGCATAATAGAGCCAGCCAACAAATATAGGAAAAGTAAATAGCTTTCCTTTTAAGGTAATTTTAGTTGGCCACTCCAGGTTAAAAAGAGAATAAAATCAAGAAAAATGAAATATACTTTCAAACTGAAAAAAAGGAAAAATCTGAGAAACAAATGTCAACAAGCTATTTCAAGCACGTTCCAATTAGATCACAGGTTTGCCAGATTATTGTGCAGCCACAAAACTCGCTTAAATTAAAGGCCAACAAAAATTCCACTAGATAAAGTTCAATAAATGGAGTAATACTTCATCTATAAATCAACTACATAGCTAATTAACTTACCTATGTTTCTTGAGTGACTCGCGAAGTAGATGACGGGTATATTGTACTGCTTCCTCCTCTTCAAATTTCTGTGGCATTTTTGGTTTTTTCCACTTTGAAAGAGGATTACAATGAACAATAACAACCGTGTCAGTGTAAGGAATCCACAAGTATTTCACATGTTTATTTTCAGCAAGCCATTTCCTGCAAATGCAGGATTGTAAATATTAAAGGAATTCATTAAACATAAAAAGCATCCTTGACAAAAATAATAATAATAAACTTTCTAATGGACATCAAATATTAGATATAGTGAAATAAGGTTATCCATGCTCTGAAAAAAATAATATATATAATTACTTGTGATTTTTTCTGATTTCATTCATATCAGATACAAATGTATGCTCCACAAGCTCATGCCGATCAACACATTGAATGGTCACTTCTGCGATCACTCCCAACCCACCTAGGCCACAGCGAGCTAGATAAAAAAGTTCTGGATCTTTTTCAGGAGAAATCTCCATCGTTCCTTTTGCAGGGGTTACTAATTTCATGCTAACAACTTGTTCATCAATAGGAGGTAGCCTTGCTCCAGTACCATGGGCACCAACCTGAAGCGGATATCATAAAAATGAATATGAATGTCTATGCAATGGTGAGTGGAAATCTTATCTGTCATAGATAACTGAAGCAATAATAACAAGCATTGTTTTGTCCATGAGAAATTGAGAACGCACTCACAAAACTAACATTTGACAAAACGGGTGATCGAAATTATATGTAGTGAGGAGAGCTTGGGCCGCCTCGGCAGCAAACACAATGCTTTCAAACTTATGTAACCATAAATGAAACTTGTTAGATAAAATAGTGTCAACAAATTCATTTATGATCTTCTGACACTGCATCAAAACATTGAACTTAAGATCGATGAATTGCAATTATAGAACTCCCACACAAAAATTACTTTGAGATGGTAAAAAGAATTCTATTCGGATGGAATTATAGGAGAGGATAACTTAATGGGCTCGATGAGAAGATCCACAAAAGCAAGGGAAGCTAGACAAGAAGAAAGGTCTAAGCTAACATGACTAAAAGTTGTAGATGTTGATTGAGAGAATATAACTAAAACCAAAATTAAAACATAATAAAAAGAAAGTAAAGTGAAGAGCAATGTTAAAATAAAACCAAATTGTTGAGAAAGGAATGGGAATGATGCCATGCACTTGAACGACATCCATTATGTGCATGGTTCTAAGTCAAAAAAACCACCACCCTAATAAACAAAGAGGCCATAAAAAAATAAAACATTTTATGTAATCATATAACAATAAATATAGGTTATTAACAATATCATATGAAAATTGTCACAAGTCATCTCTGGAATGACTAAATAAGGATAGAGCATCAAAAGCTCTAGCAATTCAGGTGGTGAATGGTAAAGGCAGAGATACGTAGAGCAGAGCTGGCAATAGTCACGAGGAAAATGTTAAATGGGAAGGCATAGATATGTAGAATAGAGTAGAGCTGGAGAAAGGGTTGAGGATAATGTTAAATAGGGCTTGCATCAGATAAAAGTAGACGATGGATTTGAGAGATTAACAAATCAAAATAAGATATAGTACAGCGACCAAAGTGCGCCATACTAAGCCTCAGCGAGTCCAACAAAGGAAATTGAACTATTTAGCAAATCCTAAAAAACCTAAAGTTCATGCATCATTAAATTCGAAGCATATAGTGTTAACATGGCTCAAGCTACGATACCTTCTTTGGTATTATCATAAAGCTTCTAATGAAGCAAAGCACATTCCAAAACACAAACAAGCGTCTAATGCTACAGGAATTTATACAGGTTTAACTTAACTTTCCCATTATATCTGGGATGCATATGGATGCAGTAGAATCAAACCCATGGTTCCTTTTCCATTGTTGACAGCTCGAGAGAAAGATGAGACAGCTAGATTGAGGAGTAAAATTTCATTTAGATGAATCAACTAGCACCAGGATTATGAAGAACAGAATCTTATTCAATGGACAAACCAGCCATGTGACTAGATCAGCCATACATGATGATCATGAATTAGTTCTCTATGGAAAGAGCTTAGATCCAATCCCATAGATATTAATGTAATTGCATGATTAACTAATCAAACATCTCCAAGTCTAGCACATTGCTCCATGACTGATTCATAGTGCTCCCAGTCCTTGTTAGAAGATTATGTGGATCATTTAATTGGGTAAAGAATATTGCAAGCTTGCTGTTTTCTTAGGGTCTGTTTTGTTTGAAGGAAGTGGAGGCAATGCATTTTACTTGACATTTCATATTGGTGTCAAAGCAATTATTAGGCGGTTGAATTCAACTAAGAAACATAAAAAAATTGACAATTTCATTATCAATCCTAGAGAAAAGCTAAAAGAAAATTTTATTGGTCATCATTGTGACTAATATGTCTCCAGCGAACAAGAAAAAAAATCTCAATATAATATCATCAAACAATCAAGAAAAAATACTTATTTTAGTTCAGCTTGTCAAGAATCAAACAAGGAGGTGATAACTAATTTCAATTCAGTTACTTTAAAATTTCCAATGACATTCTCATTTTCTCTCTTCCGATTCATAGAACCAAAGGGTATGCTTGGTTTGAAGGAATTGGATAGGATGCAAATGTATTTTACTTCATATTTTTATATTAAATGATTGACAACAATGGTAACTAGTAAGTAATTATTTTTTAATTTAAAATTATGAATTAAATAATTTTTAATTAACAACTAACTACTAAATTCTATTAAACAATGGGAAGCAAAATTTTTCGCTGGATCATTGTGGCTCATATATTCCCACAAAAAATAAACGAAAATTCAATTTTCATCTACCATATATATATATATATATATATATATAATATAAGAAAATTGCTCCTCAACCAAACAAGTGGGTGGAAAACTGATTTCAATTCAGTTCCTTAATCATTCTCATTTGCATTTCCACTTCATTTCATCTTATTCAATTCACTCAAACCAATCAGGGACTCAATGTTAAAAATACAAACTACAAAGCTATTACTATTAAAATTTTACAAGTATATAAGAAAATGACTATAACTATTGATGCTCGCATGGAAAGAGTTAACATAGTCCATAAGCTAAAACATTCACCCAAAAAAAAAAAAACAATAAAACTGAAAACTAAATAAAATAATAGAAATTTAAGGAAAGGAGTGACAAAAATGAACATAGACCTGCACAATACCGCCGATCTGCTGTTCCCTGATGGAAGCAAAATTCTGTAGTGTAAGCCCGTGCTCTTTGAGCGAGTCCACGAGCTGCGAAACCCTTGCCCCAGCCTGCACTCGAACTCTCTTCTTCTCCTTATCCACTTCGAGCACCTTATCCATGAGAGCGAGATTGACCATCCCCGCTCTCTGCAGCCCGATCCCATTGGGAGAGAGGCCAGAGCCAACGGGTCGGATCTTTTGGCCGCGCTCGTGGGAGTCGCGAACAATCTTCTCCAGCTCCTCAAGGTTCTCCGGCTGTAGGAAGACGCGAGTGTAGACCTCGTGAGTGCCACTCCAGTTAGTAACAGCGTGAAGATCTTCGGGCAGCGGAGCGTAGCGGAAGATCTGAGCCTTCTTGTGCTTCGCGTTCTCAGAGAAGGGGAAGGAGTAGTAGGTTGCGACGCCGCAGCCGAGGGTGAGGACGAAGTACCCAGCATACTTCCTGAATTCGGAATCTGATGATGAAGAGGAAAATGGGCGGAAGTGATCGAGCTGAGGGCCTGGGCTTAGGATTTGAGAGCGGCTGACGGAAGACCGGAGCAACCCGGCGCTCCGCCGGCCACAGAGCCAGCGCAGCATTGAATTCTACTCCCTCTCTCTCTCCCCCTCACCCTCTAAAAGAATTTGAAATTTATAAATGGATTTACCGACATCTAAATAATTCAAAAATAAGTTCATAAAAATTTTAATTTTCATTTAAATAAAATAATAGTAATTATTATTTTTTAATTCATAAGATGGTCAAAAGTACTGAGAACCTAAGTTGAGCACTAATGCCTCATTTAGGATATGGTATTATAATTATATTTTGAAAAATTTGTGATAAAAAATTTATATTTTCTAATTTAATTTAATTTAGAGCTACAATTTCACTTTTGTAATATAAAAAAATTTGTATACTCATTATAATTTTTTTAAACAGTAGTTTTTTCTAGAAATAAAAAATATATGTAGAGTTTATAGGACACATTCTCGAGATACAAACAAAGATAATATTATGTATTTTAAAATCATCAAATCACACAAATTAGAAATAAAAAATAAAATTTTAAAATTTACAAAACTTCTTAAGATTTATTTTGCTCTAATTAAATAATGAAAAAGTTCAAAATCTCTATTTTTGATATTTATATATTTAATACTTAAAATTAGCTATTTATTTATCTAATATTTTTTTATACTTAAAAATATAAAATTGTGCAAATTGGTGACACCATAAATTTTATATTGCTTTTAGTGAATATTTTCAACCTTAACAAGTCACTGACATCTCCTTTAACTAAAATAATAATAATGCTCTCAAGACATACATTTGGAAGTAGGGGACTTTCACAAAACAGTTTAAAAGAGAAAAATGTTGAATAAAATTTTATTTTATTTTATTTCTCCTTTTGAGTACACTTTCATGCCTTCATTTTATTATAAAATTGATAATCATTACCATTTTCCTAAATATATCTTTAAAAATAAATTAATTAATGAAATCAGTTCAATATAAGTGGGAACCTTATGCTTAAATAGTAAAGATGGAAGTGCATATGATTAAAGTTTTTTTTTTTTTTTTGAAATATTTGGTAATTTAATCGTAAATTAAACACATAATATATGGGACTTAAATCTAAGACTCTTGGTTAAAGTCAGTTCAACCACTAGGAAGATGTCTTACATGCATATCATTAAAGTTGATATATTATTGCATTTTTCTTCCAAATCATTATTATATATCTGTTATTTGATTTATGTGGGCTGCGTAATGAAGTTAGGAGGCATTATCAGCATCTGCAATTTTTGCTATTATTTATGAGAAATATCGTGTTATTTGATTCATAGCTTCACACTAAAAAGTTTATTTGAGTTTGTTGCATTGCAATTATGAGAAAAATGGTTTTTTTAAACTCATGTACTTAATAGAGAAACTTGACTAAAATAAACGAAAGAGGGAAAGAAAAGTTAATTTCTTATTTTGGAAAACATTTTATGAGTTGCCATGTAGGATTTGAACTCCATTGTCACCCCCACCTCTAAAGCTTGCTCTCAAGGCAAATTCTCTCTCTCTCTCTCTCTCTCTCTCTCTCTCTCTCTCTCTCTCTATCTCTTTGTTACACCATCAAAGTCTATTGAGGACAGTTGTAGTTGTCTAAAGAAATAACAGTGAAATTTTTGTAAGAAAATTATTAATATTGAAGTAGTATATCTGTTTGAAAATTTTAGTTGATTGAGCTCTAGTTATTTTTAAAAAAAACATAATAAAATACTTTTATGCGCATGTGATAATTTAAAGTTTTATTTTAAATGACATCAAATATAATGATAATAATTTTTTTTGATTTAATAGATAATCATAAGTTCACTATTTGACATTTATATGACACTTAAAATACTACTAGTGATGCATCTTGATCTAAAAGCAACCGATCGAAGTTGAATCGCTTAAAATATCCTCGAACTTTGGGATATCAAATCCAAATAGCTCTCAAACATGGAGTGTTTATAGTCAAATCGAGCATCTCGACGGATCTAACGAGGATCTAATAATTCACTTCATTTGAGCATTAAAATACTTAAATATACATCAAATGATCAAAGAATCATTTTGAGTCGTCGATGGAGAGGAGTGGTTATTTTTATGTATTTCTGACGTCACTCCTCCAATCTATAAATAACCCCTCATTCTTTATATGAAGGGAGCCGAAGGAGAGGGAGGAGAGAGTTCTAAAGCTTGAAGATACTCCATAATCGAAATTTCGGCGATCGCACCACCCGTTGGTTGTCAACCACGGCCGGCCGTAGTAGCCGATCCGCCATCGTTGATCCCGTGGTTCTCCATCATCGCTAGCAATTGTTACCCACGCGACTACATTTGTTCCCTTCTCATATACAATTGTAATCCCGTTATCGGAAGATTTTGTACTCAAAACAAATACAGTGGAAGATTTTCTGGACTAGCTCCATGGTTTTCCTCTTTTGAGATTTTCACGTAAAATTTTGGAATTTTCTTGTTACTCTTTAAATACCAAGATTTCACAAGAAAGCTAAGGCATAAACTTTACTCTAATTTTTAGCATAGCGTTTGGCGCCATCGTGAAAAGAACTCCTCAATCATAATTTTTGTGAATACCCACATCATGGCCAATAGGCGTAATACTTATAACAACGGAGCCTCCCGCTCCAACTCTCACTCGAACCAATCCAACCAAGGGCGTAAACTACCTCACTTCCCACGATAGGTGTGACTATCGGTGAAAGCAGAATCTCTTTAGAAGATCGTGTGCCGAATGGAAGAGTCTCAAAAAATGAGATGATCCGACTTTTGCGATGAACACCACTACTGCGTGAAACACATCTCCTCGTGATATTGATTTCCCCGCTTTCTAGTTCTATCATCACGTGCAGCTCAACTGACTGCTAATCCACCAATTATTGCTGGTAGCTTGGCACATTCTCGTCCTATTGACTCCACTCGACATGTTATACGTGTAGAATTACGACGCTTAATGCAAGATGAATTTCACCTTGAAGACAGAAATCATCCTCCCCTCCGCTATGAGGAATCCTCACCGAAGTTATTCTTCAACATTCTATTCCCGTGGGTTTCAAGCTCAAGCATTGATTCCTGATGACGACCCACATGAACACATTGACCATTACAGGACTATCATGCATATCCAACGAGCTCCTAACACACTGCTTTGTCAGGTCTTTTCCGTTACCCTCAAGGGGCAATCTCGCACTTGGTTCTACTCCCTCCCAAAGGAATCCATTCAAACCTTTAACGAACTCGCCAAGATTTTTGTAGAACAGTTCATTACAAACCAGAGGATCATTAAAGATTCCTCCCATCTCTCCGATTCATCAAAATGAGTGAATCACTTAAAGAATACTTCCGAGATTCTCCTTAGGCGCCAAATACATGGGTAGACCACGAATTATTGAGAGGAATTTTTCTTGGAGGGTTCTCAGCCTTTCTACCATCGCTAATGCAAGATACAACCGCCATATGTCGACTCGGTTCACCGTGTGGAAGCGCAAATTTTTGCTGATAAGGTTATTAATGTCCATCGAAAATAATTTGAACAATCCACAGGAAAATATAAGAGTACTCTGAAACACAGATCAAAATCTCATTAGAAAAAGCAACAAGGCAATCATGATCTCCCTCCAAGACCCCCGCATCAACGACGCGAACCACGACTGGAATACACGGCGCTGAACACATCTCGTGTTAACGTCTTGTTGGCTATTCGAGATGAAGAGACCATCAAGTGGCTACATCCACTAAAACCAAATTCAGGAAATCAGGAGCAATACTATCACTTCCATAAGTTGTGGACATACTACTTGGGTGTGTAAATAACTTAAAGAAAAATTAGAGGCTCATTCAGGGGATATCTACGCCAATTTATGCAAAACCAACCGCTTAAGCAAACATAACTCCAACTGGGGCAACCGGATAATCCACAAAAAAACATAATAGCCAAATAGTTGGAGAAATGCGATTACAAGTGAGCCGCTACTATATAATCAAATATTCATCGCCACCTTTGAAAAGTCGGAGTTAAAAAAATCTTGTATTAATCATCTCATCACTTTTAATGACTCAGACTTGGAAGGAGTCCAAGTTCTGCATCAAAATCTTGTTGTCATCAGTGTAGGGATTGGTCCCCTATTATGTTGTTAAAAGAATTTTGATTGATAATGAGAGTTTCATTGATGTTTATTTTACTCAACCTTTCTTAGCATGGACCTGGTTAAGGAAAAACTTCAACCCGCTGCAGGACCGTTATATGGGTTTGATAATCACCACATGCAGTGGAGGGGACAATCACTCTTCCCATTGTTCTGGATTTCAACAAGTCACTCACTCAATTCAATTCATAATGGCCAAGTCAAATTACATACGCTATCTTTGGAAGACCCCTTCAATCAATATTCGGTCTTTGTGCCTCTGCCTCATCTTAAGATGAAATTTCAAACTCCCATTGGGTTTGGAGTGGTCTGTGGAAACCACAAATAGCACAATCATGTTACCTCAGATAAGCTCAACCAAGCCCTTCGGTGACCTTCAACATCAAGAATTTTAATTTTTAAGATAAAAGAAGTACCTTAGAGGGTTTTGCCCGTAAAAGACTTGCTCCTCACTTCGTTATCAAATGACCAACCGTCAAGTTATGACCAAAGATCCAGAAGAAAAAATCTTCTCTAAAACTTGGAGCGTGGAGGGTCTCTGAAAAGTGTTATATATAATCCTTGATGCATAAATATTATAGTCTTTAATTTACCTCGTTTATCTTTTCCTCTCCACCTCTTGTCTTTTGTTAACTTTCTTTAAAAATGTATATTATCCCTTTTGTTAAGTTATCTTGTGACAATATTGTATCACCGATATATCAAAGTAATGAGTTTATGACTTTTTCTTACAAGCTTGTTTCTTCTTCATTTAATCCTTCCACTTGAGAAATATATAACTCACGTTGTATCTCAATCAGGCATGATCAATCCCAAGGGGACTTGATCGAACCTCTTCCATACGTAAGTCAAGTAACACTTTGGTCGATACCATGATAAAAAGGTTCTTGGTGGACTTCCAACCTCTTTCACATTAACGTCATCGGGTAACTCTGACAAATAACCTCGGATGGGTCAAAAATCCTCTACGGATTCAATTCAACCTCAATCAGTTAACGTCGCCGTAACACCTTGACAAATAACCTCGATATGTCAAAATTCGGAATTGATTCGACCTCTTCGATAGTTAAGCGTTATCGCACTCGACAAACAACTGATAGTCAAAAATCTCCTAAATTCAACCTCTTCACAGTTACGCGCATCGTCGAGCAAAGACTCGACAAACAACATGATAGTCAAAGGTCCGGACTTCCCACTCTTACGAGTTAACGTCATCGGGTAACACTCTGATAAACGACCTCGGATGGGTCAAAATCTTCAGCGGATTCAATTCAATCTCTTCCATACAGGTTAATGCCATCGAGTCACACTCTAACAAATAATCTCGGATAGGTCAAAAATCTTCATCGTCCGGAGAATCTCCGTGGTCATCGTCGCGGTCATCCCCTACTTCTGCTGCGATTCTGACCACCCCCGTCGACCGCTAACCACTACTGGCGGTCACCCGCTGACTACCGTCAGTCCGCCACCATCGCCGGAAATCTCGCGGTCCGCCATCGTCGTTGTCATTCATCGCTGCATCGATCATCGCCGCTCCGTTATGCTGCCGACCACGTCGGCCGCCAACCACTGTACCGGCTCATCACCATCGCATCGCTGGTCACCACCATCATCGTCGGCCATCTCCACCACCATCGTCGCCAGTCATCCCCGTCGACTACTGACGCCGGCCGCCACCGCCCATCATCACCGTCGCCGGTTATCGTCGCCGATCATCTCCCTCAACTTCGTGGTCACAAGCGGTTGACGCCTTTTTGAGAAAGCCAGCGTCTGACTACGGGCCTGATCGCCTCCGACCTCCTCTTAAGAAGAGGACACTCAAGCATATGAAGAGTGTGCCTTCTCCTTTGGCCTAGGGTTTTATAGACTATAAGGCAAAAGGTCAAAAATCGTAAAAATTTACAAAAACCCGCTCAAAACCTCCCAAAACAGTGAAAATGAGCGAAGACAAAAAACTCGTGGGCTTTCATGCGCAGCTCATGGCTGCGGTCCTCGCCCGCTATGGCTCGTCGTCCGTGTTCGACCCGCCGTTCGCCATTCATACGACTGCCCGGCCCGTTTACGCCTCCATTATTCGGCCGTCGATCCATGCGACCAACCCCAGGGTCTTGGGAGCCAGCGAGTGCGAGTGCCACTGCCGCCCATGGGCTGCAGAGAACACCTATATCTTCGAATGGGTCCATAACTCAAATCACGCATGTATCCACATACATGCTGTACTTCCGTGATCATAATCTTTAGATCCATGAAGATCTTTCAAAATGTATGATTAATGAACAAATTTAATTGAATTTGTTATTTTCAATTATTTGATGTATATATTTTGGATGATTGAAATAATATTATATAAAATAGGAGGCGATATGACACTTAAAATACTACTAGTGAGCCGCGAATCTTGATGCTAAAAGCAAGTCGATGAAGTTGAACGGGAGATCAAGCACTTAAAATATCCTTAAACTTTGGGATATCGCTTAAATCTCTAAATAGCTTTCAAACATGGAGTGTTTATAGTCAATCGGCATCTTGTGGGGATCTAACGAGCTCAAGATCTCATAATTATGACTTTATTAAGCATTCAAATACTTAAAATACATCAAATGATCAAAGGAATCATTTTGAGCCGTCGATGGAGGAGTGGTTGATTTTCATGTATTTACAGATCACGCTCCTCCTATAAATAGCCTCATTCTTTATGAGGGGCCAGAGAGAGAGAGAGAGCTCTAAAACTTGAAGATCCTCCAAGCATAATCGAGCCACGATCGACGACCACCCGTTGGTTGTCAACCGCCGCCGCCGGTCGCCGCCGCCATCGCTGATCCTTGCCGTCGTTGATCTCCGTCGTTCTCCATCACCTGCTACCACTAGCAATTATTACCACATGAACGTGACTACATAACTGTTGTTCCTTTCTCATACAATCTGTAATCCGTTCTGGAAGATTTTGTACTCAAACAAATACATAGTGGAAGATTTTATCAGTCCGTAATTTTTCCCTCTTTCAGGGTTTTCCGTAAAATTCGGAGTTTTCTTGTTCACTCTTTAAATACATGTATTGATGGTTCATAATAAAATAAACTCTTTCACTCTGAATTGATTTTCTAGCATAGCGGACATCATAAGTTTATGTATCATATAACATGAAAAATGCAACAAGTAATGTCAACATAATCATGGTTGAAGAAGATATTATCTAAAAAAAGCATAGCCCATGCTTCCATACATATCCCTCTTACACACTATAAGAGCTCTCTCAAAGTGTTTATTTTTAAAATTACCATCCCTCAGCCAAACATTTATCAAGCATCCTACTACTTTTACTCATCTCCTTTAACTCCTCACCAGATAAATATTTGCCAATGTGTAACACAATGAATAAAGCAAACTCAGCTAATCCAAACATTGTTTTCTTCCTTCTAATGTCAAGCATAATAAAATATCCCTCATTCATTCTACATTATCAGTCACCCTCAATAACAGTTAATAGATCAGAGCACTAAAAAACTTCATTTTAGATTCTCTGAAGACATAATTGAAGTGATATCTCTTAACTTTGACAAAGATATCATTAATCTCCAATACTTCAGATAATTTTTTTATAGCACCCTTAACCTTATATCAAACTCGAGCACTATAATATCACTCAATCAATTGATTTGATCAGATATTTGCATATATAACAAAACAATACAAATGAGTTATTTCTAAATACATAATGAGTAAAAATATAATGAATTCATGTTTGAACCATATCTATGAATGATGGTGGAATGAAGATCAAATAAAAATCAAATCTTGTTTGGTGCATGTTTGAATAATGATTAAATAATCTTTGAATGATTATCAATTCATGATTGAACATGGATTAAATATCCTCAAAGTATATTTAAATAGTATTTGAAAAATAAAGCATTTTCAAATAATTTTTGAACTATGATTAAATTATCTCCGGAGAATCTTCAAATAATGACTAAAGAAAGATTGAATTCATCTTTGAACTATCTTCAAATAATAATTGATTCATTTTTGTTCATGAGCAATCTATATTTGATCATCTTTCGATCATAATCTAAACAATGATTGAACAATTGTCCATTCATTTTTATTCATAAGAAAAATATGTTTAATCGTGTTTCAACCATTATTCAAAGATGATTTGAAGTTGATTTATTTATTATTCGATTATCATTCAATTAAGATCCTAACGTATAATATGATATCTACCGACATTTTTAGATTTATGATATACTTATCAGTATTTTGTGTTTAAGATTAAAAGTGTGAATTTTACATTTAATCTCAATGAACTCAAATGAATATCATTAATTTTTATAGATGATGAATGAAAAGAGATGGTTATCATCAAATATCACTTTAATACATATGTTGGAAAACAAGAAGATATTGGGAAAAGTAAGGATCAAGGAGCTCTAATGATAAAAAAAATTGTGTGATTTTTCAACAAGGGTTCTAAATTCTTTAAATAAAAAAAATTAAAAAGTAAGGCTACTTTAAATGTATAATTGTTCATTCTTTTTCTAATATGTAAGATATTAGGGTTTCTTGGGATTTAACCTAAATTCCACCAAACAATAAAAACAACAACTTAAAAATCTCATCTCCTCCATTTTACGTTAATCTCAAATTTAAAAGCTATTTGGTTGTATGAAAATAAAATACACCGTAAAATAATTACAATGCCATTCTGCATACTTTACTTTACAAATGTTTGATTGAAAATCTTATAAATATAGATTTTTTTTTTATGTTTAGTTAAGTGAATATAATATAATGTATTTGACAATGATCGATGAGAGTAATGACAAGCATTAGGAAGTGATGGTTGGAGGTGTCAATAATTGACCTCACTTGATAATCTCATAAACTCGACTAAAAAAATTTGAGTTGGAGTTGACCTAAAGAATTTTCGGATCGGATTTCAATCAAACTCAAAATTAAGCTAATTTTAAACCCCTGCATTGACGGTGGTGGCTTGTAATGGTAGTTGACATTGACGGTGGCTAGTGAAGGTGGGTGGCGGCAGTGGTGGCAGGGGTGGTGATGGTCGGTGGTAGGGGCCACCAGTAATAGTCGATGATAGCAATGGCCGACGGCTAGTGATGGTGGTAGTCGGCTGCTAGCGGGAGGGCGTGAGTGGTGGTCCTCACTTTGCACCAAATGGTATATTTATAATTAGCCCAACTTAAATGAATTCAAAATACATTGAATTTAAACTAAATGACATAGCATTTTCAAAATTCCTACATTCCAAATACAATATACTTACTTTACAGCAAACAAAACAACCTCTTAATAAATCGTGTTGGAAGTTGGATTGACGGGATATAAAAAAACTAAACTGCGTGAAGGAGAGATGAGAAGATATTATTAACCACATGAAGGAAAAAAAAAATGGCGAGGGCGGCGCAACCGACAACAGTGGAAGAAATCAACAGTCACACTTAGGGGGTGTTTGACAACAAATTTATTAAAAATTTACACTGTTAAATTCAATAAATTCTGTCAAATGCAAAAAAAAGATTTACTAAGTCCCAGATTTAATAAATCCTGCAGCAAATCTGCTAAATCCTCTTAAATCGCCGATTCAAGGTTAAATTTTTAGTTGCTATGTTTTTTTTAGAAAAATTTACATATATAGCACACAAATCTTATGCATTTACATATCTAACACCTAAAGTTTGATATTTACAAATATAACTTATTTCCTATGCTTCAAAAGTTGAATTTTATTTCAAAAAATTAAGAAAAGATTATTTTCATTATAATAATAAAGATTTAAGTGTCATATATGTAAATATTTATATTTAGGTGTTAGATATGTAAATATATAAGAATTATGTGCTATGTATGTAAATGCCCTTTTTTTAATCCTTTTAAAAAATCTTAATTTTAAATAATTCATTTAATTACTAATTTTTCTTAATTAAAATATTATAAAATTAATTTTAATTTAATATTATTAACTATTTATTAATATATAATTATAAGTTAATTATAATTTATTAATTATAATTATTAATTAGATTTAAGTAATTTTAGCTAATGTAATATTTGATAGTTTTAATTTAATTTAACTTAATTTAAACTAATTTAATAAAATATTATTGAAGATTAACTTATAAGCTATTAAAATTAAATTATAATTTAAAAAATATAATTATAATTGTTATACATTTGATAGTTAACTAATTAAAAATTTGGAAGAGTTCCTATAGTTTTATTCCTTCACATGCTTTAATCTAATTTAATTCCTAAGATATTAATCTACTAATAGAATTTAATAGCTATTAATTTTAATTAATTAATAGTTAATATTAATATATAGTACTTTAAATTAATATTAATACTATTAATTAATTAATCAATTAATATAAATTTAAGTTAATTTTAATTATGTACTACTAATAATTTATTAATTAAAAAAAACTTTTCAAATCTTAACAAACTTAAATCCTAAAATAACTTACTAAACATCTCTGGATTTAGCAGGATTTAACTAATCCTTTTCGAAACACTTTTCAGAATTTAACAGCTCACGATTTACTAAATCCTACTTGAAATAAATCAAATCTATTACCAAACCCCCTTAGATGACATAGAGCTAGCGCGGAGAAGATAACTGAGAAGATGAGTTCTGACCCTTCGATGGCATGGCCGAAGAAAATGGCGACGTCGGAGAAGGAGATGCAGGCGAAAATGTGGCCGACGGTGTGGAAAAGGTCGGGGCTGAGCTAGGCGATGAAGAACTTGCAGATCAACTTGAAGATTAGGGCTGGAACCGCGACGCCCAAGGCTTCCATCCAAAGCGAGCTCATCAAAGAAACTGGAGTGAGGCGAGAAATCACGGGTAGGGGAACACATTACTGATTAAAGAGTGGACTCTAATAAAGGATAATAAATAATTTGCCATTGGGGTTTTTATATACATATCAGTCGAAATATATCTATTTACATATTTCACATCTATACCTAAAAATAGTATTCCGTCAACCTCTCATGAACCCATTCTAGCGTGAAAACTCAAACGGAGACTAAAAGAGTCTAAGTAATATTTAAGTTTAGGATGTGAAGCATATAAATAGATATATTTCGGATGCTATGCATGTAAAAACCCCTAATAAATATTGTAAAACTAAAGCTATTTGTAATTTAACTTAAATTTATTTAATTATTTTTTTAATGAATTAACATATCATTTTACGCTAAGCATAATTTAATACATTTAATTATAATTGTTATAGATTGATAATTAATTAATTCATGATTAGTAAATGAAAGAAAATTACTAATCAATTAATTTAATAAATAATTATTAAGAAGATATCAATGAATATTAAACTATTAACTCATGATTAAGTAATTTAATAAAATTTGTTAATGAACAATTAACTTAATAAATAATTAATGATCATTATAATTAAAATTTATAAAAATTAATTAAATTTGATAATTAAATCATTGATGTGTAATTTTAAACTCATATATATATATATATATATGGAATGTTAAGCCTTAGCTCAGTTTGGTAAAACTTTTGGATTCGTCTCGTTTAAAGTTCTAAGTTTATTTGTCTTTGCTTTGAAAGGCTAAAACGGAGTTTTCATGAGATGGACAAAACTCATTTCAAAAGACATTATTCAAATGGGTATCAAAATTAAAAATTTAAATTCTCAAAAGCAAAACGCACTAAAAAAGCTCTCCCAAATGAAGCCTTAATGTTAACTAAAAGTACGCACCTCGACTTGAATGCACATCTCCGTATTGGGAGCGAAATGGGATCCACAATCTCACACTTAAACTCATATTTAGACTAACATATTTAAATATTAAAATAAATTATCAAATATTTTCATAATATTTAACTTAATTTAACATCTTTTATATTAAATAATTTTAAAATTTAACTACCTCACAATTTACTAAATACAAATTTAAAGAATTTATTAAATTATACAAGTTAATTCCTATTTACAGCCAAACAGCCCCATAAAATCAAAATATTCCATCAAATATATAATTAGCCACACATTATAAATTGTTTTCTAACAGTTATATTATATGGCAAAACTCGTGCTCCCGCAGCGTTCACATTTATTGACTGTGTGGGGCCCAGTCGCTTCAGCAGCCAGTAATCCTGCTAAAAACCCTGGGTGAATTATTGGGTGCCAAAAAAACAGTGCAGTTTCCACTGACTTATTTTACCGCCTACTTTCTTCAAATCGTCTGGCTTCAAGCGGAACCGGTTTACTTTTACGAGACTAATCGAGGGTACAGCGCACCGCTCCGTTGCTTGAGCTGTCTGAACACCGGGTAGGGATTTTTTACCGATGGATGACTTTAATTCGAATCAAGCTTCTGTCTCTCTCCTCGCCATTTCCATTTAGGCCTATGTGGCAGATGGAGCCGAAGCGGCGCTACTCTTTCTAACCCTTGCCTATGGGATTTTGAATCTGTTCTCGGTTCTTTGACCGCGGTATGGAATTCTGATCTGCGGATTCTTGTGGTGTGTTTAGTTTTTATTTGAGGCGTATCTGATTGGATTTTGGCCACCGTGGTTGGGATATTCACTGTTAAGAGATTCTTGGATCATTTATTGCCTTGCCTTCCTGGATCTATGTTGAAGGAAAGAGTTGTCTATGCTTGGTTTGTGCTTTTGGTCCCATGTTGCCTATCTAGGGAAATGTGCTATATTTGGGTTCTTTTGATTGCGTGTTTCTTAATCTGGTGTTTTTTAATGGCTGTTTGGCGTCTTTCGTTATATAAATCGTCTATATCATCTCTAGGAATGTTGCTACAAGTTACAAGTTGTATTTGAAGATTAAAATTTGCAAGCTGAGTTTATTTATTTATTTTTGGCTACAATTGTGATCGTGTCATGTATAGTTACAAACTTGCATTCATTTTTTTGTTGAAAGTTTTTGGTTCGTTGTATTTGTGGCAGTAGATTGCATGTTATAATATTTTCTGATCGTCCTTTTTTTTTTTTTAAACTTCTCCAATGCGCTCTGAACACCCAGTCTTCTATTGTGAATAAATTTGAACCATCTACAATTCCGAACTCATAAAGCTTTCAGTCATTTAAAGCCTTGAGTTGCTAGAGCTAATTGTCATCAAGTTGCCCAAGAATCAATCCTTACTTGACCCTCATATTTTGAGCTACTGAACTTGCTCGAGAACTCATTCAATTGCCCACTGACTAACGAATTTGATATTTTGCAATCTGACTCTTTTGGGAAGTTTTTGAACACTTCCTCATCTGAATGACTTCTATTCAGAACATGTTGACCTTTTGACAAAGGCTTTGGGAAATTCTATAGGCAACACAACATGGTAATTGGCATGCCAGATAAACATGAATTTTACTTCATCGAGGCACTTATTGTCGAGTTGGTTGGAGACTTGGAAACTTTAAACTTTATTTGCTTTGCCAATTTAGCCTTTTAGACCTCTATGCCAACTTTAGAATTTCTTGTCAGCTTCTTCAAGGACATCATTTTAAAAGTAGCTCTTCAAATCTATTATTAGGTATCATCATCTTGGCTCCCTCCACGTGCAAATTTACTCGGGGAAAACTCACTGAGAATATGCTATCTCCTTAAAGGAGCATGAGGTTCTTTCTTATCGAAAGATACAATGACTTCAATAGTTATAGCCAAAACTCCAAATGCCTAAGCATCATTATCATAGTTGACTCCACCAAGTAAGCACTCCGTAGAGCCAACACTCTAGATCAAGTCTAAGTCACCAAGCCTATCCTGCCTTTTTTTGCTTCTCTAGAGAGACAAAAGAATTGGGTAACTTATGTTCACGAATATTAGGTCAATAAAATCATTAAGAGAGCTTAAATCAAGTTCAACAAGTTGTTGGTTATGAACTAGCAAGTTCACCTATAACTCATAACATGCCAAGCTTTAAGTTGTCAAAAATCTTACTTTCTCAAAGTCAAATCTCATCTAGTTGTCTAAGAATTAGTACTTATTTGGCACTCAACATTGTGCTACTAAACCTTCCTGATGATGAGGGGTGTAAATGAAGCAAACATGAGTGAGTTTGATATGTTTTTGGTTTAACTTATTTGAATTTTGTTTTGTTCTAATTTATCTTGTATTTGAAATTATTCATAATTTTCATGTTTGAGAAAAGATAAAAAATAAGAAGCATTGTTATAAACTTGGTTTAGATATAAAAATTTAGAGAATTTGGGAAAGATATAAAGCTAGAGATTAGAAAGCGATATAAATCGAAAAAAAAAACTTTTAGTGATTTATATAATAGATTAGATACCAAAGAAGTGATGAATGTATGTATAAGTTACCAAAGAGATAGGAGAAGTAAAGATCTAGTTTCAAGTGAGGTGTATTAAGGATAAAATTAATAAAGTGTTTTTCTTAAAAAAGGATATTGAAATTAGGTGGATGAGGTATTTTGATAAATTTTAATGAAGGATCTAAAGTGTGATTGATTTTAGCAATATTAATAATCTAAAAAAAATAGAGAATTTTATTTTTATCGCCGTATTAGTAAATCTGAAGTTAGAGAAGCTTTAAATAAAATGAAATGTGAAAAAACAGTAGGATCTGATGATATTTCAATAGAAGTGTGAAAATGTTTAGGAGATCAAGGAATTTTTTGGCTTACAAATCTTTTTAATATTATTTTAAAGACTACAAAGTTGTCAGATGAGTGGAGAAAGAGTTTGTTGGTTCCTATATTTAAGAATAAAGGTGATGCACAAGAGTGTGCAAATTATGCATGAATTAAGTTAATGTGCCATTCATTAAAATTATGAGAGAGAGTAATTGAGAATAGGTTACGATGTGATACAAAATTTTCTCGCAATCAGTTTGGTTTCATGCCAGGTAGATCTACTATGGATGCTATACATTTGTTACAAGGTTTGATGGAGAAGTATAGAGAAAGTAAGGAGGATCTAGATATGATATTTATTGATTTAGAGAAAGCTTATGATAAAGTTTCTAGAGCTGTTCTTTGGAGAGTTCTAGAAAAGAAAGGAGTTAATGTTGGTTATATTCAAGTCATTAAGGATATGTATACTAGAGCTATTACTCGTGTCCAAATACAAGGAGGATTAACAAAATATTTTCCTATTTTAGTTGGATTACATCAAGGATCAATTTTAAGCCCTTATCTTTTTGCTTTAGTTATGGATGTTCTTACTAGGCATTTACAGGAAGATGTACCTTGGTGTATGCTTTTTGCTGATGACATTCTTCTTGTTGATAAGACTAGAGAGTCCAAGAGAAACTTGAATTATGGAGGTCAACCTAGAATCCAAAGGTTTTCGTTTAAGTAGATCTAAACCAATATATGGAGTGTAATTTTAGTTGTAGAAGTTATAAGTGATGTTGTGACGTTAGGTGAATAAATTAAATTAAAAGAGTGGCGATTATATATTTAGGCTCTATTGTTCAAACCGATGGTGAAATAGATGGAGATGTTATTAGTAGAATTCAAGTTGGATGGTTGAAGTGGAGGAATGCATCTGTTGTGTGATAGAAAAGTTCCGCTTAAACTTAAGGGAAAATTTTATAAGATGATGGTAAGACCACATGATGTGCGAATATTGACCAATAGAGACACATAAGACTAAGTTAAGTGTTACAGATGAGGATGCTGGTGGATGAGTGGCTTTACTCTTGAGGTAAATTGAAATGAGTATGTTAAAAGTTGGAGTAGCTCAGGTGGCAGATAAGATTAGAGAGATTCTTAGATGGGTTGGCCACATAAAGCGTCGGTAGTCAACGACTTCGTTGGGAGTAGATGTATTAGATTTTCCTTATGAAAAAAGAGAACCAAAAGACTTGGTTAAGATGTATAAAAAAATGACCTTAGTATACTTGAATTAAATGAGAATTTGATACATAATAAGACACAATAGAGATGAAAGATTCATGTAGTCAACCCCACTTAGTGGGATAAAGGCTTGTTGTTGTTGTAGTTGTGTTAAATTTGTTCAAATCTCAATGAGCTTGTTCAGCTTGTAGTTTGCTCTATTTATAAAAGTTTTAAACTCTTTTTATTTCTTTTAAAGATTAAGCATAGAAAGGGAAATAAATATATGAAAATTTTACAAACACATCTACTCATAAATTTTTGGGCATTTACATACATAACACATAATTCTTATATATTTCCAAAATTCTAATTACAATATATATGCATATAATTATATTATTTTGTAAGAATAATTAGTGAGCCAAACACAATTGAACAAAGGTCTAGTTGTGTTAGGTTTGTTTACAAATGAGCTAAAAAAATCTATTTATGGTGACTTATTTTCAAAATCAACAACTCATGCATGAGCTATCTGTGAACTATATGTTTTTATTTTGACAATGCTGCCAAGGATTTATAAAATTGCTTTTCTCTAGGGTTATTTTTTAATACTCATCAATCGAGTGGGTGTACTCATCGAGAAACTTGCCAGGAATACTCACTCTTAATCCATGGCTTGCTTGAAGTTCCCAACTAGCAATCGACTTTTAGTCAAACTCATCCATGGTACAACTAGCTACACTTAGTCCTAATCATATATTTTTTATGTAATCATATCATGTAGCTAATTATATATTGTTGACTCTTGTCGTCACTTATATGGGGTTAATGGGCATGCGTAGACACAATAGAATCTTGCATTTTTTGTGAAAATTCTATCCCACAGCTCTTTTTTAGGATTTCTCTAAGATTCTGCTAAGATTTTTCCCTTTCTCTTTGATTTAGCCTTAAAACTTTATTTGACTCCATCTCTTCTATGGAGTTCAACCGGGCCTTAATTTGTCCAATTCACTTAAGAAAATCTTTTATGCTTAACCTCTCTCTTTTCTTATTCTCTTTTGGCTCAATCCATATCTCTATTAGGGTATCTTGTTATCACTTCACATTTCCAACATGCACAAATCATTCTCCATTTGAATTTTGTTTGAAAATAATATTTTTCTTCAAGTGCATGCTTGTTAGCTGTTGTTTGAAATACATGGTTATCAAGCGTAATATATGCTACGTATGGTTGTTTGTTTTCTTTAATGTCATTGTGTTAATGATTTCAATACTATCTTAAATAATTAACAACTAATTCGACTTTTTTCTCCCTCTTATATGTTTTGTCCATTAATATTCTCTGATATCCAGATGGTTATTATTTTGACATGGATTGACATTTCAATGGCTCTAATTTAAATATATTATTTCTCACGAAATGTTAGCAAACTGAATTGCCTCCTTTTTGTCATTGGTGATGTCATTTAATATTAACTGACTTGATTTAAAATGTCTAAATATGATCGATAAAATATAATTAATAGGCATTGAGGGCCTTGATATTTAATTTGCTATATTTTTCTCAAGTTTTTTATTGATAATTACACCATTGAGCATAGTGGAGAGGAAAAATTGACTACTATTTTGAGGATAGTCTTTAAGGTGACTCCATTGATAATACGTGAACATAGTGTTTATTTTTGGAGGACTTTATCTAAGGTCCTTGAAATTACCTTCATTTCATTTACTATAATTTTTCTAGTTAATTTTTTTTTATTCTTATATAATCTCAAAATTTAAATTTTATATAGCAATTATCTGTGATGCCATATATAAACTATCTTTCTCTTCGCATGCATGCCATGAGCCTCAGTTGCCGTCTGGCAATACCATGTATAAACTTATCTTTATCTAGTAACCATTGACTGTGTTTTATATTAAAATGCTTAGCTTAGATTGTGTTATGTTTTGTCAAATTTGTAGTGTACATATTATCACTTATTAGACAATTTCTCTCAAATTGTTTTATCATTTAGTTTAGGAAAATAAATTGAGAGAGATCTTCTAAGGCTGACTTATTCTCTAAACTGGGCCTTGAGCAAGATTTGGCTTCTCCTAACTTTTCTATGTTGGGAAAAGTCGGGTTGATGCTTATGTGGCTTAATCTAGCTTGCTAGTGGAATTTGGTGATATTGGTGTTCTTATGCTCAATTAAACCTTGCTAAAAAATGAGGCAAACATTCCTTTCAGAGTAAACTTTACACCTCCAACTAGTGACCATATTTTACTTAATGAATGGTTATATAGATTTGGTGAACATAGAGTATTATGAGTGAGGATTCTCAGCTGAAATTTGTGTTACAATATGCTAGTTCTCGCATTTGTTGAAGCTAGAAATATAAAAAAACTTAATTATGGAAGTGTTCACTAATGAAAACAATGCATGAGATATGTTCGAGTTGATATTATTCAAAAAATGAATTCCCATTTTGTTGTCTATCTAGGCCTAGCATAGTTTTACTTATGTCAACCGTAAGGAAAATAAATATTTTCTAGAAAAAAAGAAGTTATTTCAGGTAGCTGGGGTGACAATTTGATGGCATCCCTTGACTCAAATTGATGATGGATTTGGGTGAACTTGGGAATGATCCTGCACTATACCAACCAAAACCAAATAAATCTGTTGTTAGCAATGTACGCGAACTTCTGGAATGTCCAGTATGCTTGAATGCTATGTATCCTCCCATTCATCAGGTATAATTTGCTACTGTTATGATGTTAATCTTCTTTTCACTGGTATATGCACCAAGCATTCTTTGATTAATTATCTGCTGACTTTTATCTATACTAGTATACATATCCATTATGTAGAGTCTCTGTGATGCATTATATTCTCTTTTATCATTAATGGCAAGTATCTGTATTGGAATCAAAAATTTGATTTTTGAAAATCGATCACCTCAGGACTTTAGAAAATTGATTTCCTTGGATGGAAAATTGGAAATTTTGTTGTGAAGACATTTTTGAACCTGAAAGGTTTAATTTCAATGTAGGATACTGTGCTTTATATGAAAGGTTTAATTTAATAATTTCCACCTTTAATTTTCACCAACATTTATTTTTGTTGAACAACATGAATCATGGTCCCTAAGTGAGACACTTCTTAACTAGCAAGTGAATAATATAATTTTTTATGTGAACCAGGAAATTATTAAAAATCCCTTAAAATTATGAATATTATTTTAATTACTTTGAATTTGCTTGTTTTTTTGTTGTAGGAAAGCTTCATGGGAATGGCAGAAGAATGTTTAGATTAATGTCATCACGTTCAAATATCTCTGATTTGGCAAACTTCTTCTGCATTGTTATAAATGCATTACTGTTTTATCTGTTTATTGTGAGAAATATTAAGATGATAAAATATTCAGAGCCCTGAAGCATTTTGGTTTTTAGCTACTTTAGTCTCAACATTTTACTAGAGCATTAGTAGTTCGTTCAAAAATTGGCTTTAACAAGAAGAGAACAATCAATCAAATTGTTTAACTTAATTCAGGACAGTCGTAATTTTTTATTTTTTTTAAAATGAACTACAACCTTTAGAGAAAAGTCAATTTGGCTTTCGTGAAAAAAAATCAACGCGGTTCTGTAGCATCACAATGTATAATTTATTATTCTCATCCTCCTTGGCATTTTGTCTCCCATTACATCTGTTGTGCAATGAGTAAAGAAAACCCACTTCCATGTCTCCTGCCCATTCATCACTTCACTGTTGCAGTCCCCAGCCATAGAAAAGTCACTGCTAATACCATTCTTATTCATCCTTAGCCAGAGCTACTGCCAGTTTTTGAAAGAAAAAAAGAAATTGTATAGAGTCTCGAAGATGTATGTGCCGGGTCATTGGTTTATGGGCAATGGCTTAGACTCTATTGGGCATACTATTGAACTGTACCTTAAAAAGAAAAACATAGAAAAAGAAGGGAAGAAAATCCCTGACCTTCCATACCCACGTATGTCTCGCCAATCCCATTGACATGAAACCCATCTCATACGTGCGCTCCACTCCTAATTTACGCAAAACCCCATTTTTCTCCAAACCGCCTACTGCTTGCTCTCGATTCTACCCGTCTCCTGCAAAAGTCATGCACAGCCTACGATCTCACTTTTCTCTCATTCTCCTCATTGTAGCTGCAACAACCCCAACCCAGGCCACCCCATCTCCCTCTCGATCCCGCGCCAACAAATCCTCATGCCTTCAAAGCCCCCAGCCTCTCCTCCACCTTCTCCTCACTCTCGGTTCTCCCACAACCAGAATCACCCCCAACCTACCCCACTCCACCACGCAAGCCTCCTATCGTCTTAGCTCTCCCTTGATTTCCCATCACACAAGCCAAGCTGAAGCCCTCTTGCCCAATTTGCGCGTGAAGGCTGCAGACACCCCTTGATCACGTGTGAAAACCCCCTCTAGGCCAGTACTCTTGCATGATACAACTCTAGCCAGATCTTCTTTTAGCCTTTTCCCTTTTCACATGACTATATGCCGAATCCAGCAGCCCCTTCCCCCTACTCGTCTCTGTTCTCGCTCAGTTGAGCATTAAGTCAATAATGTTCCCCTCTCTTCTTCCTTCACAACCATCTACTCGAATCTTCATCATTTACTCATATCTACTCTTCATACCGAGCCACCCCAAACTGCCAACTAAACCATTTTTACGCTACAGCTCCATCCCACACCGCTCTAAACCAAGCCATCTCACATGCAACTCTCTCATCTCCAATTCGATTCTCCTAGGTCGATGGCTTATATACTCGAGTTAGCAGCTCTTTCTTTCTATTTTGCATGCAACACTCAGACTCTCCATTCCATGCACAAGCCAACCCAAACTCCTACTTTCTCCATTTCTCTCTCTAAAACGGAGAGAGAATCTCGATCCATCTTTCTCTCCACATACTTCGAAAACAAAAAAAAGCAAAAATAAAAATTATTATTGCAGCCATCTCTTCTTGGGAAATCATCAAATCCATCGCTTTCTCATCTACATCACCTTGTCTTACATGCGAAAGTAAAAATACAAAAAAAATTATTAATTCTAAGTACTCACACATGTTGTTTCAACGTAATGAATAGAAGATGTTCTAACGTGGTGGAGAGATTGTTCAAAATTAAGTACTCGTGCGCGTTCCAATGTGATGAGGGAATCCTATTCATGCAAGTTATTTAAAGCGTGTGCATGCTTTTTTAAGTGTGGTGGGTACAAAGACCCCCTAGCTGCGGTGTTTTGCGACACTAATCATATACATTTCTTATAAGTGTGAGAGAAGACCCAATATACTTGAAGTAGCTCTCACACGAGGATGGCATCAGGATGCTGCCAAAAACATATGTTGTAAGAAATTGAAATTAAAGAACTTTTGAAATATATAATGAAAGGTAAATTGATATTGAATAAAATGCGAAATATAAGTCTTGAAACAAAAGCAAACTTGCATAGTTTAACTTAAAATGTTTTACAGTGAACAAGACACTCATCAATAAACAAAAGTAATATATCTCAATGAACACTTTGATTGTGTTACATCATGTATAAAAAATAGTTAAAAGAACTTAAATTAAATGCAATCCAAGCTAGGACTCATGCTAGACCTAAAGGGGGATATATCGGGCCAAAAGACCAGCTTTCAAATGAGAACAAAGTTCAAGTTGGATTTGGAAGTGAGCTTGCATGAGAACTTTATAGCTCGCCCACATGAAAGAATTTCATTTAAAAATTCACTTGCAAGCAATAAAGAGATAATGTATCATGCACAATATATGTGCATCAATTGAATCGCAACAACGTTGATTTAACATGAAACAAAATTCAAAACTAAACAACAAGGGACTTGATGGCTCGCTAACGAGCATCAATGAAGTTTGCAGTGGACTTAAAAAGCATGTCTTTTAACTAGATGAATCGATTCAATCACTCATGTTTGAGTCTTTTTACACATTTGAGCGAATTGAGTGAATAGGACATCTTGGTCAGAATGTCTTTTTTCACAAGTCTAGAACAAATTTAGACAAAAGGTTTTCATGAAACTTACAATTGGCTTGATGTGGTGCTCATGAGCAAGAATGTGATTTGATGGTTTGGTCACGAGCAAAGACATGGCTTGATTACTCGCTGATGAACATAAATTAGACTCCCCAATGTAGAATTTAATTGTCATTGTTCCCATTGAATGAATAAAACATGAACAAGGAGATTCTAATGGGACTTGTAATGAACTTCAATTCTCCTAGATAAGTACGATCCAAATCTAATCAAAACTCAAAATTCTAATGAACCAAAGACAAAATACAAGTGAATCAGTATCATTTTAAATGATTGAATAGAATTTGGAATACCTTATGCTACTGGATCTGCAACATTTATTTGCAAGCGGATAAAAAGCGTTGATGAAGGCTTTGAATGAATATTTGTATGTTTTACGAAGTAGCCTCTTACCCCACTCAACATACTTTGAAATGCATACAAATACTTGAATGGAATAAATTCATTCAACGTATTTTGAAACGATTTTACGTCATATTCAATTGCTTCAAAACTTGTGCAAGCTTTGAAAAAGAGTAAAATGCTTACACATATTATGAGATAATTTTATATCCAGTTTGATTACATCAAAATATGTGGGAAACTTTAAAAACCATAATCATGCATACATTAAAAGTGAACTATGTTTAATCCTGTTACATTCCAATGCGTCTGAATGCTTTAAGAGATAAGCAAATTCTCCAAAATCTACATAAGCATCTAAAATGAACTTACCTGCATGTACCCCAACACCAGTGCTAAATGTCTAAGCCTATTGTCCGGGGATGTTTCATGGATTTATTTAAATTAAACAAAATCATACTTGTATGAGCCTCGATACATATATTAATTGCTTAATTTTAGTGTTTAAGGATGTTGTGCGGATTAACATTAAATAAATTTGAATTTTTTTATATGTGCTCCAACTAGTACGTTAAACTCTTAGTCATATGGTCTATAAGAATGTGTGGACTAAAATAAAATTTAATTTGAATCCAACTTTGTCGAAAGAACTGTGCATGCATTTGAATGATTAAGGGGCTATTTGGTTGGGTGAAAAAGGAATACATTGCATCCTTTTTTCAGTGAAAAATGAAATATTTGTGTTTGGATGATTGAAATAGAAATGCAATATAAAATTTCAATGCATTTTTTTTTCACCCTTAGTTTAAAATCCAGTGATATAGGATTTTGTCCAATTTGAGCGATTTTACTTTACACCGGTTGTTGTAAAGTGAGGCAACTATCATCACCCGCCCATCATCACGACGACGTTGCCACACGCCGCGTCACCATCTTCATCATGGCATTCCCAATTTTATTATTTTACTTTACTCAAATCAAGCACCAAAAAATAAATTTTTGAATTTAATTTACATCTATCCAAACAACCATAAAATATTTCAAATATACTATATTCCTGTTACAATGACTTTCTTTTACACTAAATTCCTTTTTTAGCCAATCAAACAGTCCCTGATACATATATATGTTCAAAGTTAAACTTAAATTTATTGATCGTGTGCATTAGTGATGCTTTAGTGATTGAGCTGCTCCACCTACATTAGTAAAGTCGTAAGTCCCTTTCAATCAGTCTAATTCTAATCATAAGGATGGGAGTAGATAAGAATGATTGGGAATTATGTATTGGACCCTTAAGAAGAAAATTTTGTTTCACATTTGTATATGACCATCAAATGTCTTAATAAAAAATAAAGCTCATATTTAATGCTACAAACCTTATGTTTCAAGATTAAAAATACAATGGTAAGTTCTAATCACAAATTTTATCCTCTATGCTCAAAGTAGAGTTGACAAGGTTTATAATATGATAAATTTTTGAATAAATTTAAATCATAGACAAATTATAGATCTAATCATCTCTTAACAAACTAGCATAGTTGATAGGGTCGATACCTCAATGATGGTCATGTTGAGTGAATATCTTAATCAGAGCGAATATAATCATCAAAATGTGTTCAACATTTTGCATTATGATCTAACTCAAATCTCAAAAAAAAAGAAAATTTTGATAAGTTGATTGTGAAATTCATCATTTTAATAATTTAAAGCAAAAATCATTTACAAGTCGTTCAACAATTGTTTGTCGGGGGTGATAATTTTAAAAAATTCTAGCTCATAAAGGAGCTAATATCAAGTTAAGTTCATTATTATGTTCACTCTCAATAAATCTCACGTCAGTATGGACATGACCCATGTCATTTGTATACGTGGCTTTGCTATCAAATAACATTACATAAATTGTGATTACGATCAAAGCTCTGTACTAAATAATTTGTCACTAAATGACACCTTTAAATTACGATAATGACTGTAGATCGTATATTCTTCAATGGCTTTACTCTTTGAGTCGTGAATTTTAGAATGCAATTGCTTGGGTAAAAAGCCATCTATTAGTTACAGTGGACTTTAAAAAATTATCTTTTAAGATAAATATTAATTTAGGTTTATAAAGTTTCCTTGGAAGAAACAACTCATAGTTGCCGACAAGGATTCTTCGATCGATCTGGTCATCTCTTCGACTAAATGTCCAGAAAACGACGTCAGGATGATCGGTGTGTCATCATTTTCTCAATCATGTACTTTAAGTTAACAATGATAAATTTCTTAAATTTTAAACTTCATTTATTACTTCTATACGCTAAGTAATTAATGACCTAACGACTTGTCTTAATTGAAAGATATCTCTTGTCATTGGGAGTAATTGGCTATAGCTGCTTGCACCTGTAAGAAACCTAGAATTAGATCTAAAATTCTCACAAAATGAGAGTAAAATCTTTGATTAGTGCAATAAAAAAAAGGTGGATTTACATACATACCACACAATTCTTATGTATTTACATATCTAACACCTAAACTTCAATTTTTATATATATAATACCCTAATCTTCAATATCACATCAAAAATACCACTTTATTCACTTTTTAAAAGTGAAATGTACCTTTTTAAGCATAAAAAAGTATTAGATAAGTAAATATCTAACTTTTGGTGTTAGATATGTAAATACATAAGAATTGTGTGGTATGTATGTAAATCCCCCTAAAAAAAAATAATATAATTTTTCCTATTTATAGAGAATACAAAGAAGCGAGCAATAAAGAAAAATACTCTGAAAATATTCTCAATAATGAGAAAATATAACAAGAACTAGTGCAAATTTTACTATAATTTATTAATAGATCTGATAATGTAGATATGATAACATTCCCTACCAACTTATTGTGGCATAGGAGATGTTTGATTACTTAGGAAAAGTAGCTTCTTCCATGTGATCCTTTTCGTGTGAATATGAGAAGACTTATATGTAGCATTCTTTGTTGTATATTAGATTTATCTTTACTAGATTTGCTCTAATATTATGTTTGGATTCATTTACACTTCTTCTGGGCACAAGCCCCAGATAGTTAATACTCTCCCACTCATAGGAGAACATTCTCAATTAAAATTATTACTTAGACTTGATTTAACGGCCAAATTGAATATTTAGGAGTGAATTCAATAGTGTGGTGAATAGTTAGGGTGATTGAAGATGACCCCCCTTCTATCATTTATAGTATACTAATTATCCAAACTGTCAACTTCGTAGGGTCGTAGTGTTTATGAAGCCTAATTAAAACCTATTAGTTGCCTCATCTAAGGTATCCCAAGCATAATGGGGTAGAAATGCATAGGCATTGAAGACATACTTTTGAGATTAACAATGACTTGTTTATTAGGGTGATTGAAGATGACCCCCCCTTCTATCATTTATAGTATACTAATTACCCAATCTGTCAACATCGTTGGGTCGTAGTGTTTATGAAGCCTAATTTAAAACTATTAGTTGCCTCATCTAAGGTATCCCAAGCATAATGGGCTAGAAATGCATGGGCATTGAAGACATACTTTTGAGATTAACAATGACTTGTTTATTAGGGTGATTGAAGATGACCCCCCCTTCTATCATTTATAGTATACTAATTACCCAATCTGTCAACATCGTAGGGTCATAGTGTTTATGAAGCCTAATTAAAAACTATTAGTTGCCTCATCTAAGGTATCCCAAGCATAATGGGGTAGAAATGCATGGCATTGAAGACATACTTTTGAGATTAACAATGCTTGTTTATTAGTAGAGAATTAGTTGTATTAATTTTTTGCTAAGTAGTTTAAATGTACATAATAACATGGTTGCATATGATTTAGTGATACTAGAGATGACTTATAGGAACTCAAAGGTATGACATAGCCATTCATTATTCATGAGTTCAACTTAACTCGAAGAAGCAAGTATGTGATGCATAGGATTTTTAATTTGTGTGGTGTTAATTGGTGGATTTGGTTTGATTGGTGGCATGAGAGCTAGATTGAGTTTAATTCTGTTTAGGACTCTACCCATTGAAAACCTTGAGTTTTGTTTATTGGGATTTTTAACTTGTACCAATCCAAATAATTGGGATGGGACTTACATTAATTGGAAGGCCTATTAGTCAGACTTATAACTTTGAGGAAGAGCAAAGCCCAATGATGGGTCTTGACCTTACCTTCTAGGTGAGGTGACTTAATTTGTTTAGGTGTAGTTTATTGGGCTTGATTACGGGGCTTACATCATTTGGAAGGAAAGTTATATATCATTAGGGTATTAATTTGTGTTTGTTGTTTGTAATTAACTTTATTTGAAATTTAGGACTTATTGTTCTATTATGGGTTACTAGATGTTTTATGTATAAAGTCTTGAGACTTATGACTTAAATATTGAAATCAACCCTATATAGGTCTTATGATCTTGTCTTAAGAGCAAGACATCCTAGATGGTAGGTTTTACAACATTGCCTTGTAGGTAAGGTAGTCCAATACCAAATTGGTTGATTTGGTTTTCATAGTAACACATATATTAACATACACAACTATACAGCGAAGTGATGACTCATTATGATTCTTGGACCAATTAGGAGATAACAAAATTGAACTTGTATTCTTAGCTAATTTGCCGATCAATAGAGTCAATCTTACGTTTAGAATAATTATAATAATCTAGGCTTTGAAATGTCATTTTGATGAGTTTACCACTTTGCATTGTAGCTATGGGTATATTGGAAACCCTAACACTGTGTTGAGATTGTTTCAAAGTTCAAGGTGCATTAGCATTGTTTGTTTAAGTGTTGCACGAAGATTTTATGTGAGTCATTTATAAACATGTGTTCTACAATATTTACAAGTTATTCAAACACACCATGGGAGGCTTTGGTACCTTGCATGTTTCTGGATGTATTGGGATGTCTTTTAGCGTGCAAGCATGATTATTATTGCATGAACACACACACACACATACACACACACACACACACACACATATATATATATATATATATATATATATATATATATATATATATATATATATATATATATATATATATATATATTGATATATGCATAATTCAAATCATGTTAACTCTTTTTTTTATTATTGAGAGTTTGATCCTTTGTGATTTATTGCTAAGGTTATTCCATAATCAATTTTGTTGTGTTTTTTGTTTTATGATATTAAAAAAATATATTTGTTTGATGTGTTTTTATGTATTTTTATTTTTTGTTTTTAAAAATAAATAACATTATTTCTAAAAACACTAAAATAGTTTTTAGATGTTTTGAGTATTTTTAAAAACAACAATAAGCACTAAATATGTTTTACTTTAAACTAAACATAAACAAATATATATATATATATATATATATATATATATATATATATATATATATATAACAAAAAATAGAAAATAAAAGTGCTCCCAAATAGCCCCTTAATTTTCTATTTTGATTTTAATATTCTTTATTAAGCATTGTCTTGTTGAACCACTCATTCAATTATTTTATTGGTAAATTTGTTCTTTTTTGAGATTTTTTTTTTCAATTTCCTGATTCTTTAAGCTTGTTATTGTTAATTAATTGATTAGAGTATTTATTCTAACTCAAGTCCATTAACAAAGCTTTAATAAATGTTTTGAAATAATAAATAAATCAGAACTAAAATTCAACAATATTTCTCCTTTAATTTTAAAGCATTTTTTTTTTACCAAGAAAGTTATGAGATGTTTTGAAACTCCTGTGAAAGTTTCGAGATGTTTTAAGGATATTTCATGCCAGAAAGATTATGAGATATTTTTTTAAGGATTTTTCATGCCAAGAAGAATTATTTATTAGTCGATCTATTCTTTTTGAGATTTTTTTAATTAGTTGGGTCTTTGACCTCATTGCAATTAATTAATTAATTAATTGATTAGAGCATATATTTTAACTCAAGCTAATTGTCAAAACTTTAGTGAATGTTTTGAAACTTGCAAGATAATTAAAAAATTAAGCCTAAAATCAACAATATTTTTCGTTTATTTTTTGAGGATTTTTTTGTGCTAAGATGGTTATGAGATGTGTTCAAGTCGATGTCATAGTGGAGCACGACACGACATGTGCAATAGATAAGGCTATAAAGATGCACCTTGATAATTGTAATAGTGAAGTTTAACATTTAGGTTCAAGAGAGATGTTACTTGAATTTGCAAACATACTCTTCTCAGGTCCTTTTGGGATCACTTTTGTTTTTTGTTTTATTTTTCATTTTGTTTTGTTTATGGTTTATTTCAAATAAAACATATTTTGTGGTAATTGTTATTTTAAAAATACCTAAAACATCTAAAAGTTATTCTGAGTGTTTTTAAAAACAATGCTATATATTTTTTAATACAAAAAATAAAAATACTTAAAAAATACAAAACAAGATTGATCCCAAACAAACCCTCTATTTTTGTTCATTTTATCATGTTATGAAGACTTCAAGATGTGATTTGTCAGATGACATTGTAGAGCATGACACAACATATATTGTAGGAAAGGATATGATATGCATCCCAACACCCGCCATAATGGGCTATGATGCAACTTACAACATCAGTTTCAATTGAGGGATATTAATCAAGTTTTCATGTGGTCAGCACCTTACCTTAATTGCCAATGTAGATGTTCTTTGGTAAATGTCATAGTGTAGCACAACGTGACTAATGTTGTTGGAAAAAATTACATTATGCACCTTGATAGTTGTCATAGTGGTGTGTAGTGCATGTTACATCATGGATTGCAAGAGAGAGTGATTAGGCTTAGATGATATAATGCTCACTATTGTTGATTTGATTAGTACTTTGTTTGAGCAAAATGTCATACTAGGCCGCTAAAGTTACAAAGTAGGAATTGAAATGTAGAGAAATAAAGGGATGATGAGAGATCAAGGCGTTGTTTGGGTGTTATGAAGGAGAAACTTAGCGAGCAAGTGCAAAGTTAGCTAAAGATTGATTCATGCGAAGGAAACATACAAATGAAGAAAAACATGCGGATGAGAGAGATTTATGCATGCATGGGGACAACTAGTGGTAGGCGAGTAGTTGCATGGTAGAAGGCCAACATTTTAAGAGAGGCTGAGTGGGACACAGGTTGGGGTTGAGCAAGTTGAAAGAGAAAAAAGCTAACTATTTTGAGGTATCCGATCAAATAATACAGTTGAAGCTTAATCTAGATGGAAAGACTATCAATTGATATTGAGTTATCGTTCATCCTAAATGGATATATGATTAATACAACCCCTCAAAGTACCAATCTGCTTTATTTTTATTTTGAAAGTAGCAGACGGAACTTTGAGGGTAGGGCAATCTAATATTGAGTTAGTTAAGTCCTTAGAAAAGATCTATATATTCCCAATCATTATTGTCTTGCCGAAAACTCTTTTTAGGAGCAAGTTATCTCATTAGTTCTCTGTGTAGCTTCTTTTGCCTATCGTAGTTGATGTGAAAAATAGTCCTTTGTTTCAAGATTTGATATCGAGAAACTCCTGCTCAAAAGATAAGGAGAATTCTAGGCTATGAAACCATATTAGAAGGGATAGAATAGGAAAGAACAGTATATTCAATTGTCTTCTTAGTTTAAGCATATATGTGCTTATATACTAGACAGGAGAATAGAACAATAAAGAAAAGGATAATAAGGACAAATATCCTTAATAACATTAATAAATAGTTCAGTTTCCTACTTGTATAACTAGTAGCATATTCATTTCTAATGGTAGTAATTATTTTCTTCAATTTTTACTGATAAAGATGCCTTCATAACTCTCGCTGTTCCATTTAATAAAGTTACTTTGTATTTGGAGCCTTACCTGATATTTTTCCTTCCATAATATTATGATTTTGCAGTGTTCTAATGGCCATACACTATGTTCTGGATGCAAGCCTAGAGTACATAACCGGTGCCCAACTTGCAGGCATGAGCTTGGCAATATCAGATGCCTTGCTCTGGAGAAAGTGGCGGCTTCTCTTGAGCTCCCTTGCAAATACCAGGGTTATGGCTGTATGGGTATATATCCCTATTATTGCAAGATGAAACATGAATCACAATGTTCGTTTAGGCCATATAATTGCCCTTATGCGGGTTCTGAATGCACTGTTGTTGGTGACATTCCTTTCTTGGTTGGCCATCTTAAAGATGATCACAAGGTTGACATGCATAATGGAAGTACGTTTAACCACAGATACGTCAAGTCAAATCCACAGGAGGTTGAGAATGCTACTTGGATGCTAACGGTACTGTTCAAATTCAAAATATTTTTATGGTATTTTATTTTGTTTCTATTGACAATTTGACTTGTGATTCAATGAATGTTTTTGATTTCCATAGTCAAATCTTTTTTTTTTTTCAGTTTGATCTTATTGAAATGACTTGGGCATTGTTTTTTTTCAGCACAATAAAATAGCTATAGTTTATGTATTAATAATAAATTGCCAACAGTCATGATTAAAAATTTTAATTAGATTTTTAGCTACATTGGCTACTGAGTTAGTTACAACTTATAGAATTGTTTGGTTGTTAGTTTCTGTTAATAGATTACTAAGTATTGTTGGTATGGTACCTCACAACAGTTGGCTATTTATTGAACGTTTATTAGTAATAACAATTCGTTGGCAATAATGGCACATCGGAGATCTAATGGAGAAAGTAGTGCGGGAGTGGAGTTAAATGCTTAGGATTTCTGTCTAGAATAGCTTGCTCAATGCATGATTGCTTGATCACTAAAATTACATGGATTATTGTGATTAAGCTGACTTATTGCATATGCTGTCTTGTTTTATCATTAGGAAGGTTAGGAGTTTAGATCACGTTAGATCTCGCCTGTACCTTAACTCTAAAAAATTTGTAATCTCTGCAAATTCAATATTCTTCCTAAACAATAAAATTTATAGCATGGCTAATTTAGATTAATTGTTGAATCAATTAATATATCTTTATCCTAAACATTCTATTCTTGGATTTATGTTTTGTACTATTCGATAGAGCTTTGGAATTAAGTCCATAAGGTTTAACTCTGCCAAATCTTTGTTCTTTGAGTAATAGCTGCTACTGACTTGTAGCGTCTAAGGACATGGCTATACTTTATAGTTTCTAATGAGTTTTTTATTTTATTTAGTACGAATTGATAAACTATTGCACCTAGCTGCTATTTGCCTTTGTTAAATTAACTTAGGATTTATTTGGTAGATAATGTTGTAATTAGATGATAGCATGTGCTTAATAAGGATTCTAATTTTATGAACTATCCTATATTTGATAGCTCATTAACTGTAGTTGATATGTAGTAGTTGCTAAGAGAAATGAAGTAATTATACTCGTGGTTATAAAATGCTAGCTCAGTTCCTTTATATATAGTCAAAAGAAACCTAGTCTAGTTATGAATAAATAGATAAAACCATACCTGTTTTATCACAAGGCCTTTGGAAGGAATACCCTTGAAGGACTCCTTTAGGCCCTTATGTAAGTTTTTATCCGACTATGTGGGGTAGGCTACGTGAACCCTTCTTCTCCATTGCATCCTATTAAGTGTCAAATTTTCATTTAATTATAATAAATTAAGATCATTATTTATACATCATAACCAAGTCTTTTAGGTCTCTTAACATAAGATAAATCTAATACTGTCTGCTACTGGGTCATTGATGACCGGACATGACCAAACCATCTAAGGCGACTCTTTGTAATCTCATCTGCCACTGGAGCTACTCTAACCTTTAGGCCCTTATGTTCATTTAACAATAATTGAACTGCTCCTTTGGGCTCTTATTCCTTGCAATCATGTATGTATGGAGGTAGGCGGGATTCAAACTCATATTCACATATTGCTAAAAGGGGTTGCCTTAATTTCTGGTCACCGTCATACTTAATCTTCATTGCAACTTTAGTGTTTCTGGATTGTTTTCGTTTGTGCGTTGGTTCCTGAGTGGAGGAAATGGAAAGAACTCCGAAATAGATGCTTGGAATAGACTTTTCTTATTTATTATTATTTTTATTTTTGGAATAGACTTGAGTCTGGTTAAGGTGTAATCTGAAAATCTCAAATTAGAGTTATGGAAACAATTTTTGCAAATGTTGTGGAAAGGCTGAATACATCAATCCCTCCATCAGCAACAGCTCTCATTGTTTTTTTTAGAGTTTGACACATAAAACCAAATTCATTTTTCTCATACTCGTAAATAATCCATAGCACTATCAATAATGCTATATTTTCAGAAATTGTACTCTTGCTGAAGAACAGTGCCTGAGACACCCTCAAACTGGATTCAACTTTCTTTCTTTCATACAATAAGACAACCCCCCGCCCCATACACGGGAAGAAAATAGAATTGAAAGAAGTACATCTCCACATTTTCATGAAAATTCTTATTGATATTGAAAGCAGATTGTTGATATTGATTTCATCATCCAGGTTTTCAGTTGCTTTGGGCAATATTTCTGCCTGCACTTTGAGGCATTTCAGCTGGCAATGGCTCCAGTCTACATAGCTTTCCTTCGATTCATGGGAGACGACTCTGATGCCAAGAATTATAGCTACAGTCTTGAGGTTGGGGCAAATGGAAGGAAGATGATCTGGCAAGGTGTGCCGCGGAGCATAAGAGACAGCCACAAGAAGGTTCGCGACAGCTACGACGGCCTCATCATCCAGAGGAACATGGCACTGTTCTTCTCAGGTGGTGACAGGAAAGAACTAAAGCTCAGAGTTACTGGAAGAATCTGGAAGGAACAGTAATAAGGTATCTATATCTATCTATCTATCTATCTATCTATTATATATGTAAACACTACTAGTTGTTTGTCTCTTTCATGTTCTTCATTCTTCTTCTTCATTCTTCTTCTTTAATTGTAGTCAGTGGAGACATAATTTTTCAGGGAGCAGTGATGCATGAGTGGGAAGACAGATATGTTGTATGAGTAACTTAATTCATGTAAGTTGTTCTGTTGGGGATTTTTTTTTTTTTTTTTCATTTTCCTGTCTTGAACGGATGATGCAATTCAAGAGTGGGTTGAATTTAGTTCATATTTAATTATTGTTTTTTTTTTAAATATTTTTTTTTTCAGTTCATTTAAGTTTGTGGGTATGATAAAGAGTGATTTGAGCCAAAGTAATCTTAGTTATGAATAACAAAATATAGGGAATGCAAATTAAAGTATCTAAATTAACTTCACAAGCTTATATATATATACACACACACACACACATTAAGTTCCTTATATAGAAGTGAAGATTGCATAAAGTTTATATAATTCCCTAAACTTATGGTTAATTATCTAATTTTGAAGATTGCAGTCATGATAAAGCATGTGTAAGGTTGGCGACAGCCCTTTCCCCTCTAAATTTTAGACTAATTGTACTCACTTAGACATAACATGAAAGCTTCGTATGTTAAACATCTTAACTGCCATATGAAAGTTCTATCAAATTTGAGGAATTCGTGCTTTAGTTAACACTACATTATTTGAAAATAATATATGGAACTCTGAAATGCTGAATGATCGATAAATGTTTGCAATTATGATATATGTATATATATATATATATATTTAAAATTTATTAGATTTATAAGAACTTTAGGCTCATCTTATAATTATACTGCTTTGGTCCCACCTAATAAAATATGATTAAATTTTTATATATTTTAAAATAAAAAAATAATATAAACCACAGGTAATAGCACTGAAGTCTATTACATTATCCTTAAATGACTGCAAATTACTCAACAGAATCACAAAACAAACAAGGGGCATTCACATTAGCACACAACTTTTATATATTTATATCTTTAAAATCTATATTTTAATATTTTCATAAATAGCATTTTAATATTATAAAAAAATATATATTATCATTAACTTTTAAAATAAAATATATTTTTTCATATATTTAAAATATATTATATTTATAGATATTAAATTTTAAAAATTAGATATATAAATGCATAAAATCTATCTGCTATATATGTAAATATCTCAACTAGAGTTAAAAATTTTTGCATGTTCAATTTATTTATTAAGTGAATTAAACGAATAAATATTTTAAACTCAATTGATAAAAGAATTAAAAATAAATAACTCTGTTCAGTCGTATTCGACTCACTTTAGCTCAAAATAAAAAATTATATATATATATATATATATAAGAAAATTTTCAAAAAAAAAAAATTTGTTTCCATTCATCCAACCCTGCATTGTTATTGAACAGCAAATGACAAGAAAAGAAGCCTACAAATAACAGCTAAACCCAAACCTGGAATAAGCCAAATTGCAAACCCAAACAGCAATACGCTGAACTGACAATTCTCCAGAGGCAAAATAGCTTCTCTTTAAACAACTAATGGCTAACAGTTCAAAAGCTTTTCAGCGATCAAGCAAACTTAAAGATACTCAGGAATTTGGCAGACAGAAGGCATACTATTCCATGGGCAAGAGTCCAGAGAAACCATAGCAGTGCACAAGTCTTCGCCGAGAAGTTCAAAAGAAGTATCAGAAGTCTCTTTTACTCTATGAGAATCTGTTAAAATCCAATTTGATTCAAGTAAAGCGTCAGGTCTCAGGAAATCTGGCCAATGCGATGGCTCTTTGTCCGGCAAGCTGGTGGCAGAAGCCTCTTCGACGGCCATTGTTGCCTCTGAACCTACAGAAACCATCTTTACTGAAATAAACACTGTCCTGCAAGTAATTGAGAGAAATGAATGACAAATTATGTAGAAAAGAAAAAGGTTCACCTAAAGGATCTTTAGGATGAAATTCATCAAATGAATTGCTAGTGATCGGGGCACGTTCGGTGACAGATTGGGAGAAGGGAGACATCTGATCACTAGTTTCTTCCCATTCTTCTGTGCACAAGTTCACTGCTGTACTTTCCATCATGTCACTGAGAGTGATGGCAGAAGAACAGGAGCTTTTCTCAGATGACTGCTTCTTTCCACAGTTCATTGTCTTCGACTCATGAACCAATGCTTCTAACAGGCCATTCCTTCTTGGTGAAGCACGGTCAGGCAGAAATGGAGCATTTTCAGGAGGGGATGGAACATCAACATGATAAGGAGGTGCCGTCCAGTTACTATAATTAGTTTCTGGACATTGGAGTGAAGGGAGCTCCAGCTTCACAGTCCCTGAAGAGCACCTGGAAGCAGAGAGGTTTTCATGTGATGAGCCATGGCTGCCAGGTATGGAACAACCGAAGGATATCAGGTTCTTGTTATCAGGGTCAGGGTCATAGGAATAACCTAATCCAAGGTTCTGATACATCGATTCAGAATGCTCGCTCGGAAGTTCTGTGAATGTAGAAACCACACTGCCAAGACTACCGTGGTATCCAGGCAAGCATGCTTCAGATTCTATATTTCGCTTGGTATGATTCGCTCCTTGATTCAAGAAGCAGCGAGTGTAAGGCCGAAGCTCCTGGCTTAGCATGTAAGTACGATGGATGTCTGATAGAGGTGCATATGACATTGGTCTTGTGCAAGGAAATCTTGGCATCTCATAGATGGATCCCTGTAAAACTCCACTACTCTCTATGTCACCATGGCATAACTTACTGGCATTCTGGATCAGCAAGTTCTCATTTGAAGCTCCTGAGCAATCATCATTGGATGGGTAAGACGGTAAACCAGCTCGCTGCCTTCGCTTGGTTCGTGTATTCCAAAAGTTCTTTATTTCATTATCCGTCCGACCAGGTAACTGAGTAACACATTGGCTCAAATAAGAGTTTCGATTGCAAAAGGAGACCGACTACAACATGATCATTCAACAGCATAAATCATTTGCAAAAAGATTTACCACTCATGAAAACCATTTAATTTTCCTAATAATAGATAAAAACTTGAAATCCAATAACCGGCTTAAAGTTAGGAAGTCATATGCAGATCTTTCACATCATAGCAGATCGTACAATTGGCATTAGCCATGTCAATTCAATCATAACTAAAAAAGTTCTCCATAAAACCCCCATTCATAATATATGCACGAACAAGGATCTATGTCAACTGTCACAAGGAAAAGTAGAAGTGCAATGCAAGTAATTCACAGTATCATAGTCACTGAACTAGAGCATTCTTACTCTACCAAGTTAATGCTTTTGTTGAAAAGAACAATCATTCATGGTTGAATGTGCTTATCAATAACTAAATATAGTTTTAAGATGTCATAGTTGTTGCGTAAAGCCTGCTTATTTTCTTCAAATACAATATTTTATTGTATCCCTACATTTTGAAAGTGTGGGGAGATGCATCAAAAGCTAATTGCTAATCCACCTTTCATTCATGCAAAATGGAAATAAAGAATATTCCTTTCATGGTGAAGCTAAGTCATGGAGCCAACACTCGTCTAGTCAACACTGTTATTAATACTGAAAATGTTGGAGCAACCATTTAATTCAGAGGTTTAAAAATCCCCATGACTGTTACAAGAGCCTTTGTTGTACCCATTCAAGGTCATATTAGAAAGACCTAGTCTATCGAAACACCTAAACATCAGGCTTACTAGTCTCCTCATCAGAAGAGTACTATTGAAACTCTGCTATCACAAAAGCCACTAGAAAGAAAACTTTTGTATTTAATAGCCTAACATATGTAGAAGCTCTAGTCATGAAAAGAACAATTGTTGGATAAAAAGTCCCATCAATGTCTATGATTTTTACTACCCTATCCACTGAACTATTTGCACATAGGTGACATGATGTCAAAGCTTCTTTGTCCGAAGTAAAATTATCTAAGAAACAAAGGAAGAAGCAAAATGTCGAACTAGGGCCCAACACTTACTACCTAAAGCTTCAATTTTGCAACAATCTTTGAAGTCAATAACGAATGTACCCACTTAAAATAAATTTGCAAACTTGAGATGGATAAAGCAAAACATTCCTACCGGTGAATCAAAACAATCATTTTGGGCTTAATAACACCAAACCCTTGCCCATTATAAGAAGAAACCTAAAGCATTATCAATAGCTAGAGTACATAAAGTTTTCAAAGTGGTGAAAGAGAAAAGTTTAATGAAGAAAAAAATATGAAAGACCCTTAATGTGGAAAACCAAAAAAGCTTCTTATAAAAAGATTTCATCCATCATCGTAACACAAGATAAACATGACTGTTTTTTGTAAACAAATATCAGAGTGTGACACTTGGACCTAAGTTTGAGAATCCATTACCAAAAGATTAACAGAAATAAAAACATATATAGAGGTCAAAGCTCTTTGAAGAAGGCATGATATCAGGTCAGTACACTCAGAGATCCACCAAAAATAAGATTTATTAAGAATTGTTGCTTAAGAAGAAGGTTCTAATTATTAAATACCATGATGGTTGACACATTGGAGAATCACCCAAGAGATCCCATCTGCAGTCAGTTTTAACTTTTGAAAATGAAATTAGTTTACATTACCCATCTTAAGAAAGCACATTTATGTCTCATTCCACTCTAAAAATTAATTTGGAAGGGTAGTTCTAAAAAATAGGTGCAAGAGAAAGGAGATGAAGATGAAGATGAAGATACAATAGAAGTTGAGGTTATTTACATGGCAGAACATACTAGTATATGTTTGTACATCAATCTAAATGTTGTGGTGTTTCACTTAATGCTCCTTTTCAAAACCAACAATAACAATGACAAAGAAAAGAAAATTGATTAAATCCTCTTTATGAAAGTGAAGAATAAAAAGGAGAAGATGAAGAAGAAATAGCACTCATTGATGCTTTTGCTCTTGTTCGAACAAAAAAGCAGATGCAATGACAAATAAAAATTGAAGAAAAAGATATATATCATTTAAATGTCAAGATGAATGAGATAATGATATAGATGAATGCAATGATACAACTAATGCAGAAGAAGATCACTATCAACCATGCATCCATTCCATCTTCTAGTTATCCTCAACAAATATCTAGTGATACTCTAGTCAATCAGCCAATTAGTCCAAAATTTGAAACTTTTGAAGCACAAAATGCTCCTGAAGAAAGAACTAAGGAAAATTTAGTGGTATATCAACCTACACCTCAAATCATTTCAAATGTTTCTAAACATATGACAGCTAACCAATTATAGGCTATCTTCAAAGAGAAAATTAAAATCATTATCGCTTACGAATAGGCAAAAAACTAATTAGGGCCATCCGTACCAAGCTGAGTATAATCTTATGCAATACCCAAGTTTAATAACTTTAATGGCATGGCAATCCCAAGTAACATTTAGCTCAATTGAAGGTAACCTATGGTAACACTAAAGGAATAGACACATTGTTGTTTCGCCAATTCATTAGTAGTTTGATAGGAGCTGCTTCCAAATGATATACAAAACCCCCAATGATTCCATCAAGAAGTTCATTGAACTTGAAAAGATGTTTGTGAATTATATCACCAGTGTTACAAAGAAGATAACTATTACTAACATTGCATTGAAGAAAAGAAAAATAGCTGAGTCAGTAACCAAGTATAACATGCACTGATGAAAGCTAAACATGAAGTGTGAACAATAGATAAAAGAACATGTAGTTCAATTGTAGATAAAAATATAGACAAAATCTAAGCATGCACTTCTATGTATGTCCTCCATTACACATTCCAAGAGCAGCCATACTTGAAAAATTGAATTTGAAATCATCAGTACGAAGCAAAGCTTCAGACACAACAAGAGGTCAATCCATTCTACTTCCTTTCATATTAACAGAGGAAAGCATGTTTCTTATAATATAGATAAAGGGAAACAAGTCGGTTATAAAAAAGATCAAGAAAAAAAAACCAACTAATCAACTGAAATTGGCTATGGGAATAATAAATCAAGAATTAGTCCTGCTGAAGAAAAATGTTTGAAATAAAATGATCAAGTATTCTCATCCCTCAAGGAGAGAATCAACAAATATTATTCTTTCAAAAGAAAAAATGAAGTCAAGTTATTTCGTCAAGCACTTAATACAGGTCTTCAGTTGCCAGAGTATAAAAGATTTGAAGAGGCTAATCAAGCTAATAATTCAAAATATTGTGTATATCATCAAGTAATTAGTCACCCAATTGAAAACTATTATGTATTTAAAAACTGATTGAAAACAAGTATAGGGATTGCTTAGGAAAAATGACCAGCCACTTATTATATAAGATTGAGTCAGTCCTTCATAAGGTAGATTAAATTTCACTTAACCAAATTTCTCCTAATTTTCATATTAGGTTTATTTAGATATGGGACCTAAATTTCTATAAGCACAAGTCTTCATAGTAAATTATCCCTCCCACTCTCAGTGCACTCTCAATTAAGAATGATTACATTAATAAATTTTCAAGCTCATGCTTAGTATCATAAATTTTTTTTATAGTTAAATGTTTGGAGAAAAAAAATGAAGGTAAACTCGATCAAGATTCCATGGTTTCGTTCTTCCGGGAACACCAATGGTCTTAGTCTACCAATATTAGAGAGATCATAGGCCATGATATCCAGGGAATTTGATTAGCAACCACTATTTGCCTCCTTTTAGAGATCTTGAGTAGACTAAGATGTATGTATATAAAATTTAATTTATTGTATTTTTTATTTTAAAATTTAATCAGTTTAATAGGCTTGTTAGAATGCCTACTAGTTCGAGTAGCATTTAAATTTGAGCTTGTAACCATTGAAAATGTTCGAATTTAATTAATATGGAGGCTTCCGATTCACTTTATAAGTTACCTGCATTAAATTGGAGTGAGGCTTACATCTATTAGAAGGCTTGGATTTAGTTGAAAATTTAGTTAGTATGGGACTTATGGCTCATTTTATGAGTTGCCCAATTTTAATTTAAATGAGGCTTACATCCATAGGAAGGCCCGGATTTATTAATTTATGAGTTGTAATTTGGTTAAGGTTGGGGCCTACATATATTAAAAGGCCTGAATTTAGCTAAGATGGGACTTAAGATTAGATTTATGAGTTACTTGAATTTGATTAGAATTGATCTTATATCTATTAGAAAGCCGAAACTTAGTCAAGATGGGGATTATAGCTCAATTTATGAGTTGTCCAAATTAACTTAAAGATTAAGTCTTACAACCTTGCCTTGGAGGCGAGGTTACTTGATAAACTTGGTTGAATTGAGAATTACATATATTACAAGGCCAGAATTTAAATATTGGTATAATTTTTTTTTTTTTGAATTTTTAATAGATATATATTAAATTTGATAATTTTTTTGTAGAAAAGCAGATTAACTGTAATTTTTTTTAAATTTAGGATTACCTTTTTTTATATATATGGGCCTTACAACCTTGTATTGATGGCAAGGTGACCCCAATAGTTGTCTTACCAAGATCTTTTAATTAGGCCAATCACAAGGCGATGAGATTGGACTTCAATCTTCAGCTTCAACTCAGAACATATACAAGTTAGAGCGATTTAATTAATGCATAATATGATATCATTTTTCTAATAATATTGACATATGAGGATTTATTTTTTATTTTTGCACTCTCTTTAATTTGATAGCAGTATTGTTACTAATAGAAATTAAACAAAAAATTTATTGTTTACTTTATTTATTAAGTGCGCTTAAAGTCATTTGATGTTGTTCAAGACTTCTTACACATTTTTGCTCTTTTTTATGTGTCTGTTTTATCATAATCTCTTTTCTTATAAATCCATGATCTTGACAAATTTACTTTTCTTGTAGGTGCTATAAGGTATTTTGAGAGGTCAAATTTGGCATTCAATGGTTAAGACCAACAGCTAAACCAAGAATCTTCAACAAACAATTATGAAACTGGCCAATGAATATGATGACAAGTTAGTTTTGTTTTATATTCAAACAATCCATATATTTTTTTTTAGAGACCGTCTGATAAAAAAAAAATGCTCCTAATGTTATTTGTTTCAACATCTAGTTGTTCTGAATAGATTTAGGCAATGCAAGTTTTATCTGTTTAAATTATAACATCATTGATGGCATTTTTTTATATTGTAAGACCTTACATGGTATTTTTTGCAGTAGTAAAGCTTATACTTGAGGCAAAACCGAGCAACAAATATAATAAAGTTACACATATGTGACCTATTATTTAATTAAATATCTGTGTATTTTCTTTCTGCAGCCCTGTGAATAGAGCAAGTCTTCTTTTTCTTGTTGGCAAAAGAATATCCAATCAACGACAACTACAATTCGAATTTTACGATGATGAGATGAATGTCACGAATATGCTAACGGCAATTATATGGATTTATTGAGACTCAAAAGATCATGTTTGCCTATTTCTATGGTGACTCCAAAATTACAGTCACTCAGACAAAGATGATCATTAACCACGAATACTCTCCCTAGGCTCCGACCAAAGATCAATAGAGGGAGGTGGGCTCTAGCTGAACCACAGATACAATGATCGCAGAGATAATTTCCTCATTTTTTTCTTCTCGGCTGGATCAAAGATCGGCGGAATGCGGATCTTTAGATTTTTTTTTTTTCTCAACCGGATCAAAGATCCATAAAACTTAGGTCTTCCATAAATCATTTTTTTCTACAACCAAAAGCATACTTTACTTGTAAGCTCTTTCTTTGTTTGCTTGCTTGTCTTTCTCTCCCCCAACCCTTTTTGGTCATAGTATTTAAAAAGAAAGATCTTCCGATGGTTATTGGCTTCAGCATGAAGACTTCATCGTTCAAATTGTGGAGTTCGTTGAGATGAGAGCAATCGTGGCAAGAGTTTGAAGAACCATTGGTGGTTCGTTTCTAACTAAATGGATCCAGTTAAATTGAAGAAGCACCAAGTCAAACCAGTTTTTTTTTTTTTTTGGAATAAGCCAACTAACGAACTGAGCATTGAGGCATACGAGTTCTAATGGACTTGAAAAGTAGATGGGGGAACAAATTTATTTATTTATTTAATGAGAGAGATTAAACAGGTATGACATTGGCGCATTTATATATATATTTTTTAACTTTTTGAGAAGATGGAGGAGTGTACTATACATGCATATATAACCTTTAAATAGATGATGTCATTTAATGCATACTTATTTACAAAAAATTATTTCGTTTTTCCTTTGTCTTATCCTTTGACATTTTTTATTATTCTTTCCTCTTAGCTAAGTTATCTTTCCTTCTTTTAATAATGTTATTTAATATTATTTCTTTAAGATAACATGATCATTATCATTTACATTATCATTTTAACAAAATTCTCGTCCTTTTTTTTTTTTAAAATTTTTTTTGTTAGAGTTTTAAGGAACAATTTTCAACTATAGCTTTCATACGCATAATCTAAGATAATTAATATGAATATTGGAATTTTCTTCCTACAACTCATCGAAATAAATACATGTATCATAGGTTTTTTTTAATGAGTTTTGTTATTCCTTAAACATTGTGTTAATGCTAGGGAGTTCTTTGGAAGTGACGCGTTGTTGGCATGATCTGATAAAAGTGTACACAAAGGCAACGCTTGAATGTTAAATAAACAAGGGTTCCCACATTATGGATGGATGCGGAAAAAGAAGTTAGTCAATGAAACTATAATTAGATTAAGAACTTGGAATATAGGTACTCTTACAAATAAATTAATGAAATTAATAGATATTATGGTTCATAGGAAGATAAATATTTTATTTATTCAATAAACTAAATTAGTTAGGGAGAAAGCCAAGGAGATTAATAGTTTGGGTTTTAAACTTTAACATTCAGATAGAAGTCGAATTAGAAATAGTGTAGGTGTGATAATATAAAAAAGTTAAAAAATAATGTTATAAATATTAATAGGGTTGAAAATAAAATTATATCTTTAAAGATTATTATTAATACTAAGATTATCAATGTTATAAGTATTTAAGCTCTCAAGTAGGTTCAGATGTAAGCTTAAAAGAAAAATTTTAGAATGACTTAGAGGGATTAATACAAAAGATACCTCTTAAAGAAAATGTATTTATTAGAGGAGCTTTAAAGGAACATATTGGTAGAGTGGTATAAGATTTTAAAAGTATTTGTGATGGCTATGAATTTAGAATGACTAATAAAGAAGATAAGACTATATTAGATTTTACTTTAACTTAAGATTTTGTAATTGCTAATATTTTATTTAATAAAAGAGATAACATATTATTACGTATAAAAATAGATCTAGTAAAACAGAGATTGATTATTTTCTGATAAAAAAATAGGCCGTTTAGATTATAAAGATTGTAAGGTCGATCAGAATGAAAGTTTAAGTCCCCAACATCGACTTTTAGTTTTAAATTTTAAGATGAATGATTGAAAGATGAAAAATAAATTAAATTATTATCCTAATATTGGATGAGGGCACTTAAATAACACTAATAAAATTATTTTTATGAGCAAGCTAACTTAGAATTTGGGATGTTCATAAGAAAGCTAATATTATGTGAAAAAAATAACAATTGAAATTAAACAAGTTGTAAAAAAATGTACTTGGAGAATCAAAAGAAAAAAACTTTTTTTAATAAAAATAGTTGGTGGTGGAATCAAAATATGCAAAAAAATATTAAAAATAAGAAGCATTATTATAAAACTTAGTTTAGATATAAAAATTTGGAGAATTGAGAAAGATATAAAATGATCCGTAGAGATTCTAAGAAAGTAATATATGATGTCAAAAATTTAGCTTTCAATAACTTATACAATAGATTAGATATCAAATAAAGTGAAAGATATATGTATAAGTTAGTAAAGCAAAGATCTAGTTCAAGTGAGGATTAAGGATGAAAATCATAATGTGCTTTTCTTAGAAAAGATATTGAAAATTGGCGGATGAGTTATTTTTAAAAAAATTTCAATGAAGGATCTGAGAATACGATTGATTTTGACAATTTTAATACTCTAAACAAAAATAGAAAATTTTATTTTTATTGTCATATTAGTAAATTTGAAGTTGGAGAAGCATTAAAGAATATGAAGTGTGGAAAAATAGTAGAACCTAATAATATTCCAATAGAAGTGTGAAAATGTTTAGGAGATCAAGGAATTTATTAGCTTATAAATCTTTTTAATGTTATTTTAGAGACTAAATAGATGTCAAAAGAATGAAAAAAGAATTTGTTAGTTCTTATATTTAAGAATAAAGGTGATGCACAAGAGTATGCAAATTATAGATGAATTAAGTTTATGTGTCATACATTAAAATTATGGGATAGAGTAATTGAGCATAGGTTACAATGTGATACAAAAGTTTCTCAAAATCAGTTTGGTTTCATGTTACGTAAATCTACTATGGATGCTATATATTTGTTGAGAGATTTGATGGAGAAGTATAAAGAAAGTAAGGAGAATCTTCATATGATATTTGTTGATTTAGAGAAAGCTTATGATAAGTTTCAAGAATGGTCATTTGGAGAGCTCTAGAAAAGAAATGAGTTAATATTACTTATATTCAAGTCATAAAGGATATGTATACTAGAGTTGTTCCTTGTGTCAAAACACAAGAAGGATTGACAAGATATTTTCTTATTTCAGTTGGATTACATCAAGGATCGGCTTTAAGCCCTTATCTTTTTGCTTTATTTATGGATGTTCTTACTATGTATTTACAGGAAGATGTTCTTTGGTGTATGCTTTTTGCTGATATTCTTCTTGTTGATAAGAATAGAGAGGGAGTCCAAGAGTAACTTGAATTATAGAGGTCAATCTTGAAGTCTAAAAGTTTTCGTTTGAGTAGATCCAAAACTGAATATATGGAGTGTAATTTTAGTTGTAGAAGTTCTAGTAGTGGTGTTTTGACATTGGGTGATCAAGTCATTAAAAAGAGTTTGTGTTTCAGATATCTAGGCTCTATTGTTCAAAATGATAGTGAAATAAATGAAGATGTTATTAGTAGAATTCAAGTTGGATGGTTGATGTGGAGGAATGCATCTGGTCTGTTGTGTGATAGAAAAGTACCGCTTAGACTTAAAAGGAAAATTTTAAAAGATGGTGATAAAACTTGTAATGATTTAAGATGCAAAATGTTGGTCAGTAAAAGAGAAACATAAGACTAAGCTAAGTGTTGCAGAGATAAGGATGCTCAGGAGTATGTTCGGAAAAAAGTTGGAGTAGCTCCACTGGCAAATAAGATTAGAGAGAGACGCCTGGGGCCACATAAAGCCTACGTCATGAAGCAGAGAGTAGATATTTAGATTTGCCTATGTTAAGAAAGGCTAGGTAATAAAAATACTTTAGTTAAGATGTATAAAAAAATAGTATACTTGAATTAAATGAGAATTTGAATAAAATGGAGAAGGAATTAAAAGGATTCATACCACACATAATGGGATAAAGGCTTGTTGTTGTTGTTGTTGCTGAGTTTTGTCATTTCAACTTTTTTATGAGGTCATAATAGATGAAGTATGGCAACCACTACAACTAAGGAATCTCTCTTTTTTTAATTGAATATATTGTTTCATTTCTTTTTAATAAATTATAAATTAGTATGTAAGATAAAGGAATGTTATTTTATACATAGATACAAATTTTAGAGAATTTTTATTTTAAAGTTAAAAAAATAATAATAAATAACAAATGTCATTTTGCATAATAAATAGATATTTCATAATTTAAATAATATATATGTACATATAAATTATTTATATATTTATTTTGCACTTATGCCACATATGATACATTTATAAATAGAATATAAAAAATAATAATGTTGTTATATTACTATTATTTTTTATTCCAATATATAAATCATAGATATTGGATTAAATAAATATTTCTCTAGTTGAAATGTTCAAAGACTTAAGATAGAGTGCCAAACTTAATTCGTTATTTTAACTTTAATAAGAAATAATGACTTATATTAAGTGCCCTCTGCATTCCAGTGCCTTCAGGAATAGTTCTCCTGGCTAATACATCATTATTCATAAGTTCAACAGGCATAAATTTCACTACTTCAAAAATTGTTCCAAACTAGAAGGTAGCTCCACATAACCAGCATTGATCACAGCTTGAGGGAATTCAACAATATATCTCTCTCCCTACTTAATAGTCATCACGTTCTTCATGTTTATCATTTGATTATAACACTTAAAAAGAAACTCTAAAAGTTGGGATTATTTAATTTCAGAAATCCAAACTTTTGAGAAAGAAATAACTCAATATATTAGTGAGTGTCATGTAGTTGATCACACATCATCCGTCATTTTTAATTGCTCAACCGAATTCAACAACAACAACAACAAGCCTTTATCCCATTATGTGGGGTCGGTTATATGAATCTTTTTTCTCCATTGTGTCTTAATAAATATCAAATTCTCATTTAATTCTAATAATTTAAGATGATTTTTTATACATCCTAACCAAATCTTTTTACGTTTACCTCTACCTTTCTTAACATAAGGCACATTTAATACATCTATTCTCTTAACTGGGTCATCGGACAACCGATGTTTAATGTGACCAAATCATCTAAGGCGACTCTCTCTAATCTTATCTGTCATTAGAGCTACTCCAACCTTATCATGTATATCATTCTGTATCTTATCTCTAAGAGTAAAGCCACTCATCCATCTTAGCATCTTCATCTCTGCAATATATAAGTTAATATTATGTTCAATCAAATTTCAAAGAAAAAAAATTAATTTTTCAACTAAAGATGAGGAGAGAAGTATCCCCCAACATAATCGTCAGAAATCTGATTGTTTAAGAAAAACGTCAAACCTCCACCATCTTAAGATGCTTAAGGAGTCCATTCTTCATGAGGTATGTGGGCTCCGAAAATTCGCCACCAACCTTTCACTGAAGAGAGTTTGATTTAATATTGTTGAAATTTTCAGAAGGTAGATGGAATAGTAGATCGAAAATGCGACGCCGAATCTTCTTTCGATCACCAACCGTCGAATTGTGTATATATCCCGATCAATTTCGACATTCTAGACGCATGAAAAGTCGCTTGTCGATGAGATCATTCATGATTACGGTGCAAGTGCATTTCAACATCAATTTGCGCGTTGTTGTATCTGAAGTCGATCGACTTCATCTTGTGAGCTCGACTTGACAGACGAAGCATGCATAGAGGTCAACAAGGTAGATTGAATTTTATTCAACCAAATCTCCCTTAACATTTAGGTTAGGATTTATTTAGATCTAGGCCCTACTTTCTATGGACGCAACCATCCATAGTTAATTACCCCTCTTATCACAATAGGAGAGCACTCTCAATTAAGATTAGATGTAGATATTAGTCTTTGGTGTGAATTAATGTTTAATGATATTATGTGGATGATTATTTCAGATATGTTAAAGTAGTCTCAATCAAGATCTCATTGTTCTGTCATCCTGGGACTACTATTGTTCCTATTCTAGCAACATCAGAGGACTATTGGCCATAATGTCTAAGGAACCTAATTAGCAACCAAAAGTTGTCTCATCCCAGGAATCTCGAGTAGGCCAAGGGTAAATATGCATAGTGTTTGTAGCTTATTAAGACTAAACTCACTTTATAAATTTGTTGAGGTAGTGAGTCTCATGGACTAATCTTTTAGACAAAGTAGGCTGAGAATTTTTTGAATTAGATGAGGCTTACTACCATTGATATGCCTTATTGGTGGGACTTACAACCATTGGAAAGCCCAGGGATAGAAATAGTGTCTACCTTGTGAACATAGACTAGGCTTACATCCATTGGAATTTCGGTTGATATGAATGAAGTATTCCTTGCAGACACAAGTTGGGCTTACATCCATTGGAATACCGGTGTTTAAAGTGGAGTTCATTTACAAATATAAATTGGGCTTACATCCATTGGAATATCGTGTTTTCATTTTATAAACATAAATTGGGGTCACATCCATTAGAATGCCTGTGTTAAAGAGTGAGGTCCGCCTTGCGGACATGGATTGGGCTAACATCTGTTAGAATGCCAGTGTTAGTTTTATAATTTCTTTTCAGAGTTGATAACCCTTAAGAGTGCCAGATTGTCAATTTGAATCTAATAGAGGATAATCAGATTTCTAACACATTATGTCCGACAAATTGAGTAATTTGACCATTATTGAACTTTATTGAATAATTGACAATTACTGAATTTTACAAATTTTTCCACTTAAGTAAATTAATTCTGAATTTGTTAATGCGTTTAAATTCATTTAGAAGACAAATATTTAGGTTCAAATTCTCAATTTAAATCTTCAATTCATGATCGTGTTATTTTAATGTGAAAAACTAAGGGGGTTATGGTCCATTAATTCAATAGTCTATGATCTTATCAAAAAAATGTTTTAAGTATAATTTTCCTTGCAAAACTTCGGTAACATAACTCCTAACCAGTGATACATTTATGAAAATAAGCACAATTTATGTGATCTTCTCACTTGCTCCAGACTCAAGATCGATGGAGAAAGATTTTTATCTCTTACCGGACCCAAGATCAACAGCAGAGATATTCATAATTTTCTTGGTTAGACACAAGATCGATGTGTGCGGGTTTTCAAATTTGTATTTTATTTGATTTTTAAATTATTTAAAATTCGTTCAACTTCATGCAATTTTAATAACATAACTTCTTAGCAGTGCTACATTCTATGAAATTTAGTACAATCAGCACACTCTTCTCTCTTGTTTCGAACAAAAAATCAATGAAGGAAGAATTTTATCTTTGGCCGAACCCAAGATCGACAACAAAAACCTTCAAAATTATTTTGGTCATACCTAAGATCAACGTGCACAGATCTTCTTAATTTACAAATATGAAATTTCATCAAATTTTCAGATTTAAAAATCATAACACGTAATAAGAAATTCAAGATTTCTTAAAACGTCCCCCCAAGTTTCTTTAAAACCGTTGGATTAGGGCTATTCACACTACATGACTTGTGTGGTCTGTTCGACCGAACTCCCTTCACACGACCAAGGCATGGATTAGCGTAGGGTTTGACCTCCTCTTCATGCAAAACTCACATTTCTCTCTATCACTCTCACACTCGTTCTTTCCGTCTCGGACCCTCTGTTCTCTCAATTATCTCATGCATGCATGCTTGCAGCCTTGAATGGTCGATCGATCAACATTTTAAAAGTGTTGAACCCACAGTTTGGAGATCATGGAGGTTGTGTGAGACATAGTCGAGCCTAGGATTCGTGGGTGCTTGTGCGTGAGACGTAGACGATCCTAGGCTTCATGGGTGCTTGTGCGTGAGACGTGGTTGAGCGAGTAGGGGTTGGTTGAGGAGGCGCAGTCACTTCTTTCTTTTTTATTTCAAATGTAACATGAATTTACAAATAACATATGAAAAAATCAAAGCTCTGCTTGAAATGCAAATAAAACATTTCTCAAACATCTTGAACATGTAAGGGTTCACGCCAAGAAAACTTAGGGAAATGAGAGAGTGAATTTGAAAAGGGAGGTACTACCTATTTATAGCAAAAAATTTGACTCTTACATAGGCCCCCATCATACTCAATGACAATTTAAATTCATTAAATGATCAATTGTGAAAACAAAGAATCCCATCAATAATAAGTTAGAAAAACAAAAAAAATTCATTAAGTAACATGTTATAAAGACACGAAGACTTTGTGTTAGCCTTGCATGCATCAAAAAACTATTTTTAGATTCAACTCAAATGCTTCGAGATAAATGCAAACAGTTGAACAAAATGAATTCATTGCATGAATTTCAAAACAATCTTATATTCTATTCAGGAGCTTCAAAACTTATGCAAAAATAGAATGCTTACAGGCATTATGAGACAACTCCATGTTCAATCATATTGCAACAAAATAAATGTAAAAGATTTAAAGAACATAACTTTTATATGTACTTCGTGGTAACTTTACGTCAAAATTAATGCCTTGAGATTCGTGCAAGTAACCTAAATTAAGACACTTTCACACAGTAGGAGGTGAATTCCAATTTATACTCAATACTCTAAAAGTCGTGTAAGTTGCCTCAAGAAACATGCAAGTCTCCTAAGTTACATAAAAACTATTGAAATTAAAATGAATATGCATATACAAACTGCTTAAATATAGTGTCTGAAGATATTGTGCAGGTTGAATATAAAATTAACCCAAACTATTTTCACTCTGAAAAGTACTAACATTTATAAATTGATAATTATTTTAATAACATGTGCATTTCTTACAAATCAACATCTTAACAATTAATGTGTGTGCACACTTCTAAGCTGGTTACTTTGCCTATATGACAAAGTTATAAGTCCATTTAACAATCCATTTCTTTTTCTTCTTATGAGAATAGGAGTTGAGAAGGCTGATTATAAATCAAGCATTCATTCTTTAAAAAAAAATTTTGATTGATAGTTTAGGTTTTAAACTTTATTGGTAAGTCGAACTAAACGATGAAAAGGTGTGATTATAGATAAAAATTTGAAGGATAATGCCATAAATATTAGTAGATGTGGAGATAGAATTATAGCTTTAATGATTATTATTGATAATAAGATTATCAATGTTATAAATATTTATACTCCTCAAGTAGGTTTGGATGTAAGCTCAAAAGAAAAATTTTGGAATGAATTAGAAGAATTAATATAAAAGATACCTCTCAAAGAAAAGTATTTATTGGAGGAGATTTAAATACGTTGTTGGTAGAGTGGTAGAAGATTTTAAAGTGTCACGGATTATAGATTTGTTTAATTAAGAAGGTAGAACTATATTAGATTTTCTAAATTTACGATTTTGTAGTTCTAATATCTTTATTTAAGAAAAGAGATAACATATTATTACTTATAAAATGGATCTAAGAAAATCTGATTGATTATTTTCTAATGAAAAAATAGATCGTTTAGATCAGAAAAGATTGTAAGGCCATTCCAAAAGTTTAAGATCCAACATCGATTGTTAGTTTTAGATTTTAAGATGAAAGATTGTAAGAGGAAAAAATAAATCAAATTATTATCACAGGATTATGAGACACTTAAAGAACACAAATAAAAATATTTTAAGAGAAAGCTACAATTTAATTTGGATGTTTAAAGATAAAGGCCATTCAGTGAAAGTTATTGTCCCGAGATTAGATATTAAGAAAACACAAATAAAAATATTTTAAAAGTACAAAGAGCTGAATGGGATGTTAAAGAAGTTTAATATTATGTAAAAAGAAAAAAATTGAAAGATTAAAATGCTTGGAGAATCAAAAAAGCTTTAATAAAATAGTTGAGTGGTCAGCGAAAAAAAGATAAGAAATAAGAAGATTATTATGGTAGATGAAAACTTAGAATTGGGAAAGATATAAAGTGTAGAGATCTAAGAATCAATATATGATCTGAAAAAATTTAAATTTTAATGATTTATACAATGATAGATACCAAAGAGAAAGAAGATGATAAGTGTATAAGTTAACCAAAGAAAAGTCGGAGAAGTAAAGACACCGAGTGAGTGTATTAAGGATGCAGATAATAAAGTATTTTTCTTAAAAAAGGATAATGAAAATAGGTGGATGAGATATTTTGATAAACTTTTCAACGAAGGATCCGAATGTACATTAATTTTAACCTTAATACCCTAAACAAAAATAGAATTTTATTTTTATCGTCAGAGTAATTACGAAGTTAGAAGCTTTAAAGAAAATGAAATGTGAAAAGCAATGGACGATGATATTCCAATGTGTGGAAATGTTTAGGAGATCGGAATTTTTACAAATCTTTTAATGTTATTTTAAAATTAAAAGATGTTAGATGAGTGGAGAAAGAGTTCTTATATTTAAGAATAAAGGTGATGCAAAGAGTGTACAAATTATAGAGGAATTAAGTTAATGTGCCATACATTAAAATTATGGGAGAGAATTGAGCATAGTTACGATGTGAAACAAAAGTTTCTCACAATGTTTAGTTTCATGCCAAGTAGATCTACTACGGATGCTATACATTTGTTAAGAGGTTTGATGGAGAAGTATAGAGAAAAGGATTTACATATGATATTTATTGATTTAAAGCTTATGATAAAGTTTCAAGAGATGTTCTTTGGAGAGTTCTAACAAAAAAAAGGAGTTAATATTGGTTATATTCAAGTCATTAAGGATATGTATATTTATTACTTGTGTCTAAACACAAGGAGGATTGACAAAATATTTTCCCATTTCAATTGGATTACATCAAGGATCAACTTTAAGCCCTTATCTTTTGCTTTAGTTATGGATGTTCTTAGCATTTACGGAAGATGATGTACCTTGGTGTATGCTTTTTGTCGATGACATTCTTTTGTTGATAAGACAAGAGAGGAGTCCAAGACAAACTTGAATTATGGAGGTCAACCTTAGAGTCTAAAGGTTTTCATTTAAGTAGATCTAAAGCGAATATATGGAGTGTAATTTAGTTATAGAAGTTATTTGCATTGGTTGTGACATTGGGTGAACAAGTCATTAAAAGAGTGAGATCTGATATCAGGCTCTATTATTCAAAATGATGGTGAAATAGATGGAGATGTTATTAGTAGAATTCAAGATGGATGGTTGAAGTGGAGGAATGCATCTGGATTGTTGCGTGATAGAAAAGTATTGCTTAAACTTAAGGAAAAATTTTATAAGATGGTGGTAAGACCTGCAATGATTTATGATGCAGAATGTTGGCCAATAAAAGAGAAGCATAAGACTAAGTTCATGTTGTCAGAGAGGGATGCTGTGGATGATGGCTTTACTCTTAGAGATAAAATGCTAAATGAGTATGTTAAAAAGTTGGAATAAATTTCAGATAAGATTAGAGAGTTGGTTACATAGATGGTTTCCAATATCCATAACCCATTAGGAGAAGATGATTAGATTATGTTAAGAAAGAGGTAGACCTAAAAGATTTGGTTAAGATGTCTAAAAAAATAACCAGATACTTGAATTAAATGAGAATTTGACACATAATAGGACATAATGCGAAGGATTCATATACCACTACTTAGTGGGATAAAGGCTTGTTGTTGTTGTTGTATATAGCCATCGCTTGATTTTTATATTTGCATATAGCCATCGAAGGCCCAAATATAGAAATTTCATAATCAAAACTATGTACTCTTTGTTTCAAGGTCGAAAATATAATCAAAGGTTTTAACCACAAATTTAATCCACTACGTTTAAATTAGAGTTGATACAATTTGTAATGCGGTTAATCTTGAAATAAATTTTAAATCACATGCAAATCATAAGCCCAATCTTTTGCATGAAAACAAGCAGAGTTCACAAAATCAAAACCCTCCGATAATGACTGTGTTGATCATCAATTTTAATTGGAGGAGTCGCCACTATCAAAATTTCTAAAATTTTTATGCTAAATCATCATATATTCAAATCTCAAGCAACTATAAAACAATCACATTTTTTAAAATTTAAAGTTTCTGATCAAATGAAATCATTATTTAATAACTTAAAGCTAAACCATTTTTAAGCCATTCCACAATCATTTATCAAGGGTAATAATCTAAAAAAACTTCAACTCACAAAAGAGCTGTTATCAAATCAAATGCATTACCACATTCATATTAAAATAATCTCACGCTAGTAAGGACGTAACCTATATCCTCTATTCATATAATTTTACTGCCAAATGATATCATATAAATTGTGGTTACAACCAAAATCATATAGCCAGATAGTTTGTCACCAAATGATATCATTAAATTATAATCATAGTTGTAACTCGTATATTTCATAATTGCTTTACTGTTTGAGTTATGAACTATAGAATACATCTGATAGGTTTAAAAATCCTCTGATGGGTAAGGTTGACTTACGTTTTCCCCTTGGACAAACAACTGCACCAGATTTACAAGGCCTCACTTAGAAGACACAACCTATGGTTGTTGATAAGGATCTCTTAATTATATTGGGTTAAATACATTCTCTAACTTAATAAACCGGGGCATGATAACCTGGAACCATGAAATCTTGATTGGGCTTGTCATCATTTCTCCAACAATGACTTTAAATTAACAATGATGAGTTTCTTAAATTTCAAACTCCATTTTCTGCTACTATACTCTATGCAATTAGTGACCTAATGTCTAACCCTAATCAAAAGTTCTTTCTCATCATTGGGAAGAGTAATTAACTATAGGTGCTTCTAGCTATAAAAAACTTAGAACCAAATCTAAAATCCTCACAAAATGAGGGTGAAATCTTTGAGTAGTGTCTTATCTACAACCTTATCTGCCTTCTGAAAGTTTAATTGGGCACTAAACCAAAACTCTTCTCATCGAGGAGCCAGGGGTGAATTTTTAAAGCCTACACCACCATATCCTAAATGGCCTTCCACCAACCTACCAAGCTTTCAAAACAGCTATAAGAACAAATCTAGAACCCATTAGTTTGGATAATTTATTATATTCAATGCTATGCAATGAAGAAACCAACTTACAAGCTAAAGCAACAAGGAACTTACACCACTTCTTAGCTCATGATCACCATTCAACCCAGTCAACCCAGTTTGCAACCAAAGGATGAGGAAGAGGAAGAACCACCTACTCAACTTGCGGTCGCTTCAATGGAACCTCTTACAAATTAATTCCAAATGCACAATCATCCTTCAAACATCAACCAACCCATATTTTATGCCAAATCTGGCCATACAGCTGCCAAATGCTAGCACCATCAAGACTTGCAATACAATGGAGCATCCCCTACACAACAAGCACTAATAACCAAGACAGCTATACCCTCTAGCTTAACACTTCCTTCAACTGAATGAATACTTGACACGATAGCAACTTCATATCTCACGTCAAATTCTAATCACCTACAACAAATCAAACCTTACAATTGAACACAACAACTCACGCTCGGTGAGAGCCACACTCTTCAAATTCAACAAACATGTCAAGGCATACTCCCCTCCAACCAATAAGTTGTTACTATCTAGCATTATTCATGTCCTAATCTCTCCTATAACCTTCTCTCCATTCAAAATCTCACCAATGATAATAATTGCTCTATCATCTTTGATGCAAATGGTTACACAATTCTGGACTCCAAGACCAATAAGACTCTCCTGAAAGGACCATGTCACAACGGTTTCTACTCCATTCATTCGATCAATTCTCCAAACCACTTCTCAACTCATGCTGCTGTCCACAAAGATAATTCCATATCTCTGGCATCGAAGACTGGGCCACCCATCTAGAGCTACACTATCTTCTATTGCTAAAAACAATTCTACAATATGTATTTCCAATTACAATAACAAATGTACTATATGTTCTCTTACAAAAACTCATCTTTTACTTTTTTTCTATATGTCAATCTCATAACTATAAACCACTGGAGTTGATTTATTCAGACATCTGGGGTATGTCCCCTACCACAGCATTACATAGTTATCATTATTACATTCTATTTGTAGACGATTATTCCTGCTACTCCTAAGTATACCCTTTACGTGCCAAATTAGATGCCACCATACCATAGCTCAATTCAAAACAATGGTTAAACGACAATTCTCAACATCTATTAGAATTATATGTATTGATGGAGGGGGAGAATGTCTCAATAGAACATTCAAACATCTTTTCACCACCTGTGGCATCTTGCATTAAACTACCTGTTCATATGCACCTCAACAAGATGGCGTAGCATAACGCAAATATCGCCACCTTATAAAGACAACTCATACCCTCCTAATAGATGCCAATGCACCTTAGTTTCTCTGGGTACCTGCTCTGCACAACAAGTCACAACATTAACAGACTCCTCTCACCTACAATCCAAAATCAACCCCCTTATCAGCTACTAAATAATAAACCACTTGACTACTCGTACCTCAAGATCATTGCTATCAATGCTTTCCATAGATCAAGCCCCTATAACAAAACAATCTGTCTCAAACTTCAATCAGCTGCATATTAATTGATTATGCATCAAACCAAAAGGATAATCAATGCTACAAACCAAACTTTGAAAAATGTATATCTCCTAATATATTCTCTTTCAAGAAGACATCTTCCCATTCAAGAATACTAATCGTATATTTCTCTCATCACTTTCCTCCTCCCCATCACCACTTACTCTCATTCCCATCTCCCACATCTGACAATCTTCTCAAACACTCACTAACCTTGTGACAAGCTCTACGTCAACACCATCTCCTCAAATATAAAACATTCATGTACCTCAATCTCCCTCACTCATTACTTCCAATCAGCTTTCCACCACTATTGATACTCATCCCAACATCACCACTCTACCACCAAGCAATACTCATCCTATGCTTACAATATCTAAAACAGGCAATCTCAAGCACAAGCAGCCATTCAACCTAACACATCATCTTACAACCTCACACCCTACTAGCTACTCAGCCATTCAAGATCCCAATAGCAGAAAAGCTACAACAACAAAGTTCATGGCACTACAACAACAAGCACATGAAATCTAGTACCACCATCACCCTCTCAAAGTCTTCTTGGCAGCAAATGGACCTTCCGAACCAAATATAAACCTAATGGCTCAATATTACAGCACAAAGCAAGCCTCGTAGCCCAAGGATACAAACAACAATCGGGTCTTAACTATGATCAAGCATTTAGTCCAGTCGCTAAACTATCCACTATCTGTGTTCTCCTAACTGTTGCACACCAATTCCTGGCTCATTCAATAATTAGATGTCTCCAATGCCTTCCTTCATGACAACCTCGACACTCATGTATACATGACCCAACCACTAGGCTACAAGATTCACAATATCCAAACCATGTTTGTTTAGTAAAAAAGGCCATATGCTGTCTCAAACAAGCGCCTAAGCGATCTTTTGAAATACTAACAGGATACCTTCATCAATTTGGTTTTCAAACCAGTAAACAGATCCTTCCTTATTGCTATACAAACAAAACAATGCCTCCTTCTATGTTCTCATCTTCGTGGACGGTATCTTCATTATGGATAATCAATCTTCAATCATTTTCAGATTTTATCACTAAACTAAAACACACATTCAATGTGAGACACCTTGGCCAACTCTCATACCTTATGGGCATCCAAGCCACCTCCTCACCCACAGGCATCCATCTCAGCAAGCAAAATATCTTACATACCTTCTCAACAGAGTTGAGATGTTCTCCGATAAACTTATCTCCACACCCATTACTACCAAACACCCAAATACAATCATCCAACAACATGACCATGCTGATCCACCAACTTACTGTGCAATCATAGCTTACTCCAATATCTCACCATCACTCATCCCAATATCTCAATGGTTGTAAATCGCTTATGCCAATAAGTGCACAAGCCCTTAAACATTCACCACAAACAGCTCAAAAGACTATTAAGATAAATAAAAGGTACACCACATGACATGACTCTCACCAGGCATGCTCAAACTACAAGCCTGTGCTAATTCCGACTGAACTGGTGAACATGACAAAAAATCAACTTCAAGATATTGTGCATTCCTCAATTCCAACCTAATCTCCAAGTACATCAAGAAAGAATCAACTATAGCTCAATCTTCAATCGAAGCTGAATATAGAGCTCTCACAATAGCAGCAATGGATATCATAAGGCTCTGAAGACTCCTTGAAGACTTTGATATAATTCCGAACTCACCAATTCCACTATATTGTGACAACATTTCAGCAATAGCTTTGGCCAACAACCCTATTTTTCATGCCCATAGGAAACGTATAGAAGTTGACTATCACTTCAAATGGGAGTGCATCCACACTAAAGCATCAACAAATCAATCCACTACTCTGACAGAATTTTATTAAGAAGAAATCTCTACTGTCGTTTAATAACAGCACAGGGAATCACTGCCATAGATTTACTGCTACATAACAACTTGTACTGGTACAAGGAAAAGTAGACTAGAGTACAATGATAATATTCAGGCTTGTTACTCCTATCTCTGCTCTTTCCAAACTCGGTTGCTCTCACTCAACTTGTTTCAATCCATGCATCAATTGATTACGGACTCTGTGGAAACATAAGCATCGAAAATTGATATTATGATGAAAAAAGGCGTTAACTTCAAAATTGTACACAGTACAATAGCTTACCCTACTCTGCTAGTAACGATAGTACAAAGTCATTCCAAGTGTCATAACAACCCTAACAGTAATACGAGGCTTTTATAACAAATCCTAATAGTACTGTCTGGGTTTTAAGAAACTCCAACATAGAACCATGCTAGTTGTACTAGCCTGGAAAATAGGTTAATCTATTATTCTTATTCAAGATGCTCACAAACTATTGCCCTTTTTGACAAAAATGCCAAACTACTAAAACAGATATTTACATAATACAGATTTCGTATCTTTGCAGCCCCTACATATCGTACATTCATTTCCTCTGCCTATGCACCTCAGCCATTTGTTCATAGCCACACCTTCCAAAAAAATCTCCTCTATTGTATAACATAATGTTTTATACCTTTTTTTCTACTTCTCTGATATAAATAGATGATGTAATACCTTGCGTTAGCTATAGTGAAATAGTTGAACAATAAATTAGCCTTCTTCTATTCTATTGTATTTCTCTAAACAAAAACCTTCTGTTTTCATCTACACTATCTTACTGTATTTAATCATGGTATCAGAGCAAATAGCGTAGGAAGATCCTTTCTTTTGTCTATGAATCATTCTGAATCTTACACAACAGCTCGGACAACATAGCTCTTCTCAAATTGAGTGATCTACCTATTCCCGCCTCACTTGAGTTAATGGTGTCCAACATCAAGCACATTGTCAACACCCAACTCTTTAGCGACAACTATCTCATTTGCTAATCTCAAATCCACAAAATTTTAAATGCTGCTTTGAAAGATTTCTAGATGAATCCTCCTATTGTCCTACTAAACACAATATGACTGCTAAAGGCTAGCTAGGTTGCAGCTGCTCTCTATTCTAACATCATTGCTTTTATTCTTCCCTATGTGCTCGACCATGAGTCTTGTTTAGAAATTTTAAAGACCATTGAGAGAATACTTGCAATCTACAAATCGCTCACCAATCATTCAATTAAAAAATGAACTCTATAATATTTATATGAAAAATCAAATGATGACTAAATATTCTAAATATCAAATGATGACTCAATACTCTAAAATCGAATCTCTATTAAATAATATCACAACAATTGGTTCTGAAATATACAATGAAGATATTATTCTTAATATTCTCAATAACCTCCCATACCATCTATCAAGCTTTCAAAACTATAATTCGCACCAAACACACCAATTAATATTGATGAACTCTACTCCCTTCTTTGTAGTGAGGAAAGTAACATATCTAAGGAGACCACCAAAAGTGAACTCATTTCTGATTCTCCTCGAGCTCTACCCATTGTCCATAGGCATGGCATTGATCCACCCTCTAGAGGTTGTTGTGGTAGATCCTTCAACAAACATGATAGACACTCTCTTCATCACCCAAGGGACGACACACCTTCCTACAATCCAATTGTTTATCAAATTTGTAGCAAAATAGACCACTCTACTCATTATTGTTGACATCACCATTTTTAAAATCCAGTTGTTAGCCAAATTTGCAACAAAATAGCCCATTTAGCCCTTAATTGCTAGCATCATTGCAATCCTCCACCACCCCTAGCAACCCTCCTCCGATGCTTAGCTCATATCCTGTCAGACATCATCTCCAAAATGGTACTTAGATAATAGTGCCTCTTCACACGTCACCTCTAACCTTGACAATCTTCAACAACAATCACCATATAAAGGGAATGATCAGGTCACTATCGAAAATGATGCTTCTATCTCGATATCATATATTGGACAAGCAATCTTACCCACCGTCACTCATAGGCTTCTTCCACCTAACCTTCCACATGTTCCTCAACTTTCTCACAATCATCTCTTAGTTCACAAACTCACCACTAATAATATTTGTTTCATCTAATTTGGTTCCACTAGTTTTGCATCAAGGACAAGATGACAAAATAAACCATCCTCACAAGATGCTACCATAGTGGTCTATATCTTGTTTCATCAAATTGTAATCTATCCACTACCACTGCGCTACTGTCCAAACCCGCAACAACCATTCTTTGCCATCAATGACTTGATCATCCCAACAATTCAACTCTCAACCAGACAGCCAAAACCTCCATATGTATTCCCACTTAGCAATACTTTTTGCAATTCCTGTAGTTTCACATAAGTCACAGACTTCCCTTTACTAAGTCCATGACAAATATATATGAACCTTTTGAACGTATCTACTCTGATGTAGAAGTTTTATACAAACAACTTAAAACATGTACGCATCTACAAGCATCTTTATAACTTTACAGTTAATAAGCAACAAAGCCTTGCAATTTCTGCAAGTCCCTCAAGACAACCTAATACAATCTTCACAATCTCTAAATCTAAATGGTTTGAATAATCATTTTTAAGATTCCAAAAGAATTTGATAATGGATACGACTTGTTGTAAATGCTTTGATGTATCTCATTTGAAAACGCAAGATACATACCTGACTCGCAACCATTGTTGTAATGTTGACTTGCTACAACATAAACAAGAATATTACATAAATATATTTAATGAACTGAAATAGAGTTCTTGAAATGATTTTTTTTTTTCACATGATTATGGATCTAAATACTACCTTTGCCAATCCCAAGTCCGGATATGAAAAGTTGAGGGTTCCGATAGGTAGTCGACAACCAGCGTAAAACTTGTCAAAATAATCACGACATGAATCATTTAAAACATTGTATTAATGCTATAGTGTCCTGTAGAAGCGGCGTGCTGTATGGCCTGAATATAGCGAAAAGTGTAAGAGCGTGCGTGGCAGTGCTGTTAAATAAGCAGGTTCATTATGGACGGCGAGGCAAAGAAGTTAGTCCATGAAACTAGAATTAGGTTAGAAACTTGGAATATAGGTACTCTTATAGGCAAATTAATGAAAGTAATAGATATTATGATTCATAGGAAGATAAATATTTTTTGTGTCCAAAAAATTAAATGAGTTGGGGAGAAAACCAAGGAGATTGATAGTTTTAGTTTTAAACTTTGGTATTCAAGTAGAAGTCGAATTAGAAATGACGTAGGTGTTATTATAGATAAAAATTTGAAGGATAATGTTATAAATATTAATAGATGTGGAGATAAAATTATAGCTTTAAAGATTATTGTTGATACTAAGATTATCAATGTTATAAGTGTTTATACTCCTCAAGTAGGTTTGGATGTAGGCTCAAAAGAAAAATCTTGTACTGAATTAGAGATTAATACAAAAGATATCTCATGAAGAAAAAGTATTTATTAGTGGAGATTTAAATGATATGTTGGTAGAGTGGTAGAAGATTTTAAAAGTATTCATGATTATTTTGGAATTAGTAATGAAAGAAGGTAAATATTAATTTTGCTTTAGCCAATGATTTTGTAGTTGTTAATATTTTATTTAAGAAAAGAGATGAGCATAATATTACTTATAAAAATAGATCTAGTAAAATACAGATTGATTATTTTTTGATAAGAAAAATATATCGTTTAGAATGTAAAGATTGTAAGGTCAATCCAAGTAAAATTTTAAATACCCAACATCGACTGTTAATTTTAGATTTTAAGATGGAAGATTGGAAGATGAAAAATAAATCAAATTGTCGGATTAGATGGACGACTTAAAAAAAAATTAATAAAAAAATTTTAAAGCAAACTGAAAGCTTAGAATTTGGGATGTTCATAAAGAAGCTAATGTTATGTGAAAAAAAAGTAGCAAGTAAAATTAAGCAAGTAGCAAAAAATATGCTTGGAAAATCAAAAATAAAAGCTTCTTTTAATAAAAATAGTTGGTGGTGCAGTTAGAATGTATAAGAAAATATAAGAAATAAGAAACATTATTATAAAACTTAGTTTAGATGTAAAAACTCGGAGAATTAGGAAATATATAAAGTGGTCCGCAGAGATTCTAAGAAATCAATATATGATGCAAAAAATTTAGCTTTTAGTGATTTATATAATTGATTGTATACCAAAGAAGGTGAAATATTTATGTATAAGTTAGCCAACTAAAGAGATAGGAGAAGTAAAGATCTAGTTTAAATGAGATGTATTAAGGATGAAAATCATAAAGTGCTTTTCTTAGAAAATGATATTGAAAATAGGTGGATGAGGTATTTTAATAAACTTTTTAATGAAGAATCTGAAAATACGATTGATTTTAACAATCTTAATACCCTAAACAAAAATAGAGAATTTTATTTTTATCGCCGTATTAGTAAATTTGAAGTTAAAGAAGCTTTAAAGAAAATGAAATGTGAAAAAACAGTAGGACTTGATGATATTCTAATAGAAGTGTGAAAATATTTAGGAGATCAAAGAATTTCTTGGCTTACAAATCTTTTTAATGTTATTTTAAAGACTAAAAAGATGCCAGGTGAGTGGAGAAAGAGTTTGTAGGTTCATATATTTAAGAATAAAGGTGATGCACAAGAATATGCAAATTATAGATGAATTAAGTTAATGTGTCATACATTAAAATTATGGGAGAGAGTAATTGAGCATAGGTTACGATGTGATACAAAAGTTTCTCCTGTCTTTAGTTTCATGCCAGGTAGATCTACTATAGATGCTATACATTTGTTAAGAGGCTTGATGGAGAAGTATATAGAAAGTAAGGAGGATCTACATATGATATTTATTGATTTAGAGAAAGCTTATGATAAAGTTTCAAGAGATGTTCTTTTAAGAGTTCTAGAAAATAAAAGAGTTAATATTGGTTATATTTAAGTCATTAAGGATATGTATACTAGAGCTGTTACTTGTGTCCAAACACAAGGATGATTGACAAAATATTTTTCTATTTCAGTTGGAGTACATCAAAGATCAGCTTTAAGCCCTTATCTTTTTGCTTTAGCTATGGATGTTCTTACTCAGCATTTAAAGAAAGATGTACCTTGGTGTATGCTTTTTGTTGATGACATTCTTCTAGTTGATAAGGCTAGAGAGGGAGTCCAAGACAAACTTGAATTATGGAGGTCAACCTTAGAGTCTAAAGGTTTTCATTTAAGTAGATCTAAAACTGAATATATGGAGTGTAATTTTAGTTATAGAAGTTCTATTGGTAGTGTTGTGACATTGGGTGAACAAGTCATTAAAAAGAGTGAGCGATTCAGATATCTAGGCTCTATTATTCAAAATGATGGTGAAATAGATGGAGATGTTATTAGTAGAATTCAAGATGGATGGTTGAAGTGGAGGAATGCATCTGGATTGTTGCGTGATAGAAAAGTATTGCTTAAACAAAAATTTTATAAGATGGTGGTAAGACTGATGATTTATGATGCAGAATGTTGGCCAATAAAGAGAAGCATAAGACTAAGTTGATGTTGCGAGAGATGAGGATGCTCAGTGGATGAGTGGCTTTACTCTTAGAGATAAAATCCAAAATGAGTATGTTCGGGAAAAAGCTGGAGTAGCTCCAGTGGCAGATAAGATTAGAGAGAGTCACCTTAGATGATTTGGTCACATAAAGCGTCGACCGTCCGATGACCTAGTTAGAAGAGTAGATGCATTAGATTTGCCTTATGTTAAGAAAAGTAGAGGTAGACCTAAAAAGACTTGGTTAAGATGTATAAAAAATGATCTAGTATACTTGAATGAAATGAAAATTTGACACATAATAGGACACAATGGAGAAGAAGGATTCATGTAGCCGACCCCACTTGGTGGGATAAAAGCTTGTTATTGTTGTTGTTGTATATGATTATGGATCTAAATAATTTATGATGATGTTAGTTAATTGATTAAATGAATAAAAATATATTCTGGCTCTCACAGTAAATTCCACAAATATAAATCTAATTCTAAAGAAGGTTGGCTTGAACATAAATAGCACTGGGAAATTTTGTATAGACTTAACAATCTTATCATAAATGACATGTAATGATCTAAAATATGAAGAACACATTGCACATATTGTAAATATACAAGACAGCATGAAAAATAACAGTTCACAAAGCGAATCAATATCCAAGAAAAACATTACCTTCAAAAGTAAGTGGAAGTGATAAGACAAAAGAAGCTACTGCTTAAGACAAGATATGGGTGCTTACAAGTGCAGCCATACGAGCCCATTTGTTCCCAATTTTCGCATGCATTTGAATAATAAATTGCTCCTCCTCTCGAGTAAGTGGCCCTTTCTTCAAATCTGGCCTAAGATGATTTGCCCAACGTAGACGACAACTCTTCCCACACCTAGGGAGCCCCGTGTTTCTTTGAACAGCATTCCAGTTTCCCTCACCATGTTTCTTGACAAAATCTATCAACATGGCATCTTCTGTAGATGTCCATGGTCCCTTTTTCAAAGCTATCCCTTCACCACTTGTTGGTGATCCACTCCAGCTACCTTCATCATTTGATGATGAATCAGGCTGCTCCTCTGGAGGCATTTTTGTGTCACCATCCTTTTCCACAGAACACATGTTGAGGAACCTAATAAGGCAGGTTGAATTTCACTAGCATATATAAAAAACACAAACAAAAGATAGCATAGAACTAAAATGAAATTTTAATAAATGTTATCAACAACAACAGTTCAGAACAGCGCAGATAAAATGGTTCAAAATGACAAAATAAAACAAAACAGGAGGATTGTAAATTCCCTAATAGTTCAAATCAACAACTCTTGAATGAATCCTCCAATGCTTTCATTCTTATGCACAGGAAACCTCTAATGCTTTTGATTGGATCAAAAGCACGAATCTCAAAAGAGTGGCACAGAACAAGGAGGCCAAAAAGGTGGTCGAAAAGATCAAATTGATGATAGAGGATCCATAGTTAACCCTTATATTATTGGGATTTATTCAATTTCCTCCACTTTTCTTTAACCCAAACAAAGCCCAACAGAATTTGAAAGGGTAATGTAAACTCTAGATATCAAAATTAACTACAGGATGAGAAAAAAGATTGAACGTCATTGATAAATTAATGAACGAGGTTCTATATTAGTGCAGCCAAGCTTGAAAAACACACAGTATAAAGTAAAATTTTAACTCCCCCAAACAATAGACAATTCCTCAAACCTAAATGTCAAACCTAACATAATCTTCACACTCATGAAAATATAGAAGCCACCTGACACAGCATTTCTCGAATAAACCAGCCCAAGCAAAGAGCTCGAAATCAAGCCAAAGGGTAGAAAGAGATGCCATACAAAAGAAGCAAAACGAAGAACCACCGGTAAAAGAACATGACAAGCTCCACAATCAAATCCCAAACCTCTAACCACTCCACCCAACATCAAATTTCCCGAAAAAAAAAAAGCTCCGGAAAGAAAAAAATTGAAAATGGAAAACCTTTCTTATAAAACTCAGATCGATAATTAACCAATCAGAAAAATAAACAAAAACCCAGACAAGACAAATGATCGTGTTTACCAACTCCGGCCGTCAACACCATAAAGACCCAATCATAAAAGTTGACGAAGGCCCGATAGTAAATCCCCAAACTCAGAATTACAAACCCAAGCCACCAAAATAATCCGAAAATGGGTAGAGGAAGACGAAACCTCAAATAATCGGGAAAGCGATCAGCAGAGGGAGAGTGGCCGGAAATCGAGAAAGAAAGAGAAAATATATCGCGAGGTCACATCAAAAAAATTTTTTTTGTTATTATTTAGTGATTAAGCGCAAAATTTATAGAAATTTAAAATGAGCGATAATTCTCAAGAATTTTGATAAACAATTTTGAAATTTTTACCGGCGTCGGGCGGACCCGATCAACCCTCCTTCCAAGTAGACATAAAGCTCAGCTTCACTCGTATACATTTAATACGCTTCACTGGTACATGCTCTGCTGTGTTCGCTTAAACTATTAATTTAATTTATAGTAAACTTAAACTCATTATTATCTTGAATAGGAATAAACTTTCCAAAATAAAATGCACGAATTTTTATTTTTTTCATTTGTTTTTTTTAATTAATGCACATTTTTTACTAAGTACTTAAAAATATAATAATTTAGGTATGTTGAATTGATAAAAATAGGCTATATGCAATACATTATTACATAGGTTCATTAAGTTTTTATTGCTTCTCTTCTCTCTTAGTGTCACTATATCAAAAAATTTTAGGATTTGCAATATAGAATTTTTTTTTTTTTAATGAAATTTGAATGAGCTCATCTTTGTTGTTAAGGTTGAGCTTAATAGATATGTTGAGTCGAGTCGGAATGGAAATTTTGAAGTTGGACCAACATAGGATTTAGATCAAATTCTTTATTATTTGTTACAATATTTATAATAATGGAGAGAGATTTATAACCGTTATGGCATATAATGATCACACGAGTATGAAGAAGTGTTGCGAGCAATATTTGATTTTTATTTTTTGAAACATTGGCAAGGAAAAATTATGAGGCTGATGTAGTTGATTGTATTCAAATGAAAAATGTCATTCCTCGTAATTAAAAAAGCTATGTTATAGTGTAAGGTTGCAAGGATCCAGATTCTTTTTCGGTACATCAAGATCTTTTATAATGAGATTTATTCGAGCATTTGAGAATGTTCATTCCAAGTACTTTTCAAATTGATTTAGATTTTCAAAGCCATAGTGAGATCTTCATTCTTCTAATTTTTCTCTTTGAGATTTTATTATAAATATTTGAATCTTCTTTTTGATTTAAGTAGTTATAATCAAATTGATCAAAATTTTGATTCCTAGTTTTATCTTTCAATTTGATTAGTTGTAACTTAAAATTTCTTTTCATAGAATATCATTTTAATGATCTAAAGCAAGTATTATTAAGATTTTTTTGTCTTTTATTATTGTGCTTAGATTAATTTTCACCACCCATACATTAATATTTCTCGAGAAAGCTCTCTTATTTTACCTTAATATTTTCATTATTGTTTCATTTGTCTTGTGTGCTAGAAAATCAGTTGTGGTAGAATAAAAGTTTACGCTTTAACCTTGTTATAAAATTCAGCACACACACAGATATTTGAAGAGTGAACAATAAAGTCCAGGATTTTTACATGGAAAAACTCTAAAAATAAAGGGAAAAACTATGGGGCCAAACACAATAAAAAGCATCCACTATATATCTGTTTCGGAGTACAAAGTTTAAGTTTTCCAATAACGAATTAATTGATATATGGCACAATAAGAATCTCAGTCACAATAATGTGCGATACTTGTTGTTGTCGGCGATGGTGTCTGGCGGTCATTGATCTGGCGGTGGTTATGATGATGGCGGCGGTAGTGGCGGCGGATCGATGATAGTGGTCGATGACGATGATAATCGATGGTGATGGCCGATTGTGCACGGGTGTGGCGACAAGCGGATGGTGGCCCGGCGGCGATAGTGGCGCATGGTTGAGCGGCAAGGGCCGTGGCCCGGCGGTGGTTGGCGGCAAATGGCCGTGGCGGTGGGTCGGCGGCAACACGTGACGATTATGCTTAGAGGATCTTCAAACCTTAGAGTTCTCTCTTCTCTTTAGCTTGGGCTCCTCTCATGTAAAGAATGATTGGCTATTTATAGATTAGAGGAATAACGTTTCTGTAAATACGTGTAAAATCCAAACCACTCTATCAGACGGTTCGAAATGATTCACTTAATCATCTGATGTATTTTAAATATTTAAATGCTCAAATGAAGTCAGAATCAAGAGATCTTAGGCTTGTTAGATATGGCTCGTCAAGATACTCGATTTGATCATAAACACTCTATATTTAGGAACTATTTAGGGTTCAACTGATATCCCAAAGTTTTCAATGATATTTTAAGTGTTTAAACTGGGCTAGTTTTGACTTAAGATCAGATTTCTTTTGACATCAAGATTTGTGTTTCAACTAGTAGAATTTTCAGTGTCATATCAGTTGTCCTCCCTATTTTTGGATGATATTATCTCTACCATCCAAAAATATATATCAAATAATTGAAAATAACAAATTCTTCAATGAAATTTACGGGTTCATTAACATTTACATCACATATAGTTTGAGAGAATATATCTTCATAGGTGCACAAGACTATGATCAAGGAAGCGTGCAGGCGGAGTGCGTCGCGGGTGCTCATCCTCTGAGGCTCGCCCTTTCACGCGGCGCCCAGCGAACGCTCGTCTCGCGGTAGGGGAACCGAAGCCACAAGCTACTCGGCTCGGCTCAATAAGAGATCATGATCGTTTGATTAATTAAAATAAGCTTGAACACTTTGTGAATACTCGATTGGTAAATGAACAAGCTCAACAACCATAGCTCGATTTGATTATGATGGAAAGTATCATTTAATGTTCATGAACAAGCTCGTTAAGAAGCTCGATAAGGCTCGGTTATGATCGTGAATAATATATCGTTTATTGTTCACGAACATACTCGCGAACAAGCTCGTTTAATGTTCATGAACATACTACTAACAAGCTCGTTCAAACTTGTTTAGAAAAATATTTAACATTTATAAAAAAATGTAAACATTAATTAAATAAAAATATATGTATATTTATATGAATTTACTTTTAATATTATATAATAAAAGTTTCTTAACTTTAAACTGTAATAAAATTTTCTTAATTTTAATTTTAATATTACATAATATATATTAATCAACATTTGATTCACCACTCATCTTCTGGACTCGTCGTTCAACCGCTAGAGGCTCTGCTTCGCTAAATCAGTCAGTTTAATGATGGACGCCGATCCGATAGCGATATGATAACCCTAGCGAGTAAGCGGCTTAAGCTCTTATTCGCTTATCCCTAATTCCCACTACACCTCATTTCTCTTCCTTTCGGTTCTTCCCCAACTCAAAGGCCAAAGAAAACCCATAGGAGCGCAAGAGAAAGATTTTGGATTCTTGATAGAGTTTGACTGCTATATTTTGGCCAAGGTAAGTGATTTATTATTTTTGGATTAGGTTTATGTCGAGTTAAATGAATGAGAATCATGTTCGTGTCATTCTGTGAACTCTATGTAATGAGAGAAAAATCTTTGTGGAGAAGTTTGATTGATTTATTTCCATTATGTCATTATTTACGGTTATCTGTTTATGCCCTAAATAATTTCCGATTGTTTTGACAAATCGTGGAGGCTCGGAGGAATTTTGTTCGAATGTTAAGTTTATGTTTGATTTGAGACTTTGGGTTATGCCCTCTTTCAATTTTTCTTTTGTTATTCAATCGTTCGCTTTATATTGTAACTTTATGGTGGTTTATTTGGTTGAGATGGTTGTTTTATGACCAATTAATCACATGGGTAATATAGAGCTTCTTTTCTATATTGTTGCATATTTCCGCCTTTCCCTCTTTCAATTTTCTTGATTTATCGCAATTGTTGCTTTTATTACTTTCTCTTGTTGGTGGTTATTTGGTTATTTGTGAGATGGTTGTTCTATGACCAATTCTAATCACATGGGTATCAGCTTCTTTTTTGCTATATTGTTATATTGCCTTTCCTCTTTCAATTTGTCTTCTGGTTGGTCGTTTTAGCTTCTTTTGTTAAATGCTTGTTTATGCACATTTATTAGTTCATTTTGGCTCATTTATTTAGTGTTTGTTAAGGCTCATTTATTTATTGCTTGTTAAGGCTCGTTTATTTAGTGCTTGTTTAGCTCGTTTACTCACGCTCATTAAGTTTCGTTAAGGCTTGTTAAAGCTCGTTAAGGCTTTTTAATTATTGCTCGAAAAGGCTTGGTGCTCGTTAAGATACTCAATTAAGCTCATTTATAATTCCAATCAAGCTACTTGATAAGAGCTCGATTAGCGAAATGAACCACACAATCAATCTCAAATCAAGCTTGAACATCTCGGTTGCTAAACGAACTGAGCTCGAACACACACTAACAAGCTCACGAGCTCAAACCGAGCTCGAGCTGGTTATCGAGCTCAAACAGTGTCTTGGCTCGGTTTGGTTCGGTTCGTTTGCGGCCAAGCTGGGCGTCGCGAAGTGGTCATGCCAGCGTGCTTCATGAGGCGGGACACGCGGTCGATGAGCATTTCTTTCAATTTTTTCAGTTTTCTTTAGTTTTTATTTTTTTATTTATTCTCTTTTTGCCCCTATAGTGGATCTATAACTTATCCGTCAAGAAGATACAATTCTCATATGCTCTAGTGTTCTTCTATGTTGGGTGAGAAATAATCTAGCAGAAGTTCAGGGGCTAAGGGTAATAATTAAAAAAAAAATTCTTTAGTCAGTGAAGCTCTGATCTTCTTCTTAAAAGAAGGTCATTTGTTTTGATTAAGAGTAGTTCATAAGACTCAGCTTTTCCTCGAGAGGCGTCATTTGTCTAATTGAGTTTTGAGGTGATCAAGGCATGTAGTTCATACGGCGAGGCTCCAGTTTTTCCTCGAGAGAGGTGTCAATTGTCATTGTCTGACAGACCGAGTTTGGAGGTAATTAAGGCCCGTAGTTTATACGACGAGGCTCCAGTTTTCTTGCGAGAGAGGTGCCAACTGTCCTCGTCAGACCGACCAGGTTTGGAGGCGATCAATGCTCGTAGTTCATACGGCGAGGCTCCAATTTTTCCTCGAGAGAGGTGTCAACTGTTCTTGTCGGACCTACCGAGTTTAGAGGCGATTAATGCTCGTAGTTCATACGGCGAGGCTCCGATTTTTCCTTGAGAAATGTGTTAATTGTTCACGTCGGACCGACCGAGTTTTGAGGTGATCAAAGCCCATAGTTCATATGGCGAGGCTACAGTTTTCCTTTGAGAGAGGTGTCAATTGTCCTTGTCGAACTGACCGGGTTGAAGGCAATCAAGGCCCGTATTTTCTACTATTTCTTATATGAAGTTGAATTTCTTGAAACTCCAATTGATGGTTCAACAGTTGACAACTTCCAATGTGGCAGGGAAATGTCAATTAGGAACCATCCCTGGAAAAACTCAAAAAAGCTGGCAAGTAACTTCGAAGTATCAACAACAACAACAAGCCTTAATCCCACTAGGTGGGGTTGCCTACATGAATCCTTCGTCTCCATTGTGTTCTATTATGTGTCAAATTCTCATTTAATTCAAGTATACTAAGATCATTTTTATACATCTTAACCAAGTCTTTTTAGGTCTACCTCTACCTTTCTTAACATAAGGCAAATCTAATGCATCTACTCTCCTAATCGGGTCATCGGACGGCAGACGCTTTATGTGGCCAAACCATATAAGGTGACTCTACCTAATTTTATGTACCACTGGAGCTACTCCAACTTTTTTCCGAACATACTCATTTTGCATTCCATCTCTAAGAGTAAAGCCACTCATCCACGAGCATCCTCATCTCGTAACTTAACTTAGTCTTATGCTTCTCTTTTATTGGCCAACATTACCATAAGTCATTGCGGTCTTACCACCATCTTATAAAATTTTCCTTAAGTTTAAGTGGAACTTTTCTATCACATAATAGGCCAGATGCATTCCTCCACTTCAACCATCCAACTTGAATTCTACTAATAACATCTCCATCTATTTCACCATCATTTTGAACAATAGAGCCTAAATATCTGAATCGCTCACTCTTATTAATGACTTGATCACCTAAAGTCACAACACTATCACTAAAACTTCTACAACTAAAATTACACTCTATATAGCAAGTAATTTCGAAGTATCATTAAAAAGAAATAGGTTTTTTTGTGATCTCATATGTATGTGTATATTTTTCGTCAGATCATAAGCGAAAAATTTTATACAAAACTGTCCATGAGTAATAAAGTCGGGAAAAGATATGCTCAAATATTGGGGTGAGTGAGTTGCTTCACACAGTTCTCAATCCTTTGTCTTTCTCTCCTCTTTTTTTTTCATATTTATTATGTATTTACGTGTGATGATGGCCGAAAGAATATCAATAGCATAATAGCTACATACGATATATCATCTACTATCATAACTGATAGTTTAATGGTGCTCTCGTAGGAAATTTCATTTCCCAAATGAGTTTGTGGATATTGTTGCCAAAAAGTCTGATCGAGCATGTTCTCCTCCATAAGGATACTTTGCTATTTCCGAGATGATGCTTCGTGCGGTACTATGATTCTCTTCGGCTCCTGCATTGATTGTGGTTTTTAAAATATGTGGTGTAGCTTTATCACATTTTTCATTTCGAGCTTTAGTGATTATCGTTGGTTTGACTATCTTATTTAAAGAGCGAGGTGCGACTTTAAACATAAAGTATTTATGCCGAATGTGTAGGTTCACATGTGATATTCAGGGATGTGTTTCATATCGAGATATAAAGAATTATATAGAATTTTCAGCACGGGATTCATTTAGAAGTTGGTATAATGGGTTCTTTTTTATGAAAAATGAGTGGGGTCTCCCTGAGTGATTGGGAAGATTAAATGACCATCCAGGTCCATTGCTGATTAAAGAGAATGAAATCCTAACAACTCTTTATTCTTTATGTAGGAAGCTTGCAGCATGAGTTATTTCACATTGGCAAGTATATAATTGAAGATATAATGTTCAAGGTTGGCATTTCCATTCAGGCATGGAGATCTCATGCTCTTCCATTGAGAGATCAAGTAAAGGTGATGAAAGGTCTCCTCATATTCACAGGATTCTTTCAAGAAGCCCGTTACGAAATCATAGTGACAACAATGCTTCTTCTTTAAAGAAAAAGAAGACATGTGCCGAAGTAACTATGTCAAATATTTATAGAGAAGATGTTCTCCCCCAATTAGCCTCTGAAAGTTTAGCTACCTCAACTTATAATAGGGGGATTTGTTTCTTGAAGGCGTATATTTCTGAAGAAGTGTTAAAACACGTATGCATTGGACGTCAACGAGCAGACGAATTAGTACATTATCTTCTCTTTCCCTTTCTTTTCTTCTTTCTTTTTTTTCTTCATGTAATATTTGTGATTTTTCAATTGTAGGTCACCCAAATATTAGGGCTTATGGATTATTTGGGTGTCACTCTAGATTAGTGGAATACTAAATTTGTGAAGGTAAAATACTTGTAAAGCGAGTACGAGCGAAAGATGAGTGTTAAGGCCAAAGAAGTGACAGCTCTAGAGGATCGGCTAATCGGGTGTAGAACTGAGCTAGCGAACAAGTCAACTTCTCTTTCTCTCCAGCATAAGGAGGTGGAGCGTACTTGTGATGAGCTAATTGAGGTGAGGACAGAGACTCGTTGGAAAGAGAAAAAACTCAATGCATTTATAGCGGAGAAGAAAACTCTTGAACTGGAGAAGAAAGCATTATATGATCGTCTTTCTGAGTAGGAGCTTACAATGCCAGAAGAAAAAGCAAATAAAATCTCCTTGAAGGCAGCGGAAGACTTTAAGAACTCTCTAGCTTATCATAATGCTATCGGGGATCATATCCAAGAAGCTCGTAATCATATTCTTGATGTTGAAGTGAAGGATTTAGAGCACCAATGTTTGGAGGAAGGCTTTATCCGAGGATTCCTAAAAGGAATCCACTTAGTACATCGCAAAACTAGAGCTAATATTGAGAATATGTCTCCCAGCCAAGTATTTGAAGACCCTTCACCAGATTTAGGAGATGAAGGGATTGAGAGTGAGTTTAAGGGAGCATCTTCCAGTGGTGAGGAGGATGTTGATATCATGTAGTATCACTTGAAGATGCATTTCTCTTCCTTTTTATCTATGTATTGTTATTTATTTTTATTCTTATTTTTTTGTATCCATAATTTTGATTCTTTCTTATATCATCATGTTAGAGCTATCAATGATATTAGTAAACTAAAAATTTTAGGTGATTTGCTTTCATTTTGTTTTGACCTATCTGAGGTGATTAGTCAAAATATTATTCGACGATATTAACCTGTACGGAAGAGGTCGTAGGAAGTCCACCAAGGACTTTTGATCTATCCTAAGTAATAGTCAAAATATTATTTAACGTCTTACCTGTATGAAAGAGGCCATGGAATGTCCACCAAGGACTTTTTGACCTATACGTAAGTGTTACTTGACTTCTTACCTATATGGAAGAGGTTCGATCAAATCCCCTTGGGATTGATCATGCCCCGAGTGAGACACAATGTGAGTTGTGCATTCTTCAAGTGAGAGGATTAAATGAAGAAAATTTTTTATATGCAACAAGCTTGAAAGAAAAAGTCATAAACTCATTATTTTGATAAGGTCGATGATACAATATTATCATAAGATAACTTAACAAAGATATGAGTTGAAGAGGAAATGACAAGTGAAACAAAAAAAAGTTACAATATTTATGTAGTAGGAATTACTGATAATACTTCTGGAGATTCTCCGTGTTCCAAGTTCGAGGTAAGGTTTTTTCCTTTAGATCCTTGAGCTTAAATGTTCTTGCCTTGACCATAGCGGTAACCACATAATGGTCATCCCAAAGAGGTGAGAGCTTATTACGCTGAGAGCCTTTACCTGCAATTTCAAGACTTTATAAGACCAAGTCAACGGTAGAGATGAGATAAGATTTCACCCTTCTATTGAAGTGACGAGCTACCCTTTGGTGGTAAGAAGCAGTCAGAAGTAGGGCCATGTTACGAGTTTCAAGGAGTACGTCTAAGTTTTGTCGGAGGTTTTCTTCATTACTATTATCATTGAATGATTGAACTCTTGGATTTGGAATCCTGATATATACTGGTATAATAGTTTCTATGCCAAAACACAAATTATATAGTGTCTAACTAGTCGGAGTTCGCAATATAGTGCTGTAAGCCCAAAGAACATTAGAGAGCTCCTCAACCCATTGCCCCTAGCCTTCTCGAGGCACATTTTTAACCCTTTGAGTATAATCCTGTTAGTAGCTTCAGTTTGTTCATTAGTTTGAGGATGCTAATGATGCAAATGAATGTGAAGATCTTTACAAAAGACTACTTTTCCAAGAATTGGGTTCTATTATCGGTGATGATCTTTGCAGAAAAATTGAATCGATATATTATATTTTTCCAAACAAATTATTTAACATTTACCTCCGTGATTTTAGCAAGTGGTTCAGCCTCCACCCATTTAGTGAAGTAGTCGATAGCTAAAATGATAAACTTTCGTTGCCCTGACACTACTGGAAAAGGTCCCATGATATCAATTCTCCATTGAGTAAAAGGCATGGGCTTTGAAGGGATGAGAGCTCTGTATGTGGTGTGTGAGAGAGGTTAGAGTGCAACTGATAACTCGCATATTTTTTTATGAAATTCAGGGCATCTTGCCTCATCGTAGGCCAATAGAACCCTTGCCTCATAATTTTGGGGCGCCTCCTTCCTCCTGGTGTTTCTTCACATATCTCAGAGTGAACCTCTCTTAATGCATAATCGATCTCTGATGATGAGAGGCATTTAAGGTATGGCCTAGAAAAAGTTCATTTGTATAGTTCACCTTTGATAATAATAAAGTTTGCAGCTTGTCTTCAGAGATGAGTTGCAGTAGTTGGGTCTTCATGAAGGGTTCTTCTTGTAGAAAGGATACAATGGGGTCTGTCCACGAAAGTTCCTTCATCTCACTAACTGCTTGTATTACTCATGACCCTTGGATACTAGGAAAATATATTTTCTTACCATGCCTTCTCTTAAATAGATTTCCAATAGCAAAGGTAGTGAGCTTAGCAAAAGCATCAGCTCGAGGGTTCTTCTCTCGAAGTATGTGAATGATTTGATGTGTCATGATCTGGGCAAGAAGTGACATCACCAAGCTGAGGTATTGTGCCAACTGGGGATTATGAACATTAAAATTTTCCTGAACCTGGGACGTGATAAGCTGAGAGTCAGTGTAGATCATTAAGTTTTGAGCTTCACAATCGATGATAAGTTTCAATCTTGCGGTGAGAGTCTCATATTCAGCCATATTATTAGTTGCAAGGAATTTTAAGCGAAGTCCATACTCTAAGGTATCCTATTGGAGGGAAATAAATAAGATTTTTATTCTAGAATAAGCATTTCCTAAAGCTCCATCAACATAGAAGGTCCATTGAAGAGATGAAAGGGGTATAATAGATAGCTCATTTGGAGTAGGGACAAGGTCACTCACTATAAAGTTTCAGTACTTGAGATTTTATGTCCGCCTAAAAAAATGAATATCAAACTCTCCCAATTCTACAGACCATTTGATTAACCTTCCAGATGCCTCTGGTTTCTATAGAATGACCCTCAATGGTAAATGGGTATAAACATCGTTGGTGTGAGCTTGGAAGTATGGACATTTTGTTCTGAGAAAACTAAAGTCAAAGTCATCTTATCTGCTAATGGATAACGACTTTCTATATCAGAGAGAATTTTACTAATGTAGTAAATTGGTCATTGTATCGCATTTTTCTCTCACACTAAAATTGAGCTTATTGCATAGGAAGAGACTGCGAGATATAAGTATAACATCTCTTCTTGGATAGACATTGATAGTAAGGGTGGATATGTTAAATATTCGCTTATTGCTCAAAAGTAGCTTGGCATTCATTAGTCCACAAAAAATTATTATTTTAGCTCCCTTTAATATTTTAAAGAATGATAAGTATTTATCTCCAGAACGAGCTAAGAAGCGGGATAAAGTAGCAATTCGTCCATTCAAGCATTGAACTTCATTAATATTCTTTGGAGGAGCCATATATCTGAGCGCTCTGATTTTCTCGGGATTAGCTTCAATCTCACGGTGGGTAACCATGAACCCAAGAAATTTTTTCGATGTAACCCCAAAAGTACACTTGGTTGGGTTGAGTCGCATATTATAATGTCAAAGGAGGTAAAAGTATATTTCTAAGTCAGAAATATATTGTGATTCTTCCAAGCTTTTTATTAACGTGTCATCCACATATATCTCCATTGTGTGGTCTAAGAGGTCTTTAAAAACTTTATTTATAAGGCGTTGATAGGTAGCACTAGCATTTTTTAACCTGAACAACATCACTTAGTAACAATATAAACCTTTATATATTTGAAAAGAAGTGGCTTCTTCATCCGTCAGGTCCATTTTTATTTGGTTGTAACCTGAGTAAGCATCTGTGGTGAAAAATTCCTATAAGGGAGTCACCTTTCAAATCTGTGGGGAGAAAAGAAAGAGAAACTCTTACAAAAATTTATCTTGATAAGATGTCACGTAAATCCGTAGATGTACTTATTCAAGTGATCAAATACGTCATCAAGGTATAGTGTACTATCTCGAAAGATATAAGTTACTACCCTTTAATGGAACCAATCACTCAATAAGACTCCCAAGACGAGTTTGCATATGTACCAGATTCTTCCCTACTTTACATAGAAGTAAAGTAGAGTTTATTTTAACGGGTTCGTTAAGTTCCCTACAGGGGCAAACCCCCATAGTTAATTACATCCTAAAGGATGGGATCCTTTAGGAAAACTCTCAATTAAGGTAAATGATCGTTGTCTCTGAAGATTTCAATAGGAAGGACTATCAATCGATTGGTTTATATTTTTGAAGATCAAATGGGATTGATCAAAAAAAGGAGTTATTATCGAAGCCAAAATGAGAATATGTAGGAGATGCCTACGATGCGAGGAAACCTAGTGAGCTTCTCAAACTATCCTAAAATTGAGCTTTATATTTTAGAAATTGATTTAGTTTGTTTGAGTTGTATTTTTTATTGAAAATTTAGGACTTAAGATTCCTTAACACAAGATTAAGGAAATGCCTAAGAGGTGAAGAATTATGCTTAAGGCCCACAAATGGGAGAAGCAACCTCAGAACCTAAATCTAGAGAGCTTCAGTGAGGGCCGGAAGCACAATCTAAATCTAAGGTGAAAAGTGGACAATTGGTTTATCCCCACAAGAGAGGACAAACCACCCAATAGCTTGGACTTATAACCGCCTGAGAGTGGCCACCAACTAACTCCTTCTATGATTTTAAATACATGTAGACAAGTCTTTATGCTTATGCAAGATAGCTAGGCTATTTTTATTTATAAAGAAGCCAAATCCTAAACTCACTCTTTAAAGAGACTAGATCATGTAAAGGGACATGCTTTAATGACCTAAATCTAATGCATTTCAAATTTCATTTTATTTCATTTTTGGACAATCAATTTTGACTCAGGCTAATAGGACCTTTATGACTAATGCATGAAAAAGTAGATTGTTGGTCAAAATTAGCTAAGTTTAGGAGGTGTGTTTCCACCATGGCCTCAAAGACAAGCTCGGTTCTTTGGCAAAGATGAAAGCCCTTGAATCAAGAGTGGAATAAGATATTGTTATGCATGATATTATAAAGAAAAGAACTTATCCAACTATGGGGTTTCTAATTCTTTTATCTTGATTTTAATCCTAAGCTTTAGGTGAAGTTATGAGTTGTCTAATTTTAGTTTGAATTGTTAAGTTGAGTAAAAGATTTATTTTTCCTAAAGAGTCTAATCCACATCCAGGCCATACATAAAATAAAGAAGAATCTAGGAAAAGGATGACACTTAATGCACGAGTTAAACAAACATCAATCAATTTATAAAATTAGCACAAAAAGAATAAATGGTCATTTGTGATGGGGCAACACCGCACAAACTTGAAAATATCAAATGTGGGTAGCTGAGCTCTACTCTTATACAACCCGAGTTACAAATGAATTGAATTAGAATTTAAGTAAAGGAATTCATTGTTATGGGAGTCTTCAAGCTTTATTCTTCTTTCTTCTTTCTTTCTTTCTTCTTTCTTTCTTTCTTTTATTATTTTCTTCTTTAGATCTTCCTTTAAATGGTTGAATGGTAGATGCTCTAAGGCTTCACATGGTGCATAAGATCAGATCTTATGACCAATGTTCATCCTAATCCCCCATAATAAATTATTCCAAAATTCTAAATATATAAATTTTTACATGAAAAGGAATTGCATAAATTTAACTATAACCTGCAAAACAAAGGGTAATCAAATCACACCACACAAATCCCAAGCATGTATATTGGACTTATCACCCCACACATGGGTGACTAAGTCCACCTACCCTATGGATTATGCTAAGGGGTATAATCACCTACAAGCAAGAAGCATTTATATTTTTATTTATGATAGCGCCCCTTTAGCATAATCCCCTACAGAAAAGAATAGTTAGACTAAGCACGCCCTACCATTCATCCTATGAGCATGCACCCTAACATCTAGTCTAAAATATTCATCATAAAATAAAATATAACATCAAGCCATGCACCGACCTAACCTAAAGCTAGAAGTGGTGACTTAAGCTAATGTGTGTGCTTTGAAGGTTTGTGTGGTATGCTTAACTTAAGACTTTAGGTTTGAATTTTCTAAGTGTGAAGAACATGTTCAAATTAGAGGATGGTTTCATTTAAGTTGTTTAGTGACTTTGGGTTATTTTTATTTCATATTTTAATTTAGTTTAAGTGAAACTTACAATTAATTACTAAGTTATAAAGAGAGGAAAAAAAGAGAACTTTTCTTTCCTTCCCTAATCCTTCAGTAACTTCTAAGGTAAGTTCACATTTTAATTTCATTTATGTGAATGTTTTAATTACATCTTTTAATTAATCCTAAGTTTAGATCAACTCTAAACAAACCTATCCAAAAAGAAAGGTATTTTAAGATTAAAAAAATGAATCAAAATTCACATAACATACATTACTTCAATTCTTTCCCAACATATATAACATGCATATGGATGGACCCTAAGCATATCTATACATGCAAATTAGAGTAGTTAACATACTTTATGATGCATGCTAAGTAATTCATTTAAAAAAATTTGGAAGTTAAATATGTTTGATTTTTCTTAAGCAGAAAAGGTTTTCTTTCTCCAAAACTTCACATACATACATGAAAGTAAGAAAGGCATAAGTGAGTATAGAGCCATTATTAACCAAATGTGTAAAGTACAAGACCTACTTAGGGCTACTTAAAGCCTCGCAACCTCAGAGTTGTCCAAACTAATATACCACTTTCCTTAAGTACTAACATGCATATAAAAAAATAAAGTAGAAAAGGGATATGCAGAAGTTTGCTTAATGATTTTATTTTTTTTTATGCAATTTATTCATGTAAGTGTAGGAAATCCTTCCTAAGTGAGAGCATAAGGATGAATAGGGTTTGGAATTAAGTAAGTGTTGGGTTCTTTTTAAATGAACCCTACATCTTACTAACCCATACTCAAAGCTATGCTAACATAAGAAAGAAAGGAAAATGTTACACTAAACATGACTTTATAATTCATGACATGCAAGCTTAAAATTAAATTATAAAAATAACACAATTTTAGATTTTATATTTTATTTATAGATTTTGAAAATATTTTAAATTTAGTAGTGATAATAGCCACTCATCTTTTACTTTAGCCAACCCATGCACATTTGACATAAAGTAAACAATTTCATTTTAAAACTTTGAAAATATGAAATCATGGATGCATAAGTCACATGGCATACAATTTAACATGTTGGGAAAGATCTAAAGGAATGTAATCACATGAACAAACTCACTTTACTTAACTCTTAAAGACATTCTTAAAGAATAAGAAAACTTAGAATAAATCAAAATGATTTTGGTTTGTTTGAAGTTTGATTTAATTTTAAAAGGGTGAGATGAGTTTGCAGTTCCTAACCCATTCTCACATGTGTTTTGCATTTTAGTTTAATTTTTAGATAATTAAATATATTTTTAAATATTGATTAGGTTAAGGTATACATTAAGTGACTTAATTAACCCTTACTTACACCACCTTAGAAAAATTAACTAAGTAATTATGAGCCAATGAGATGACATAAAACTCACAAGGTTTGTAAATTAATGCACCTAGTAATGAAAATACCTAATACAATTTGGCTCACAATTAAAAGTTAATTAAGCTAAGAGGTTTTAGCTTAAGTACTTTTAAAACACCCCTCACACTCATGAAAGAGGTTTTAATTTTCTTAATTAGAATTAGATTATTGAACACCTAAGCATCTACCTAAGGTAGATTAATTAATTTCTGGAGATTTTTAGAATTTTTAAAAATTATTTAAAGGGATAATTAATGAATTAACCCTTATTTAAAAAGGAGATTAAGGAAAGAAAAGGGGGTTTAGGGGATAGCTTAGGGAAAATATCCCAAAATTATTTTCTAAAATCCTTACTCATTGGATCTAACCTTAATCTAACTTAATCATAGGGAGAATCCACTAAGTAGATCTTAATTATCCTTAATTATATGAAGGGGATAATTATGGAATGAGCTAGCAATTTCCCTAATCAAGGCAATAACTCTTAAGAAAATTCGGAGAGGCAGAGATCATCCCCTAAAATAAATCCAAGAAGTTTGAGATTAATTGGTGGTTTAATTAAGCAATAATTATCTAATTAATATTCCTAAATAAACCCAAATTCGGAGAAAAAGGGAAATCAAAATACATTGAAAACATTTTTTGAAAATTCTAGATGGAATTATCTATCTAAGGCATTTTTTATTTTATTTTCTGATTTTTCTATGAGGAGTTATGATTTTTTAGAAATTATAGATTAATTATTAATTAGTTAAATAACTAATCCCCATTATCCCACTCACGCGTGGCTGGCGATTATCATGCTTTTGTCGTGCAGGAGCCCTTAACTTTGAGAGGCAAATGGGCACAGGGGTGCTCTTAATAACTTTTAATCAATAATGATCGGATGGATACATTCTAAATTTAAAGGATATATAAAATTAGAAACAAATATCAAAAGAAATCAAATTTAGAAAAGGAAATCATTGAAAACATTTTTTGAAAATTCTAGATGGAATTATCTATCTAAGGCATTTTTTATTTTATTTTTTTTTATTTTTCTTTGAGGAGTTATGATTTTTAGAAGCTATAGAGATTAATTAGGAATTAATTAGTTAAATAACTAATCCTCACTTAATACCCAACCCAGGACAATGGCGGTGAGTCGCGCTTTACATATCGTCGGCGTAATGTCACATATGGAGAATATGCACTTACTACATCGATCAAAGATCGGATGGTGAGGATACTGGGTTTTAAAGGGAATTAAATTCTAAAATGTGGAAATAATCTCAACCATCCATCTAAAATGCGGATGGGCGAGATGGTGAGTTCTTCGAGGAGGAATGAGCGCTCACACTAGAGATCAGAGATCCTTCATGGATTCAATCAAGACTCAACACACACCATCTAAAGGACCATGGCCAATCCAGCTAAGATCCTATGAGATTAAAACCTCACAAAAAAGACCAACACCTCTGCTTTAAGTGGTGAAAATTCACTAACCTCCATTTCGATTCCTTGGAGAAGCTTCATTTTGGTTAAGCAGAGCCTTGAAGTTTGGAGCACTTGAGATGGAGTGGATCTTCTTATGGGTCACCTCCTCCTTAACTTGAGTTCGGCTTTGATCAAATTGAATCATCCCTTGCCTTTAGAACTCATTAGATGCTTAGGCAAGCTCAAATTAGTCCTCTCATGGTGAGTGTAGAAGGAATTAAGTTGGGATCAAGTATAGAGGAATTTGGAAATCAAAGTGAGCTCCCCTATTTTGCACTGTGAAAAATCGAGGAAAATAAGATCCAAATCTCTCTCATGGGCCTTGGGAAAGCTCTCTGATGTTTGCTAACTCTTGTTAGGCTCCAATCATCAAGAGTGATGAAAATAAAAGTGAATTAGGGGGAGTATACCTCCCTTTATGGCAATCGGATGGTCGAGCCTAAGCTTGCCATTTTGATCTAATTGTCCATATATAATGAGTTGTTTGGGTTGTTAGAGGTGATTTGGCTAGAGGTGGCTAACTCCCATGCATCCAATTGAGGTTTGGAGGAGTTTGGAATTTCAATTTGGCCATGGGGTGAGTTTGGTCCATGGGCCAAATGGGTTGACCCAAACCCATTGTTGGGTTGCACCACTCATCACTAGGTCCCCTTGAGGTTTTAGGAGAGCCTCAAGTGTTTGTGACGAGTGCATGACCAACATACCCATGGGCTAGGCCAAAATTTGTCCTATGGCCTAGGGGTATAGTGGTCATTTTGCTATTTTTTCAATTTAGGCATGTTTGGTATGTTGAGAAAATAGGTTAAGCCAAGTTTCAATGTATTTGGATCCATTTGATAGGGTTTGGCTCATGTTGACCCATTTAGGTCAAATTGGGTCAAACTAAGGATTAGGTCAAGTTCATATGACCATTTGAAATACTTTGGTGTCTTTGATTTGGTTCAATTTGGTATAGATTAGGTTTTGGCTCATATGACCCATTTAGGTCAAATGGGTCAAGTTGACCCATTTGACCCATTTGATCTATTTAGGTTAGGTCAAGGGTATGTTTAGGTTTGGTTAGTCATATGGAGTGGATTTGTATCTTTATTTCCAATCAATTTGAGTTAAGTTCAATTTTGGCTCAACATGACCCCTTTAGGTCATGTTGGGTCTAAGGTCAATTGGGCTAGGTTGGGTCTAGTTGACCAATTGAGGTTTTGGTCAAGTTCCACAAGTGATTTGGAATGGACTTGACCCATTAGTTTCAATCAATTTAACTTAGATCAAGTTTTGACACATTTTGGTCCTTTAGGTCAAAATGGGTCAACTTGGGTCAAGTGTGCCAAATGGCTTAGGTTAGGCTCAAAGGTTGACTTAATCAAGTTCAAACATAGGTCATGAGTGAACTTAGATCAAAGGTTTCAATCAATTTGGCATATAATGGATTTTTGCTATGTTGGGTTTCATTTTGGGTTAAGTGTTGACTTGGTCAACCCTTAAGTTTGACTTAATTTGAGCCAATTTGATTGATTGATCATCCCATGATGATTGTTGATCATGATGAGATGTAAATTGAGTTTGGTTCAATCCAATTTATTTAGGATCAAAAGTTGGCTCATAAGGGTACTTTAGGTCACTTTGAGTCAAGTGAGCTTAAGTGGGTCAAATGGCTTGGTCAAAGCTTGATTTGAAGTTGATTGATCTTGTATATGGACTTATGATTGAAATATAAATTCATTTACAAGAGGTTTGAAGCCAAATGGATTTTGATCCATTTGAAAATTTCATATTCAAAGGAAGAATATGAAGGAGTTTTGGGTTTGATTTTTGATTTGGGTTTTGATTGAAGGATTGAAGTTTGGATTTATATATGAGCTCATGATTATAAGATTGATTGAACCATGAGAGAAAATCAAGAGTTTGGCTTGATTTGAATTGATTTTAGATAAGTTCTAGATTTTGGCTTGAAAGGCTTAGATTTGATTTTGATTTGATTTGAGTTTGAGTTTTGGAGATGGTTTTGATTGTTTGAAATAATATTTCATTTATATATATAAATATAAATGAGAATATAAATTGATCATGAGAAAATTTCAAGAATTTGAACGAGTTTAATCATGAATTAAATTAAATCAACTAGAGAGAATTTAAAGGATTTAATTAAATTTTTAATTTGAAATTTAATTTTTGACTTGGATTTGATTGATGTATATTTATATTTCATTTATATATGAGAACATAAATGAGAATATAAATTGATTTTGAGAAAATCTCATGAGTTTGAAGTGGTTTGATCAAGGTTTAGGTTAAATCCATTAATGAAAAATTAAAGGATTTAAGTGAATTTCAAGCATTTTAAATTTGGAATTTAATTTTTTTGAGTTGGATTGAATTGAGTTATATTTATATTTAATTTATATATGAAAATATAAATGAGGATATAAATAAGTTTTGAGAAAATCCCATGGATTTGAATAGGTTTGATCAAGATTTGGAGTTGATTTTGGCTAAGTCCTTTAATGGAAAATTAAAGGAATTTAGAAAATTTTCATGAATTGTTTTGAAATTTTGAATTTGATTTGATAGATTTGAATTTATATTTCATTTATATATGTGAATATAAATGAGAATATATATAGATCATGAGAAAATTTTAAATATTTGAATAAGTTTAGCTCATGATTTTGGCTAAGTCCTTAAGAAAGGGTTAAGGACTTAGGAAATTTTGACTTGGGGATTTTTGATGGATTTTGATCATGGCTTTCAATCATGGAATTGATTTGGAGTTTGGGAAAATCAAATAGAATTGATTTGGAGTTTGACTTGAAAGATGGAAAGTGAGGAATGGTTTAAGTTAAAGGGGTAGGAGTTTTCCTAACACCCCTAAGACATGACATATTTCTATGGCTAACTCTTTTAAGTCTTTTAAGGCTAGGTGAGAGTGTCCACCTAATCACTAAATGTGTCTTAAGACTAAGAGACTCTTAAATTTTAAGAGAAATCCTAAGTTTAAGATGGAGGTGTTGATGACTCATTCTAAAAATGAGGTCAACATCATCTAAAAAATTGAGCATTTGATGCCCAGATGTAACATCAACCAATTGATCAATTCAGGGGAGGGAAAAACTATCTTTGCAAGCTTTATTGATTAGTGTAATCAATACAAATTTTCCAAGTTCCATTTACTTTATTAATCATGACAATATTTTCTATTCATGTAGGGTAATATATACTTCATTATGAATCTCGCTTAAAAGCTTTGTTTTTTGTTCAATAGCTTAGAGGCGATCAAGTGCAAAACTCCTCTTCTTTTGGATGACCAGTTTGAATGTTGGATCAATCTTGAGGGAGTGCATGATCACAATGGGGTTGACCCCAGACATATCTGTCGGATTCTAAGCATAAATGTCTTGATTTTCGAAAGAAATGTATTTACCCTTGATCGTGAATGGTAAGTCTTACTCCCTCGTACTTGTTCATCTCAAAAATTAAAATTCTTGATGATGAAGGTCACCGAAGGGCATGGTTAAGCTTATCTGAGGAAACATAATTATGTTATTTGTTGATTTTCACATACCACTCTAACAATGAGGTTGAAAATTTTATCTTAAGATGAGATACCAAAGTAATAGAAGATTGATTAGAGGGGCCTTCCGAAGATAGCATTGTATGTTGAATCTGACTTAACCACCATAAATTGAATGAATGAGTCACTTGTCGAGAAAATTCTTCGAGGATAACAGGAAGGGTGATTGCCCCTTCACTCGTAGAGGGAGATTATCAAACTCATATAATGGTTCTGCAACAGGTTGGAGCTTTTTCCTAACCAGGCCCATGCTAAGAAATGTGAGTAAAATAAAACATCTACAGAACTCCCATTATCAATCAAAATTCTCTTAACATTATAACATAGGTTACCGATCCCCGCACTGATGATAAGTGGGTCTTGATGCAAAACTTGGACTCCTTATAAGTCAAAGTTATTAAAAGTGATGAAATTATAAATATGAGATTTCTTTAACTCTAGCTCTTTGGAGTTGACAATAAAGACTTTATTAGATAGTAGTGGTCCTCCTGTGATTGTTTCAATTTCTCTAACTATTTGGCGATTATTTTATTATTTCTATGATGATTGTCATGCTTACCCCCCAATTGGAGTTATGTTTGCTTGAGTTGATTTATTAATTTTCAAATTAGATATTCTTGAATGAGCCTCTCAATCTCTTCTTTGAGTTATTTACACACCTCATATGTCCATGACTTTGAAGAAGTGATAATATTGCTCGATTTTTTTGAATTTAGTTTTGTGGATGTGGCACTTAATGGTTTCTTCATCTTGAATGGCCATCAAGATGTTAACATGAATATGTTCTGGTGTGTATTCCTTTTTTATCGTGTTCATGATGTGAGAGCCATGGAGGAGATCACAGCATTTCTTTTGATGATTGTCGTGTTCCACAGGGCACTCTTATATTTTCATGGATTGTTCAAATTATTTGATGGACATTAATAACCTCATCAAAATTTGCGCTTACATAATGAACTAAGTCGCATATGAGCGGGTCTCTCGCATTAATGATGAATAAAAGGCCTAGATGGAAAACTTATCTTAATAATTCACGATCTACTCCATGTATTTGGAAAGCCTCTAAGGAGAACCTCTAAAAGTACCCCTTAAGTGATTCACCCTCATTTTGATGAATGCCTGAGAGTTGAGAGAAATCTTTAATGATCCTCCGGTTTATAATGAACTATTCTACAAAAATCTTAGCGAGTTTGTTAAAGGTATGGATGGATCCCAGAAATGAGTAGAACAGTGTGAGCCTTTGAGGGTGTGGAAATACCGACAAAGGTGTCAGGAGCTCATTGGATATGCATGATGGTCCTGTAATGATCGATGTGTTCATATGGGTCAGTTTTCCCATCATTGGAGTTGATACTCGGAAGCTTGAAACCTACGGGAATAGGATGTTGAAGAATAGCTCCAGCCAAAGGTGAAGACTCCTGATAGCCATGATGAGAGGGAAGATGATTTTCATCTTTAAAGTGGAATTGTTCTCGCACTGAGCATTGTAATTCCGCATGTATAACATGATGGGTGGAATCAACAGGACGAGAATGTGTCAAGCTACCAAAAATAATTGGTGGGTTAGTAATTGTTTGAGCTGCAAGTGATGGATGATTAAAACTAGCAGTGTCAAGGCATCACGATCTGGAAGCAGAGGAACTTCAGCCTGATGGCAAGAAGGCCCCATATTAGTATTTTGGCCTCCCTTGGCTAACGATCGATCTTGGGGGAGATGCATTTGTCATAGTAGTGGGTGGCTGTCGTGTATCTCGTAAAAATTAAATTATCTCATTTTGAGACTCTTTCATTCGATAAACACGATCTTCTAGAGAGGTTCATGTTGCACCTTCACGGTAGTCATGCTATCGGGGAGAAGTGAGCGAGCTTGGCATCCTTGGTTCAAGGATTGGTTTTAGGAGTGACGGGAGTTAAAGTGGGAGGCTTCGTTGTTGTGAGTATTGCGCCTATTGGCCATAATATAGGTGTTTACAGAGATTGCAATTGCAGGGTTTGCTTCCAGACGGTGTAATGATCTAGAAAACCAGATTCTGAGAATAAAAGTTTACTCCAGCCTTGTTGAAATCCAAAGACACCATAGATATTTGAAAAGTGAATAATAAACTCTAGGATTTTTATGTGTAAAAACCCCAGAAATAGGAGAAAAAAATCACGAGGCCTAGCCCAGTAAAAATATTTCACTATATATCTATTTTAGAGTACAAAGTTTAAGTTTTCTTGATAATGGGATTACATAATTGTATATATGAAAAAGCCAATGAATCCAGTCAAATATTATCTGGCCTACAATTGAAGTGGTAGTCGGTGATATGAACGGTGATCAAGCCGTGGCGGCAACATCAACGGTAGCGGATCAGCGGGTGGCGATAGAACGATGTCGATAATTCGCTGCCCGATAATCGATGTGGTATGCGTAGCCGGATGGTGGTACAATGATAGCCGGTGGCGGTGGATTTATTAATCGATAATGATATGTGGCGCAATGCAACCCGGCAGCCGCGTAGTCGCGGTAGCGGCAGTATTGCTGGCGATGACGGCGGTGGATAGCGTGCCATGCAGTGGGCCGACGCCGGCAGTGGTTATGCGATGCGGGTGGCCGATTTACATTATGCTTGAAGGATCTTCAAACAGAGCTCTCTCTTCTCTTTAGCTTGGTCTCCCTCATGTGAAGAATAATGGGATAGATTAGAGGAATGACATTTACATACAAATCCAAACCACTCATCGAAACTCAAAATGATTCCCTTGATCATGATGTATTTTAAATATTTAAATGCTCAAATAAAGTCATCAAGAGATCTTGGCTTAGATTAAACCATTTCATCATAACTATTTAGGGTGACATCCAATTATTTTTAATACTTGATGATCACTTCATGTCGGTCAGTTGAAAATATCAATTTGAATCTAGAGTAAACCATAATTATCTTTTTGATATCTTGTAGGAAAATATTCTATATTACTAAAAATTTTATTTTCCTACAAAAATCACTTATTTAACCCATGGTTTATTTGAAAAGTCTTTTATCATTAAAACCTCTTTGAAGTCTCATATTGAGTGGAACAAAAGTTTATTATTGTTGAAAATATTTTGACTTTGTTGAAAATTTTCTTTCATCACAAATAAATTCTTAGTTTACTTAACATCATTTCACCATAGCATTATTTGAAACCCTAATCATCATTTGAATCACATTGGTGCATAATATTAGTTTAAATAAATAAAAGTTTATTTTTGCTAGAATTATTTTTCATTTGCTGAATTTATTGAAGCCATCATAAAAACTATTAGTTTGTTAAGATTTATGTCATACAAATTATATTTAATCTTGTGTTCATTAATCCTTGCATTGTATACTTTAAATTTTGCTTGAATCTAAATTATTTCTTGCTAAAATTTACTTTACTTTGTTGCTTTTATTATCCCATATAAAATGAAAAATTATTTTAGTGAAAAATGAGTTATTGTTATCTTGCTATATTGAAACTAGTTATAATCTTTTGTGAAAATAAATTTGACATCAGCTGAAATTTAGTTTGTTAGAAAATAAACATTTGTATATTCATTTCAAAATCATTTTGTACTAGTCTATTATTTGCATTAAGCTAAACAATATTTAAATATTAGCTTTTAATTAAAAGATAAATTTTCCATTTCGCTTTTAAAAAAAGAATTGTGATTTACTTTGACAAACTTGTTGCATGTTGATATTTTGTAAGATTGATCATTTTGCTTTGTAAGATCACAATTATATTTAAATAGATTGCTAGGTAGTTCAAATTTTATTTTGTCAAATTTATATGTATTATAATCTTTCTTTGTGCTTAATTTTTTTTTTTTTTTGGTTGGAGTTGTACTCGATCAATTATAGAAGAGTATAAGGTTTTGTTGGGGTTGTACTCGCCCTATTGTAGGAGAGTATGGTTATAATTTATCTTTGTTGGGATAATAGATTCTTAGTCGGGGTGGTTAGGAGCGGACGTAGGCCTACTTTAGGATTTTTAGTCAAACCACGTAAAAAATTTTGTGCATGTTATCTCGTTTCTTCTCATTTTTTTTGTACATTGCACTTATATTTATTTATCACTATTTTAAAATAATTTTAAAGCATTACATTTATAAAATTTATAAAATTTTTACCCTCCCTCTTTGATGCCATAGTCACTCTCAAATTATTCTCGTGGTAGAGAGACTAGGTAACCAAAGAGAAGGAGAAATTTGTGCTATTGAAGAATTAAATATGATAAATTAGTGTTCCAATTGGCAATTAAAAGTATAACATTTTGATGATTTTGAATTTTATATTGGAATATGCTAAAAATGGGTGAAAATATGATTGGCCTACGTTCCACATTCCTAAGAGAAGTTTGCCCTTCTTACAGAATTTAGCACTTCATCAACATCCCTCCTTTTTTGAAGTTATCATTCTTAGTGACTTATCATGGGAACTTAGTGACATGTTACATCACTTTCAGGGAACCTAACTCCTACAATAATTTATCTTCAAAATTAATCATTTATTACTAATTTATTACAATCACCCTTCTCTAAATTTATCTTTATCATTTCCTTATCTTGAAACTCTATTGATCAACTCTTTATAGAATTTACATTCGATACTTAATAGTGAAGTTTCAGTGATGTTTGGTGCTAAATAGCTAGATATTAATGTCCAAGCTTTCAAAATAGCTTATTATCTATGCAAAATCTTTAGATTTTCATCTAGAAGCTTCTACAATACAAAAGAAGATATATGTTTCCACTTAAGAAAAAATCACTTCACAATGCCCTTTAAGTGCCTTTTGCATCCTTTAATTAGGGTGGAGGATCTTCAATAGGATTTTTTTTTGTGCATCATTTGGAGTTTTGTCCTACAAATTTATTATGATATTTTAGACTTCTACGAATCCTTTCACTTTTTTTTTTTTAAATATTGATGAGATTATGCCTCCTTTATTATTAGCTCACTAGCAGGACTTAAGGAGCACTTAAGAATAGAAGCCCTTAACCTTAAGACCTCTCAAACTCATGTGACAAGTGTAGCTCATCATGCTCTTACATATGTTCTTTTGAAATACCTTTTCTAATAACTTTTAGCTTCAATCAACTCCCCAATTAGTGACCTTTATTCACCATTGTGAAGTGAGGGAAGAATTGATTTCTCCCTCTCTTTCTTAGAAATACTTAGGCATCTGTGTAGGTATCCCTTAAATCCAACTAATGTTTAATCTTATAATATATATTCAAAAAGCTATATCACCTTACCCACTAATCATTGTGCATAAAAGTCACCCAAATACCTCATCCCATGGAGTATTCATCTCTTAAATGCCTTCCCACCAAGAATACTAGCCAACTTCACCACTTCTCATTGCTCAAATTATTTGTCCACACCATCACCTTGATGCCTCATTTTTTGGATTTTTTGTAGATTACTCAATATCTTTCTACAATACGATTTCACATGTACTCATGAACTAGACAACTTAGTGGTCAATGTCACTTTATCCATTGATTAAAAACATTGCGGCTTTTACTTTAACTCACTACATCACTATGGTTTAGATCAATTAGGCTGCTATCACCTATAGCTCCATCAATCGTCTCCTCTAACCATGTAAAGTAGATGAATTTCCTCTTTTAAATGACTATAAATAGTTCATCTCCATGCATCATTTTAGTATTATTTTAAGGTTATATTAGAATTGATTTAAAAATGATCATGTGTAAGAGACTTATTCAGATATTTAGGTCATTTAAATGTTTATAAATCATGAAGACTTAACCTAATTCAATCTTTTCTTAGCATTTAAATCACTAAAATTACTATAATTACTTTCTTATGTCATAAGGATTATGTTGAGAATGTGAAAATTATAAAAGTATACTAATCTTAAATGGAAGTGAAATCCAAAGTGTTTACTCTTATAATTTTCTCATTTTTTAAGAGTTTACTCTAGTTCATTTGACCCAAATATCTTAATTTTGATCATTTAACATTTTAATTATACAAGCTTAAACCTAAATTTAATAAAATAAAAAAAATAAAATATTTTAGATACTACAACATTGATGTCAAAGATATCTAAAAATTCATTGAAATCCATGTAATAAATATTATGATAATAAGTTATTAAAGTAACCCTTATGTAATAATTTGTTTAAATGATGTAATGCAATATACTAAGGCAAAGGCATCGAAGTGTTAGGTTAAAAGTCCAAGTAAGTTGGATTAGGTGATATTTACTACTTGTTCATCCATTACATGCTTGCTTCTTAATTACTTTCTAAAAAATAGCTTGATATTTACTATTTCTATTATTCATTGATGTTTTATGATGCTTTGAATCTTCGAGAACACTCATAACATAAATATTTTACTAAAGCTTAAGTATAAACAAATCATTTTTGAATTCCTTGATCATTTAACCACTTTTTAAGTCTTATTCCTTAAGTTGATTCCTTTAGTGCCACCTTAATGGTTGATGTAGAGTTATCACTCACTTTTTTTAAGCAACCCCTTTTATAAAAAATATGACTCATACCCTTCATCATTCTCTTTTACGAAGTCTTTTTTAAGATGGTAGGAGCTCGGTGTACTCTTATGAATCTTTATATGCCTTGTTTAGTTGACCCATTATCACTTAAACTCTTTGAGAAAACACATCAAATTCCATGTCATTCTACATAAATAAATGCATATATCACTAGTTTATCCCTCATGGTATTCTCATGCTTTATTAACACTATTGAGCATCTCTTTATTAAGATTATTGCCTAAATCTTTTTGTTGCCAAATTAAGAATTTGAGTTGAGAATTCTAAATCCAAAGTCTTCTCATGTATTGCAATGATAAAAAATCTCTCTCATAAAACTAAATAAATATTACTTAGGTTTTTTTTCATTCAATAAAATTCTTTGAGATATATTTCTAATCCATCTCCCATTGATTCTTACACTAGGTTTGTCTTCTACCTTCTATGGTGGTACTTTCTTCTTTGGTTGAATGTTGAGACAGTGAACATGGCAGACTCTTGGCGAAAAAAGAATTATTAAAATAATAATATTTGATATAAGTGGATATATGGTAACTTAATTTAAATGATTTGAAGTTAATGGGGATTTTATGAGGTGATTTTTAAAGGTGGTTAAGACATTTAAGAAGATGACCTAAATTTGAGTTGTCTTGTATTGGTTGATTTTGTGAAGACCTTAAAGGTAAGTTAAATTTGAAGTTAAGAAATGTATAAACACTCTTTTAAAAACTGAAGAATGTTGGGAATAAGTTTATGAATTTTTTTTATGATAGTTATATAAAAATTTTAGTATGGAAAGTGAGAGCAAGGTTGACTGATTGAGTTTAGATAAAAGTTTGGATACTTTGGATATTTTTAAATAACTTAGTATAAGAGTGTGAAAACTTAGGTACAAGTTAAAAAAACACTCAAAAAGAATTTTTGATATGGAATAAAACATCATAAAAATAAAATAATAAAGATAAATATTAAACCTCTCCTTAAAAAGGGATCTTCCAAGTCATCAAACTAAAGTTAAAGGGTTAGCCACCAACCTTTTCATAAGAAAGAAGAAAAAAATCATCAAATGATTTGTATTTCAAAAAAAAAAAAAAGATTAAATATTAGAGTTTCTTTTATTCATAAGCATTATAAAGTTTGAAAAGATGAAATATTATAAGGATGAAGAAAGAGTAGTATGTCATAAAGTCTTTGTATGAAAACTTATTTCATCTTTAATTACTCATCTTGAAAACTAAAGGCCTATTAACCACTTGCTTAATATTTATTAGACTATAAAATGCCACACTTAGAACTACCAAAGAACTATAAAAAATATTTTTTAGGATTTACACCTTTAATACTTCAACATAATTTAACAAAATTTATATTTCTAAATGTCTCAATCACCTCGCTAATGAGCGAAGCTTGTAAAACAAAATCCATTGTATTATGATGCAAAAGACCCTATTTATTTTCTACTTATTTCAACATCCTTTTTGACCAAATGTTATATTTTTATCGTGTCAGCACTTCTTACCTCAAATAACTTGTATAAGTTATCGATTTGAATTTTAATATAGATTTAACTTTGTTTTCAACATACCAAAACTTTTTGGTTGCAACTTTAAAAAAATTGATTTTTAATGATTTGAGAGCATGATTATGATCAATAATGTATATCAAATTTTCAAATTATACTTTTATGAGTGTTTAACATTTATTTTTTTAATTGAATGTGTTATGATCTAATGTCACCTTTACAACAAAAGCCATTTGTCAAACACACTTTTTTAACAATAATATTAAAACCTTTTCTACAAGCATAGTCAACATAGAACTTGAATAGCTTTTCTCATAAAACTAAAAAAAACGAAGTCAATTTTGAAGTCTTCTCCTCCTTTTTCTCTATCCTCATGAAAAAAAAAAAAAAACTATTTTTAAAGGTTCATTAATCTTGTAAATGAGGCTAATTATTTATTTGATTGAAAATTAAAAAATTAGAATAATTAATTCATGATTTGTTATTTCATAAATCTTCCATAATTTATTTTGACTATTTTTTTTTCAATCTAAAGTCTAAAGTGTAATAAAAATAAAAGGCATTAGATAGCTCATAATTCTTATATATTTACATATTTAAAATTTAAAATTTAATATTTATATAAATAGTACTTAAATTTTTAATATTATATAAAAATAATACTATCATTAATTTATAAAAAAAAAATGTTACATTTATAAATATCAAACTTCAGATGTTGAATATATAAATGTATAAGAATTGTAAAAAGTTGGAAATATATAATCACATTAAATTTGTGTAAAATAATAGAATATTAAATCAAAATAATAATCGGCACCACGTAGATCAGGATTTAGACGGGCATAAAAAAATTGAGGGTCGGCTATACAAATACTCATAAAATAAGGGGTGCCATGTCTAATGTGGACATTTAAAAGCGAACGGCCTTACTAGCCCAGTCAAGGTGAAGATTTCTAGTAAGCGTCACACTAATATATTTTAAGAAAATATATAATTCTTATATATTTACATATCTAATATTTAAAATTTGATATTTATAATATAACATCTTTTCTATACTTCAAAAATAAGTTTTAAATATAATATCCCTGTCTTCCCTATATATTTGAAGATTTACATACATACCACAAAAATCTTATATATTTATATATCTAACATCCAAAATTAGATATTTACTTATCTAATATTTTACTATATTTTAAAAGGTGTATTTTATTTTTAAAAAGTAAATGATGATGATATTTTTGAAATGATATTGAAAACTAAATTGTTATATATGTAAAAAAATAAAGTTTAGGTGTTATATGTAAATATATAAGAATTGTGCTGTATGTATGTAAATCCTCCTAATAGAAGATTTATATGCATACCATATAATTCTTATTCTTATATATTTATATATCTAACACATAAAGTTACATATTTACTTATCTAATATTTTCTATGCTTAAAAAGGTGCATTGCACTTTAAAAATGTGAATGATGATGATATTTTTGATGTCATATTAAAGATTGAGATGTTATATATATAACAATTAAGCTTATATGTTAGATATATAAATACATAAGAATTATATGATATGTATGTAAATTCCCTATATTTTATATAATAAACAATAAATTGAAAATATCAATTTAAAATATTTAATCATATAAAAATAAGATTCTTCAACCCTCATAAATCCTATTAAATTTTAATGTCACATAAATTTCATATTACTTGAAACGAGTCCACATAGGGATGGTAATGATATAGTCTTAAAATGAATTTATTAGACAATATAATATCGAATATAAATTTTATCAAATGACAAATTATAAATAAATAAATATATATATATATATATATATATATATATATATATATATATATATATATATATATATATATATATGCGTCTTAGGAAGACCATAGTAGAGTGAAAGTTACGCTTTTGTTGATTGTTAAAGACATACGGTATTTAAAGAATGGAAAAACGAGAAATTTTGCGTGGAAAACCTCGAAAGAGGAAAAAACCATGCCGCATGACGTGGCGTGACGCTTTGTGGTGCGCTGATGATAGCCGACCAGGTGGTCATGACCTGGTAAATTCTTGAAGCAGCGCCGCTGGGCGCTTCGCCCGTAGCCCAGGTATACGCCCTGGGCCTCCTAGTCCTCATGCGCTTTCACTTCTGAAGTGTCCGACAGTCCATAACCTCAAATTATCACGCTTCTACATCTATTTCCATAATCGGCATATTGTACTTTTATGAAGATTTATTCTCCCAAAATGTATGATTCATGGGCATGAGTTTCATTAAAGAATTTGTTGTTTTCAAATATTTGATGCATATATTTTGAATGATCAAGATGATGTCATCCAAAATAGAGCTGATATGACATTCAAAATTCCCCTAGTCAAAGCATGAATCTTAAGGAGGCAAAGCGATCCCAAGTCGAAATCGATCGATCAAGCAGCACAAAACGTCGAAAATTTTGGAACATAAATTAAACCTCGAATGATCATCAAATATAGAGTATTTATAGTCAAATCGAGGATCTCGACGTAATCTACCTAAGATCTCAGCATCTCGACAGAGCGAATCTAACAACCCTAAGATCTCATTCACCATTTGAGCATCCAAATGTTGAAATACATCAAATGATCAAAAGGAATCGCCCGTAACCGTCAGATGGGAGGAGTGGTTTGGATTTTCCATATATTTACAAGGCCCACTCTTCCAAATCTATAAATACCATACTCCATATGAGGGGATACTTTTGGAGGCCAAGTGAAAAAGGAAGAGTCAAGCAAGAAGAAGAGGAAGAGTCCAAGGAAGAGGAAGAGTCCAAGCAAGGAAGAAAAGGAAGAGTCCAAGCAAGGAAGAAAAGGAAGAGTCCGAGGAAAAGAGGAAAAGCAGTGGGAGGAAGAGAGAGCTCAAGCTTGAAGATCCTCCAAACAAGATCTCAAGCAATGTGCACTCATATCAACCACCAACCACCGTCGTCACTAATTGTAATATATTCCCACCGGAGTTCTACATCTCGCGAATAATTCATTCGTTACTCGGTTGTTATTCCTCTCATATCTCAATTCCGTAATCCGGAAGACTTTGTACTCCAGATACATAGTGGAAGCTTTTCTTGGGCTAGCAGTGGTTTTCCCCTCTTTTAGAGGTTTTCCACATTAAAAATTAAGGTGTCTCATGTTATTTCTTTAATTCGCGTATGTCTTTGAATTGTCGAGAAAAGGCGCTTTCATCTGCGTTTTCTAACGCATAACAATATATATATATATATATATATAATTAAAATAAATTTTTTTTGAAAGATTTGATAGAATACTTTTTCTTTAATTAAGAAAATTAAGTTTAAATTACACTTCTAATTATTAAATATTATTTGAAAAGTTTTTTAATACATGTGATGTCATGGTATGACTATGTTTTCCGAGTCTTCAGCGCAGGTCCCTATTATATGAGTTCATTTCTCCATCGGTGATGTTATTTTCAATATATATATATATATATATTAAATTGTTAAATAATATAAATAAAGTATTAGACAAATTTTATTTATTTAATGATTTAATTATTATTATTATGTGCTAGAAATCCATGTTAGTAAAGTGTTTTTTATTTGTTAGCATTGTAGGAAGATCAAATGCTCATAAAATAAAATAGAAGACAAAGGAATCAGAGTTTTTTTTGCAAAAAAATCTAAAAATTTTATAAAGCCTAGCTCAACTAAAATATTTTCACTAGATGAATCTTAATGATAAGTAATCTCTCATCTTCAAAATTAGAGAAGAAGAGATTAAAAGAGTGTCTTTGATGAAAAATATCACAAAGTCAATAGGTGATTAGTTTGAGGTGGAGGTTCTACGAAGATGATCGAGTAGTTGACTTATATTAGTAATAAGGTGGTGGCTTGAAGAAGGCCATCAAGTAGTGGAACAACAACTACTTCCAAGAGGTAGTTGGACAATGACGGCTGTATAGTGTACCGATGATAATAGTCGTCCAACAATAGTGATTAAGCAACAAATTGATGATGATGATCAAGTAGCTATTTGGCGACAACAATCTGCAAGTGAACCAGTGAAGGTGGTCGGACAGTGGACCAACAAAGGTGACCAGTTGGTAGTCCAATAATGATGATCGGGTTGTAGTTTGACGATAATGGCTAAGTGACGATTGCGAGTGGATTGGTGAAGGTCATCAGACGATGATTTAACAAGGTGGCCAAGTTGCAAACCAGTGATGATGGTCAAACAACGATCCGACGATGTTGCCGGACAATAATTTACGATGTTAGTTGGACAACAAACTGATGATTTTGGTCGAAAGACTATTAATTGTTGCTCGCGATTTTTCAAACTTTAAAACTCTCTTCAATTTCCAAATCAGCCTAATTCATGAGAAAAATGAGGATTTATTTATATATTTTATGGATGACATTCTCTATAAATATATGAAAAATCTAAATCACGACATCAAATAGCTCAGAATAATCCTCTTAAGCATAAGATATATTTTAGGTATTTGAGTCCTCAAATGAAGTCAAAAGTAGAACATCTTAGGCTCATTATATTCACCTCATTGAGATCCTCGATTTGACTATAAGCATTTTATTTTAAAAGTTATTTGAGGATCCACATAATATCACAAAGATTCTACTTATATTTTAGATTTACTTCTTGTTGGATTCATGCTCAAATAAATGATTTTTATATGACATGAATTATAAATACTATACAATAGTTTAATTATATTAAGAAGAATATATGAGATTTCAAATTAAAGATATGTAAAAAAATAATAATCACATTTGACATAAAATATAGCAAAGTATTTTGATATATTTTTTTTCACCCACTTGTACTCTCACTCAAACGTAGTTCTCTCAACATTTTTTTTTAAGTTGAGCTCTATTGATAATTAAAGAATAGTAATTAAAGATCTAATTTAAACTTAAGTCTCCTAATTTAAAATAAATTACTATCCAAGTTGAGATATTAAATGAGAACTAAGAACTAATTTGTCCCACAGATGGGATTACAAAGATTAAATTGAATCATCTCAATAACAAATAGTATAAAGTTGGAAATAATTAAGAGAATATACTCTCAAAGAGTAAATCAAATCAATAGAAAACTTGGAATTAAATAGAATTAATTCTAATATGATGGTGGAATTTGAGAACAAAATGGCTGCCTAATTCTATTCAATTAAATATATTTGTAATAAATTTTAGATTTTATAAAATAAAATTTGTAATTTAAATCAACCAAGTGTGTCTTCTAGTATTCTTGTTACATGATGAATGCATCTTATGTGTGTATAAAACTACATTAGTATAAAGAGCAATTGAAATAATATTTTTAAAAATCATGAGCTCGAGTCATATATTTTATGATTTATCGTTCACTATTTTAAAAAAAATGTAGGGTGATTGGAAGTCAAAAATTATAATGGTTTTATGATGAAATTTTACTTTGTGTTAGCGAGAGAGTTAAAGATTTTAGACATAGATGTTAACTAAGTATTAACAAAAGATGTTGACTAGATAAGATTAAAAAGAACTTTATGTGATAAATTTCTTTTGCTTATTTTTTTTCAGAAAATAACAACAATTGTATTTTGCTACCATTTTTTTTTTTTAGTTTTAGAAAATTTTGTGATGAAAATTTAATTTTGAGATGTAGAGCTATTAAAATATGGTGACTATTGTTTGAATTTTGTAATATATATATATATATATATATAGAGAGAGAGAGAGATTGATCACATGGTTCTCTCTTTGCCAAATAAAATAAAAAATTTTAAAAATGGTTTATAATTATAAATTTTTTATATATGATACTAAAGAAATAGTCTTATCATTCCAAACATAATATTATATATTTTACATCAAAGTAAATAGAAAATAATAATAATTTTGTATTTATTTTTCAAGCATTAAAAAATTCTGAACTTTAAGCCATGCTTTTAACCAGCTTTTTGCATAGAGAGTGCGGTCACGTGGCTATAAGCGTAGATTCATGCGATTTGTGTGCTTTACCTAAAATAGAGAGACAAATTTATATTTTTGAAAGTGTGAGTGGAATGGTCCCTAATAGTCTTTTTTTTTATTTTTCATTGTAAATTATAATTTAAATTTTTATAAGAAGAATTATCTTTTAATTATTAATATTAATTAATTAATAATTTAAATTTTTAGCTATTTATTTATTTATAAGTCGATAAAAAATTTGATATATAGTTGATAAATATGATATAAATATCTGATTATTATTGAATTAGTTTTAATATGAATGAAATTACTTTAGATTTTGGCGGTGATATGTTTATAATTATCTTAAATTTTTTGAGAGCACGCGAGTTTATGTCAGCAGATGTGAATTCACTAAATGGAAGTTTGAAATTTTGAGTCTCTGCAAGTTGTGACTCTACATTACGTAAATTTGATCAGGTTTTAGATGCTCCACCAATTTAGAAGTGGCATCCACTATAATAATCAAAATTAGCATTTTTTATTTTAGAATCAATAGACAAATTCCACAAGTTCTCTTATTCGACTTCAAGAATTTGTTCTGATTATTTGATCATTTTTTTAGTTTTATGGAAGAAAGAGTTGACATTCATCGCCAACAATGAACTATACTTTCACTTTAAAAGCTAAGGAGTAATCCTTAGTTCTAAGGCTTCGTTTGACTAAGCTTTCTGATTAAAGTCGCTTTAAAATATTTCTAAAACTATTTCTTTTGTTTTAAAAGGCTAAAATGAGCTTCAAATGAAATCTAAAAGCATTTCAAAAAAAGACACTATTCAAATGGATATTAAAATTAAAAATTCACACTCTTAAAAGAAAAATGCACTAAAAAAGCTTAGTCGAAGCCTAAATCTTAGAAAAAAAATTTCACTTTTAACCCATTTAAAATGGTTAAAAATTGAACTCAAATTATTTAACAATTTGGGCTCAGCTTATTTTTACATTAACATACGCGGTGATGAGAAGCCCATATCTCTCTATTGGGCCCAATATGTGTAGCTATTTATATTAATTTAGAAGTTCATGCCATTTGAAGAGAGTGATTTCATGCTCTCATTATTCATTGGGACTCCAAATTCATTTATATGATAAATTCAGGTCAACATAGGTTTAATTAAAAACTTGGTGTAGCTGAATGAGATGACTAAAAATCATTAAATTTGATCAGATTAATCAAGTATGATCAAAATAAATCATGGTCAAATAAGACTAGTCAACATAACTATGGTTAAATTTTTTATATTTATTTTAGTAGTAAATAATAATAATAATAATATTATTATTATTATTATTATTATTATTATTATTATTATTATTATTTTATTTCAAATGTGACTATGAAAAAATTAACACACATTGATTTATCTTGATCTTGACTTATATATAGAATGCAAATTCATATAATTAAGGAGAGATAAAATTGCATACAATTAATGGAAAATTAATTTGTTTTATTGAAATATTGAAGTGAGAAATAGATCCATTAATCTAAATTTAAAATTATAAATAATAATTGAATGTCAATTAATCTGATTGATATAAGTCTTAAAAGTCTTTGAGTTGAATCTTGTCTATATCATAAACAAAATCTAAACTTTTAGGTTTAGTGAAAAAAAATTACAAATAATGTAAAACAAAAAACATCGAATTGTTGAAGACTTTGGGAATTAGATATTTGTTGTCAGTGGTGTTGGAAACATATGAATATAAAGCAAGTTTATCGTGCTCAGATCTCATGTAAAATCATCTAGAAGATTTAAACCGGAATCCATAGAAAAATTAATATGGTAATTTTAGCCTTCCACTTCTAAAATGGTGTTCTTGTGAGACAGAAAAAAACTTCTTTTCACTCAAGAAGTGATGTGAGGAAAATAAAAATCAACCTTTTTAGAATGATGATCATGATCCTATTTATACTTGAGTGCATTTCATTTTATTTCAGTCCATCATAAAAATAAAATAAAATATATGGTATCTACACATTATAATTGCATACAAAATTAATAAAATACTTCAAAAGCCTAAAAACTATTAATTTTTATTTCATCATAAATTAATAGACTTACAAATAAGATAACATCTAATGTATAATTAAATTTATATGTGAGCCTATATTCACATTTCCCAACAAGTGGTTCTAGTAGGGAGTTCTAGCTGATTCAATTTTTTTTCATGCTTTTTATTTGTATTAACTTATATTCTCATATCAAGTTATTATTTAAATTTTTAATATTTTTCAGACTTATAAATAAATAAATAATCGTGGAAATAAAATTAAAACAAACCCAATATAAAGAAATGTTTAAAAAATAAAAAATAAAACGACCTCGAAATAAGATGATTAGTATAAATAAAAGAAATGCAAATATATAGTAAAAAAAAAAACCCAAACAACATTAAAATAATTAAAAAAAATACTTAGAAAAAGCAGAAAAAGGTAAAAGAAAATTAACAATAACTCACTATTTGGACTTGCGAGTTACTAAACAAAATATGAAATAAAATTATGTTTGAGTATTCTGTTGTATTTTATATCAGAATAATTTTCTTATTACATATAATATTAATTTAATGTGTCATATGTCATTTCTTAATATAATTATTAGATAATATAATTAAATTATCAGATAAATATAACGAGTCATAATATTTTCTTATTATGATTCCACTCATCAATATCTAATAGTTTAGCCGTACTCAATTATATATTAAAAAATAATAATTTTACTTTTTTAATAATTTAGTTATATTAAAGAATAATAGTGACCTGTCAAATTAATATAATTTATTAAAAAATATTATCATTCTTAATCTATATATATATATATATATATATATATATATAATATTTATGTATTTATATTTCTAATATTTAAAATTATACATTTATCCATTTAATATTTTTTTATAGCTGATAAAAAATTAATGAAAAAATTCGTCTTAGATATTAATTATTCTTTAAATTTCAAATTTAAATGAATATTTTAAATAGATTCCCAATAAAAAAATTTGACAGATCTCCTCCAATCAAACGGTCGCACGAACTTAAGCCAAGCGGACTGCGTCGACGGTTGACGAAACCGTCGGGTGCCGCTGGCACTGCCGACGCGTGCTGGAATTCACACGATTCCACTTTCTCTCGGCCACGTGGCAGAAATTCCAGCGGGTCCCCACTTTTCGGCTGAGAAATTTTTAAAATAAATATAATTTAAAATATAATTAATAATTTAAATATACTAAAAATTAAATTTAAATATTAATATAATAATCCGTTAAATAGATGACTTATATATCACTGGCAAAATTTTAAACCAAGATGATTAAAACTTTAATTAACTAATAAGCTTTTAAAAAAAAATTTAAAGTATAATGCATGATCTGCAGTACAGACAATGACCGCCTTTTAAACGTGAATACCACTCTTAAAAAATAAGGAAATTTACATACAGATCACACAATTCTAAAATAGCACGCCTTTCCCCACTCTCTCTCTCTCTCTCTCTCTCTCTCTCTCTCTCTCTCTCTCTCTCTCGTTGTTATTTTCTCCTCAATTTTGTTAATATATAATATATATAATTTAAAATTATTTAAAATATATAAATAAATAATTTTTATTAAATAAATAAATTATATAAATAAATATATATATATATATATATATATATATATATATATATATATATATATATAAATATAAATTTATTTAGTTATTTATATATTTAAATTATATAAATATTTTTAAGTTATATAAATAAGTTAAAAATATTTAAAATATATAAATAAATAAATAGCTATTTATATATATATATATATTTAATTAGTTATTTATTTATTTAAAATATATAATTAGTTAAATAAATAAATAAAAATTTTAAATTATATAAATATTTAGTTATTTATATATTTAGAAAATATTTAGTTATTTATATATATATATATATATATATATATGTATATATATATATTATATATATATTTATTTATATATATTTATTCCCATTTGTTAAAATTATTTATTTTATTTTTTATTTTTTTTTATTTTTTATATTTTTTGTTATTATTATTATTAGACTTTTGCATAAATAAAATATGTATATATATATATGTATATATATATATATATATATAAAATTAAAATATTTTATATAAATTATTTTTTAAATTATATTTTTAAATATTTTTTAAATTATATAACTTTAAAATATTTATATAATTTAAAATATATAATAATAAATATTTTATAAATATATAAATAACAAAATATTTATATAATTTATTATATATTTGTTATTTATTTAACTAATTATATATTTTAAATAAATAAATATTTTTTAAATACATAAAATAAATTTATTATATATATATATATATATGTATATATATGTATATATATAAAATAACTAATTATTTATTTATATATTTTAAATATTTTTTATATTATTTATATAACTTAAAAAAATTTTATATAATTTATATATAAAATAATATGTATATATAATATGTATGTATATATATATATGTATAATATAATATGTATGTATGTATATATTATATATAAATAATATATATTATATATATATATATATATTTTTATTTATATAATTTATAAAATATTTATATAATTTTATTTATTTATAAAAAATTATTTAAATATAAATTATATAAAATATATAAATTTATTTAGTTATTTATATATTTAAATTATATAAAATATTTTTTAAGTTATATAAATAATTTAAAATATTTAAAATATAATTTAAAATAATTTATATAAATATTTTTAATTATGTATATATATATATATATATTTATTTATTTATTTATATAAGTCTATAATAATAATAATAATAAATAATAAAATATAAAAAATATAAAATATAAAAAATAAATAAATAAATAATTTTAATAAATAAATAAAGAAAGGAATAAATATATAATAAATAAATATAAATATATATATAAATAACTAAATATTTTCTAAATATATAAATAACTATATATTTATATAATTTAAAATTTTTTATTTATTTATTTAACTAATTATATATTTTAAATAAATAAATAACTAATTAAATATATATATATATAAATAACTATTTATTTATTTATATATTTTAAATATTTTAACTTATTTATATAACTTAAAATATTTATATAATTTAAATATATAAATAACTAAATAAATTTATATATATATATACTTTATTTATATAATTTATTTATTTATTATAAATTATTTATTTATATATTTTAAATAATTTTAAATTATATATTAACAGGAGAAAATAAAGAGAGAGAGAGAGAGAGAGAAGCCATTTTAGGATAGATATGTAAATATATAAGAATTGTGTGATCTGTATGTAAATTTCCCTCTTTAAAAAAAATTATTTTAGCCAGTGGAGACAGTCGCCCTTTTAAAGGGAGACTGGCGCTAACCTCAGACCAGTCGGATTAACGACTGTCTTTTTAATTTTTTTAAAATGTGTTTATTCTGCTAATTAAAGTTTTAATCATACTTAGTTTAAAAATTTTGCCTATATCACTTATATATAATTTATATAAAAAATAATTTAAAATAATAATTATATATAAATCACTCATTTAAAGAAGATTATATTTATATTTAAATTTTATTTTTAAGATATTTAAATTATTAATTATATTTTAAATTATATTTATTTTAAAAATTTCTTCCCGCTGCCTCTCGGCTTAATTTTTAAAATAATGCTAATTAAAACCGTAATTAGTAATTAACCTTCAAAAAAAATTTAAAATAAGTCGTAGGTGGTATCTGCATACGCTTAAATTAAATTTTTTTTAAAAAATGAAATTAACATGTTCAGTTTTTTGGCCATATCAGGCTCATCAGTTGTCGGATTTCTGCGTAGTTGGTATCGTTGGAAAGGGAATAAAATATTCTACAACTATCATGTTGACAAGTTCTGATGAATCTCGACCGCTCGTTTTACGTATATATAAATTTTGAAAAGTTGAATCTTTGATGAAAAAAAAGTGTATCTCTTCATCTGAAATTTTAATTTTCATTCATTTGTTAATATTGAACTTAACTTGACAATTAGCGTGAAGAAATGAAATATAATAATTGCATAAATTAAATAAAGATGAAATCAGTTAATGAATTTTAATATGATTAGTACAAGAAAATAAGCGTATATTTATATAGATACTACAAAGGGCCAAAATGAAAATTAAACTATTGCTTAAATTGATAGAGTTCATTTGCTTAGAAATTAGGGTAAATGATATTATCGATTAAATTAGAGCTTTTGGATCAATCTTATTTTATGTTTTTGATTTTGTATGTTTTGATTAGTTCTTAATTCCTCGAATCTAATATGATTTGAGGATGATTTTTCCCACCAATGTATGTTGGAATGAAATCGTCGTTCACTCTCAATTCACCGCCATAATAAAAGTATTATAAGACGGTAGTTGAATTCATTCTTAACCATATAGCAACAATAATCTTTCACCACACCTGATAAATGCAAATAATTTAATTAAGGAGAAATAAAATTACTGAATTCATTTATGATATAGAAGATGCGAGATGCAACCTATTACGCACAAAAACGATTGGATTCATATACGATATAGAATAATGCAAAAAAATATTAACATAGCTAATTCATCGATATATTATGTATCTACTACAACAATTTACGAACTAACAAGTTACAACTTAGAATAATAAACAGTGACAATTACACAACTTATTAAATGAAAATTTGTTAAAATATATACTAATTTAGTAAAGTAGTTGAAAATTGAATTGAACAAGATTGAATTGAAAAATAGATGTATTTTTTATATTTATATGTATTAGCGTAATATATTTATACTCTTCTTAGAAGATTAAATAAAACACTACTTTTTTTATTATGCATGATCATAGAGAGAATTATTAAAATAATTATGCCAATTAATTTTACAGGATAAAAGAAATCAGAACAGTATGAATTAGAATTGAATCTGGGCAATCCAATTCTAATCATAAAACCCTATTTCGAAGATAAAAAAAAGTTTACATAAACACTACATAATTTTCAGCATTTTACATTTCTGACATCCTAAATTTCATATTTACATATATAAAAGCATAAAAAATGATACCGATAGTTTTTGTACGATATTAAAAATTTAAATTATATAGATAAGTATTTAGGTGTCATAAATAATTATATATATCCTCTTAAGATCAACCAGTGAACCATCAACCAGTCTTGGCAATTAGATCTAGAGGAATTGGCTGTCACAACCACCTTCCCCTCGCACAAGCATTCATCAAGAAAGAGAGACCATCACTGCTATTTCAATCGATCTTGGTCAGTCTCGCTATCTCAAGCTTGATTGATCTCCGTTAGGTACCAACCACATAAAACAAGTCAAAGCGAAACTCGGCCATTGTTCAAAATGCTTGAGATCCATGATCCACTTTAAATTTCTACGATCAACAAAGTACTCGACTAAAACGATAAACGCTAAAGCCTATATTCCTATAAAATACTATATCGGAAGTAAAACACAGAAATCCAAAAAAAGCTCAACATTTATTATTATTATTTTTTTAAAAAAAGAGCAGAAAATACTATAGGCTGATCTGGGAGTTAATAAATAAATTAGAATTGCAACAAACAGTAAACATAAATCCAACTCTAAACTTAGATGCTAGTATGACAAATTAAGTATCAAACAATCGGGTAGCATTCTACTTTCAAAATGCAAGATATAACTAAACATACTACAATAAAGTAGATCTAGATACACAAAATTAGATCTACAAATTACACAAAATTACACATATTAGATCCACAAAATTAGATCCAAAAAAAAAATTAGATCCACAAAAGAAGTTAGATCCATAAAAAGAAATTACATCCACAACATATCACAAAGTAGATCTACATATTACCCTTTTGTTTTGAAAAAAAAAATTAAAAAAATCTTTTCGCAAAACTCTCGGTTCCGGTTGGCGGATCGGTGTGCGTCGGGATCGGCCGGTCGGCGGGGGATCGGCGTTCCTGGTCGGTGTGAGGAGCGGTTTAGGAGGAAAACGAAGCGAGAGAGAGATCGGATCGATTCCGATCTCTCGTTCAGTTTTATAAAAAAAAAATATTTTAGCAGTCGCCAGTCAGGCGGCTATTTTAAATTTTTTTTGGAAGGGTTAATTAGCTAATTACAGTTTTAATTAGGGTTATTTTAAAAATTAAGCCCTCGGCTCCCTCCGCTCGCTCCGCTCCGTTCCGCTCGCTCCGCTCCGTTCCGCCATCCTATATATAACTGGTTCGTCCCTCGTTCCCGTTCAAGATTAAGTTTCAACCCTAGATCGCAGTGTCGTTTTCCGGGCTGCATTAGCTCAGCTAACCTTGATCTTAGAGTAAACTTAACTCCGGCGATGTGGTTCCTGTCCTCTGCTATCCGGCAGCGCCGGCAACTCCTTGCGCCATCATCTCCCCCGCCTCAGCGACAACTTCTTCAATGGCACCAATAACTGCCTGGCAGAGCTCTGGTGCCCGCTGGAGGTCAACAGCATCGACGAGTGCTAGAACATATGCTTCAAGAATTCCACCCGCCAGACCTCTCTGTCCATCCATGAAGGCATGCAGCTCTTGCTCCTTATAGGCCAAGGTGTGGTTCACAATATTCTAGTGAGATATGTTCAATGGTTAGATGATGAGTGATTATAACCGAGCATTAATAGATGGGCGACGATGGTTGGTCAGAAGTTTGTAATCATTCATTAGAGGACAACAGCCGGTGGTTAGAGGTCAGGGGATTATAATCAACCATTAGAGAGTAGGTGACTATAGTTGGTTATTGAAAAATGAAGGCAATTTTTTTAAAATAGGTACGGTTAAAATCGAAATTAGCTAATTGAGTATCGATAAAAAAAAATTTAAGAATAGGTAGAGTCGAATTCGCTCTCTTCGTCATTATCCACGTGGCATTAATCTTACGGTAAAAGCCGTCGAGTAATTGGGCGGCCTCATTATCGCCCATTCTTGGGCGGCCCATCTTTAACCAACCATCGCTTCATGCTTGAGCTGATCTTGAACCAGTCCTACTAATTGGGCGGCCCGGCTCTGCTAGATACGATACGCTCGGTTTTCCTCGATTTATACTTGAATGTATTTCATTTTATTTCAGTTCATCATAAAAATAAAATAAAATATCTCGTATATACACATTATAATTACATACAAAATTAATAAAATACCTCAAAAGCCTAAAAATTATTAATTTTTATTTGATCATAAATTAATAGACTTACAAATAAGATAACATCTAATGTATAATTAAATTTATATGTGATTCTATATTCGTATTTCCCAACAAGTGGTTCGAGCAGGGAGTTCTAGCTGATTCAATTTTTTTTTCATGCTTTTTTATTTGTATTAACTTATATTCTCATATCAAGTTATTATTTAAATTTTTAATATTTTTTAGACTTATAAATAAATAAATAACCGTGGAAATAAAAATAAAACAAACCCAATATAAAAAAATGTTAAAAAAATAAAAAATAAAACGACCTCGAAATAAGATGATTAGTATAAATAAAAGAAATGCAAATATAAAGTAAAAAAAAAACCAAACAACATTAAAATAATTAAAAAAATACTTAGAAAAAGCAGAAAAGGTAAAAGAAAATTAACAATAACTCACTATTTGGACTTGCAGTTACTAAACAAAATATGAAATAAAATTATGTTTGAGTATTCTGTTGTATTTTATATCAGAATAATTTTCTTATTACATATAATATTAATTTAATGTGTCATATGTCATTTCTTAATATAATTATTAGATAATATAATTAAATTATCAGATAAATATAACGAGTCATAATATTTTCTTATTATGATTCCACTCATCAATATCTAATAATTTAGCCGTACTCAATTATATATTAAAAAAAATTAATTATACTTTTTAATAATTTAGTTATATTAAAGAATAATAGTGACCTGTCAAATTAATATAATTTATTAAAAAAAATATATTATCATTCTTTATATATATATATAAAATGTTTATGTATGACAAAATTTTTAAAATAAGCATAATTATAAATATAATTAACGGATTAGGTATGTTTAAAAAATTTAAAATAGCGCTGCCCGTTAAGCGGCGGCTAAATATTAAATAAAAAAAATTACATTGCTGTAGTATTTTGATCGTATCGCAGTCGTTTGTTATCGGAATTCAGCGAACTTGGTATCGTTAGAATCGGCACGAAATTAGCCACGACTTTCATGTTGACCCGGAATTGAGATTGTGGTGCCTTGCATAAGAAATTTTGATGTACCTGAGTTTAGTTGTATTTATGATTTAAATTTCAATATATATATATATATATATATATATATATATATATATATATATATATATATATATATATATATATATATATATATATATGTAAGCATGCCTGAAACTATATATAAACTCTATTTTTTAAAACAAAGGAAAACTTCAACAAGGACAATTTATGATTCTCTGCAGTTTAGTTTTTTATTATGTATATTTTATATGAAGATAATGGCTACATTAATTTTTTTATATAAGGGTATTTCTTTCTTTTGATGTCGGCTATGAATTGTCTTTGTTTGATTAGTAGACTTTTGTATATTAAAAATAGAAAAAATAAATGTGGTGATTGCATATTTTCTATTTTTATGTTTTTTTTGTATTTTTTTATTTGTTCACTTTATAAATATATGAGATAAACTCTCATGAAATATAGAGTGAATTATTGAATTTTGAATGCTTAGTAGTTTGAATATTGGAGAATTTTGATATGTTTGTTCTTTATCTTAGTGATATTTTATTATTTAGACTATTTTTTAAAAAATATAGAAATGAAAAAAAAATCAAAAATATAAAACAAAGGTAATATACATAGAAAATATAAAAGCATAACAACGTACATGTTTTATCATAATGATCTACAACTATAAACTATGCTAGAGTATATCTAATGACGTTCTGGTGGAAGTGCCACTTGAGTATAATGCGGGTAGGGGATGCCGCAAGAAGTGATACGATGCCGCACATCATCTCCAAATGGTCTCGTGTCAAAGACAACATCCGGTATCTCGCGATGGTCCCGGGGAAAGAGGACTATGGGATACATGCATCCGGTGGCATGCGAGGGTGAGGATACATGGAAGAGCCCTGCCGGAAGCTGAAATGGATTGAACATGCCTTCCTGGTTAGAGTACGGAGCCATATGGGTAAGTGTATCCCATATCCGGCATGGACGATGGACCCGGCATCGAATCTGTAGCATGTAGGCGAGAAGAGCGTGACCTGCATAGAACTCGCTTCTCGCATCTCTATATCTCCTATCTGATATGTGCATGTCCTTATTAAGTTTCCTGCATAACTCCTCATAAGTATTGATTGAATATTGAAAATCAGTGTTTAGATCTCTCCCAAAATAAGCCTAGAATATATCCTACGCATCCAAGATATGTTCCCTTTGTGGAGACAAAGAAATTATGTTGTCTGTTAAGCATATAAATTTTTGAATAGCATAAAATTTTTTTAACACTTATCATCTCTCTCCGTGAGCACGAGATAGTAGGTGGTCAGTATGGTCCAGCTAAGCATGTGGGAGGCCTGGATCGATACCACCTCATGTACTCACCGCCGTCAACTGCAGTGGAACCGCACAATAATGGCATCGCGTCTGGCCTCCCACTGTAATATGTAAGCCTGGTGGTACTCAAACTAGTCAATGTCGCCTTTTCCTCGCCCATCCATCGACTAAAATGAAGGATCTATGGATCTACATCACTCTGTGATAGCCCAATCGCCTGAACGCCATTGGGAGGTACCACTCTTTCAACTGATCAATGGAACTCGAGCCAGCCATATCTCACGACCAACCAAACAGACATCTGACACTCTGGTGCGGATCTACTGGCCATAAGGTTCTCATATCACCCTACAAGATTAGTATATAGTAAAATTTATGTCTTCTATGAAAGTACAAAAAAATAATACAACCAAAAATGTCATACCTTTCCTCAAGCAACCCATCAAGCTCGTTCCTGTACACTCTAATATGAGTAGGTTTCATCTCCCTATGTTAACCCTCGTTCCATCTCAACACTCAAACCCTCCAACTCCACTGGGACTGGGTACCAACATGTGTTCCCCACACCATTGCGGGCATATCCTCGGTGTGTCCGCCGCCTTGGCTTGTTCATTCAGCCTCTATATAAGTGTGCCAATACGATCCAATGCTAAACTTGCTAAACAAGGTCAAATTCCTCTAATAAGCAGGTACCGAAATGTACCTCGACCCTTATCGCATGAGGAGAAGCATCCTATGGTGAATGATATGTTTCAACATGCATCCGTAACTGACATACATCCAAATATGAATCCCTAAAGAATGTCCAATGCAACCAGAATGGCATGTGTCCCCGGCTGGCGCTTGCCCCATGCTAAATGTAGACATCAAACGTAAATAGGATCAGGTATAGACATCGCGGATGTCCCCAATCCCGCCACAACAATCCGCCATGAAAGCTATCTTCTACCCTCTCCAATACTTTACTATAACAGATCGCCCGCAACCAATACAAGGATCATTACGCCCTTTAGTGACTCTATCTCACCAACCGCTAAATAATGTGTATGTTGACCGCTCAACTAAAGCCGCCAAGTGGTGGTGATCAAATCGAATGGAAACACAATGTAATCCAACTTCTCAGTCCATCCATGAACCGGGGCAATTTATCGCTCACTATCATCATAAATGCGGCGTACTCGAGAATCGTAGTGATAAGATAAATGTATCACAAATATATCTATGTCACAAATAGATACAACAACATACCATATCGTTTTCTATGCCTCATGAAGCGCCATGTTCTGGATGGATGGATTGGGGCTACACATGGGATCATCTGGGCGGGATCACGCCTAATTGCTCCTCCTTCCTCCATCACATGTTACCTGAAAATTTATTGTTCAGTTAAATGCATTCAATTTCATATGTACATAGCTAAAATGTAAGGTATTACAATTGTTTTATTTCATAAAATACAGATTAAACTATCTCCCGAAAAAAAGATGTACATGAGCAAAACAAGAAACGCAGAAAAAACATAACATAATGTAAGGATCAAACTAAGAAACACACATAAGAAAATACATAGCTGAAAACACAAAACATTTAAAGAAACATTCCTCAGGATCAAACTAAGAAAACAAAATGACATATTAGTACAATAATGAGGTCTGAAAGAAAATATACAATACAAAGTTCTCGTGACATAAAGGAGACAAGATGTAGTACAAGTAAAACACATATGCCTAACAAAAAATACTAATGTCGCCTTTAGGACAAGTACTCCCCGGATTTTGCGACCACATATTCTATTTGATCGCCAGTATGTTCTCATCCATTGTATTTAAATATATCCAGCCTACCAAATTTCTAACATTTGGTGTAAGATCGTGTGCACCCGCTAAATACATTAACCACGATCGTGGATAACATGAAATTGAGCTCAGAGTGTTTAAGGTACATCCAGAGTAAGAGAGACGTAGTCCGTATGTGACGTGTCCCCATCACAATAATGACATGAGGACATGGAATATATGATTATTATGTGTCTGCATGTAAAGTACAAACCGCTGATCTTGCTTCAACTTCTTGAACGACATGCGTAACATTATGAAAACTGATTTCTATATCCAGCGGTGGGATCGAGCATCTTCTTCACGCCATTTTTGTAGCCCTTCACACGTGAGCAAATGAATCATTCGCATCGTCAAGCAATGTCGAAGTCTTTTGTTGAAGACCGGTTGTAGATTATAGAAAATTGATGTGATCAAAGCCATTGGTAACCACGTGTCTCTTAATCCTTTGAAGCACTCGATGTTTCATTTTCATTATGGTACAACTGCACTTCATCATGGCACAATGTCCACTTTACATCTTCTACCTAGCAGCTCTTCTCGTTTAATATTCTTGATATTCTTCATGTAACGTGTGTAAATGTGAATGTCAGTTGTATTTTTTGTAACATACATTTTCTAGCATATGAACTCAGAATTCAATTCATCACGCGACGCCTTCTTGAAATTTTCCCCGAGGTGGAAATAGTGGCGATATTTTGCCCAATGTAGATTCTCACGATTCACAATCTAACCCAGGAATGCCTAAAATGCATAAATCGTCATAATTGGAACCAAGTCTTGTAAAGTCCTAATAAATCGTCCACTCATCAGATTCTCGCTTCAACGATAGAAATGCCGAGGGAACAAACCATTGTTAAGATGATACCAACAATAAGTAAAATTTACTTTCCAAGAAAGTACCATCAAGACTCAAAGACTTCCAATTGCCAACCAACTATGGATGGTCCAAAAGCGTAAAATGCGCAATGAATGTGAACGCGATCAATTCATATACACGGTGCATAACCAATATACATCAACCATATAAACTATAGTAAACGATATTACTCTTCCCAACTGCCAAATATAGTTTATATAGCCTTCTTGCGTGCATCCCATGCTTTCATATAAGAAACTTTAATATCAAACTTTGAGTCCATTCGACCAATAATTTTTCTAGGTTTCAAAGTGACATCGATAATAGTGGATGTAACTAATAAATTAGGTGCATTGCTGTCCGTTTTCGCATTGAATGAGAGAACATGTGTGACCACGACATACTTGAAATCACCCAAGCACCAGCCTCTTGCTTGCAGAGCATGTAGGCATATGGCACAGTTAGATTATTGCTATGAATGCAAATATATCGTGAACCTCATTTTATTAGAATCACATGTGACATATTCCACTTATTTATGATTGAACCACTAACTGTTCTCTTGTCATGCATTCCTTGGTTGATTAGTCATTGGAATAAAATTATCTTAGGAAAAGCGAATTTGATGGGAGACCATCAAAGTTTAGTTCTTCATCCCTTTGTTGGGTTGGTGACAAGCTTGAGCATTTATTCAAACATGTTCTCCTCAAAAATATTTTGTTAGAGTAATCTCTTAATATCGGTGGCATCATTTGTATTGTTCTTCCCCATCTCACCCTTTATCATCATTGTCAACTTCGTTATTGGCATTATTGTAACCTCCAGGTTTACGGAGCAAATCACAATGGTACTCATCCATATTTACGGAAGTTGAAGCCATATGGTAGTATGAATAGAGATAGAGATATATATATACCTCTTCACTTTCACATATGAATGTAGTGTTTAGGTTAAGGTGAAAATTTGAAGAAAACAAGCGGTTCAAACAAATTACCTATGATGTAGTCCTTGTGGCGGTAAGTGGTGTTGTGAAGTTTCAATTACCTATAATTCATCACAATATAATCATAAATCGGTCGAGTTTATTTCATTTCAATTTCAACATATGACAACAGGTTTCTTTTGCACTAATGATGACTGAAACTTCATCATCATTTGATGTAGCAATGGCCGGCACCAACAGGGAACCTACATATGAGATTAATCACGAACCGTGAATCATGTTAGTGAACATGATTGATCTTGAAAATTAGCAGGAAATTAATATAGGACAATTTTTTCCGATATCGTATGGAAGAAATCATCGTTAGCCACCATAATATACACCGACATATCATGCTTGAACTCATTGAATCAAAATATGTGTATGGAGTGGAAATCTTGAAGAAGCTGTTTAAGTTAGCTAAATTAATTGTTATCTTATAAAACACAAATGACAAATAATTTATGATCTGCCTTACAAACTGACTGAAGTAAATGCCAAATAATAACTACAATTATATTTTTAAAATCATAATTAAATCATAAAATTAACTATTAAACAAATAATAACTACAATCATAAAATCAGATGTAGGTGATGGCATGACTAAACAACAATGATGATCAAATCAAATGAAATGAATACATCAATGGTTGATGGCATAGTACAAAAGAAGATCTTAAGTGACTCTAAGGTCAATGAAAAGTTAATTTCTACATGAACATAATATGAACTATCTACATGATGAGAAAACTATTAAGATAATATGATATGATTGTATTAGTGTAACATGGAAGGCTAAATATGTAAAGATTAGACTAAGACTCATTACACTAAATAAGATGAACAAATTAAGTGTAGTGAATGTGAGCGCATGAAATTATGCAAGTATGTATGTCATGACTAAGGCGAGATGAAATCTAGCCAAATGTAGATTAATTTCAACAAGCTAGCGGACCAATGGGTTACACTGATGAAACCAAAACATGTGTGGTTGGTGCCCCTATAAACTCCTAGTTAACTTTAAATAAATTGACTAATAGGAAAGGATATTGGGGGTGGGGGGAACCAAGTCAACAAGATTTAGAGATCATTATCAATAAACCTAGCTTATACTCATAAGATAGATGCATGAGATGCTATAATAATATATGTTAAGATAGTATTGTATGATAAATGATTGTGCCACAAATAAAAATAATTTTAAATAAAGCATGTTGAATAGATATATAAAACTTTGAATAACAATAATATGTATAAATTAGAATAAAATAATTCAATAATACTTAGACAACAAATCAACCATCAATATTGCACACAATTTGATCTAACATAATTGAACCAAACACATAAAATCATTCAACATTTTATCAAAGAAAAATTAACAAGTGGAGCAACATGTATCCATGTGTCCAAATGCATAAGCACTAGCCAAAATCCTAACCAAAGCACTATCAAACTTTATATTTCAAAATATCAACTCAAAGTTAGGCATGAAAAATATCTACTATACAACTTAAGAAATGCTAGTGGTTTTTTAAGCGCTATATGTGGGATTGAAAAGCGGCAATCAATCATCATGAACAATGTGGCAACTGTGGACTTCTTGCAAAAGCGAAAATCTCTCTCAATTTTCAAGAGGAATAAATGTACACAACTATTATCCAACAACCTTAAGGCCTTAAGAAATGTACACAATTGCATTTCAATAATTCTCATTGGACATAATAATAATTCAATTGACATGCATTATCATGTCCACAAACAAATATGTATATATTAGATAACAATGATATATTATGTTTAAATTTCTTTCTTTTGATGTAAATGAATATTCACTTTTATAAATGAAATTTAATAGCTAGCGAATTATCTTAATATTCAGACTAAATAATGATGCATCATAATCTTCTATGATGTAAGATAAAATATATAAAATCGATGAAGATAACAAATATATTTAAATTAAGCTATCTCAAAATTTCATTTGGCATTAAGTTAACTTTAAAAAAAAGGACCACTGAGAGAAATATTTTAGTTTGAATGTGATAATAAGTTAATGACAATCAAAGTGTATTTTATAAACTATCTAATATGTTTATTGAATTAATTTTATCACGATGATATTCTTTTAGCATCCAATTTTGGAGATAATTGAAAGTGGTGATTAAAACTTAATGAAAATGATATCTAATTCATTCTAGTAGATCCACTAGATATATTTTATTTATAAAATAAAAATCACATAGTAATTAATGATACACTTTGATTTTATAGTTTCATGATGATTTTTTTTAACATCGAATTCCCATAATCAAAGTCTCAAGAATTTAAACTTTCAAACTTTTGTTGGAAATTAAATACATTTCATAATTTAACGCAAAATAAGTTAAATCCATATATTATACCTAAAAAATCTAAAATAAGTTAGATCCACAATATGTGTGCCTACAAACATCATTAATTACAACAAATGCATGTCACAAATACATATTACCCGTTTGTTTTGAAAAAAAAAAAACTCAAAATACCTTTTACCAAAGGGCTGATCCCGTATGGCGGCGGGGTCGGACGGCGTCGACCTTGGCGGCGTGATGGTAGTGAGGCGGCAAGAAACGATGAGAGATCGGATCTCGATCTCGTTTGTAAAATTTAAAAATTTTGATCGCCCGTTAAGCAGGCTACTGTCTTTTTTCGGCGTTCACTATATATTATAAAATAAGCTAATTGTTTATAATTATGCTTATTTTATTATTTATATTTCTAATATTTAAAATTATATATTTATCTATCTAATATTTTTTTATAGCTGATAAAAAATTAATGAAAAAATTCGTCTTAGATATTAATTATTCTTTAAATTTCAAATTTAAATAAATATTTTAAATAGATTCCCAGTAAAAAAATTTGCCAGATCTCCTCCAATCAAACGGTCGCACGAACTTTAAGCCAAGCGGACTGCGTCGACGGTTGACGAAACCGTCGGGTCCGGCTGGCACCGCCGACGCGTGGTGGAATTCACACGACTCCACTTTCTCTCGGCCATGTGGCAGAAATCCCAGCGGATCCCCCTTTTCGGGCGGAGAAATTTTTAAAATAAATATAACTTAAAATATAATTAATAATTTAATTATTATTTTTTTCAGAAAAATAATTTAAATATCTTAAAAATTAAATTTAAATATAGATATAATGATCAATTAAATGAGTGACTTATATATAATTTATGTATAATTTATATATAAAATAATTTAAAATAATAGTTATATATAAGTTACTCATTTAATAGATGATTTCTATCAATGTAAATCGTCCGATAAACGTATAATTATATTTATATTTAAAATTTATTTTTAAGAAACTTAAATTATTAATTATATTTTAAATTATTCTTATTTTAAAAATTTCTTCCCGCTGCCTCGGCTCCCTCGGCTCCCTCCGCTCCGTTCCGCCATCCTATATATAACTGGTTCGTCCCTCGTTCCCGTTCAAGATTAGGTTTTCAACCCTAGATCGCAGTGTCGTTTTCCGAGCTGATTTAGCTCAGCTAACCTTGTTCTTAGAGTAAACTTAACTCCGGCGATGTGGTTCCTGCCCTCTGCTATCCGGCAGCGCCGGCAACTCCTTGCGGCATCATCTCCCCCGCCTCAGCGACAACTTCTTCAATGTCACCAATAACTGCCTGGCAGAGCTCTGGTGCCCGCTGGAGGCTGACCCCAACAGCATCGACGAGTGCTAGAACACATGCTTCAAGAATTCCACCCGCCAGACCTCTCTGTCCATCCATGAAGGCATGCAGCTCTTGCTCCTTATAGGCCAAGGTGTGGTTCACAATATTCTAGTGAGATATGTTCAATGGTTAGATGATGAGTGATTATAACCGAGCATTAATAGATGGGCGACGATGGTTGGTCAGAAGATTGTAATCATTCATTAGAGGACAACAGCCAGTGGTTAGAGGTCAGGGGATTATAATCAACCATTAGAGAATAGGTGACTATAGTTGGTTATTGAAAAATGAATAGTCATAGTTGGGCATTGCTGGTGGGGTGAACATACTCATGCATTAGATGATGGTGATTATAGTCAAGTGATGATGATCGAGAAATCATATTTAGTTGATAGGAGTCGAGGTATCACAGTCGATCATCATGCAATCATAGTCAGTAAACAAAAGCTAAGTGGCCATAGTCTTCAAAGGATAGATGATCATAGTTGAGCATTAGAGAACAGACAACCATCATCAGGTGAAGGAAATTGGGTGATGGAGGTCGGGTAATTATAATCAGGCAATGAAGATCGAGTAATCACAGTTAGGTGTTGGAGGTCTTTTGATGCAATTGGGTTGTGATATTCCGATGCAATTGTTAGGTGTGGCAATCCAATGCAGTGGTTTGACATTTTGGACAATAGCGATGTTCAAATCAGAGATTAGATAGTATTGAACTTAAGTCTAAAAGTTTTTATATCCAATGTGCATTGGGATTTTTACTTAATCAAATGGATTTTTGGAAGATGCATGTTAGACTAAGTAAACAAGATGTTGAAAGGGAATATTTAGTCTCCATTATGTTGTCATAACCAAAAAATTGAAGAAAATTATTACTTGTTGGCTCATGTTATGAAAAATCAGAATGAGAAAATAGTTATTATCAGAAAAAATTTATGTTATTAATATTATTTATTTCTTAGCTCATATTCATTTGTAACATTCAAGCTACAAGCTAAGAAATAAATAACATTAATAAATAATAAATATTCTCTTCATGACATGATCTAGCGGCAATGCTTTCGCTTAATTTTTTTGGTTATGAATGATAGCATGACAGTGGCTAAATGTACCCTTGTCAACATATCGTCCACTTAGTTGAACATATATTATATAAAAATTCACTTGATTAAGCACGAATCTCAATATATTTAGAAATTAAAATATTTTAAACTCAAGTTTAAGGTCATCTAAGTTTTGATTCTAATAAATTTATTGTTGAATTGAATGAATCAATACTACAAACTCAATGATGCTAAAGGAAACTAGATTGACATGTAAATGAGCATAGATCAAGCACTAAAAGTATAATAAAATATTAAAAAATTTAGGACTAAATAATCTCCAAATCTTGAATGTTTATACTTAAATCAAGTTTCTTGATGAGTCATTCAATTATGACATTATTAAGAATTTTAAATATTAAAAAAATACCTCATAATTAGAAGATTGCCCTAAGTCATCTAATAGAGTGCTTTGGATTTTAGCTATATTTACAAAGAATGCAATTCTAAAAAACTATAAATAGGTACATGATGGACTTTTGGGACCAGGGGTGGGTTAAGGATAGGGGTGTGCAATCAGTTGATTTGGATAGATCGATTTTGAAATTTTTTAAATCGATCGATTTTCAATTTAAAATCTAAAAAAATTATCCATTTAATCAATAATATAAACCAAACTAATCCAGTCCAATTTTTTTTTTAGATTTTTAATTTTGTTTAGGAAAAATAAAAAAAATGAAGATTTAATTTGCTATAGCAATTCATTATAAAAGAATTATGCCAAATAAATTCATATAAAATTATATAATTCTTTAAGAAATGAAACTAACAAGATGCAAAATTTCATTGAAATTGCTACCTTGAAAAAAGATTCAAAAAATATAATTAAAAATTAATTTATTAGTTATTTTAGTTTAATTAAATTAAGATAATATAAAATTGAGTAGAAAATCGAAGATTACTAAATCTAGAATTGAAATTTATAAAACTATTTAAAAATCGAACGGAATTAAAAATTTTCATTTATATATGTTTGATTTTTCAATTTTAACTGCAAAATGCACACCCCTAGTTGTCATGTCATGGAAAACTAAACTGCGAAAATAGTTATTGTCAACAACAAGCTTTTGTTATTAGAGTTATGTATTTCCTAGTCAGTAGTATGAATGTAAGCAATCTTTTTTAACTTTCAAATGTACCTAGAATTATAGTATTTTACACTTCTTCCTGACATTTTTGGTTTTCTCACTTTTCCTGACATTTTTTGTTTTCTCACTTTAACATGTGACCTCTATCATGGAAACCATGGAGTATGCCACTTGAGCTAGACCTCTTTAGTGTATTATAAACTCTATTTATTCTTTTTTAAGTGCCAAGACATTTTTATATCCATATCCATTGAAAGTAATACCTAGATATGCAACCAAGATCTAGTGCTAGCCTAACATCGAGACCTATTCCTTGATGATGCATCTAAATATTTAGGAGTTAACTTTCCTTAGTATTTATATCTAAGAAAATGAAACATAAATCAAACTTGAATTCCATTTTAAATAATTGAAATGAAAGGGTGCTTTTCTTGGCCCATTGATTTCCAAGTAATGTTCAAAATTAGGGACACATCTATCTTAGGATTTGTTCAACTTATTTAGGAGATAAATGTCTTACTCAAGAGCAAGGATTGCAAATCAAAATTTCAAAATTTCAAAATCATAAAGACCATGGAGGGTTTGATGAACAAGAAGCACAGTTTAAGCAACTTATCAAAGATCAAAATAATCACTCTAACCATGAGGAGAGTGTTAGCTCACTTCTTCTTTTGCTTTGTAGAGGTACATTGTTTAATTGCTCTATTCCCTTAGCTTTTTTTTCATTCTATTTCTATTTCTTTTTCTCGCTAGTATATTATCATCTTGATAAAGAATGAAAACAAGTTGAACAAATTTGCTCATTTTCTTATAATTAGAGAGCCAACCAGAGTTGAAGAGATATCTAACTATGAAAGAGCAATTACTTCTAGGGAAATTTACATACATATCACACAATTCTTATGCATTTACATATTTCACATCCAAATTTTAATATTTACAAAACTAGGTGACATGTAAATTATCAGGTGAAGGAAATTGGGTGATGGAGGTCGAGTAATTATAATCGGGTAATGAAGATCGAGTAATCACAGTTAGGTGTTGGGGGTCTTTTGATGCAATGGTTGGGTTGTGATATTCTGATGCAATTGTTAGGTGTGGCAGTCCAATGCAGTGGTTTGACATTTTGGTCAATAGCGGAGTTCAAATTAGAGCCTAGATAGTATTGAACTTAAGTCTAAAAGTTTTTATATCCAATGTGCATTGGGATTTTTACTTAATCAAATGGATTTTTGGAAGATGCATGTTAGACTAAGTAAACAAGATGTTGAAAGGGAATATTTAGCCTCCATTATGTTGTCATAAACAAAAAATTGAAGAAAATTATTACTTGTTGGATCATGTTATGAAAAATAAGAATGAGAAAATAGTTATTATCAAAAAAATTTATTAATATTATTTATTTCTTAGCTCATATTCCGAATACAAATCATTTCATTTGTAACATTCAAGCTACAAGCTAAGAAATAAATAACATTAATAAATAATAAATATTCTCTTCATGACATGATCTAGTGGCAATGCTTTCGCTTAATTTTTTTGGTTATGAATGATGGCATGATAGTGGCTAAATGTACCTGTCAACATATTGTCCTAGTTGAACATATATTATATAAAAATTCACTTGATTAAGCACGAATCTCAATATATTTAGAAATTAAAATATTTTAAACTCAAGTTTAAGGTCATCTAAGTTTTGATTCTAATAAATTTATTGTTGAATTGAAATGAATCAATAATACAAACTCAATGATGCTAAAGGAAACTAGATTGACATGTAAATGAGCATAGATCAAGCACTAAAAGTATAATAAAATATTTTAAAAAATTATTTAGAGGACTAAATAATCTCCAAATCTTGAATGTTTATACTTAAATCAAGTTTCTTGATGAGATAAATCCAATAAACCTAAAGTCATTCAATTATGACATTATTAAGAATTTTAAATATTAAAAAAATACCTCACAATTAGAAGATTGCCCTAAGTCATCTAATAGAGTGCTTTGGATTTTAGCTATATTTACAAAGAATGCTATTCCAAAAATCTATAAATAGGTACATGATGGACTTTTGGGACCAGGGGTGGGTTAAGGATAGGGGTGTGCAATCAGTTGATTTGGATGGATCGATTTTGAAATTTGTTAAATCGATCGATTTTCAATTTAAAATCTAAAAAAATTATCCATTTAATCAATAATATAAACCAAACTAATCGAGTCCAAATTTTTTTGGATTTTTAATTTTGTTTAGGAAAAATAAAAAAATGAAGATTTAATTTGTTATAGCAATTCATTATCAAAGAATTATGCCACTCAATCAAATAAATTTATATAAAATTATATAATTCTTTTAAATGAAACTAACAAGATGCAAAATTTCATTAAAATTGCTACCTTGAAAAGATTCAAAAATATAATTAAAATTAGTTTATTAGTTATTTTAGTTTAATTAAATTAAGATAATATACGAGTAGAAAATCGGATTACTAAATCTAGAATTGAAATGTATAAAACTATTTAAAAATCGAACTGAATTAAAAATTTTGATTTAGATATGTTTGATTTTTTCAATTTTAACTGAAAAATGCACACTCCTAGTTGTCATGTCATGGAAAACTAAAATGAGAAAATATTTATTGTCAACAGCAAACTTTTGTTATTAGAGTTATGTATTTCCTAGTCCGTAGTCTGAATGTAAGCAATCTTTTTTAACTTTCAAATGTACCTAGAATTATAGTATTTTACACTTCTTCCTGACATTTTTGGTTTTCTCACTTTAACATGTGACCTCTATCATGGAAATCATGGAGTATGCCACTTGAGCTAGACCTCTTTAGTGTATTATATACTCCTATTTATTCTTTTTTAAGTGCCAAGACAATTTTATATCCATATCCATTGAAAGTAATACCGATATGCAACCAAGATCTAGTCTTGTATTTATTCCTTGATGATGCATCTAAAATATTTAGGAGTTAACTTTCCTTAGTATTTATATCTAAGAAAATGAAACATAAATCAAACTTGAATTCCATTTTAAATAATTGAAATGAAAAGGTGCTTTTCTTGGCCCATTGATTTCCAAGTAATGTTCAAAATTAGGGACACATCTATCTTAGGATTTGTTCAACTTATTTATGAGATAAATGTCTTACTCAAGAGCAAGGATTGCAAATCAAAATTTCAAATTTTCAAAATCATAAAGGCGACAGAGGGTTTGATGAACAAGAAGCACAGTTTAAGCAACTTATCAAGCTCACTTCTTCTTTTGCTTTGTGGAGGTACATTGTTTAATTGCTCTATTCCCTTAGCTTTTTTTTATATATAAAACATAGTAGAAATTATAATTTTGACAAAAAAATTTTTTTTCATTCGATACCATTCTACTATTTCTATTTTCTCGCTAGTATATTATCATCTTGATAAAGAATGAAAACAAGTTGAACAAATTTGCTCATTTTCTTATAATTAGAGAGCCAACCAGAGTTGAAGAGATATTTAACTATGAAAATTACAGGAAAATTACATACATATCGTAATTCATGCATTTATATTTGTCCAAATTTTAATATTCTAAGCTTTATGAAAAGGTGCATTTCTTAAAAAAAAAGTAACAAGGATGGTATTTTTGATGTAATAATAAAGATTTAGGTGGTATTTTAAGTAAAAATTAAAGTTTGGATGTGCATAAGAATTGAGTGGTATGTATGTAAATCCCCATACTTCTATTATTTTATCATGCATTTAAACAAAGATTCATCAATATGTTAATAGGCTTTATAATGCAATATAACCCAAATTTATCAATCATTACACCATAAAAAGCTCATATTTTTGTTAACTTTATAACTAAATGTCCTAATCAGCATTAATAATTTGCTAAACATTTTCAAAGTGTTTATATCATTGTTGACCCTCGGCTCCGCTCGCACGCAAAGCCGCTCCCGCTCTTCGGTTGTTCCTCCTAAAACCGAAATATAATTGATCCCGCCTCTGGTTTCGAAACCATTCCCTCCCGCTCCCGTTTAGTTTTCTCAAGAAACCGTAAGAAAATGATCGCTCCCTCTCGTTCAAAGTCCTTCAACCACAAGGCAAGCCCTCGTCTCCTCCGTCCTCTCCTTCCCTCAGCCGCAGCCTTCCCTTTCATTCTCCCCATCTCGGATCGAACGGTAAGCACGATCTCGTTTCTCTCACCCGTCGGCCATCGCTCTCTTGCTCTCTCTCTCTCTCTCTCTCTCTCTCCTTCTCTCTCTTTCTGGTTCCCAACAAAAGAAAAAAAATCTCACCCCCACCTCTCTCTCTCTCTCCTCTCTCCTTTCTCTTTCGGGTTCACAGCAAAGCAAAAGAAAAAAAAAAGAAAAAAATATATATAATAAAAAAATCTCATCATACACACACTCTCTCTCTCGGATTGTACGAATTAATTTTTTAATTTGATAATCAGTATAATTTGAAATTCAGAATTCAAAAATTAGATTCATATAAGTAATATAATTCGAATAAATCTAATACAAAAAAAATTTTAGATTTTCGATTCTATTTTTATAAAACCAAAAATAATAAAAAAAAATCTGTTATTTAATTAAAAATACAGATTTCATGATTTTTTTTATTTCCATAGTTCCACACTTCCACTACATATAAATTTCAGAATTCCTTTATGATTTATATTTTTTGAAACAAATATAATCATATTTTTTGAAACAAGTTTATATTTTTGAATTCTAATTTAAAAAAATAAATATTAAATATATTACTTGATATGTGAAAATTCCTAGTGACAGCAGTCTTGATCTTGATCAGTACTGGTGAGATCAAGACTTAAAATATCATTAAAACTTTGGGCGTGTTAAGTTCCTAAAGCTCTCAAATATGGAGTGTTTATAGTCAAATCGGCGTCTCAACGGCGGTTAAACAAAGATCTTACAAGACTTTGAGCATTCAAATACACAAAATCATCATATGATCAAGATCATCATGAGCCGTCGATAGAGGAGTGGTTTGGATTTTTGCATGTATTCTGACGTCATTTCTTACGATCCCATTTATGTATGAGGAGGCCAGCAAGAGAGAGAGGAGAGAATCTAAAGATCCTCAAGCTGTCGTCTGCCTCGGCGGTGGTACTGCGCCGCGCCGTAGTAGCCCGGCCGTTGATCCTGCCGTCGATCAATCTAGTCTCTCGCGACTTACATTGGTGATTGTTCTACGTTTACGCGTGATTGTTCCGCATTTTATTAATTGTTCTATAGCATTTCCAGGTGATTGCTCGCAGTTCACCATCATTCGCTACTACAGCTGTTTCGATCGTTGTCACATTGTTTCTTTCTCATATACAATGTCAGTAAACCGGTGGAAGATCTTGTACTCAAATAGATACATAGTGGAGCTTTTTTTGAGCGTGATTTTTCTTTTGAGATTTTTCCGTAAAAATTCAGGTTTTCTTGTTCATTCTTTAAATACACATGTGTGTGTGTCTTTGGATTTCCTGGCAAAACTTTTTACTCTCGTGGTAGTTTTTTCATAACGTTTCTGTGTGAGAAATTGATTCCCATTATATCATCTTGTATGACGACCAAGTTCTCCAATAAGATCAAAACCACCATCGAGATGTAGCATTTCAAGCTTTTAAGGAGCGCAAGCGAAGAATGAAGATTCATCAAACTTCGTTCCTTCAGATTTTGTCAGAAACTGGGGTGGGGCAAATCTTAATATCAAAAGATTATCCAAATCGATATTTTGGATATCTAATTGATTATCGTTAGAAGCAAGTCGATATACTAATGAAAAGGCTAGGTTAAGAGCAACTTTGGCTACAACCACAAATGGATGTTTTAATCGACCCCTTCCATACGAGGTTAACGTCATCGAGCAAAGACTCAGACAACTTTAGGATAAAAAGGTCCTTGGTGGACTACGACCTCTTCCATACAGTTAACATCGACAAAGACTCGGATGGGTCAAAGGTCCTTGGTAGACTTCCTACGACCTCTTCCATCAGTTAACGTCATTGAGCAAAGACTCGACAAACAACCTGGGATAGTTCAAAGATCCGTGGACTTCTACCCATGCAGTTGCGTCGCCGAGCAGACTTCGACAAACAACCTGGATAGGTCGTCCTTGGTGGACTTCCCCCTTCCGAGTTGCGTCGGGTAACACTCGACAACAATCGGATGGGCAAAGATCTCAATTGATTCATTTACTTCCACACAGGTTAACATGGTAACACTCACAAACAACCCGGATGGGTCAAAGATCCTCGGTGGATTCATTCAACCTCTTCCTTACAGTTGCGTCGCCAGGTAACACACTCGATGGGTCAGAATCCGGCGTTCAATTCAACCTCTTGTCTGAGTTAGTCGCCGGGTAACAACAAAAACCTCGGATGGGTCAAAAATTCTCGGATTAATTCAACCTCTTCCATATAGGTTAAGGTCGCCAGTAACACATTGACAAATAACTCATAGGTCAAGACCCGTAAGCCGCCCGGCCCGACCTTTGCCAATCTTTGCCGGTCATACCATCATCGGCGGTCATCGACTCGTCGGTCATCACCGTAACGTGCGTTCACCGCGACCCACAGCCGGTAACCACCATCGGTCTGCCCGCTCGACAATGGCGGTCACCACCATGTTGCGGTCATTCTGCTATCAGCAAACAATCTTATGGTCACCACCATGTGGTCATCCGGACGGCGCGCTAGTCGCCACCGTCTCCGATCTCGATTTCGACCACCCGTCGTAGCCAACCACCGTCGGTCGCCATAGACCATGCTGTAATTTTAGCGGTCACCATCATTTTTTTCCGCACTATCTGGCGGTCCCTGGCGACTATAGTCACTATTCGCAGGCCATTACCGTGAGCATCGGCTCGACCAGATCTCGGTTATCGTCTCTTGATCCCAGGCGACGGTCCAGAGCAGTATAGTTGACACCTCTTTCGAGCGTAAACCGATGTATGTCAGCGGGCTGATCTCCGTCCGTTAGGCAGTCTGATTAACACCTCTTTAGAGGGAAAGCGTGAACACGATGTACCATGGGCCTTGATGCCTCGGCGGACGGAGGTGAGGCGGTTCTTCGGTGTGAGGTAAATGGCAATATAACGGGCGATCAGCCTCAAGCAGGTCAGGCGGTAGGTTGGCGCTTCTTTGAGGGAGGGCAACGGCGGTAATCTGTGGCCTTGACCACAAATGAGCTTCTCTCAAGAAGAGAGAAGGTGCCTTCTCCCGCCTGGAGGATTTTATAGATCCCCAAGTGGAAAAAGTGTAAAAATCGTCCAAAGCGCCCAATCGTCAAAAGCTCAAAAGCAGACCAAAAGCGGGTGAAAACGGGCCAACGGACATTTTCGCCCGTGATGGGCAGGACCAGCAGCGAGAACCCGCGTTGTCCACCTGCGGCGCCATCCACCGTTCAGCGCGACCCGCGCGACGCCGTAACGTTCCGACCTGCGCCTGGTTCCTCGCGACCAACTCCGCCCACGACCGGTAGGCGTGATCGCGCTGATCGTGACGCGACCTGTCGACTGTTCGACTGTTTGCGTCTCGCGTCGACCGTAGGTTCGACTGCGTCACAACGCGTAGATGCGTGCAGCGTTTGTTGCGCCAGCTCGCGCTTGCGACCCGTGGTTTCGTAGGCTTACGACCCATGACTGGCCCCGGCGCCACCGCAGGCGTGCCCGGTATGGCAGCGGTGCCGTCCCAGCAGTCCCGCAGCGGCGTCTTGACTCAGGGGCACCCATGGCGCCCGTAGAGACCAATGGATTAACCTCAAAATTTTCGCTTTCATATTTGTGGTGTGCATCGCCGTAGTCATAATCTTACGCTCCATGAAGATCTGTTCTCTCAAAATGTATGGTTAGCAGGACTCATATTTCATTGAAGAATTTACTATTTTCAAGTATTCATATATATTTTGGATGATTGAGATAATATCATCCAAAAATAGAACAACGATATGACCGAAAATTCCTCTACACGAATCTTGATGAAAACAAGTCGAGAGAAAGCGGTGAGATCAAAGCTTAAAATATCATTGAAAACTTTGGGACATCAGTTAAATTCTTAAAAGCTCTCAAATATAGGTGTTTATAGTAAAATCGGCGTCTCGAAGAGCCGGTTCCAACAAGCCAAAGATCTTACAATTACGACTTCATTTTGAGCATTCAAATATACAAAATACATCATATGATCAAGGGAATCATCATGAGCGTGCGATGGAGAGTGGTTGGTTTTGCATGTATTTAGAGAGCGTCACTCTTTCAATCTATAAATAGCCTCTCATTCCTCATATGAGGGAGACAAGCAAGAGAGGAGAGCTCTAAAATCCTCCTCGCACATACGTGATAAATCGCCGCCACGGCCGGTCGGTAGCCGTTGATCCTTGCGTCGTCAATCACCGGTCCATCGGATGACTTCGCTGGTGATTGTTCTGCATTTCTGATTGTTCTTGCGTTTACGTGATTGTTCCCATTTACAGCGGTAATTGTTCCCGTATTTTCGCGGTGATTCGCTTCACCATCATCTGCTACTACTGCTATTACAACGATCATTGTTACATAGGTTGTTCTCACATATACAATTACGTAATCTTGGTATGGAAGATCTTGTACTCGAAGCAGGTACATTGTGGAAGCTTTTCTTGGGCTAAGCCCGTGATTTTCCCTCTTTTGAGATTTTCACGTAAAATTCTAGAGTTTTCTTGTTCATTCTTTAAATACACAGTGTGTGTCTTTGGATTTCACAAGCTAAAGGCGAAAACTTTTACTCTATCGTGCGGTTTTAACCATGACATTATAAAGGGTGCTAATTAACATAACACATTAACACCTGTAATGTGATGAAATATATTTCTTCAAATATCTTTTCTTTCACACCATTTTTAATAACATGACACATTTGTCAATTGCCATTAATCAAATAAAATTTATATGCTAACAAAAAGAAAATTTTCAATTGCAATATTACAAACATTCATAAACATTTCATATTTAAAAAGGATTATAATTACATATCGCAATAAGCATTCATAAATATTCATAAACATTCATAATTCATAAACATTTTCAGTTTCTCTAATTCTCTTCCATATTCTAAAAGGAAGCATGATCAAGATTATCCGCATTCGGTGAAAGAGTTCCATTATAACCCAGAAAAGTATCATTTTTAACCTTTGCATATTTCTTTATCAGCTGAAATGATAATCTACAAAATACAGATATAAGTGGTTATTGAATTTCGATAAGCAATAACATTAAAAGATCTAAAAGGGGTGGAAAGCAACAAACATAACAAATACATAAATATAATAACTTTTTTTAAGAAAAAATCTAACGAAGCTTACACAGTGCTCGACAATGCTCATAGTTTTTTTAATGGCTTGAAATACTAAAAGCTGTTTATGCTTACTAACTCTACAAATGTTCTTTGTCAATTGGATCAGGGGTGTCATCTTTTATTATGATTAGAAATAGGAGATTAAACAAAAGGAAGACTAAAAAATAAAAGTAAAATTCAAAAGAAAAGAAATGCTCAGCTCGCTTAAAAAATTACTAAGAGAATATCATCCAAACTCCATATTTGAGGGTTACAATCACATATAATGCTACCAGCAGTAGTAAATGAAATGTAACATCAAAGCCATCATTGTCAAAGCATCGCCAAACATCCCCAAACTGTACCGTGCATTCACTGAAAGTCTAAAATAGCACATCTTGAAGCAATTAAAATTCAGAAATGTTACCTCACTCATAACAAAATAAGCAATACCAACATAACAGAAAGTCAGAAACTACATAACCTACCTCCGTAATAGTAAATTACTCCTAGTAAACAACTCCATGAGCATAACAAAATAATCCATTACTCCATTCAGATTTCAACCGATAAGCAATACCACAGAACACAAACTACAGAACCGGCCTCCATATTCTGAAATAGTGAACAACTCCAAGTCTCCAAATCATGAATAGAATAGGGGTAACAACACAACCCAACAGGCAACAACAGCAGCCCAAAGGCATAACAACAACAGCAGCCCAAAGGCATAACATAAATAGCAGCCCAAACTCCAAAGGCATAACAACAACAGTAGCCCAAAGGCATAACAACAACAGCAGCCTAAAGGCATAACATCAACCAGAGGCAAAACCTCCACCCAAATAGGCTAATAGCAAAATAGTAGAATATAAGCAGCAACAGAGAGAGGAAAGCCATAGGGATAACAAAATAATCCAGTACTCTATTCAGATTTCAACTAATAAGCAATACTACATAACATAAACTATAGAACCGGCCTCAAGATTCCGGAATAGTGAACACTGAATAACTCCAAGTCTCCAAATCATGAATAGAACAGAGGTAACAACACAACCCACAGGCAAATACATAACAACAACAACAGGCCAAAGGCATAACAACATCAGTAGCCCAAAGGCATAACATCGGCCAAAGTGAGAACATCAACAAGGCATAACAACAACAAAGGCATAACAATGACCAAAGACATAACACAATGGATATTATCTTGGTCGGACTGTCTTTCTTATTCTCTTTTCAAAAGATGACTTGCTACTTGAAGCACTTGCAACACAATGGATATTATCTTGGTTGATAGGTGTTTGATTTTGGGAAGAACCAATCATGTTAGAACTCTCTCCATAATGAGACATCTAATCAAAGTGTAAAAAGATTAAGAAAGAATAAGCCAAATGAGAGTAGAAAAAACTCAAAATTATATATGATACACCCAATCTTGATTATACCAACGTTAAACCTCTTATGAAAAAAACAAAACTACTAGTAGCTTTCATTTACTTCAACAAAAAAAGCATACCAGAAATAAAATAAACTAACACGCTTCACTTCAAATATCTAATGTAAACATTTTCAAAAAATAATATCAATGATTCACTGATGTTAATCGAGGTTTTTTATCACTCCACAATTTAATAATAATAGAAAAGATCATGGAATATCAAAAAAGTCTAACAATAATATCATTTATAATCAAATAAAAATAGAAAGTGTCTAGTGCATAGATGTCAATCATGTCATGGAAGTATGCTTCTAAGCCTGGTGTTGTGGGATCGAAACCATCTTTGAAAAATAAAAGAGTTATTTAAGTGTCTGGGATAATTTGGAAGGCGTGAATAGTAGAGACACTACCCGAGATTTGTTCTCATTTGGTGAGAACTTTTTATATTTGGTTCCAGGTTTCCTATAGGCGCAAGCCCCTATAGTTAATTACCCATCCCAATACTAAGAGAACACTTTCGATTAAGGCTAGTCAATGAATCGTTAAAGGACGAGTATATAATTGCAGTGAGTGGAGTTTAGAACTTATGAAATTTATTATTTTAACTTAAAACTTTTGTGGGGAACGATGATGGCGATCTAGATCCCATGGTTCCGTCGTCTGTCGTGGTCCACGGTAGTCGAGAGGAGGTAGTTGACCGAAGGATCCTTCGGAACACATGGGTTACGTCCAAGGTGTCCTTGTATACTGGGTGGAGTTTGTCTAAGGGGACAAATATAAGTCTACCTTAGCTAACATAGAATTTTTTGCCCAACCAAATAGATTATACATTTCACAACTCAAAGAGCAAAGCCGTTAGGGAACATATGGGTTGTGGCCGTGACCGTAATTTAGTGGTGCCATATCACGACGAACCACTCGGTTAGAGGGCTCAGGTCATAACCGCCATTTATGTGGTGCCATATCACGGCAAAACCACGCGGACGGACGTCACACAGCTTTAGGAATATTTGAGTGTGAAGATAGTTATGCATTTGATTTGACATTGGCTCTTTGTGAGCACAAATTTTCTTAATTTGTCACCCGAAGACAAACAATTGCGGAGGGGTGGATTTATTTTATTTTTTTAGTTTTAATTTAAATAATTAATTTCATCTTTTTTAATATTTTTGTTATTTTCTTTAAATTTTGATCATTTTATGATTGATTTTAGATTTGAATATATGATCATTTGTCATTAAAATTTTAATTATAATTACCCTTCTCGATCATAGGGCTAATATCAATTGATAGACCTTGTCTACTCTGTCCGATTTTCTACAGAGGATCGGGTCTAAATTCATTATCTTAAGAAGTATAATCCTTCAAAACCTTGTCCACTCTAGCTTGAACATAGAGGATCGAGTTTGAGACTTTTCTTCTTGAGGATTTGAATTTTAGAAGCTATAGTTGATTCATATCTTGTATTATATGACAGAATTAGCTTCTCAGATATTATTAATTTGAAATTCTTATAATATCAAATTTTTAGGTTTTGTTAACCCGGACCCGGTCCGAAGACCAAATCGGGATGTGTAACATCTGTTCTTTGGTATTTGACTTAGTAATTACTCCAACATGCATACAAGTATCTATTCTTTGGAAATTATATGGACATTAGAATGTCTAAGTTGGAGTTTATATGTCAAATTTTGATTTTTGAGTTTTGTTAATTTGGACCCAGTCCGAAGACCAAACCAGAAAGTATAGTATCTGTTCTTTGTTTTATATCTAACTTGCACATGTCTCTATTGTTTGGACATTTCAACATACATACGAGTATATGTTCTTTTAAAATGTTGTATGGACATTAAATGTCTAGTTGTAATGTAGGTTCAATTTGTAAGTTTAGGTTTTAATATGACATTTTTGGGTTTTGTTAACCCGGACCCGGTCAAGACCAAGGGATGATGTCACTCGACTATTTTCTTCGAGGATCGAATCTAGATTAATTATTTCAAGATCTATCATTCTCCAAACCTTGTCAACTCTAGATTATACTCAGAGGATTGAGTTTGAGACTTTTCTTCTTGCTTGAATTTGAGAGGATACATTAACAATGGGATATAGATTTATCTTTAGTCATTTAGTGACAATTAACTTCTAAGATTTACAATAGCATCATTAGATTTTAGGTTTTGTTAACTGACCCGGTCAAGACCAAACGGATGTATGGACATTAGAATGTCGTTGGAGTTTCGATGTTTGACATGGCATAGATGTCGAATTATAAGCATAGGCTTTGATACTACAAATGGATATAGATGCATTACGTCAAATATGAATTTGACCATTTCAAATATTTATCATAGATCAAATAGATTATAAGACTATAAGACACGAGTTGACTCTCTCAACTATTTGTGAGTCAAGTATAGATTTATCTATAAGATATGCATTGACTCTTTCATGTACTATGTATCAAGTGAGAGTTTGTTCTTATAAGAATGAATGCACATTGCAAACTAAGTGATTGTCGATTTTAAATGATATGATTGGTTCTTTTAACCACTTATCATAGATCAAGCATGTGTCTTCTTCTTTAACAAATTAAGCATGCATTTTATATGAATTTGATTCTTTCAAGTATTTGCATGAATCAAATGGTTAAGCAAAAAGAACATTGCTTCATAAGATTATAAATTTCATTTAACTTGCATATTAAAGACATTCAAATTGAATAGAATGAGATAACACTTTGAATATGCACACTGAATCATTTCACTTAAGCATTTTAGCATGAAGCCCTTACAATTTGTTTCCTAAATGACATATGACATGCACTTGTATCTTTCCATGCATTGAGTGTCACATTTTCATTTCTCACCCATTCATATGGCATAATCACCACTTAGGCAAAATGAATTTGAACTTTAAATAAATAATTATCATATAATATGAAGATTCAGGTAACAACTAAGCTAAGCATAAGTAAGTATATTTTAATTGTCATATATTATGATGAATGAGCTAAGCATGAATAATCATCACATATACCTTGACATTTCACATTTTATTTATCAAAATTTTCGTCATCCCCAGACTTGAGAGGCCTTCCCACCCAAGGCGTGCATGGTGTGAACACCCTCGAAAATTTATTTGCCACCAGAAAGGCGTGCATGGGTTCGACAGATTTTCTTGTCACATTGGAATACGTGAGCAAGTACATATCCTTGCCACGTTAGAACAATGAGCAGTGATACACAGATTTCTCGCCGCGTTGGAACAACATGAATGGTACTTATGTTTCCCGCATTGAAACAATGTGAGCGGTACTTATATTTGCATTCAATTTCTATATGAAATTAAAGTATAAGCATTTATATGACATATTTCATCCATTCTTTCCTTTATCTCCTTTTTTTTTTGGTAGCCTCCGTCATCCCATAAGGGGTTTTGACACATGCCAAGAAAGCGTGCATGGTAAAATGTCCACATAATTTTGATTGCCCTTGAAAGGTGTGCATGAGTTGTATAATTTTTGCATTTCCTTGCCGCGTTTAATTTTTCATCATTCCTGCGTTGGAACAATGTGCAGTTTATTATTTCTCCATGTTGGAACAACAGAATTTTTATATAGTTTCCGCATTGGAATAATGTGAGCGGTGCCTCGCCATATTTTCGCCAGGTACAAGAACATTAAGTTTCCCTGCATTGGAATAATCGTGGTACTATAATATTTCCCGCACGTTGGAACAAGTACTTATTAGTTTCCCATGCATTGGAACAATGTGAGAATAAACATAGTAATTTAACAAATTTACATTCACATGTATAAAATTAAAATATAATTGATACTTTGCTATATCGGTTCATCACCATTTCTCCTAATTTTGCATTTTGAATATTCAAATAGTAATCATAAGCTTTTAATCACATGTGAGCACCTTTCCATCTTTCTCATTTTGAATATAAAAGATGACATATTTTCTTAAAACCACAAGTAACATAGATTAAGGGTCATATAATGTGGTAAAACTTTGCATATCATATATCTTCAATTCTCAACATTTTCAAATATGCAAGATAAAAGATGCAATAGAAAGGAAATCAATATAAATCATACTTCGTCCCAAAATAAACTTGCTTTCTTTTCATTCTTCCTCAAATCAAGAGAAAGAAACATACATCACATATTAAGTGAGCTTTCAAAGATGAAGTCATGTATAATGAAACTAGGATTTCATTATCACAACTTACTCTCATAATTCAAGAGCAAGAAAAGGCATAGAACAATGTATCTTGCATGATTCCAACCTCAAATACTCATGGACAACATATAATTGTTTTAATGCAAGAGACTTGGCAATTGCTTTTTTGTAAAGTATGAACAAGCACTAGGCAAGATGCAACTTTAATGAAACTAAGCACCAAAAGGAAAGCTTTAAACTTGCACAAAGCCACATTTCAGATTGAACTTCAAAGGCTTATTGACTTAGTGATCAAAGAGAGGAAAACAAGCACAATGCTAACAAAGTCAATCAACCGTCCCTCACCTTCTTCCTTCCTTCTTTTAACATGATGATTATATGAAGTTTAATCCACATAAACTAAATAATCACACTAAGTTTAATAAGTCCAGCAAATCTGAAATCTTGCCTAAATAAGATAGCCACTTTCATGAGTAATCAAATAGTGGAAAAAGTGGAAGAGCGAAGCAAGGTAACCCTAAAGCTTGCAATATTTAACCCATTTAAACAATCATGACAATCTCAAATCTGAAGAGATTGAGACAACATGAAAATGAATTTCAACTTTTAATTAACATGAAGAGCAAGATTAGATCCCATACATATGAAATCACATTTTCTTTTTTTCTTTTTTTATGATGAATGGTATTGCTTTGGTAAGAGAATTTAGATTTGGCTCAATTCAATCCATGCTCAATGACATAATCCACAACATGAATTCTATAGAATCCTGAAATCTGATTATTTGCCCATTTTGGCTCACTTTAGTGATAGAGTAGCTATTCCATGTCAAAGTACAACATAGATCAAGCAAACAGCAAGAATGGTAGTTTAACATAATGACGTGAGCAATATTTCCATCACTAAAATCAAGCTTGAGCCTTGAAATCTAAGATCCTTGCTCCATTTTCTTTTATTGGTTGCTAGTTCAGTTTTACCAAACAACAACGGCGATTTCAACTATGGATTGAAAGGGTATGAGAGAGAAGCGGTGAGTGGTTCAAGCAAGTGAAGCAGATCAAGGGAGGAGTTTGGAGCTACGAGAGAGACGAAAGCACGGCTATTTACTGCCAAGAAGGAAGAATCGAGAGAATGAGCTCCTAAAGAAGGAGGAAAAAAAAAAGAAAGCTAAATTCCAATAATCAAGCCAGAAGGAGAGAGCCTCAAACCTAGTGGAGAGAACGGAAAAGGAAAGGAGGAACCAAGAAGAGAATGAGCCCTGGATCAACAGAGGAGATAAGAAATAGAGCTTGTATCATAACCAATCACCTTAATCATGCTATTGCAAACCAAAACAAATCCAACCATAAAACACAAATAGAAGAGGTAAATAAATCATTTTTCAAGAGAAACCCACATAAAAAATATAACTTAAGATTGAAACTAAACAACTGGGGTTTGCTTGGAAGAGGAATGAAGGATCGAGTCCGCTTGCTCTAGGGTTTGGTGAAACCGAGAGAGAGCAAGTGAAAAGGGGGAGCTCTGAGAGGGAGAGAAGGAGCTGTGGGGAGTTCGCCAGAGCAGAGGGGAGAGGGAGAATCGCACAGAGCTTGAAATGGAGAACCGAGGGAGAGTCGAGAGAGATAAGGAAATGAGGTCAACCTCTACTTTGGAACCTTTTGATTAACCAAATCTCATTTTGCGTGCAGTGGGTTGTGGTTAAGGATAAGGATTAAAGGACGGTTAATCTAATTATTAATATCATTTCACATTAAATTTTATGAATTTACTATCAATAAACCCTAACAATATGGGTGTTAATTTAGTTGTTTTATTGTGCCAACAACGCAATTTCAATCGGAGGTCGCCAAGCGTCGATCAACAAAATTAGGTCTAAATTGTGCGACGTGCATTGGATTGATCGATGCATTACACTTGTCGAATCGAATCGAAGCATCGCTTTGATAGACGTTTCGATAGGCGATCAATTTCATGAACGGAGGTCCTTTTAGACATCATCGAGGCTTCTAATTTCGATATGCGTAATTTTAAAAATTGATTTTAATTATTTGAATCATTAATTGATTCGATATTTGTTATTTAATTAATTTTAATATTTTGATGCACGTGAATTTTCAAATCAAATTTGGATCATTATGGGGGTGAAACTCTATGTCATTTATTTTTTAAATGACGGTAGGTCAACAAATGCCCCAACAAACATGGTGCGCATAGACCGCGTGTTTGTACCGTAAGTTGACCTACGGATCTCCAAGAGATTTGCTTGGATGTCATGCTTAAGTTATAATTTCAACAACTTTGATAATACGATCGTTGCCCTTTGATGAGTATAACTCTCGTTGGGCAAACATTTAAATTCATGCTCAACGCAATAGCTTGTTGAACTGATATTTGTTGTCATTAGTCCAATGCTTTGTGCTTGATTGACTAGATGAAAGAGAGCTTTGACTTGTCATCATCAACTTGTCAAGAGAATTTTGCATCTTCAACCCTATGTTTTCTGCGGACTTGTTGAAGACTTCTCCCGAGAGTTTGAAATTTATATTTTCTCCTCTCGCTTTGTGCCTTAGCAACTTGATGGAGTTGAAGAGAGAATCTTCATCCCGTGTTGATGGACTTGTGAATATTTCATCTTGAACTTGGGATTTGCATTTTCCTCCTGTCCTGGCTTTGGGCCTTGGTGGACTTGATGGAGTCGGTGAGAAGAAATGTCTAGTCTTTTTGTGCTTTACGGACTTGTTGAAGATTCCATCTCGAACTTTGGGATTTGCATTTCGTCAAGCCTTGAAACTTAATGGAGTTGATGAGATAAAATGTCTTCTGCCCCATGCTTTGTGCTTTGATGGACTTGTTGAAGATTTCATCTAGGATTCGTATCTTGTGCCCCCTTTTATCCTGGCATCATGCTTTGATGGATTTGATGGAGGAAAGTCCTGAATTATCTTGGAGATTTGTCGATACTGAAATTACCTTCAGCTTCCTTTTGTGAATGTAGAAGGATATGTGTTGACAGCTCTGAGCTTGTGTCAATGGCAAAGAGTCACCCCATGCTTTGCACATGTAATGGACATTTTGATGACAAAAACTCCCTTAGTTCAACATTTAGCTTTATACAAACATTGGGATAGCTTCTTCGGTCCTTTGCTTTTTGCTTGATTGGACTTACTGAAGAAGAATTTCCTTCAGTCTTTGCTTTCTACTTTGATAGACTTAAGGAGTTGAGATTTCACATTTGTATTTGATTCCAAACTTGCCTTCTTAAGTTTGATTTTGTTGTAGAATTTTGAGAAATGACCTTACTAACCAATGATAATCTCCGCAGTCACTGAACTCACCAAGTTGGAGAGATTTGGGGATTTGGATGCTCTTGTCTTTGAACTATGAAGTAGGAGGATCCCTTACTACTACTTGTGGCGTGTTGAGTAAGCAGCCGTCAAATTTTACTGATTTTTGGTGTTGAACCCACACTATAAAGCTTAATTGAGCAAGGATTTTATCCTCGGCTAGAGAGATCTCACACTACGGCCTTTGTGGCATGTTGACTGCGGACTCGCCATATTTGCATGTTGACCTTATACACCAACTCGAGCCTTTGGATTTGAAGTGGGATGGAAAATGTCCTTCCAACTTGGTTTGTTGAAGTTGGCAGACTTGAAAAATTTTTCTTTGGTTAGTAAGACTTTTAAATTTGAGCATTTGAACATATAATTTTGAGTATGTATGTGGGATCTCACTAGGCGATGTCAACCCAAAGAGAAAGAAAGGCCCCTATCTTACCAGAATGCCCTGATACTTTACTATAAAACTTTAAAAAAATGCCCCTGCCGGGGATTTTATTTTATTTTGGAAATGCATTCTTGTGTTACAAGAGAATTTCCAATGAAAATTTTCATAAGTGTTTGGCAATAAAGATTTTCAAATGTTTGTCCAATCACACTTTCATGTGTAATATTTCTTTAAATAGCCGATTGGGTGTATTGGTCTTTCACCTTTGAAGTCACGAGTGATAGTTCTCGATATACCTTTTCAATAACAAAAGGTCCTTCCCAATTAGGTTCAAATTTACCACCGATGAGGGATGATTGGTCTTCACACTGTGACCAATTCTCCTTCTGAAAAGCTTCGAGGATGATCAGATGATCAATGCTGGACATCCTCACCGATACTTCTAGATTTTGCGAGCTTGGAGCCTAACCTCATCGCATCAAGCTCTTCCATCCTAGATGAGCATTCTCATCTTGGGTAAGATTTTGTTGAATGGCTACTGAAGGTAGTTCAACTTCAGTGGTAAATCGCTTCACCCAAACACTAGTGCAGTAGACTTTGTAGGAGTTGTAAGTGGTGCGTAAGCCCAACGCTTCCACAAGTTTGGTATGCCACTCCTTTTATTTCTTGTGAGAATTTTTCTAAGCAATTTGACTAGTGTTTTATTAAATGCCTCAAAGCCATTTACTCTGGATTATAAATTGATGAATATCACCAATCAATCTTATGCCGACGAAATTTATAAACTTTAGCTTTTGAAGATCCATTAGAATGAAATGATTCGTGGTACACCAAATCACAATATTGTGGGTAAAGAAGTTAATCACTTGTTCAGTAACTTCTTTAAATGGTGCGCTACCACTTGAGAAATAAGTGTTTAAGATGAAGGTGACCGGTGATGATGGTGGATCAATTGGTCCAATTACATCTGTCCCCCAGCATTCAAACGGCCAAGATGCTACCGTTGGATGCAACGGATTTGGAGGCTGATGAATTATGTTATATGGACCGCATTCATGGCATCTCGCATGATTGATACAATCTTTTACCATGACGGCCAATAGTATCCAATTCTTTTAATTTTGAAAGCCATTTTAGGACTGAGCACCACAAAGTCCTTGATGGATTTCAACAATTACTTTTGTTCTTCTATTCCCAAACATCGTAGCCACATCTCAAGGATCTCGATACGTATTGCCAACATAAGCATATAGAAAGCCTTTTCTCAAGCAGTACTATCGACTTATTACTTGGCAATTTGCCTTGAAGTAGTCAAAGGTCGTCTCGCCTTCCTTCTCTTCTATGTAAGAATTTCATTATGGTTTTAGCGCTTCCGTGTTGAGGCTTTCTTCTGGAATGGTTTGAAGCTTGTCTTGTTGACTTTGAAATGTAGTTTGTAAGGGAGTGTAAGGAGCAACATGAGCTGCATCCTGTTGATTTGCATTTGATGACCCCTTCTAGTGGATTTTAAATTTATCGGCTCTAGGACTCACGAGTGCAAACACACAGTATGTAGTCATCCATCCATACTTTCATTTCTTTTTAACTTAGCTAAGCTGCTTTGCTATTCCTAGCTCTGAGACTCAAGTCATAATGACATAATTCATAAGCTCGAGAACTTTGTGATAGTAGGCCAATTCAAGCTTGTTGATTTTGTAAAGGCCCAACACTTGATTACGATGAGTTGAGAATCATATAATTTGTAAATTCGGACTCCCATGGAAATGGCTTCCTCTAAACGCCACCAACGCTTCATATTTTGCTTTGTTGGTTGGTTGAGTTAATTTATAAGAATGTCTCATTATGCCACCTTCAGGTGTGATCAAGATGAGACCGATACCAGCCTTATTGGGAGATTTGAGGGTTGAGTGTATTTGATAAGCTCCATCAAAATACAATTCTACATTTGTTGCTTTTCTTTTCATATATGTGCATGATTTGCTCATCGGAAGATCATCGTTAAATGAATCTCGATGGGATGAGCGAAGAAAATCTAGAATTTGCCCCTTCACCGCTGTATGGGAACATATGTAATATCAAATTGCAGGAAGACATCGTCGTGCTGACCTATCACGTTGGTCTTGTCATCAAGAACTTCAACGGATCGATCCTTGAGATAAGGGTAATTTTATGAGATATCATGTAATGACTTAGCGGGCAAAAAATTAATGCCAAACAATGCTTTTCAATAATAGCCCTATTAGTCTTCGACTAATATAATAGAGCATTTTCCTTTCCTTCCTCATTATGTTGCGCCAACAAAGCACCTAGAGATTCCTCCAGTGCTGTTGTGTACAAGATGAGAGGCTTTCTTGGGATTGAGCTGCAAGAATGGGTGGGTTCAATATCTTGATACTGTCGAAGGCCTCTTGACATTCTCCCACTTGAAAGGAGTATTAATTTTGCAAAGGGTCATCCGCCCGATGATTTGATATAAATCTTCTAATGAATGCGAGATGTCCTGTATGGAGTTTAAGTTGACTAAGACTCCTTGGAGGAGGCATTTCACAATCGCTTTGATTTTGTTGGGATCGATTTCAATCCTCCATCCTGCACAACATATCCAAGGAACTTTCAAGAGACTCCAAAGGCAAGAGGATTCATCTTGAGATCATATTTTGATTCTTTCAAAGACGATCCTTAAATCATCGAGATGATCTATCTATCTATCTTGACAACGAGGTCATCAACATAGCACTCTACTTTTGATGAATCAACTCGTCAAAGATTCATGTCATAGCCCTTTGGTATGTAGCTCCAAAGATTCTTCAAGCCGAAGGCATGAGTAGCAATATATGCCAATTGGCCCCGAATGAGGTATGTTTCTCATCTTCGTGAGCCATCTTTGATTGTAACCGATCCGTCCATAAAATGAGAACATGTCATGGTTTGAAGTGTTATCCACTAACATTTCTGATACAGGAAGCGAAAAGTCATCCTTTGGACATGCTTTGTTTAAATCCCTGAAGTCGATACAGATACAAATCTGACCATTCTTATTTTTCACGGGGACAATATTAGCTATCCATCCGTATTTTTTTCTTCTCGAATAAAACCAGCTTCAATGAGCTTCTTGGTTTCGTAATTACCGTTCTTCAACCTCCAATCTCATTCTCCTGAGGCTTGCTGGTGTGATCCGGCTTAATTGATGTGAACCGCTATATCGGGATAAGCGCATTTCATATGTAAAAGCAATCCTCAATTCACGAGCAAAGTTTTAATTCTTCCACTTTATCTTCGTGAAGTGGCAGATGAACGTAGATGAGGATCCTCCTCCCCAAATTTTCTTTAAGTTCATCCATAGTGCCTCCCCACCATCTTCAAGCTCTTCGTGTGCCTGACTTCTACTTCTTCATTATTTGTGAGACTAACATTAAGAATGACATTCTCATCTTCATCACTCTACTTTATTCTGTAGTACGTATATGGACCATTGTCTTGGATGAAACCAAGGCCTTTGGTAGTGTGTGTTATTTCTCTTACCAATGGTTTGAGAACCTTTTGGGTACCACATCATTTCAAAGAGCTTAGTCCTTTGCTTACTTGCTCCACTGGACCCCATGTTTCATCGATTTTGCATCTTTGGAGAGTAATATTTTGGTATTCTTTGTGCTTCTTCTTCTTCGATAACTACATTACCCAATCAGATCTTCTTCTTGACACCCCTCAATTTATAAAATAAAGCTTCCCGGCCCATGCTTTCCGTGGAGAGGAGGTACATAGAAGGTCACCGTTCCTCGACTTTGTGAGTTTCTCGAGGGTGATTTCTTTAAAATGTTGGGGAGGAATGAGTGACTACGAGTGTAATGGATCTATGATTATTTTAAAGTAGTGCATTGCACCTTACCTTCAAAAGCATTCAAACTCATAATCGAGTCAAAATTTTCTCAATTAGTGTTTTACAAGAGTCATGGACCTTTGGATTTAGAAGGAACACATTCTTCTTCTAGATCACTACCTGATGACAAGTTATTGATTTTGGACTGTTCTTTATATCCCTAGGGATATTTGGAACAATCTCCTTTCTTTTATTCATTTTATCTTCTCCATTCTTCTTTACTTGTTCTTTTATGGGTTTTGAAGTAGATGTAGTATTTGCTAGTTATTTTGTTAGCTTTGATTCCCTCATAAGGAAATAACTGGCATCTTGATATATCTTCACTTCATGCACCGCAAAAGGTTGCATGTCACCCACAATTTGGTATTCTTCCCCATCATTTGTATATTTCATACATTGATGCAATGTATGGGACAATGCCATACTTATGAAGCCATGGACCCGTAAGCTCAAATGAAGTATCTGCATCGATCACATGAAATTTAGCTTCAGGTGTGGTCTCCAAATTTAAGAGGGAGGACGAATGACCGATAGTTTCCTTCTCATTGAAACCTTGAACCATGACTTGTCCATGTTGTACATCTAGAGATAGCCATCTAAGAGTTCTCAAGTTCATAAGATTCACGAGGAACCGGGATCAATTAAGATCCGCAGATTATAATTTCACCGTAACATACAGATCATTGTGCTCGCAATCCCGGCATTAGATCATCTTAAAATGTGATGGTTGGAGGCTCTTGAACATGCAAGGTCTCAGACAAGTTCAAGAAAAATATGCTTCAACTTTCCAGCTCGAGAGCTTCAATAAGGTGTTACGAGATCTTGACATTAGTGCTTCGTATACACTAAGTCGAAAATTTTCCTTAGATGGGATAGAATATTGTAGTCGATCCCTTTGATGAAGGCTTCTTATTTGAATCCTTAGGGATAACTTTCATTGATTTCCTTTCTTATCTTTATTCATTGGCTCTTTCCTCGTTGGGATGGTAGCACACCACTTCAACCTGTACAGTTACTTCATTTGCATCAATCTTCGATGACTCAATTCTTCAAAGATTCCTTCGCCTGCCTAATGATAGACTAGAAGATTCGTAATCACCGCTTACATTTTTATGTTTGATATGGTGAGCTCGATTCATCTTCATTTGGGAAACAGAGTTCTTCTAAGTTATCAACTTCATGCATCATCAAGCAAGACTCGAGGAAGTTCTTCTTCTTCCTTTCTTCATTGATCCAAGATTTGTAATGAATTCGCAAGCGTGATAGGTCGCTTTGTCGATTGTATAATCTTCCATATTATTGATGATCCTTTGTGTTATACACCATCAATAGTAGTAGTAACATTTTGTGCTACTTCTTCTTCTTTTATTTAATTTATTTTTCGTTTGGGGTTTCTTAGCCTTCCCTTGCGGTATTTTGGCTATCTTTCGTGAGAGATGAACTAGCCTTCCCATAACTTAGGTTTTGTCTCAACTCGCACGTGGTGATTTTCAATACCGAACGCCTTCCAATTGTTTCAACATTTTATAGTCTTTTTAGATCGACGCCATCCTTCATCACCGCCTTCTCTTTGCCTTTATCATTGCTTGATAGTACCGGAGATGAGGTGATTACTTTGGTGGATTCTTTCTTCGGACGCACCAATACACTGTCCGATAATGTGAATTCTCCATTTCTATATTTCGCTCTAATCTTTGAATATGTAGCAATCTTCAGGATGGCCGAGCACTATGATGATATGGACAGTTAGATTATCTGCTTGTCCACCTCTTTCTTTTACACTTAGTTGGAGACCTACTTTGAGTGCATGTTTAAACAATTTGGCCACACTTTCCTCTTAAAAGAATACTCTTTGTTCGCTTTTTCTTGGGTCGGGGCCATTGAGTCATTCGCTCTTTTTGTTTGTCGCCGCCTTCATCAAGGCGACCTCGAGGTACATCATTACCTCCAAGTATGTGGGGCGGATTGAAGACCGCCTTGGTTTTTCTTGACAGGTAGCCTTTCTTTGTCTACGTTACCACTGTATCCTTTCAGATGAGGTGAAATGTGTTTCACCTTTCTTGTCTGAGCTTTTGCTCTTTTGATTTATCTGGCTACCCGAGTATAAATTTAATTTCAAATTTAGCCATATCCCCCAAAATTGTTGCTCTTCAATTCACATTTCATATTTGCCAAATGTGATATATCTCGATTTTTTTCTTCCTCTTCTCAAGATATTTAGATCAGATCGTTGTCTTTTGATCTACTACGAACCTTTAACTAACATGTTTTCAAGTTCGCAAAAGTCTTGACTGAAGTCATCAAAGATACCATTAAAGCAAATAATTAAACTATCAATAATGTAATAATGCATCATCCTCGTTACGCAGATGCTTTGAATTGGGCCAGATGTTGCTTGGGATTACCATTCCCAATAGATTAACTTTGGCATTGAATATCCCTTTGATATGGAATTTGATCATACTCACGGGATATACCTTTGCTCACCAATTTTTACCGCCGCTATATAACAGCTTTGATCTTCTCATTCAAGATAATATCAAGTTGAGAGGTCACGCTGATATAGTTTGTTGATCGAGTGTCAAGTCATATTTCAATCCTCGCCAGCTCAATTTGGACCCTTGAAGCATGTGAGATCAAATTTATTGGAGGATTGTCATTGCTAGGCTTGATGATTATTTGGGGACAGTGTTGGACCTCCCGATATTTCTTGCATTAAGCATCATTGCAGTCATCGATCATCATTTTTCGCTCATTTTCATATTCAACGGCGATTTCTTTATCTTTGGCTTTCATCGTTGAATTTGTCTGCGCTCGCCAAAGTGGTAGTATCGGCGAAGGTGGGATTTTCTTCCCTTTTTTCTTCCTCTTCTTGTTGTTCCTCTCCTGAAGACTCAGAGGATGCTTCCTCTATTTGAACATTTTGTTGTTCTTCAGGTTGAGGGGGAGGTACTATTGTACGACGCCTATGTTGATATTGGCGCACACCAGATGGCTCACCGACTTGTTGTACCATATACACCACTTCAACAGTCGTTGCATCCTCCTCTTCTTCTTCATCCTCTTGGACACGAATTTCAGATCGACGTCTCCAATGGACTTCCGATTCCAAGTGTGGAATCAAAATTTCTTTAGAGGCTTGATTGAAGTAACCTCCTCTTGATGGGATGGAGTTGATTGATGACGGATCCCTGAGGATTCTCCAAGGTGTCTACCGTCATATTTTTATCATTGGGGCCCTCTTTTAGGCTCCCATCAGATGATTTGAGTTGGGCGGATCTGGAATTCACAGATGTCACATGCCTTTGCTCTAAAGAGCAATTTCTTTTTGAGGCCTAGCTCAGCTACCTTTCCACCGACCTCGGTGGATTCTGGACGTGGTCCAAGTGTCACACCGATGTTCACCGTGGGACATGGATATGTTGGCGTCGCCATTTGAGTTACGGGATGAGGTCTCCTTGAGGAGCAGCCCCAGCATCCTGATAAGTGACCTTGGTATTTCTTTTCATCCCCTCTCCTTCTTGGAGAACCCGATGCACTCGCAGATATAGTTTCTGCTCTGAGGAGCGGAACCTCGATGTCCGTAATCGCTCAATTAATAGAGCTTCGCTTAACCCACTTAAGGTTATCAAACCGACAGGGTGGAACACTCACCGGTTCCATTACATTGGCACATGAGCGTAAGTGTTGAGCATAGCTCTTTTTCTTTTCTTGCCTCCGAAGCTTGCTGAAGAAGCTTCAAAGATCATGCCTCCGAATGGTTCCTGGTGATTGTATTATTCGGGACAAAGAGACCTCAGAATAAACCCCTCTTCATGATTGGTGTCTCCGGGGAGCCTCTCAAAGACTGATTGTTTTGAAGTGACCCTACAGCAGTAGGGGTCACAACTTTAGCGGGCCTTTTCAGAGATTGCTGCACATGGCGTGCAGGACGAGTTTGCACTTCAGCAAGTTGAGGCCTAGCAACTTGCTCATTCAATGTCTGGGAAATCCACGCTACCAAACTGGATGGTAGCCCCTGCTTCCAAAGATTGATGACGCAATAAACGGATGTTGCCACCGCTGAGAGTAATGCGACAAATAATGTGCAAGGTAAAAAATTAGCAATTAAAAATAACCGCACTATCACCTTACTTCCAAAATATATTACGATAAGAAAAACTAAAGCATATGCACTAAATAAAATCTCAAATGACTTAAGACTTTGAAAAAGCTTTAAGTTGTCAAGTTTAACTTATCATTTTCATTTCATTTTCATTATTTTTTTTATACTCCAGCAATTATAACTTAGATTTGACTAGCCAAAGATGGAAAGAGAAACCTATCCCCGGAGTCGCCAAATCTGGGATCCAAAAAACACCTCTTTCTAAAAAAAGAAAAGAGTTGTTAAGTGATAATTTCGGCGATGAATAGTGAGCAAGACACTACCCAGAGATTTCATTCTCATTTGGTGAGAACTTTATTTATATGGTTCCGGGTTTCTAGGCAAGCCCTAGTTAATTACCCCTCCCAATCTTGAGAGAGCACTTTCGATTAAGGCTAGTCAATGAATCGTTAAAGAGTATATAATTGCGTGAGTGGAGTTTAGAACTTATGAAATTTATTATTTTAATTTAAAACTTTTTGTGGGGAATGATGCTAGATCTAGATCCCATTCGTCATCCCGGTATGCGTGGTCAGTCCGAGTTAGAGGTAGTCGATGACGATTGAAGGATCCTTGTCCAACACATGGGTTCGTCGTCAAGGTGTCCTTGTAGACCTGGGGTGGAGTTTGTCTAAGGGGACAAATATAAGTCAACCTTAGCTAACATAGAACTTTTTGCCCAACCAAATACATTCTACATTTCACAGCTCAAAGAGCAAAGATTGGGAACATCGACTGTCGTGACCATAATTTAGTGGTGTCATATCGAGAACCACCGGTAGGAGCTTGGTCATAACGCCATTTATGTGGTGTCATATCGAAAACCACATGGAGAGGACACGCCACGTCCTTGAGCTTTAGGAATATTTGAGTGTGAAGATATGTATTTAATTTGACATTGGCTCTTTGTGAGCAAAAGTTTTCTTAATTTATCACCCGAAGACAAACAATTGTGGAGGGGTGGATTTATTTTATTTAGTTTTAATTTAAATAATTAATTTCATTTTTTTTTATATTTTTGTTATTTTCTTTAAATTTTGATCATTTTATGATTGATTTTAGATTTGAATATACGATCATTTGTCATTAAAATTTAATTATAATTACCCATCTCGATCATGGGCTAATATCAATTGATAGACCTTGTCTACTACAGGTTTTCTCTAGGAGGTTGGTCTAAATTCATTATCTCAAGAAGTATAATCCTTCAAAACCTTGTCCACTTTAGCTTGAACATAGAGGATCGGGTTTGGGACTTTTCTTCTTGAGGATTTGAATTTTAGAAGCTATGTTAGTTGATTCATATCTTGTATTATATGATAGAATTAGCTTCTCAGATATTATTAATTTGAAATTCTTATAATATCAAATTTTTAGGTTTTGTTAACCGGACGGTCAAGACCGGGATGTGTACATATTCTTTTATTTGACTTAGTAATTACTCCAACATGCATACGGGTATCTATTCTTTGGGAATTGTATGGACATTAGAATGTCTAAGTTGGAGTTTATATGTCGAATTTTGATTTTTGAGTTTTGTTAATTCGGACCCAGTCCGAAGACCAAACCGGGAAGTATAGTATCTGTTCTTTGTTTTATATCTAACTTGCACATGTATCTATTGTTTGGACATTTCAACATACATATGAGTATATGTTCTTTTAAAATATTGTATGGACATTAAATGTTTAGTTGTAATGTAGGTTCAATTTGCAAGTTTAGATTTTAATATGACATTTTTGGGTTTTGTTAACGGACCCGTCAAGACCAAAATAGGGATGTAGACTCAACTCGACTATTTTCTTGCGGATGGATCTAGATTAATTATTTCAAGATCTATCATTCTCCAAACCTTGTCAACTCTAGATTATACTAAGAGGATCGGGTTTGAGATTTTTCTTCTTATGACCTTGAATTTGAGAGGATACATTAGATGATGATAGATTTATTTTAGTCATTTCATGTTTAACTTCAAGATTTCAAAGCATCATTAAATTTTAGGTTTTGTTAACTTGGGACGGTCTAAGACCAAAGGGATGTATAGCATATGGACATTAGAATGTCTAAGTTGGAGTTTGATGTTTGACATGGCATAGATGTGAATTATAAGCATAGGCTTTGATAAACATTGTAAATCAGGATATAGATCGTTGTCAAATATAATTTGACCATTTTAAATGTTTATCATAGATCAAATAGAGTATTCATAAGATATACACGAGTTGACTCTCAACTATTTATCATGAGTCAAGTATAGATTTATCTATAAGATATATATTGACTCTTTCATTTACTTGCATGTATCAAGTGAGAGTTTGTTCTTATAAGAATGTGAATGCACATTACAAACTAAGTGATTGTCTGTTTTAAATGATATGTGATTGTTTCTTTTAACCACTTATCATAGATCAAGCATGTAATGTACTTCTTTAATAAATCAAGCATGCATTTTATAGAGTATGAATTTGATTCTTTCAAGTATTTGCATGAATCAAATGGTTAAGCAAAAAGAACATTGCTTCATAAGGTTATATATTTCATTTAACTTGCATATTAAAGACATTCAAATTGAATAGAATGAGATAACACTTTGAATATGCACACAGAATCATTTTATTTAAGCATTTTAGCATGAAGCCCTTGCAATTTGTTTCCTAAATGACATATGACATACGGTATCTTTCATACATTGAGTGCATTTTCATTTCTCACCCATTCATATGGCATAATCATCACCACTTAGGCAAAATGAATTTGAACTTTAAATAAGTAATTATCATATCTTGTGAAGATTCAGTAACAACTCTAAGCATAGGTAAGTATATTGTAATTGTCATATAGTATGATGAATGAGCTAAGCATGAATAATCATCTGCATATACCTTCTTTTTCAAGCACTTAGAGATTTCACATTTTTATTTATCAAAATTTTTGGCAGCCTCTCGGCGTCATCCCCAATAGGGGTTGCTTGAGAGACTAGGCCTTCCCTGCCAAGAAAGGCGTGCATGATAGTATCGTGAGACACCTCGACCGATATTTTGTCCACCACGCCAAGAAAGGCGTGCATGGGTTACCTGACACATTTCCTTGTGCGTTGGAATAGCGTGAGCAAGTACTTATATCATAAAGTTTCCCATGCGTTAGAATAATGTGAGCAGTGCTATAGCAACATATTTTCACGCCACGTTGGAACAACGTGAACAATACTATCCGCGGGTTTCCATGCATTGGAATAATGTGAACGGGTACTTATAGCATAGAGTAATAAATTTGCATTCACATGTATATGAAATTAAAGTATAAGCATTTATATATGACATATTTCATCCATTCTTTCCTTTCTCTCCCTTTTTTTTTGAAAATTTTGGCAGCCTCCCGGCGTCATCCCCGCATAGGGGGGCTACTTCGGGGGACTAGGCATTCCCACCATGCCAAGAAAGGCGTGCATGGTAGGTGTCATGAGACACCTCGACCATAAATTTTGATTGCCCACCACGCCAAAAAAGGTGTGCATGAGTTGAATAACAAAGCATTGCATTTCCCTGCCACGTTGGAACAACATGAGCAAGTACTTATCATAACAGTTTCCCTGCCATGTTGGAACAACGTGAGCAAATACTATAGCATCATATTTTCGCCACATTGGAACAAATGAGCAGTGCCTAGTTTCCAGCATTGGGATGTGAGCTAACACACATATTTCCTAGTTGGAACAAGCGTGAGCAGTGATACAAGTTTCCCGCGCATTGGAATAATGTGAGCGGGTACTTATAGCATATTTCCACATGTTGGAACAATGTGACAATTATAATTACAAGTTTCCACGCATTGATGTGAGCAATACTTATAGCACAGAGTAATTTAACAAATTTACATTCACATGTGCATAAAATTAAAATATAACTGATACCCCCTTTTGCTATAGCATCAGTTTCATCACCATTTCTCCTGAATTTTGCATTTTGAATATTCAAATAGCAATCTGTAACATAAGCTTTTAATCACATGTGAGCACCTTTCCATCTTTCTCATTTTGAATATAAAAGAGGACATATCTTTCTTAAAGCCCACAAGTAACATAGCAATTAAGGTCCGAGATATGCATATATTTCATCTTTTTTGTGAGATAATCATAAAGAAAACTTTGCATATCCTATATCTTCAATTCTCAACATTTTCATATGTATGCAAGATAAAGATGCAATAGAAAAATCAATATAAATCATACAAAATAAACTTGCTTTCTTTTCAATCTTCCTCAAATCAAGAGAAAGAAACATACATACATATTAATGACCAAAGTGAGCTTTCAAAGATGAAGTCATAGCTAATGAAACTAGGATTTCATTATCACAACTTACTCTCATAATTCATGAGCAAGAAAAAGGCATAGAACAATGTATCTTGCATGATTCCAACCTCCAAATACTCATGGACAGCAAACATATAATTATTTTAATGCAAGATAGAGACTTGGCAATTGCTTTTGAGTAAAGTATGAACAAGCACTAGGCAAGATGCAACTTTAATGAAACTAAGCGCCAAAAAGGAAAGCTTTAAACTTGCACAAAGCCACATTTCAGATTGTACTTCAAAGGCTTATTGACTTAGTGATCACAAAGAGAGAAAAACAAGCACAATGCTAACAAATCAACCATCCCCTCACCTTCTTCCTTCTTCTTTTAACATGATGATTATATGAAGTTTAATCCACATAAACTAAATAATCACACTAAGTTTAATAAGTCCAGCAAATCTGAAATCTTGCCTAAATAAGATAGCCACTTTCATGATTGCAAGTAATCAAATAGTGGAAAGAGGCAAAGCGAAGCAAGGTAACCCTAAAGCTTGCAATATTTAACCCATTTAAACAACAATCATGACAATCTCAAATCTGAAAAGAGATTGAGACAACATGAAAAAATGAATTTCAGCTTTTAATTAACATGAAGGGAGCAAGTTTAGATCCCACACATATGAAATCACATTTTCTTTTTTTTTTTCTTTTTTTATGATGAATGGTATTGCTTTGGTAAGAGAATTTAGATTTGGCTCAATTCAATCCATGCTCAATGACATAATCCACAACATGAATTACAAAATCACAATCGATTATTTGCCCATTTATCACTTTAGTGATAGAGTAGTTATTCCATGTCAAAGTACAACATAGATCAAACAAAAGCAAGAATGGTTGTTTAACATAATGGCGTGAGCAAGATTTCCATCACTAAAATCCAAGCTTGCCTTGAAATCTAAGATCACCTTGCTCCATTTTCTTTTATTGGTTGCTAGTTGATTTTACCAAGCAAGCGAGAAATAGGATTTCATTTGAAAGGGTATGAGAGAGAAAAGTGAGTCATTCAAGCGGCGGTGGCCAGGTCAAGGGAGGAGTTTCATTACCCTTCAACCGGGATTGGAGGCTACTGCGAGAGAGCGGAAGATAGGTGTCGCTTTCGGCTAGGTCCGCCAAGAAGGAGAAAGAATCGAGAGAATGAGCTCCTCGTGGCAAATAACCTTTATAAGATTCAAATCTAAATTTAAAAGATTGACTGAGTGAAGATGAACGATACTTTACAAACATAAATCCATTTGAATGTATAATTGGATTATCGAAAGCTTGTAATATGATTGAAGTATAGCTTTCAAATGTAAAATTCAAACGAAGCTAGAATTCAAATAAGCTTGCTTAAAGAAAGTACAACAACTTATATGAGCGAGTATCGATTTGAATATTGAATTTGCAAAGATCGATAGGTCTTTAATGAGCATAAGTCAATCATTGAAGTTTAGAAGTTCTATGAATAAATAAAATGCAAGTAGAAATACAACATTTTGAGTGCAAATGTAAATCTAATTCTACTTCAAAATGCTACCGAACTTGTAATACTCAAATGCAAGCGGGCAGAAGGCACCATTTAAAAATTCAAAGTAAATACACCACCAGTTTGACATATCGGCAAAGCGAACATAAAGTTAATTAAGGTCTTAAAGTACACATTCTGATATTTGAATGTTTAAACTTAGTGTGTGAGGATGCTGTGCGGGTTGCATCCAAGTTTAGTCTTAGGATTGGATCCGGGTTAATAAAACTTAAAATTAATTATGAAAATTTCAACTTAATGAAATATCTGAAAAGCTAAGTCTGTCATGTGAACGTAGATCTAATTCTCTATTAATAGCTAAACAGAGTTGGCGGGATCTAAAGTTCTCAAATATATTTGAGTCAATCAATTAACTATCCCGATGATGGCAGTGTTGAATGGTGATTTCAACTGAAAGGTATACTTCTATCAAAATGTGATTTTAAATTCAAACCAAATTAACTCAAATTGAGTGTCAATCTAAAAAATTGTTCAAATGAAATTCAATCATTAAAAGCTTAAAGCAAAACTCAATCTATCCACCCTCTGCAACAATTTATCGGAAGTGATAAATTAATAAAACTCTAGTTCACAAGGAGCCAATGTCAAATCAAGTATTCTATTATGTTCACTCTCAACCAATCTCATGATAGTAAGGACGTGGCATGTGTCCTTAAACTGCGCGGCTTGGCCAGTAGGCTCCACATATGCAGTTATGACCAAAGTCCTTTGATGGGTAGCCAGCGGTAAGGCTCCATTATATTATAATCTGTGTAGCTGTATGCTCCCAATGGCTCACCCTTTGAGTTGTGAATCATAAGTATACTTGATAGGAAAACAACCCTCTGTCGGTAAGGTAGACTTAAGCATCTCCTTGGACAAACACCACCCAGTCTGATTTCTTGGATGACATAACCCATGTGTTGCTGATAAGGATCCTTCGGTCAGATTAGGTCGACTACCTCCTATGACTAAGTAGACTAGGGACCACAACACCCCGAGATGACGGAACCATGGGATCTAGATTGGACACATCATCATTCCCCCAACCATCCGCTTTAAGTTAAAATGATTAATTTCATAACTTCTAACTTTTAAACTCCACATGCTGCTACTATACGCTACACATTAAGCGACCTAATGACTAGCCTTAATCGAAAGTTCTCTCTCACTTATTTGGAGGGATAATTAACTATAGGGGCTTGCGCCAATAAGAAACCTGAAACCAGATCTAAAGTCATCACCAAATGATGAAGAAATATTTCGATAGTGTCTTATCTATAATCTCATCTGCCTTCTGAAAATTACACCGACATTTAACTCATACTCTCTTCAATTCAATATTGTCGGGAGGTTGGTGATGAATTTTCAGAGCCCACAGATTTCTGGTGACTCCATTGGGGACATGATTCTCTTTCCATCTTTGGCTAGTCATATATATATATTATAGTAGCAACAAAATATTTGAAAATTCAAAATAAAAAAATAGTTATTTAAATGTGTAATAAATTCAAACTACTATTATATAAAACTCTATGATGAATGAATTATTCTATAGAGTATATTTTTATTACACTATTATTTTTTTCTGTAGTACCTCTGCATTCTGAAAGTATGAGATGAAATAATAATTACTAATTACTAATCCCTATATTTCACTTGCGCAGAATGGATCTACAGAGCACTCATTTCACTGTTCAGCTAGGGCGTGGTGTGAACATCTACCTAGCCAACGATGCCATCAACATAAGAAATGTTGGGGCTACCATTCAATTTGGTAGCTTGAATTTCTTGGCTATCATAGTTGTAACTCACAGTACCCATGGTACATTCTCTCGAGGCTATCTTTGGAAGGCCTCAAGTTACTAAAGCTCATATTAGTCAGACTCGTCAATCACTTCAGCAGCCAACGGCTATTAAGGAGTTCTCCCGATAGAGAACTTCAGTTTTAAAAGGCTAGGCCAATCTGAAGCCCCATGACGAAAAGAACCGTCAATCGGCAAATTGTGTCTTTAATGCCTTGCTTTGCCAATTGAACCTTTCGTGCCCGGAAAGCATGATCATGAAGCTTCCTCATCAAGAAGCAAATTAACTAGAAGGTAGAGAAGTAGAAGAAATGTTGATTGAGGTCAGATCCCTTCAAACGACTAGTGAAGCAATCTTGAAGCGAGTATTCTACCCATAACATTGACAATCTAAAGTGGGTAAAAGGAATAGCTACTGGTGAAGTAAAGTAGTCTTTGAATCAATCACGTCAAGCTCCACCACCACACAGGAGACAACCTGAAACATTGTCTGCCAAAATACACAAAGTTCTCAAAGTAGCCAAGGACAGAGGCTTAACAAAAAGAAGATTTCAGAGGCCTGTGGTGATTGAAAATACTGAAGCTCCACCAAAGAGGTTGTCATCTCTTATGATATCAGGAGATAAGTATGCTTGCGTGGAGCATCGATGACACTTGGACCATGTCCAAGAATCCCTAAAGGTGAAAGGATAAGCAGATATGGAGGCTAAGGCCCCGTGATGAAATCAAGAATGGAAGAGGCGTGACATCTGATACATATACTCAAAAATCTACCTCAAAAATAACTCATTAGAAGTGGATACCTAAAAGAAGGGTATCACTGATGAAAGACATGATGGTTGACACCTTGGAGAATCCTCTAGGGGATCCCATCATAGATCAGATTCACTCTCACAAGAGAAAGTTAACTTTGATCGCAGTCTTTTAATAGAATAAGTGTTTGTTCCACATTGAATTAGAGATCCACTGAAAATGTTGATCAGAAATTCATGTGCAAAAAGAAGGTGATGAAGAGGACACTATAGAAGTAGAAATTCATGTGATGGAGATATAGATGAACTTTTTCGCCATCATGCAACATGAATCAGGAACTAACGAATTCAACATCTATGAAGAAGAGTTTTCATAGAAGCAAATAGAAGATGGATCTTCATTATCTGAAGATGAAGAAGAAGAAGATCAAAATGAAATCATGTTGAAGTTTGTTTATATGGTTGAATGAAATGATCTAGTACACAATTTTATAATCGTCGTCGTTCTATCAATATGCCCAAAATGCACATAAGGAGAAGGGCAGTCAAGTTCTTCCCATGAAGATAAGCAAGGAGCAAAACAACAGCAAGAAGTTGAGAAAGAAGAAGAGTTTGTACTTGTTGACATCGTGGCGCTAGCTAAAGAGCAAAGAAAATCAATCAAATGGAGGTCAAAGATAAAGAGAAAACTGGTACCAAGATAAATGATATGATGGTACAAATGAATATCATGATGAAAATATTACAGAAGAATATCACATCAAATGTAGCACATGTCATGTCCGCTAATCAACAGGTAGCTAATAATGCAACTTTTATACCACCAATCACTCTAGTACCTACACTTGAAGCTAAGAATGAAGTTAACCAACTATCTCTTCAGCCAATAATTCAAAATATGGCTAGCACACTCGGAGCGGTAATAGCTCCTCAGCTAGAAACAATAATCAATGAAAAGATAAAAGTCATAGCCCAGCAAGCTAAAAGTTGGTGAGTAAGAATTCCCCTTATCGGTGAATATGATCAAGTGTCATGCAGAAAGGTTACTCGGTGTTAAAATTTAATACTTTGGTGGGCTTGGTAAAGCAACATCTAGCCCAATTTAAGGCTACTTGTGGTACACAGGGAACGATCTTGTGCTCTTTTCGTTTGTTAGACCTCTTTTGAGTGGTATCACAGAATTGCCAAATAATTCTGATTAAAACTTTTCTTTGAATTAGAGGCGATATTCTCAAGGCAAAGAAAATCACAATCGCTGACTTTGCCTTGCTGAAAAGGAGAAAAGATGAGTTAGTGATAAAATTCATAAGTCATTAGTGTAACCTAATTATGAAATGAGAGCAACAATTAGAAGAAGAACATGCAATTCAATTGCTAATGGATAATATGAATAATAAAATGACACCATTTTTATGTATGATGTCAATTGCAACATTCCAGGACTTGTTCGATAGGGTGGCTAAATTTGAAAAGTTGAATTGCCCTAAGTCTGAAATTTATGCAGATAAAGCAAAGAGAAATAAACCTTCAGACTCAAGAAGAAACGAAACTCATGCCGCTTCCTATAGCTCAAATGGTGAAAAGTGGGTGATATATAATGTGGATAAAGAAAAATAGTCAATATACAATGATGATAAGGGAAAGAAGCCTGTCTATTCTAATTCACAGCCAAAATTTGTATTGGGAGGCAATGACAAGCTTTGAACTTTTTCAAGTGGTGGGGAGCATCCGAAACAAGCAGCAAGAGATGATGAGCGAATGCAGACATCTCTTAAGAAAAAGATGAACAAATATTATTCCTTTAGAAGGGACAATGTGGCCAAATTATTTTGGCAAGCAATCAAAGCGCTACAATTATAAATTAAAATGCGAAGAAAATTCTGAATTCTATCCTATCATCGGATGATCACCATCTATTGAAGGTTATATGTCTTCAAGGATTGGCTAGAAAGAAAGTATCAACGAGGTGAATTTATACTATCCGACAGTGTTCTAGTCAACCTTAAAAGAGAGTCTACATGATGATTACGCTCTCTTCTGTATCATCCAGCAAAGACAAAAAGAATGAGAAATCAGTTCAGACTGAAGAATGAGAAACAACAGTCTCCAAAAAGATCGTGAAAATGCTGAAGCAGCTAAAAGGCATCCCTAGTGTTAAGTGGAAATCACCACTTGAACATATATCGGACTTAAAAGAAATGCCTAAACTAAGTATTTGGGCTTCTCAGCAGCATTCTGATAAGGCTAGTTCATCACAACATGATGAATAATTTACTAAATACAAGCATCATAAATCAAGGAAGCTGGCTAAGAAAAAGAAGATCAAGAAGAGAACTACAACTCAAAAGATCATTAACAATATGAGGAGTATCACCCGGTAGACAAGAACCATTTAGGCTTGTAGACTTCATGTCTAAACTTTGCATTGCTGAATCAGATGAAGAAGATAATGGTGAATCTTGTCCAGTAGAGACATGTCGAATCATCTGCATGATGTCAGATGTTCTTCAGCATCAATTACTCCAAAATGACAAGGGTAGTCAGACAGACTCGACCAACCCGTTAAAATTTTTATCAGGAGAGCAAGAAGAGCCTGAGGAGTTAATGTCTAAATTTTGTTTAATGACTCAACAAGACAATAACAGTTCAGATGAAGATCTATATTTTTTCGATGGAGAAGAGTCAGACTCATCGATATCATCATGCATGAAGCGTATGAAGTTGAAAAATGAGTCTAGTCCTTTTGACAAAACCTCTAGAATAAGAAATAAATTTGAAGAAACTATGTCTTTAGAAGAATCTGAGCAAGATAAGGTGATTCAAGTTCAGTTGAGAAGCGGTAAAGTCTTACCACCCTCATCAAAGAAAGGAAATGCAAATAAAGATAAAAAACAAATAAATTGAAGTAAACAAAGATATCATTCCCAGAAAATCTAGAATGAAGCCTGAATCAAGCGAAAAGATAGATTATAATATTCTATCACATCTGAGAAAGATCCCACGAGTGTGAGGCTCTCTTGATGTCAAAAGATCTCAGAAACTTTGATCTCTCTCAAAGATCCGGAGAGTTATGAAGCTTACTTTCTGAAAAATGCATGAAAGCATTGCAAACTCAAGATCTCCCTAATCACATTTTAGAAGATCTTATGTTGGGAACGGTGATCACAATCCTATATGTTAAGAGTGATGGCATCTCGATCAGTCAAATATTGATTGATCTAGGTTCTTCTATCAATCTTATGAGTCTAAAGGTACTAAGAGGATTATCACTTGATATCCAACATCTTGGGAGAGACAAGTTGATGGTTCATGGTTTCAATGAAAAGGGCAGAAAATCCTGAGTTCTTTTATTCTTCCACTCAAGTTCGGAGATTTATATACATAAGCCAAGTTTTATGTAATCGATGTCGATACATTATTTAGAGCTCTCTCTTGGGCGGCCATATGCATGAGTATACATGGTCCCATCAACTATGGAAGTACCTAAAAGAAGAAGAAAATTTAGAATTCACGGTAACCTACAACCATTCTCATCAATGAAGTAAGATTTATGAAGATGCAAAATATTTTATTCCTAAAGAGCTTAATGAGCCTCTTGAAGTGGTAGCATCCACTTCAGAACTAAAATAATTTCACAAAGTGAAAGAGCAACAAAGAGAAAAAGAAGGCAATGTTGACTCTCTCTAAAGTACTTGATTCTGCACCTAAATCAAGAAAATCAATTCCTCATTTGGGAAGTGACACAGAAGAAGGAGAAGATATTCCTGTCAAACTTAAGGAATTTATAAGCTTTCAAGAAAGATAAAGTATAAAATAAGTGATTCTGATTCATACTATAATTTTGAATCTACGTATGAAATTAAAGTTTAGATGATTGCATCAAGGCAAGTAGCTCATTTGGCAGAGTCAGATGACTCACTCAAAATTATACCCATCCCTCAGTAGTGCTTCGAAGAAATCACTCCACTGTAGGTTCATAACATTGAAGAGTTGATAATATTCTATGTACCGCCATTGAGCGAGAGTGGCGAAACAGGAACTCTATTTAACAAATCTGAAGAGTTTCAACCTCACAATTTTGATCAGCCTACTTAATAGGAAAATTATGATGAGATAGTGCCTACAAGAATACCAATATATTATTCATAGAAATTATGAAGAATGATGCATAAACTTAGAATTCATATTGAAACTACTAAACATAGAACTCAAATCTTTAACAAGATGTGAAGCCAAAGAAGTTCTTAAGCATCACGAAGAAGTGATAAGTTTATCACTAAAGATCTTGGATTCATCCACAAATCTCATCAAAATAAAGATTATAATATAATAGAAGCGAGATCAAAACTAATAGTGAAGAAGGATCTCCATGAAATTCTTCTCACGATGAAAAAAAAGAGGCGAAGAACTCGAAGATGGTGGACAAATAGCTACTATCGATGAACTCAAAAAAATCAACCTAGGAGTTGTGGGTGATCCCCGTCCAACTTTCGTCAATGCCCTTCTACTTGATGGGAAAATTGAAGAGCTAAAAATACTACTTTGTGAATTCAGGGATTGCTTTGCTTATACATATTCTGAAATGCTAGGCTTATCTCCTGATGTAGCAGTTCATAAACTTGCTATTAAACCAGATGTGATGCCTATTAAACAAGCTCCTAGGCAATGAGATTGGAAATTGAAGAATAGGTAATTATAGAAACTAAGAAGTTGATCGAAGCAGACTTCATCCGAGGGGAGAAGTATGCAGATTGGATAACCAACATTGTCCTGGTTAGGAAGAAGAACGGCCAAATCCATCTCTGTATTAACTTTCGAAACCTAAATAAGGCGTATCCAAAAGATGACTTTCCGCTCCCAATATTAAAACTACTAGTGGACAATACTTCAAACTATGATATGTTCTCATTCATAGATGAATCATCGGGATATAATCAAATCAAGATGACATTGAAGATGAAAAATATACATCATTTAGAACACTGGCATCTGCTACACAGTCATGCCCTTTGGTTTAAAAATGTTGGAGCTACATACCAAAGAGCCATGACACATATTTTTGATGAGTTGATTCATTAGAAGGTGAAATGTTATGTTTGATTTAATGGTGAAGAGCTTAAATCATGAAAATCACTTTGAGAATTGTAGAGAATCAAAAAAATGATCTCAAGATGACTCCTCTAAAATGTGCATTAGGTATAAAATTTCTTGGGTATATCATATGTCATAGAGGAATTGAAATTGATCCTGCTAAAATCAAGGCAATTGTGAATATGCCTCCACCGAAGAGTTTATGTCAACTCCATTCTTTGTAAGGATAACTTGCATTCATCCATCGATTTATATCAAACCTATCAGGACGTCAACCATTTACAAGGTTGATGAGGAAGGATGCTCCATTCAAGTGAGATAAGGAGTGCCAAGAAGCCTTCAATAGCATTAAAAGCTACCTGTTAAATCCATCAATCCTTACAACGCCTTCTCCTGGGAAGCCCCTCATTCTATACAACTGCATTAGAAGAGTCCTTTGGAGCATTATTAGCACAATACAATGAAGAAAGCAAAGAGAATATTCTTTATTATATCAGTCGAAGATTAATAGGAGCATAAATGAGATACTCTCTGATAGAGAAGCATTGTTTGACATTGATCTTTGCAGTCCAAAAGCTCCATCAATATATGTTATCTCACAAAATTACCCTCATCTCAAGGATCAATCCACTGAAGTATTTGATGATAAGACCGTTGATAGGTCGCTTGGCAAGATGGGTAGTATTGTTTCTACAATTTGATATCACATACGTTCCGCAGAAAGCAGTGAAGGGACAAGTCTTAGCATTTTCTAGTACATCCCATCCTAGGACTCTTCCTTAATTATAATTCACCTGATGAGCAAATTATGTTCATTCATGAAAGAGAAAAATCACAAATTTGGGAAAGGTACTTTGATGGAGCCTCATCGACCAAACAAGTCAAACCTCTAAATTTCTTAAGGGTGGGAACAAGAATCGGCATCGTCTTTATAACACCAAAATGAGGGATAACGAGACGATCATATGGGTCGATTGAGCCAAGAACTAATAATGAAGCCGAGTATGAAGCATTAGTGGTAGGTCTGAAGAAGCTATTTTCATAGGCATTCAAAACTTGCATATTTTTGGTGATTCTCAGCTTATTATAAATCAAGTACTTGGCATCTATAAAATCATCAAGCTTGAGTTAGCTTTCTATCACAAGCGAGTTCTCGAGCTTATAAAGTAAATACAAATATCACATTAACTCGTCTCTCGATCTGAGAATAGTAAAGCTGATTGCTTAGCAAAATTAGCTAAGGAGATGACAAGTATGAATGGTGATTATGTCATGATCGGCATATTTACTCGATGAGTTATAGAGCCAGCAAAGTATCAATCCCCGCAAGTAGAGGGATTACTAAATTTGACATAGTAGGATATAACTTAGGTTGCTCCTCATACTCCCTAAAATCAACAAGAAGTTATATCTAGAAGAGCTAAGCCTGGCATTACTTCATAAAAGTAGTATGAAACTTTTATTGTAGAAGAGCCACATGATTGGAAGCAACCCTTCATCGACTACTTTAAAGAAGGCAAATCACCAAATAATAAATCATTGGCAGCTCAAATTAAGAAGAGGATGTTGTGCTATGCTTTAGTCAACAACACTTTATATCATAGATTCTTTGAAAAAATGTGGCTATGATGTTTAAACGCAGAGGAAGCTAGCAAAATGATGGTTGAAGTTCATGAAGGACTTTGTGGTATTCAGATGGATAAGATCAAAGGATGGCTATTATTGGCCATCTATGGTGAGACGTATCAATCATGCTAAGTGTCATGAATGTCAAGTACATGAGAATATAATCCACCAACCTCCAAATCCACTACACCCAACAATAACATCTTGGCCTTTTGAATGTTGAGGTACAGATATAATTGGATCAATTGAGCCACCATCGTCAGCTGGACACCTTCATCCTAGCAATGATTATTTCTCTAAGTGGGTTGAAGCTACCCCATTTAAAGAAGTTACTACTGACCGAGTGATCAACTTCTTCACGCATAATGTGGCTTATAGATTTAGAGTGTTGCAAATAGTTTCTGATAATAGCACAGCTTTCAAAAGTATAAAGATTTATAGATTCATTGATCGACACAAAAGTGATTGGCGATACTCTTCAATATATAATCCAAGAGCAAATGATTTGGCGGAGGCCTTCAACAAGACTTTAGTCAAGCTACTCAAGAAAATCCTTACTAAAAATAAGAGAGAATGACATACTAAGCTAATAGAGGCACTATAGGTGTATCGAACCACCTATAAAATGCTGATTAAAGCTGCTCCCTATTCATTGGTATTTGGAACTGAAGCAGTTCTACTGTTCGAAGTTGAGTTGCCTTCACTTCGAATAGTCATCCAATACAATCTAACTGAAGATCAAAATGCTCATTTGAGGATGGAAGAACTCAACGCACTTGATGAAATTAGATTGTAAGCTCATCAAAATCTGGAAGTTTATCGAGCAAAGATGTAGGCTTTTGACCATAAGGTGCGGCTTCAAACATTCCAAAAAGAGAAAATGGTCCAGTGTTGAGAAGACCCATTATTCTCAATCAAAATTTGGTGGCAAATTTGAGCCTAATTGGGAAGGCTCTTTTGTCATTGAAAAGTGTACCAAAGAGGGGCATACGAACTCATTGACCTAAAGGATGAAAGACCAATGTCGCTAATTAATGGTCGATATTTAAAAAAAATTATATACATGGCTACATTAGAGGTACAATAGAAATCCCCCAAGATAAGGGATATTTTTAAGTATATTTATTTAGTTAGACATCATGCTTCATCAGATCCTAATATACTCACTCCATATGAAAAAACTTTTGTGAAAATTCCCTATTACATATGGGCATTTTAGATTTATATATAGATGAGAAATCAATGTTGTTAAAACCTTCTTAAGAGCATATCAATTCAAATATTGATGTATTTATATATATTTATCTTGAAAGTTCTTCTAAATGTGCTTTAGAATTCCCTCTACAAGACAGGAGACATTTTTTAATTTATATTAAATTTATTTGAGTTGACATCATGCCATAAGACGAAATCCTCGAATATATTCTGATTTAGGTTGACATCGAGCTTCACGCCAAAATCTCTAAATATATTCATAATTGTTATTGTTAAGTTGCAGGTTCTTATAAGGAAAAATATTTATTTTCTACGCATGAAAAGACAACCCTATATGTCAAAAATTTATCTCCCATATTTGTCAAATTCTAGAGATCAAGTCAGAAGAACTCCCGATTTCGGAAGCTTTAATCAATTAAGTTGGAGAAACATCAACCTCTACATCTTAAAGTATAGGACACAGATGTGTTCTAAAGGTCGGGCTCAACAAGCCCAAATATGGTCGAGTTGCTGACGCTCTCCTCACTCAATAAGCCATAAAAAAGGCCGCAGTGAAAGAGCCCATCTTTGTCAATCTAAGGACAAAACCACCATCCCACTATAGCTTAAGTCGAAGACTCAAGTAGGTTCTAAAGGTCGAACTGAACAAGCTAAAATTCGGCCGAGTTGCTGGCGCTCTCCTCACTCAACAAGCCGCAAGAAAAGGTCGCAGTGAAAGAGTCATTGCTCGTCAATCTAATGATGATAGCTGTTCAATATCAAACCGGATCTAGCTTAGTGATTATAAGCGGAATCAAGAGGTCTTCTACTTGATCGATACAAGACAATCTAAGAAACTCTCAATTCAGGCTACCTCCGTCAATCTTTATATTGCATGCGGTGATATTTCAAATTTATTCTCAAATGATGATCAAGCTAAAAGCACGGTCAAAGTAATCTCTCATCAAGTCCATCAAAGCGGTACAGGAGAGGAAGCAATTTCATAGTTCATAAAAGAATGGCCAAACTAAAAGAATTTTGTGATTATTTAGTCTCATTACACATTGCTGGCGATAACTCAACATGACCTAATATAAGCGGGAAGGTGTCATCTATCACATCAACGAATCCATCAAAGCAGCCAACACAGGATTCATGGCATACATACACTTCCCAACAAGTCAATATGGACAAATCAGGTCAGTCCTTCTTCAAGTTCGTCAAGCTTAAAGCTGGGGCGAGAAGGAATTCAAATGACCAAAATTGATTCCCAGTGAGTCCTTCATCAAAATAAATAAATCAATTCCTCCAACAAACTTAACAAGCACAAAGCTAGGATTGGAGGAAACTCAAATCTGCAACAACATAGAAAAAAAGAACTTCAGTAAAGTCATTAAAGCAGAGAGTAGATGGTGTAAGAACTCTTATTTATTCGACAAGTCAATCAAGATAAATCGATCAATCATATCATTTAGCTCGTCCAAACACAAGCCCAAAAGGTCAACTAATTTTCAACAAACATGACTCGCTCCATGTGTGAATCACATTTATTGGGGGGCATTTGTTGACCCTCGGCTCAGTCTCATGCAAAGTGTTCCCACTCTTCGGTCGTTCTTCCTAAAATCGACGCATAACTGATCCGGCTTCTGGTTCCGAAACCGTTCCCTCCCGCTCCCATTTAGTTTTCTAAGGAAACCGTAAGAAGCTGATCACTCCCTCTTATTCAAAGTCCTTCAACCGCAAGGCAAGCCCTCATCTCCTCTGTCCTCTCCTTCCCTCAGCTGCAGCCTTCCTTTTCATTCTCTCCGTATCGGATCGGCACATCTCATTTCTCTCAGCATTAATCTCTCTCTCTCTCTCTCTCTCTCTCTCTCTCTCTCTCTCTCTCTCTCTCTCTCTCTCCTTCTCTCTTTCATTCACAACAAAAGAAAAAAACTCTCACCGCCTCTCCCTCATCTCTCGTCTCTCCCTCTCTCTCTCTCTCTCTCTCTCTCTCTTTCTGGTTCACAGCAAAAAGGAAAAAAAGAAAAAAAGAGAAAAAATATATATATAATAAAAAAACCTCACCCTCTCTCTCTCTCTCTCTCTCTCAGGTTCACAACAAAGGAAAAAAAGAGAAAAATATAAATAATTAAAAAAAACCTCACCGCCACTCTCTCTCTCTCTCTCTCTCTTGGATTCACAAAAAAAGAAATAAAAAAATCCCTTATCGTCACACACTCTCTCTCTCTCTCTCTCTCTCTCTCTCTCTCTTTCTCTCTCTTCGGGTTCACAAAAAAAAAAAAAAAATATTTCCTCTCTCTCACTCTCTTTCTCTCATCCAAAATAAGAAGTGAGATTTCAAAATGAAATTGGTGGATGTGTATGAAAGTGTATGGAATATTATATATTTGGGCTTCTGTGTCCTTTTTTGAGGTTACCCATTAATGCCCCATAGGGCATAGCGAAGATCTTCATGGTGTCGAGACACCACCATTCCTTCAATAGACGTGTCGAAAACCAACATCTGCTAGATGTCTTGCATTGCAATCTTTGAAATTTTGTCATGCTTTATTTTTTTTTAATCCCTATGTTTGGACACCAATGCAGGTTTCAAGACATTATGCCATAGAGAGTGGGTGTGAAACGGTTGTGTCATGACACCTCACTCACTACTCATTAGATGCAGAGAAAGCTAAAACACTCCGTCAGACTTCGCGGGGATGATCTTTGGGAGGTTCTTTAATTTACTCAGGGACTTAAAAAAAAAAAAGAGATTTAACATTAAGATAAATATAAAATATAAAGTCCTAAATAAATGAATAAATTAAAAATTAAAACGTAAATGAACTTGAAATGAATTTGACATAAAATTGAAAAGTTATGCTCTAAATAAAAATTTGAACTCAAAATAAATTGATTTGATTGTAACTTCTGAGTTCAAACTTATAAATTAATGATGACATTAAATTAAATTAAATTGTAAGACTTGGGAGGCAAATAACCTTATAAGATTCAAATCTAAACTCAAATTATTGACTGAGTGAAGATAACGATACTTTACAAACATAAATCCATTTAAATGTATAATTGGATTATCGAAAGCTTATAATATGATTGAAGTATAGCTTTCAAATGTAAAATTCAAAAGAAGCTAGAATTCAAATAAGCTCGCTTAAAGAAAGTACAACAGCTTGCATAGCGAGTATCAAATTTGAATGTTGAATTTGCAAAGATTTAATAGGTCTTTAATAAGCATAAGTCAATCATTGAAGTTTAGAAGTTCTATGAATAAATAAAATGCAAGTAGAAATACAACATTTTGAGTGCAAATATAAATCTAATTCTAATTCAAAATGCTACCGAACCCGCAATACTCAAATGCAAGCGAGCAGAAAGCACCATTTAAAAATTCAAAGTAAATACGTCACCGAATTCCCAACACATCGTACAAGCGAATAGAAGGCATTAATTAAGACATTCTTAATTACACCCGTATGGGCCCTGACACTACACTAAATATTTAAACTTAGTGTCTGATGATGATGTGCGGATTACATCCCGGTTTAGTCTTAGGACTGAGTCTGGGTTAATAAAACTTAAAAATCAATTATGAGAATTTAAACTTAATGAAATATCTGAGAAGCTAAGTGTCGCGACCGCATATATAATCCTCTATGAAGAGCTAATCAGAGTTGACAGGATCTTAAGTTCTCAAATATATTCGAGTCGATCAATTGACTACTATGATGATGGCTATGTTGAATGGTGATTTCAACCGAAGGAGTACTTCTATCAAAATGTGATTCTAAATTCAAACCAAATTAACTTAAATTAAGTGTCAATCTAAAAAAACTATTTAAATGAAATTAAATCATTAAAAGCTTAAAGCAAAACTCAATCTATCCACCCTCCACAACAGTTTGTTGGAAGTGACAAATTAAGAAAACTCTAGCTCACAAAGGAGTCAATGTGAAATCAAGTGTTCTATTATGTTCACTCTCAACCAATCTCATGCCAGTAAGGACGTGGCATGTGTCCTCTGACTACTTAAGCATGTCTCCTTGGCCAAACACCACCCCAGGTCTACAAGGATTTCTTGGACGACGGAACCCATGTGTTGCTGATAAGAATTCTTCGGTCCGGTTGGATCGACTACCTCCTCTGACTAAGTAGACTAGGGGATGGCGACTGCGATGGGAACCATGGGATCTAAGACGCATCATTATTCCCCAACCATCCTTTAAGTTAAAATGGAGAATTTCATAAATTTTAACTTTTAAACTCACATCACGCTACTACGCATTAAGCGATGACTAACCTTAATCGAAAGTTTTTCTCACTTATTGGGAGTGGTAATTAACCACTTTTGAAACCACCAGATCTAAAGTTCTCACCAAATGAGGATGAAATCTTTGGGTAGTGTCTTATCCACAATCTCATATGTCTTTTGAAAATTACACTGACACTTAACTCATACTCTCTTCAATTCAATATTATCGAGAGATCGGTGGTGAATTTTCGGAGCCCTAATCATAAGATTCACCAAGCTTCCAAAACATGTGCAATTCATGTTAGTAGTACAAGGAGTTGTTTGATTACTAGTAGGACTTAGTGAATTCCCTAAATCTAGATTTGATAAATCCTGAGAGGATCAAAATCTGAGAACTATTTGGCACCACAACTATTAAATCTTGTTAAATCTAATAATTTATTTGACTCTTTGTTTTAAATATTTAAGTCCTATAATTTCTTTGGCTCTTGTTAAATCTTTAAATCCATTAAGTCCTATGATTAGTTTTATTTAACAAATCCTGCATTCAATCAACAATATGTCTGAATTTATCAAAATAATAAAATTTAAAATTTCAAAAGCTCTTTTGGTTAGCTAAAACTAGAAGGAAGCCATGAACAAGGGAGGATTCTATGAAGGCCGTGGGGACTGAAAGCTTGAGGATATTAAGTACATAGGTAGAGGATCATCTGTTACAGCAGCCATTAGATTTAACATATATTGAAGTGTAGAATAAATTATCAAGAATGCACTGCAAAGAGTGCCCATCAATTATTCTTTCTGAGTTATATTTCTCAGTTAGGTTTTATTGAGGCAAGAAACCATCTCTTTGTTTCCAATAAGCATTCTTCTTCTTCTTCTTCTTCTTCTTCTTCTTCTTCTTCTTCTTCTTCTTCTTCGTCTTCTTCTTTTTTGATTTTCTCAATATTTAGTTTTATGTTTAGAGTGAAGATTTAGTGAAATATTTGTTCTTGTAGGAGGACTATGGATGTGTGTTTATTTTGAGTTCAAATTTTAATTTGTTAGCTATTCTTTTTGTAGCAATTTTTTATGCTCTCAAAAATTATTTGGGAAATTTACATAAATATCACATAATTCTTATATATATACATATATAATATCTAAAGTTTAATATTTATATGCATATAACACTCAAATCTGTAACATCACATTAAAAATATTACTACCTTTTTAAAAGTGAATATATTTTTTCAAACATAAAAAAGTATTATAAATGCAATATCTTTAAGTGTTAGATATGTAAATACATAAGAATTATGTGGCATGTTTGTAAATCTCTCTAAATCTTTTTGAGCAAAAACTCTTCCTAATAAATTTTAAATAAAAAAATTATATAATTTTGCCTATTGGATCTCTTTTAATTGCACAGTGAATAATTTAAATTGAATCTCATTTAGGATATTTGCATTTAGGTGCTCCTGATTTCTGAAAATCTAAAATCAACAAAATGAAAACTTGAATATTCTTAGAAAACATAAAAGGAATTATTTATTTCAGAGCATAATATGAGATAGATTCGCAGCACACTTTTTAAAGCAGCTTATCATGAAATTGTATTCATATAGAATCATTTACATTCATTTACTTATATACAACAACAACAACAACAAACCTTTATACCACTAAGTGGGGTCGGCTACATGAATCCTTCATCTTCATTGTGTCCTATTATGTGTCAAATTCTCAATTAATTCAAGTATACTTAGGTCATTTTTTATACATCTTAACCAAGTCTTTTTAGGTTTACCTCTACCTTTCTTAACATAAGGCAAATCTAATGCATCTACTCTCCTAATCGGGTCATCAAACGGTCAACACTTTATGTGGCCAAACCATCTAAGGCAACTCTCTCTAATCTTATCTGTCACTGGAGCTACTCCAACTTTTTCCCGAACAAACTCATTTTGCATTTTATCTCTAAGAGTAAAGCCACTCATCCACCTGAGCATCCTCATCTCTGTAACACTTAACTTTGTCTTATGCTTCCCTTTATTATTGGCCAACACGCACCATAAGTCATTTGGGTCTTACCACCATCTTATAAAATTTTCCTCAATTTAAGTGGAACTTTTCTATCACTCAGCCGATGCATTCCTCCACTTCAACCATCCAACTTGAAATCTACTAATAACATCTCCATCTATTTCACCATCATTTTGAACAATAGAACCTAAATATATGAATCGCTCACTCTTATTAACGACTTGTTCACCTAATGTCACAACACTACCACTAGAGCTTCTACAACTAAAATTACACTCCATATATTCAATTTTAGATGTGTACTTAAAACCTTTAGACTCTAATGTTGATCTCCATAATTCAAGTTTTTCTTGGACTCCCTCTCTAGTCTTATCAACAAGAAGAATGTCATCGAAAAGCATACACCAAGATACATCTTCACGTAAATGCTAGTAAGAACATCCATAACTAAAGCAAAAGATAAGGGCTTAAAGTTGATCCTTTATGTAATCCAAGCGAAATAGGAAAATATTTTGTGAATCCTCCTTGTGTTTGGACAGAAGTAATAGCTATACATATCCTTAATTACTTGAATATAACCAATATTAACTCCTTTCTGTTCTAGAACTCTCCAAAGAACATCTCTTGAAACTTTATCATAAGCTTTCTCTAAATCAATAAATATCATATGTAGATACTCCTTACTTTCTCTATACTTCTCCATCAAACCTCTTAACAAATGTATATCATCCATAGTAAATCTATCTGGCATGAAACCAAACTGATTGTGAGAAACTTTTGTATCACATCGTAACCTATGCTCAATTACTCTCTCCCATAATTTTAATGTATGGCACATTAACTTAATTCCTCATAATTTGCACACTCTTGTGCATCACCTTTCTTAAATATAGGAACCAACAAACTCTTTCTCCACTCATCTGACATCTTTTTAGTCTTTAAAATAACATTAAAAAGATTTGTAACCCAAGAAATTCCTTGATCTCCTAAACATTTTCACACTTCTATTGGAATATCATCAGGTCCTATTGCTTTTCCATATTTTATTTTCTTTAAATCTTCTCTAACTTCAGACTTACTAATACGACGATAAAAATAAAATTCTATATTTTTGTTTAGGGTATTAAAGTTGCTAAAATCAATTGTACTTTTAGATCCTTCATTGAAAAGTTTATCAAAATACCTCATCCACCTATTTTCAATATCTTTTCTAAGAAAAACTTTATTATTTTTTTATCCTTAATACACCCTTACTTCTCCTATCTCTTTGGTTGGCTAACTTATATACATCTTTCACCTTCTTTGGTATCTAATTTATTGTATAAATCACTAAAGCTAAATTTTTTTATCATATATTGCTTTCTTAGAATCTTTACACTTTATATCTTTCTCAATTCTCTAAGTTTTTTTAAACCAAATTTTATAACAATGCTTCTTATTTCTTATCTTTTTCACTCGCCTCCACCAACTATTTTTATTAAAAGTTTTACTTTTGATTTTCAAGTACATTTTTTAATATCGTTTCTTTTCCCATAATATTAGCTTTCTTATGAACATCCCAAATATTAAACTCTTTGTCCTTAAAATATTTTTATTTGTGTTATTTAAGTATCTCCATCTAATCCTAGGACAATAATTTGATTTATTTTTTCTCTTATAATCTTAAAAATATTCATTTACTTATATAACAGAATAAATTTAATAAGATCTTAATATCTCATCTTATTCATTTATGATCATAATTAAACTCATAAATAGCTATTAAGCATAATTAAAAGACATTAATGGCTCAACAAAGCTGCCTTGGCAATGTGAAATAATCTCTTTCAACTATCAAACATTGTACACATTTATTTACACAGAAGTTACTATCTATCCTTCTGCAAAAAATAAAATAAAAAATCACTCTTTCCTCTGAAGCTATTAATCCAAATAATTGGTCTAAAATCTAATTGATTATTATTATTATTATACTCCAAAATCCAAATGTGATTAATATCTATTACAAAAAAAAAAAAAAATGAAGATCTGAGCATCAAAATAATGAGCAATTGAACAGAAGAATGGATCTATTCAATCATAACTCACACCTTTGAACCGCAGGCTTGATGGTTAAGGTTTGAGACAAGAGATAATATGCCTTGATCTGTTGCAGAAGACCAATGGAAGTAATCATTTCATCTGCTGAAACAACAAGGGAGCAACTGATTCAGAAGCAGCAGATAGAGCAAAACTGACTGTATAAGAAGGGGACATTTACATACATATTACATAATTCTTACCTCACCTTGGTTGCTGATGAACAACATCTTCATCATGTACACAACCTGGTACAACAGATTCATCTTCAGTCTTATTCTCTCCTGTGCAGCTTTTTTCACATTCCATTGATTCTTGATGATTATTTTCCTGAATCTTAGATAAATCTGAAGGATCAACAGCCTCACCACCCTTATGTTTATTAATGGCTCCTTGGTTTTCATTCATGGATTTGTAATCCAAGTTCAGAGTGGGGATTGTTAAGTTGATACCCTCTTCAAGTCTGGCGGCCATTTCGACATCAACCTTCTCAGTAGAGCTAATGATCTCTGCGCCCATATTTGGAGGATACGGTCCATTTTCGACCGATTGATCGAGCACCCTCGCTCGAAACTTGATCATGGAAGGTGGAATGTTTGAGAACGCCTCCTTGAAGTTTTCCACTACACCCTTGTTGAATGGGTTGTCCTTCTTATCATAGTGGTATCTAAAATTCTCATATGTTGTCTACAAGCATAAAATAACTCATCAAAACAAGCATATTTAATCAAGGTGAAGTTGAATGATAGATAGATGAAGTGCTCTGATTACTTTAAGGGCTAAAAATTCAAATTGATTTCTCATTACATCTAAAGGGCCATTTGGGATCACTTTATTTATATTTATATTTATATTTTATTTTATTTATATTTTGATTTGAAATAAAATACATTTGATTATTATAGTTAGAAAATATATTTCTCATTAATCAACATTTTTAAAAAAATAACATAACAATAACAACAAAAAATACAAAACAAATTTGATCTCGAACCGAATCAAACTGAACGATGAAATCTAAATAATTCACCATTGTTTGAAAATTTATTTTCTAACTTTAATTTATGCGATCAAATGGGTACTTAAATGACTTTCTTTCTTTGCATATTCAAAAAAGAACATTTCATGGAATTACCTGATTTGTGCAGATCATATAAAGATGGAAGACAGTCAGCCCACCAACAAACCAGACAGACAAGAAAGTGTACACCATCAGTATCGCTGAAATAATCTCCCCCACAACCAGCTTTAGAAAAGAGTGATAATTCTTCCTCTCTTGAAGCATATTCACAACAGAAAGAGTGAAGACGTATATGCACAAGAAGGTTGTAGTGGATACAAATAAGAAGAAGAATCTATAGTTTCGCTGCAACCAATAAAAACAAACAAATCAAAATTGAAGAATATAATAAAAACTAACATGTTAGAACTCTTCATGATTTCATTTATGGGCTAAATCCCAAAATGATCTCCCAACTATTTGCAAGTGGCCACTAATTGAATCTGTGACTATACAAAATTGATCCAAAAATGATCCCTCGAAGAGTGAGGATTCATTTAGGGTAGATGTAGCTTTTTCTAAAGATGATTGTAAAGCTGTTGTGAGGACAAAAGCTTTCTTTGAAAGTTGTGGGTGTTATAATTTTTTTAAACATTCAAACCACAGTTTCTAATAGCCACCACATTTTAGCAGCTTTAATTTTTGGAAGCAATTTTTCGCTCCAAAATTTTCTAAAAAACAATCAGAAAACTGATAGCCAAACATAACTGCAGTTGTTTTTTGAAAAGTAAAATAACCAGAATATTATCTCAAATGCACCTTAAATCAAGATCAATTTTGTATGGTTGAGGGACTAAATTGGAGTCAATATTGTACCACTTTGTCTACAAGAGAAACAATTTTGGATCAATTTTGCATAGTCAAGCACTAAATTGGAGCAAGTTGAAACTTTAAAACTAAATTGGACACTTGCAAATAGTAGAAATATTATTTTTGGATTTATTTCTCTCATTTATTGATAAAAACACCGGGATTAAAACATGGTAACTTACCAGTCCAATGCACTGACCAACCCACGGGCAGTGATGATCAAACTTCTGAACACAGTTGTTGCAGATCGAACAATGAGAGGTGCGAGGTGGACGATACAGCAAACAGGTGTCGCAATATTTCACCTTGATGACATAACCATTCACAATAACATCTTTTGTTCTTGGCAATCTCATCTGCGCGGCTCTGCCATTGATCCATTCCATGGAAGGAGTGTTGTAGTCTGATACTTCTGATGATTCTATTGACTGAGCGTTTCTTGGCAAAATTCCTGGATCTCTGCTTGAGGTAAGGAGGAGGAAAGTCAAATCCTGCAGCAGAAACATACGCACACACATATATATATTTTCACTAGAAAGAGCATGGTGTGATCCTATATGAATTAATTGAACCATCGCTTACTGCAATCATGAGGATTATGGTCACAATTAGAACTGGAAGTCCGAGTACAAGGTGATTTACATGAATCAGATCTTCATGCAGCTTCTCTTGATTTCGAATTTTCGAAATTATTTGATAAGAGAATGTTATAATAGGACCAATAATCAAAAACATGGATAGAAATAAGGAAGCCACATCTGGACCAAATATACATCTTCCTCCACAGAAGAATCTCTGCACAAAAAAAAGCAATCGAGGAAGTGTTAAATTTGCATAAAATGCAAACAAAATCATCCTTTGAGCTAAACGAAGACGATCATATTGCAATTAAAATTAAAACGAAGGTAATTGAACAAATTGAAGTCAAAGAGTATCAATATGGTACTAAGAGAGAAGAAGGCATGGAAAATAGTTCTTACATTATCTCCTTTCCAAACTTGATAAACCCGCTTTGATTTTGGCTTCGGCGCCATTTCTTAGACGGCAGAGCAGGCAAAAAAGAAAGGAAGATGAGGAGGCACCCGATTACAGCCTTCAACAACAACAAATAAATTGCTGATGAAAAGCACCAGTGACAGAGATTATGCGCATGAAAAGAAGTAAAAATGGGAAAGATTGGAACTTTTTTTTCGTTTCTTCTGAGCTCTCTCTCTCTCTCTCCCCACACTTTTGCCTTACATCAAATCCACACTGGTGGAGAAAATAGGCAGGGAGAAAAGGAACAGAGAGATTTGTCCTGGTTGGGGCATTTGGACAAACGCCTTCACGACATTCTCAATATCCTACTATTTCCTCGCCGGCGGGAAGGGGGAGATGCTAAATTTGTGATTAGGTCCAAAAAAATAATCAGTAAATTATGATTAGGGTGATGTTAGAATCGATTTAATAATGTAGAGGCGTTAACAGGGACGCACTTAAGGCCTTATCATGGCGGGCTAGGTCATGGAGCCGGCTGAACATTTTAGTGACACGATATGGGTGTCGGGTCTTCGTCTAGTCCAAAATACTACTTAAAAATTCACAAATTTATATTTAAATAAATCAAATTATCTTTTTAAATTAATTTCAAATCATTTTTTTATTTTTTTCTTTGAATATTATAAATATGATTATTTATTATTATTATTAAATAATGCACATTTAATAACTATAAAATTAAGATGTTTAATATATTAATATATAATTAAGAGTTATGTATTTAGTTTCATCTTACTTACATATGTTGCTTAATATCATAATATTTTTTTTCGTACATAAGAAGACATAACGGTAAAAAAAATGCTTTATTAAATTGTTAATCAAATAAAAATTAAAATGAAATTATTATGTTGATGCTTTTACATATTTTAAAAAATTATATCGTAAAATTTAAGGTTTTTTCTTTATAAATTCTAATTTTAAAATGTAAGAATAAATAAATAAACAAGTAAAAGGTGCATCCTGCAATCATTTCTTCCCTTTCCCTCTCCAATAAATTACCAAAAAAATCAATTTCTAAGAAGGATTCCTATCCGTTCCCTCTTTCTATTTCACGTACATTGCAATATTATAATAACAAATATTCTATAATTTGAATAAATTTTATGTTTATTACAACATCACAGTTTAACTCAATCGAAATTCAGTTCAACTTGAACTTTGTCTCTTTCTTGATTTTGATTTTTGAAATTGAAGCTTATCTTAAATTTTTTAGGAATTTAAAAATATATCATATAATTCTTATATATTTATATATTTGATACTCATAAATAACATTTAGTATGCGTTTGAGGGAGCGATATTGACTGTATTTTAGTTACATTCTGATTAAGTTTCGAGAAATCTGTGATGAGAAAGTCGTGTTTTTCAATCTGATCTAACTATTTGTGATATCGGCCATAAAGCTATAATTTGATTTTTATAAAAAAAAAAAAAAAACTGTATATCCATCACAGTTTTTTCACATAACTATTTTTTCTATAGCAGTTCTATTATTATTTTTTCAGATAATTATAACTTCCTCAAATACATCCTAAATCTCTTATTTTATCACTACTTTTTTAAGAAAAAATATATTAATCTTTAAATATTAGATATGTAAATACATAAGAAATTGTGTGATATGTATATAAATGCATTTATCTTTTATGACTAATAGAATTTTGAGTTTGAAAAACCCTAAAATACATCGAATAGATATCAGAATCACCTGTCAAAAGCTGGATTATAAGTTGCAGCAAGTAGATAACCACTGCCTACCAATGGTTTTGGCTAAAGAAGCTTTATTATTATTACTATTATTATTTATAATTCAAAATTTAATGGCTGCATGCTGTTATTATAAATTTCTTCAAATTTTTATAAATTTAATATTTATAATCGGCAATTAATTTTATGCCCATTTTATATTTATATTGATTTTTAGTCAACTTAAAAAATACGAAATAAAGAAAAAATAGAGAGCCACTGCCCTTGTTATATATTGACCACAACAAGTGACTCTCCATTAAAAATATTAAATATTATATATATTATTTCGTGCTAGAAAATCAGTTATGATAGAGTGAAAGTTTACGCCTTAGCCTTGTTATGAAATCCAACACATACACAGGTATTTAAAGAGTGAACAAGAAAACTCTAGAATTTTAACGTGGAAAATCTCGAAAAAAGGGAAAAACTATGGGGCCTAGCCCAGTAAAAATCATCCACTATGTATCTGTTTCAGAGTACAAAATTTTCCGATAACGGATTACGAGTTATATGAGAATGAAACAACATATGTAGTCGCGTTAGGTGGTGCGATTCAGTGGTATGATAATGAGCAGTGAGGACGACCACACGATGAAGGTCATGATGGACCGGCAGAGACGATTAACGGCGAGGATTAGCGGCGGCCGTGGTTGGCATCAGTGGTCACGATTGTACTTGGAGGATCTTCAAGCTTTAGAGCTCTCTCTCCTCTTACTTCTCCTCTATGAGAAATGATGGGTTATTTATGTATTGGAGGAAATCATCTACAAAATCAACCACTCCTCTCTCCATGGATGGCTAATGTTGATTTCCTTGATCATATGATGTATTTTGTGTATTTGAATGCTCAAATGAAGTCGTGAGATCTTGAGCGTTAGATCCGCCGTCGAGACTCGATTGACTATAAACACTCCATGTTTGAGAGTTATTTAGGATTTAACCGACATCCCAAAGTTTTGAGGATGATCTCGATCACCAATTTCAACTTGGATCGCTTTTACCATCAAGATTCGTGCTTAGTAGTATTTTAAGTGTCATATATGTTCTATTTTTGGATGATATTATCTCAATCATCCAAAAAATATATATCAAATACTTGAAAATAGCAAATTCTTCAATGAAATTTGAGAATTTTAACCACATTTTGAGAAACAGATCTTGGAAGCACAAGATTATGACATGAAGGCGAATGACGAGTCTGTGTAGGTATCTTGATTTCGAGATTACGGACCCATTTGATGAGCGCTGAGTGCTCATGGGCGTTGCATGCGGGCGCTTACACGCCCATGGCGCCATGAACCTCCTGACTTCCGCGATCACATCGCAGGCGCGCGAGAGCGAGCCATGGCGCATCACACGCGGTGCAAGTCGCAGCCCAGCTGGGGTCAAAGCGACTTCTCGGTGGGTCAGCGTCACGAAGTCGCGGTCAAAGGTGCACGGGTGATGGAGGTTGTGGTGTTGAGGAGGCGAATGCCGCCAGCCTCGGGTCATGAGCAGACCTTGAAGCGGTCAGCTGACGAGTTGAAGCGGCGCGAGCGTGCAGCGTCTGATTCTGTGCAACGTTCGTTTTCTCCCGTTTTGAGCAATTTTGGGCGGTTTTTGACGATATTTGGCAATTTTGACCTTTGCCTCTAGTCTAAAACTCTTAGGCTGAGGAGAAGGCACCTTCTTCTTCTTGAGAGAAGGTCATTTGGAGGCGATCAGGTCCGTAGTTCATGCAGTAAAACCAGGTTTTCCCTCGAAGAGGTGTTAATGGGACTGGTTCAAAGGCGTCGAGGCGTAGTTTATCGGAGTTCCAGTTTTCCTTGAAGAGGTCAACGACCTTGTCGGACCGATCGGGCAAGATCAAGACCCGTAGTTCATATGAGCTCCGTTTTCCCTCGAAAGAGGTGTCATCTAATCTCGGACCGATTGGGTTTGGAGGCGATCAAGGCGTGGTTCATGTGAGCTCGATTTTCCCTCGAAAGAGGTGTCAACTAACCTCATCGGACCGGGTTTGACGTGATCAAGAAGACGATAACGGAGACGAGGTTGTGGCGATGCGGCGATAGTGGTCGTAAGCAGTGGTCTGCGATGACCTCTGACGGTGGTCAGCGATAACCAGCGACGAAGTGGTAATACGAGAGATATCGGATGGCGACGGCGAGAGAGTAGCGATAACCGGCAACAGTAGTCAGCGATGCCAGCAGTAATCAGCATGTCGCCGGCAAAATGGTTAGCAGCCGAGTGGTCAGCAATAATAATAGCGCAATAGTTAACAGTGGTGACCAGTAGTGGCGTGGATAGCCGTGATAATCGTGATGATAATTGGTAGACCGGTGAAATTCATGATAGTGATGCGATGGGCTGGTAGCCAGCTGATGGTTAGCAAAGTGGTGCCGACCAGCAACAATAATCGCATGCAGCGGCCGTCGATGCGGGGGATAATACGGATGATGTGATCAGCGAAAATTATCAGCGATGGGCGGTGGTTAACGGCTGGGGGAATGCGATGAATGCAGCGCAGTATCGATATTATATGCGTCGATGAAATGATTGGGGATGGTGCAATGGTAGTAGTGGATAAGCGATAATTGAGGTAGTAATAAACGCATGGCGAACGGTGGCCATCAAGTTAGCGACGGGGATGGTCTGCAGCGACACATGAGCGGAAGCGGCCACGGAATGAACCGGCAGCGATTGGTAGTGATCGAAAAAAATTAATTGATGGTCGGCCCGGTGGCCAGTTGGCGGCCGACGGGGTGGTCAGCGGCAATGCGATAGTAGTCGCATGCGGCCACATCGGTAGTCGGCGGGGATGACCGACGACGATAAGGATTTTTGACCTATCTGAGGTTGTTTGTTAGAGTGTGACTTGATGACGTTAACCCGATGACGTTAACCTGTGTGGAAGAGGTTGCATTGAATCCGCTGAGGATTTTGACCTATCCTAGATTGTTTGTCAGAGTGTTTGCTCATGTGTAACGTTAACGCATGGAAGAGGTTGAATTTCAACTGAGGATTTTGACCCATCCATGTTTTGTGAGTGTTACTCGATGATGTTAACCTGTATGAAAGAGATTGAATCTGCCGAGGATTTTTTGATTATTTGTGAGGTGTTACGATGGCGTTAACCATGGAAGAGGTCTTGGGAAGTCTACCAAGGACCTTTTGATCTATCCTAGGTTATTTGTCAGAGTGTTTGCTCAATGATGTTAACCTGTATGGAAGAGGTTGAATTGAACTCCGAGAATTTTGACCCATCCGAGGTTGTTTGTCGAGTGTTACCCAATGACGCGTTAACATGTGTGGAAGAGGTTGAATTGAATTTTTGACCCATCGAGGTTGTTTGTGAGAGTGTTACCCATGGCGTTAACGTATGGAAGTGGTTGAATTTTTGAGAATTTTGACCTATCCGGAGTTGTTTGTCAAAGTATTACTGATAACGCAACTGTATGGAAGAGGTTGAATTGAATCCGAGAATTTTGACCTATCCGATGTTGTTTGTCGGTGTTACCCGATAACGTTAACGTATGGATGAGATCAATTGAATCCGGATTTTTTATCCGGGTTGTTTTCAAAGTTTTACTTGATACGTTAACCTATGGAAGAGGTTGAATTGAATCCGTGAGAATTTTGACATATCCGGGTTGTTTGTCGGTGTTACCCGATGGCGCGTTAACTGTATGGATGAGGTCGAATTGAATCCGCGAATTTTGACCCATCCAGGTTGTTTGTCAAAGTATTGCTTGATGGCGTTAACGTATGGAAGAGGTCATCGAAACTACGTTTGTGGTTGTAGCAAAGTTGCTCTTTAACCTTGATCTTTTCATTGGTATTGCGATTTCTAACTTATATTCAATTAGATATCCGAGAATATTTATTTGGATAATCTTTTAAGATTAAGAGTTGCCCCTAGTTTTCGACAAAATCGAAGGAGTTTGATGAATCTTCATTCTTACGCTCTCCTTAAAAGCTTGAAATGCTCCACCTCGAAGGTGGTTTTGATCTTGTTGGGACACTTGATCGACATACAAGATGAAATAATGAGAATCAGTTTCCCATAGACGGCGCCAAAATGTTGCGTGCTAGAAAACCAGTTGTGGTAGAGTGAAGTTTACGCCTTAGCCTTGTTATGAAATCCAAAGCACACGTATTTAAAGAGTGAACAAGAAAACTGCAATTTTAATGTGAAAAATCTCAAAAGAGGGAAAACCAACTGTGGCTAGCAGAAAATCATCCACTATGTATCTGTTTGAGTACAAAATCTTCCCGATAACGAGATTACAGGATTGCATATGAGAAGGAACAACAACTATGTAGTCAATTCGTGGTAGCAGTTGGTAGTGAGCGATGATGATGACAACGAGGACATCGACGATGATGGTCAGATGATGGAGACCAGAGATTCGGCGACGGAGGAACGGCCGGCGGTGGTTGACGACCGTCAGTGGTGGCGATTGTGTTTGGAGGATCTTCTTTGAGCTTTATCTCTTGCTCCTCCCCTCATATGAGGAATGAGTATTTATAGATTGGAAGAGTGGCGTCTCACGTAAATAAATGCAAAATCCTCCCTCTCCATGACTCATCGATTTCACGATCATATGATATATTTTTTGTATTTGAATGCTCAAATGAAGTCGAATTATGAGATCTTGCTCGTTAGATCCGCTCGAGCCGATTTGACTATAAACACTCCATGTTTGAGAGTTATTTAGGGATTTAATTGACATCCTAAAATTTCCAAGGATATTTTAAGTGTATCAGATTTCAACTTGGATCACTTTTAGCATAAAGATTCGTGCTTCGACTAATAGTATTTTAAATATTATATATATATATATAGTATAATAGTAATATCATACCCAAAAATAATAATTTAATATGGCATAAAAATTAAATAATAATAAAAATAAAAATAAAATATTCGCAAGGTAAAAATAGTGCGGGCCGGCTTAATTATGGGGCACCAACTGGCGGGTAGTGAGCAACCACGACGTGGTAAGTGGTTTGCATGCAAGAGGAGAACAATAATTAATTTAATATAACTATATTTTTTAATAAAAATAATAATTGGTCAAAAATGTTTAATCAAAACGCTTGATACGATGAAAGTAAATAATTGATCACCGTCCATCTTGCATCCTGATTCGTGCTTGATGCAAAAAAAATGAACGGTTCATGATCTTTCTCTAGCATGGAAAATTTTCTTGATGAAGAATATAGGCTATTGAATATTATATATATATATATATGCAAAAAAATATACGAAATATAAAATATATTATATTCAATATTATATGATGAAATTTAATTACAACTTAAAATAAGATCTAATTGAGGAAAATGGAATTGAGAGAAGAGAACATTGAGTTAAGCAATAGTATCTTTAAAATGTGTTCAAAAGATATTTGATGGGACTGTTCATAAGGAGAAGTCCAAACAAGATAGAGAAGAGAGAGAGAGATTGAGAGAGAGTGAGAGAGAGAGAGAGCGAGGGGAGAGGAGAGTTCTAAAATGCAACATAAAGGATGGGTGATTAAATAAAAATACAACAAAAAAAGAGAAGCAATCATGTAATGAGCTTAACAATGGCCACTCTATTGCGAAGGCTAATAGAGTTCATCATGTGAGGATGATAAGTTATTTTGTGAGATAATATTTTCTTTCTTATTGGTTTATTTCACTTAATAGGATTGATTTTTTAAGTTCATCAAATGAATTTGATAGATGGGCTCTATAGCTAAGTAGGATATAAATCCTTAGGCAATTTATAGTTTAGGTGGTTCCTAATGCCTTTTATGTTAAATATGTTTCGAGTTATAATAAGCAAAGGTCGAGTTTGAAGTTTGAAGACTTCTAAAGCTTAGTCCAGGTCGATACAATGATTTGATCATCAAATGTTTATTAAAAGCCATATGGTAAAAAAAAGCTTTATAAGAGGTACAAAAAAAGTCTTATAAATTGAAAATTTAAAATCAATTATTGAATCATCCAAATAATAGTTTTAACAAGTTTATAATTGAAGTAATTGTTTGATGAGACAAACCTAAAGATAATAAGATTGATTTGATTTGAATTTTGATGGACTTAAATTGAGCACTCATAAATAATGTCGGAAACTTCTAAGAGCTAATTTGAGATTGAAATGTCCATTGAATTTTGTGTGTTTATGAAGAAGCAGAAGCATCACATTGAGAAGAAGATCAGAAGCCTAAAATCATTATATCATTAAGGAACTAAATTGTTTAAAAGTATTAAGATTTGAGGGAATCAATTTTGACTATTTGATATAGTGTCATAGTATATGGTTAAATTTATTAGAATATCCCTTTCAAAAATATATAAATAGATTGTCAACAATTGTCACTAATAACACTCAGGTTGACAACAATTGTCATCAATAAGGTTTATATCATTTATCCCAAATAAAGTCAAGGCACATTGACACTCATCATTGTCAATATGGTTCATATGTCATAGCCAATAATATCTCTATTCATCACTAATAAAGTTGACTAATGCATCACCCACAAGTCTAACATATAATGGATTTATTTCGACTATATTAGGCCTCTTGAGTTTTTTTTTCTTCTCAAAATTTTAACTTAAAAAATCCTTTAATCACCTATCAGAAGCTCATAACTTATTTTGTTTGTGTCTTAGTTAAGATTTTTATTTAGCATTAATAAATTCCTCTTTATCATAGTAAAAATTCTAGCATAAAATAATATTATAAAATTATCTTTTCATAAAAAAAAAATTTGATATAATTTTTTAATGATGAGAATTAAGTTTGATTAAGTGTTTTTAAGGCTCTATTGCACAAAGCTCCTATGTCTAATTTTGAGTGATTGTCTTATCCTCTTGATGGCATAGCATTCTCTGACCAATTCAAATTGAATCTCTCTACATTAAATCATATCATCCAATTAATCCTACCAAAAGGGAGCATGATAGATTAAGATAATAAAAAAAAAATTGCATTGACTTTTCAAAAACTAAAAATAAAAATAAAAATTAGAATAATGGACAAAAATTAATGTTGAAGTTTGTTATAAATAACTTGGAATTTATGATAAGGACATTTCTACACATAGGTTTCATTATTATTTTTGTTCCTATTATAGATTCTAAAGTTTTAATTATTTATTCTAAATTTTGTAATTAAATCAAATACAATTTGGACAAAATAAAAAATAGCTAAAATTTTGTATTCAATAATATATTGTCATAAACTTTTGTTTAATTACTAGATAACTAAAAGATGTAAAGATTCATAAAAAAATTAAATCCGCAATACATAAAACAAAAAAACAAAAAAACTTTTCTCTCCTCTAGGCTCATTTGGTTACTCAACACAAAAGTCAAAATTTAAGACACATTTTTAGTAATTTTGAATACAAGATTAAAATCTTAATGCAATGTCTCATTTCATCAAAGTTTTCTATACATAGAAATATTTTAAATCTAATTTTATTCATTTGTTGCTCCAAGAATTTCTATATTTTATTGTAATATCTTTTCGCTATGAATCCTATCAATCTTAAGAATCAAGATGCTAACAAATGATCAATTTATTCGATGTTTGCGACCTAGCACTTGATGATTTTCAAGTCCTCCATGTGAAACACTATTAGTTTCGAACAAATTGCTTATGAATATATAGCACGATGTTATCCACCTCAGCATTGCCTTAAGCCAAGATGTTATATTTATGCATAAACTACTTATAGATACTCGATTAAAATTGAATTCAAGTACTTGTAATTCTATATCTTTTAGAGACTGAAAGGTCAAAAACAAGCGCACTTTATAGCCTGTAATTCGGACCTTAAGATAGTTCATGCATCCTTCTTCTCTACATTGGATATATAGATTGATAAGTTGAACTACTTAAAATCTATGTATCTTGTTTTCTCTTCATCTCCCACTCTATTTTTCTAATGGTCAGATCTTCTCTATCATAAAATAAATTAGCTCTGACCACTTCCTATCATCCACACTTCATGAGAGATTTTGAAGGTGATTTTAAATTTTAAAATTAATATTTGTTTTTATAATATATATTTTAAATTAGAGCAATTATGTGAACCTTAAATGAGAATTATCTGTATTAAGGTCAAGTCCTAAAATATATGGGTTGGGCTTCTATTCTTAACTAAATCGTGAAATGGCCTATTAGTGAAAAATGGCCCGAATCTAACTTAGCTTGGTGAGTATGTCAGCTGGGCTTTAGATTTCAGCTACAAGCACTTTCTAAGTATGATCGAGCCCTGGCCCATTTAGCAATCTCTCTCTCTCTCTCTCTAATCTTTATCTCAAATTTTATGAATTAAGACTTAGATAAAGCATTCAATGCTAAAATTTGAACCTAAATTATAATTTTTTTTCATTTTGCATTAGATCTTAGTGCTACGTTTTTAAAATAATATTTAAGTTTTGTATAACTATAAATCTTTAAAGATAAGAATACCACATATATAATAATTTTATTCACAATGGTTAAAAGCTATTATTTTTATAATAATAATAATAATAATAAAATTGATGCTCATTTAATTAAGGAGAAAAAAAGGCTATTGTTATGAATTGCTTTAGAGTTCTCATCATGCTATCACTCTAGTGATGCTTTTGGCTTTCATAGCAAGTTACCAAGCTCCCTCTTGCTACATGCAGGGCCGAATCAACCTCAGTTTTTAGGAGGAATAAATTTATATTTTAGAATAAAAATGAAAAGTAAAAAAAATTTAGAGAGGGCAAATAACAAATTTGATATTTCATATAAGAGAAATAATAAAGTTCAGGCCCCTCACTCGCGAGTTTAGCTCAACTTATTTACATTTATATTATCAGATAAATATAAAGATCTGAAATGTCATTAAAAAATTTATTTTATCAAATAGATATTTTAAGGCAATTTTTTTAAATTAAGTATGGTTAGAAGCTTAATTAGGTAATTAAGTATTAATAAAAAAAATTTAAGAATAGGTATAAATTAGTCCATTAATGACGTCGGGTTAGATGTGGCGCATCTAAAAGATAGTGGTCATGTATTAATTGTGGTGGCTTGATTACACCAGGTCGACAACCAATTCACGTGGAGTCATGATTAAATAGGCTGATTACGGGGACTTATTAGGCGGCGGCCCTATATTAATTGCGGCTTCTTTGCTCGATTCTAAGTTTCTTCATGGCCAAAACTCCTCGAGCCGGTCTCGGGCAGTGCGTAGTCGACCACGCATTCGCGTCTTCGATAGAAACTTCTTTTTTTTCCCGGCGCTTTGACGTTTGGACGACTTCCTCTCTCATTTACCGTCAGTAAACTTTAGCTTTGGCGATTCCTCAGACTCCATTTCATTTGAGGAAAATTCCTTTGGATTCTACATTTTTTAGCGCGCCTTCGTTCTTAGTAACACATTAAATCACTTTATTTATCAAATTATTTAGGTGTTAAGTAAATAAAAGTTATTAATTAGGTATCGGTTAATATAAATTTTCATTATTCATATAACTTATTTTGCAAGAATGAATAGAGAATTTGTTTATTCTATTCTATGGAAGGCGGCGTATCGATGAGCAATTCGGTTATGTTGGAGGTTGAAATCGCTTAATGTTCAACGCGTCACATCACCTTGTGGAATTGAAGCAAGCGAATTATGAAGCTTGCACATTGATCCAGGCGCCACATCACTCTAACGATTATCCAGGTAGATTGTAGCGTAATATCGGCGATGGCGTTTCGAAGTTACACTTGCCAAGCTTCCGATCTTGGTGTTGCATGTCGTGGAAGATGTTAATATTGCCACATCGGTGATCAGTAAGGTTAGTATAATCACATATACGCTTTCATCGCCTGGCGCTCGGATACAACGCGGCTTTGATGGGTTGATTCCAGATATATCGTATCAAAATTTATCGATTATACTTGTAATAATTAATATGATAATTTGTTGCTCAACTTATAAGTTATGTGGCGGTGGCGATCATATCATTGGATGAACCGTATGTACCTCAAAGTCTTTGCATGAAGATGAGTATCGGTATGAGTGGCTAAGTAGTGAGTCCGGCGGATATTAGTGATGATGACGGTTAGAAATATAAGAATATAATCTACTTCAATCAATCATTTTAATATTGGCGGTGAGAGTCATATTTGTCCACAAAGTATGTCGGATGTGTAAAACTACGAGGCGTGGGACAACGATGTTTACTTGACGGCCCATCCGGCGCCATAAAAGATGAAATTGAAATTCCAAATGACCTTGTCGAGAAGGTATGTGTTTTCAAAGCGGAGTTTGCAATTTGCTATTGTTAGGCGTAGTAAATAATATTCAATTTTGAGCAGTTACCTCTAACCGTAAGAACTACACGGTTGTATGTGTACAGTAGTCCAGAAGGCCTGTAATTTCATTGCTTGATGAGCAATTAGGGGTGCTTGGAGAATATCGCGAGTTGGTGAAAATCAATAATGTCAATCGGTAGTGCATGTCATCGATGGTGTAGTTCAAAATTCATAGCGTCATCCCGTCATGATCGGTGATCTTGATCTAGAGATTATAGGTAGAATGGAGTCAAATTGTTAAAGTTTAGTATATGAAAGTATGGGATGCAAGGCAATAAAAGCAATATATTCTGGAAGAGTCCCATAGGACTCGGCCTTATGGAATCGGTTGTAGTACTTTACGATACTGATCTACGAATTCAATCTACCACTACATTTAAGATTTTGGGCTTTTGGGCTTTTGGACCTTTGGGATGGAGTTCGCGACCATTGAGGAGCTGACGGTACTTTTGTTGGGCAAGTATCATGGTATATTATTATTAGAAGGGAATCGGCAATAATGGGTTGTTTCCTAGCTTTTCTATTGTGGAATCGAGAATGTTGATTCATGATTGTGGTTCTTCTTTGCGTGATGTGTTGCCGTAGTGTCTAGACGTGATTTGCATAATATTTGATAAATATCTTTCTTACGTGGATGCAAAGAGATTTTTTAGGCGCTCATGCGGCATTGTTTCGCATTTGCGTGAAAATTTTAAAAGGTCGCGGAGATTGGTGATGTTGAGTTTCTATGCCAAAAGATGTATGGCGTAACACCGATGATATTCGTCAGTTCAACCGCGTTTAATGTTAGATAAAAATGTTAAAGAAGAAGCGTAATTGGGTTGTAGCGTGACCCATAAAATGGTCCCTTGCACGATGGTGGTATGCGTTATGGGACAATGACGAATACATCCGAGTGTTTTAATGGTGTAAAGCGTGGTTTTATCGATTCGCTTTAATCACTACTATCTATTACAACTTAATAGTCTTGTTCATGAAACGATTATCCACTACTACTCAGCAAGAGGAAGTCAGCTTATTTATTTATACTCATAAGATCTCCACACTATTATAGCGTACTGAAAAGGAGGCTAGGGATTTCCCTGAACCTGTAAATATCAACCCACGTGAGATGCATTTTTGGCCTCCGATCATTCGAGTTGATTTGCTAAATAATGGCTATGTGATTGTAATTGTGGCGAGCATCATATATCATTGTCCATGCCCACATGTGATTCTTTGCATTGGGATTTCGACGGTTGAACCATCTCGCGTGTGTGTCACGCGATTACACTCTACATGTATAGGCGACATACATAAATGAATTTCATACTTTACCGGATCGTTGATTGTCCATCTATCAGAGCATGGATTAATCCGCGTTGCGACCACTAACTTTCACGAAGGTCGGTAGACCTCGCTGAAATAGATTTAGAAACACAATGGATGAAAATGTAGGTACCCGGTAATTTGTAGCATATGTACTACATGTCATCGCCATAATATTAATGGTCGACATTTTCCAATAGATAATGCTTATCTTTCTCTTCCGGTTGCTGATCTACTTAGATTTTACAATATTTATTATATTTTGCGATTCTTTTCGACAGTGTTGATGGCGAGGGCACCGCTTGTCGGTGACATAGCCTTGCAGCTATCATCGCGTGATCATCCCCACTCCCCAAGACACACCCAGGGTGGTGCGCACGACTTGGAGGAAGACGGTTGTGGTTTAGGGTTTAGACGATACTTTTGTGTCGATCTTACGTTTTATTTATCTGTTTATTCTTAAGAGTCTTGTAGCTTAAATTTGGTTATGTCATAATGAACTTCTTATTATTTATTAATTTAAAATGAATTGGTTAACTTCATATGAAAATGGACATACTTTTCGATTATTGTAGTCTCTTGGTTGTTCAATTCATCTTTATTGTGGGGCATTGAGCTCAATGGTTGATGGACACCTATTTATCAAATAGACAATTGTACATATTATTTCAACTCATAATGTATTTAATAAACCTATATTATTCAACAAATATCTTACCTGCTCAAGAATGGTCTTTTTATAACGTTTGGCCAGCACATTTATTGAGGTGTTAGTATTGAGATAAGATGCTATGTCACTCTTTGCTAAAATATATAGGCATGATCACTTAAAATATGCATTTTAAAATTCAATCGATATGATTATATGAAGCATCTTATTTTTTATTCCACAATAAAAAATAATAAACATTATTAAAACATCCATTCTGAAGTTGAGTAGAAATCAATAGAGATGCCTTTTACATTAACAAAAAAAAAAAAATGAAACGATTTCCCGCTTTATTTTGTTACTTATTTCGCATCTTAAAAAAATTTAACGGTAGGCCGCGATTAATTCTGATATCAAGCGCCCAATTAGTAGTATGACTTTTGCCGTCATGGTAGCGGCTAATTTCACTTGCACATACCATCGGAGCAGATGTGCGTGTTCACTAATTTGGCATTACCTATTCTTAAATTTTTTTTAATACTTAATTATCTAATTAAACTTCTAACCATACTTAATTTAAAAAAATTGTCATATTTTAATCTAAATTTTAAATTAAAAACTATATAGCTTTTATCTATAAAATTAATTTTAAAATTTTGAGTCACAATATTTTCTTTTAAATTTAATCATAATATAAAAAAAATTAAAGATATTCATATAAAACAGAGATGATACTAAATTGTAATATATTTTCTTTAAAACACATGATTAAATTTTGAGTCACAATATTTTCTTTTAAATTTAATCATAATATTTATAAAAGCATCATATTAGTTTTGATATGAGGGCTCATTCGGGATCTCTGTGAAATTAACTCAGGGTTAGTGTAAGATAAAAATTTAATTTAAAAAATTTATAATAAGATTTTTTTTTAATATAAACTTATCACAGATTTTTTTTTTAACATTTAAATACTTCTGGTAAATATTCGAAAAATAAAATCACGTAAAACTTTCTCAAATATACTATAAATGTAATACATATTTTTACTGATTAATAATTTATTATATTATATTTGAATTAAATTTAACAATTTTATAATTAATCATAGTTAAATATGGGTTAGAACTTAGAATTCAATTTCTCTCCTAAGTTTTTTAAAAAAAAACTACTAACAGAAAATTTTCAAGGAACGACGTGTTCTAGCCAATCACACACTGCCACGTGTACTTGTCCACGCAACTAACTCATAGTTGGATTTATTTCATTGCATCGCGGACCGTATCTGCGCAACACGAGGAAGGCAAGAAATCCAATTACAGGGGTAATGTCGTAATTTATTTATCTCACAGGCCCATTAGTAATCGGCCCTTCCGATCTACGCTTAATCGCCTGTTTGGATCAACGGCTGGATTTATGCTGAGAGATACATCAACGGTAAGGATGACAGGAGTACACCGTGTCCGTTTCCTCTCTCCTTGCCAGCTTTTTTGTTGACCCCGGAACAATCGTCGCTGCTTCCGGCTTCCCTTTCTCATCTGTTTCCCTCTCTCTTCTTCAGCTATAAATACCCTTTCCTAATCGAGAGAGATAGCTTGCTTCGCCGTTGTAGTCGGCGGAGAAGAAACCGTTGATTGAGTGAGGATAGGAATAGAGAAGGGGAGGAAAGATGTGCGGGATCTTTGCGTACCTGAACTACAATGTTGCGAGGGAGAGGCGATACATCATGGAGGTCCTGTTCAACGGGCTGAGACGACTCGAATACCGCGGGTATGACTCGTCGGGAATCGCGATCGACAACGATCTTTCATTTGCTGCGGGGGAGGGCGAGAGGCCCTACACCTCCGCGTTACCGCTGGTTTTCCGGCAGGAGGGAAAGATCGAGTCGCTCGTCAGATCTGTTTACTCAGGTGAGCATCCATAAGTTCTGATGTGCTGTTTTAGTTGCAATGCAAGTTTACTTCAGCTATTTTGGTTCGGTTTCGTGTGTGTCAACTGTTTTTTTTTTTTTTTTGGTTTTATGACAATTCTCTGAGAACCATAGTGAGGGTAGAATTGGGGGTTTCTTGCTGATGATTTTGGTCATTTATTTGGAATGTATTGTGGAAATGCTTTAAGTAGAGTTGGACTTCTTCTTTTTGATGTATGCATGGTTCAAAATGTGGCCTGGAGAGCCTAAGAATCTTATTTCGCATCGTATTCTGTTGTGGGCGAAAGAATCGGGTCCACTGACTAAGAAATTGGAGAGATGCGGTACTTACATGAAGTTAAGAGGGGATGGATCGCTCTTTTGTGACTTCTATGAAACTTTTATGTGCAAGTGTAGTTACAAATTTTATGTCGGAGTTAAGCAGGATCGTGAATGGCTGCACGCATAACGATTATTATACCTATTTAGATTAACCGCTTTGCAGTTTGTGTTAAGAAACTTATAAAATTCCTAAGAGAATATGTTAACAGGAATAAAACTAGTGCAATTCTGCAATAGCTGTTTCTAAGAAGCATAACGCTGCTAAGATAGTTAAACTGACCAATTGAGCTTTCTACTTAGTTGCGATAAAGCATCTCCTCTCATAGTTCCTTCTTGTGGGCTTGTAAGCTTCTCTTGGCTGTTTGGTTGGGAAAAATGATCTCTCAGTGTTATCCCTTAACTTGTTTCACCTCAATTTGTATCTAAGTTTTACTTTGTTTAATATAGGTCATTTATCTTCATCAACTTTTAAAGTTTCTCTATTCAAAAAATTTTACTAGGTTTGCTCTGTTATGATTCTTTTTTTAAGTCATTTAACTTTTACCTCTCCTTGCTTATCCCCTTTTCAAAACCCCCTCAAAAAAGTGATGGTGGTCAACAACAACAAAATGCCTACCCCTCCTCAGTCATTGCTCAACTGTCTAGGCATCTCTAGAAAGAGGAAGAGGGTTTGAACTTATTTACATCAAACACTAGATAAAACACTGAAACAGGAACACTGGGAACTTAGGTGGCCTGTGAACATTTGAGGAAACCAAAAAATGATGATATCAGTACCACTACAATGTGATATTCATAACAGAAAATATCAAAAGATATATGTAGACCTTTTAGAAAAGGCAATTCCATCTTTGTATTCAACTAAACACCTATATAAGAATTATAAAAATTGTGAAACTTAATGAAAATTTGGTACAATAATTTAACTAAATTCCATCCCTTAATCGAGGGAGCTAGATGTGTTTTAATTAATTTTTTTTTGCATGAAACCATTGTTTGAAATATTTTCAAACCTTTTGATTAACAACAATTTCAGGAGGTTTATTTTTCATTTATCTGGTTAGTATTTATTTTGTAAGATTCATTGACCATGTGTGAATACATTACAACTTATACTTAGTTCTTCATTCTTCATAAAATATGAAGTTCCATAAAAATAGCTATTGTGGGTTGATCCATTGCTACACATGTATCTGTAACTAGAGGTTGTCATTAGTATTTGTTTTAATTATGGAATTGTTTTTATGGTTTAATCTTACCAATTTGTCTTGAAGGGTCTTCACCCATATTTTGCACTGTAATTTATGCAATTAGAAATTTATTTCTAGGATTTTGATTTCACTAATCTCAATTAAATTACTAACTTATGTAAACTTGCATTTTCGAACGTAAGAAATAGAAATCAAATTATGCTTGGTTCCTGGAGGTTTAGAAGCATATTCTTGTGATTTATTTTCCATCTTGACTATCACATTTTATATGTGTATATATAGTATTTTTTTATAAATTGATGAATCAGTACCTATTTAACCAATCAACTCTGCTGTTTCTTTCAAATTGTTGTGATAAGCACAGTGTTAATGATGATAATCACGTCTCTTATTTTTATTGAAGTAGTTTTATACATAGGAGTTAGAGTGGGCATTTTACTGTAGTTTTAGTTGAGGTTTTGTTCTGTTAGTAGTCTTGTCACATCTTAACTACGGGGCTAGGGTTGTGGCATTGTATGACAATTTTTGTTATGTTTTGTTGTTTAATGCTTCTTCACTAGAGAAGACAAGACTACTAACAGTTGGATTACATCAAGGATCAACTTTAAGCCCTTATCTTTTTACTTTAGTTATGGATGTTCTTACTAGGCATTTACAGGAAGATGTACCTTGGTGTATGCTTTTTTCTAATGACATTCTTCTTGTTGATAAGACTAGAGAGGGAGTCCAAGAGAAACTTGAATTATCGAGGTCAATTTTAGAGTCTAAAGGTTTTCGTTTAAGTAGATCTGAATATATGGAGTATAATTTTAGTTGTAGAAGTTAGTGGTAGTGTAGTGACATTAAATGACACGTCATTAATAAGAGTGGCGATTCAAATATTTAGGCTCTATTGTTGAAATGATGGTGACATAGATGGAGATGTTATTAGTAGAATTCAAGTTGGATGGTCAAGTGGAGGAATGCATCGGCCTATTGTGTGATAGAAAAGTTTAAACTTAAGGAAAATTTTATAAGATGGTGGTAAGACACGCAATGACTTATGGTGCAGAATGTTGGATAAAGAAGCATAAGTAGTTAAGTGTTATAGAGATGAGGATGCTTAGGTGGATGAGTGGCTTTACTCTTAGAGATAAAATGCTAAATGAGTATGTTGGAAAAAAGTTGGAGTAAAATTGGCGATAAGATTAGAGAGAGTCGCCTTAGATGGTTTGGCCACATAAAATGTCGTCCATGAGTTAGAGAATAGATGCATTAGATTTCTTATGTTAAGAAAGGTAGTAGACCTAAAAAAACTTGGTTAAGATGTATAAAAAATGACCTTAGTATACTTGAATTAAATGAGAATTTGACACATAATAGGACACAATGGAGACGAAGAATTCATGTAGCCGACCCCACTTAGTGGGATAAAGGCTTGTTGTTGTTGTTGTTGGTATGCTTCTTCACTAAGTGGCTTTTTTTATCTATAGTATTTTAATGCCTTTGTAATAAGGTAAACTATAGAGAGATTTTTACTTATTTTACAACCCTAAGCTATCCACTTCTCATAGCAATATTATTAGACTTGATGGGTGGCGCATTCCTTTTTTTAGGGGCCGTAAACATTTGGGTGGTTTTTAAGATTTATTTATTTATTTCTTATTTTTTTCTCAAGGTTCTGTTTTTGCACACCTTAGGTAGGATATTATAATTTTTGTTCTTGGAATTTACTGGTAAGGGTCGGCCTAATCACCTACTTTAACAAAGTGTTGAAATAAAGGTGAACAATTGGCTAGCTAATAGTCATTCTTGCATAGGAAGAGGTATCATGATGATAGAAAACTTTATGCCTATGAGATTTTATTGCATAGGTTATTATGCGTTATAGGGTAACACTTTTTACATTTTTCACGGGGTTCTTGAAGACTCAATTGGATAGTTTAAAGATTATGGTCTTTTTCTTTTCTCTATTCTGAAAGACTTTGTGGATTCTTATTGATAATTATCGGTAGAGGCCTTCTAAGAGATGCTTCATGAATTTATCTTTTTTTTTTTTTGGCTTTTGTAGAGGTGGATGCTATGGAGTTAGACTTAGAGAAGTCATTTACGGTTCATGCTGGGATTGCCCATACAAGATGGGCTACTCATGGTGTACCTTCACCAAGGAACAGCCATCCGCAATCATCAGGTGCATGGGATGAGTTCTTGGTTGTTCATAATGGCATTATCACAAATTATGAGGTTTGTTAATTGTTTATCTTTGTAATATTTCAGCTCAATCCATAAGGTAGTTAATGACCTGAATATTCGGCACTGCTTTTGTTTTCTTAAAAAGGTTTTGAAGGAGACATTAATTCGACATGGTTTTACCTTCGAATCAGATACTGATACTGAAGTTATACCTAAGCTTGCCAAATTTGTTTTTGATCAAGCCCGTGAAGGTAGTTTCATAGTTTGCATTTATTTTAAAATTTTGATTATGTTTCATGCAATATTTTTGAATTCTTTTATCCTGAGAAAAATTATTTGATTATTTTTAGAAATGTGTTGTACTCATAACAGCGTTATTTTTCTCTTTTACTGAGTTATCACGCCCGACTTATGTGCTATCAAGTTTTTAATGTGCTGGCATATCCTGCATCTTTCTGTGTTGCAGGAGATCAGGCTGTCACTTTCAGTCAAGTCGTCATAGAAGTTATCAGGCAGCTTGAAGGAGCATATGCACTTATATTTAAAAGTTCACACTATCCGAATGAGCTGATTGCATGCAGGCGCGGTAGCACCTTAATTCTAGGTGTGAAGGTATGTTTTGGTGTCATATGGTTTAGAAATAGTGAACGTGATCTGTCTTATGCACTTCAAATGTTCTCCATTGATTATCTAAGTAATTCTTTGCTATGGTAGCTTATGTGCCTGTTCTTCTAGGTGGTGTCAACCCATAGTTTTGATCTTTATTTTCTAACATGAACTTATTTTGTTTTAAATTTATACTCTTTAAGGAGTTTTTTTCCCAAATGTTAACTACGAGAAAAAAACAGATGTGTCTTAGTTATTTAACAACGTAAGCATCTTCAAAAACTGAAGTTAGCGGATTAGGAGGTGACCTGCAAGAAACAAAATCATTAACGTTGGATGTCTTGTAAGTTCTGTATTTTTTTTTATTTTTCAAAGCACAGGCTTGAAAGAAGCTATTCGAATGTGCTTTCATAATTTACTATTAGTTTAGCTTGTTGTTATTTAAGATTGCTAAGTTCATTATGTAACCCTTCTCAGTTGAAATATGGTATATTAGAATTTTAACCTCCCAAATTTGATCAAGTGAGAAAACCCAAAGTAGTTCATCATCATAGTCATTTGCACCTGCTGACAATTACATTATGCTGAACACAAATGTAAGCTTTGGGAACATTTATGTATTAGAGAGTTGGAGAATAGTGATTAATCTGAAAAGCTACAAAAGTTAAGATGGGATTTTCCAAAGGAAGAATTGGGATGGCTTATGTTCTATGAACTTCTAGATTGATTCATTCTGACTTTATTTTTGTTAGCTTGCTTTAATCAAAACAGATTTTAACCAGATCGCTTGTTCCTGTTTTAGAAATTTATATCAATCCTTGCATACTATTATTGTTGTAGTAACATTGATAGAACGACAACCTCCTTGTATGAATATTCTTATTCAGCATCTTTAGATGTTTCTGCGTTATCATATGTGTGCATGGATGCAAATATAGTTGATATTACTTGGAGCTGGTTTGGTCTAATCCACTTTTACCTTGGGACTAATTGACAACAGGCTCTGATGATGTCAATTGACTTGCTCTGGAATTGGTAATTTGGTTTATGCTTATTCAATTGCAAAATCGGATATATTTTTCGAGAAATTATTTATCATTTTCCATAATGTTAGTCCCATTTCATTCTATCCTCAATATGAGATGATGTGATTTTGGCATAATTTCATCATTATCAAATTGCCATTTTTAATTTCCATTGTTCATGGATGTCAAATAGCATCAATCAATGAAATGAAGAGGCTATTTAGTTGTTTTTTGGATGTTAGTATTATTTGCATTGTAGTATTGGCTATGTGATGTTGTTTGTCTGGGTAAGTGATATTATTAGTCTAATTTGTGTTTTTAGGCCACTTTTGTTATTTAATTTAGGGGCTTTTACATACACTATCCCTATTCTTACATATTTACAAATTAATCACCTTCAACATCAAAATTTCAAACTGACATTCAAATATTGAAATTCATAATAAAAGTCCAACCCATATTTTTCACTTTTGTAAAATTCCTAGGCATGCACAATACATGGGTCTCATGGTTCAAAAAAAAATGATAAAGGTGATTAAATTGTAAATGCATATATTTTAGGTAGTTGATTTGTAAATATCCCTTTAATTTATTGAGACCCTCAAGATATCTTCTATCTAGAAGTCATGGAATTTGGTATGTATTATTACTTTCTTGAGTTATCAACAGACTAAATCAGCAGCATATGTAATTAAGACAACATGATACCTAACACCTCAGTGAACCAAACAGCCGCTAAGCCAATACTCTTTAAGTAGATTATGGTGTGGTAAAGCCTTAACTAAGTCTTGAAAGTGCAACATATTGAAGAAATGCTAAGTTGAGATTGCTAGACAAAACATGATTCAAAAGCTTCCAATCATTGGAGATAAAAATTTATTACTATTTCTTTTGTTATGTTTTACCATCACATGCTTATGTTGGCACTCAAGCATTGGGTGGATGTAGAGGACAAAGTAGCCATGGTATGCAAATTCTGCTTCTAACCCTAGCCTCTACACCCAACAATTGATTTTTAAATCAAGTATTCTTTTTGCTGTTTTTTCTAAGTCGCCCTTGTGAAGTTAATGTGAGTAATTGTTTTTATTCTTGCAATACGACAACAACACAACAACAACAACAAGCCTTAATCCCACTAGTGGTCGCCATGAATCCTTCGCCATCAGGTCCCTATTATGTGTCAAATTCTCATTTAATTGGTATACTAAGATCATTTTTTATACATCTTAATCAAGTCTTTTAGGTCTACCTCTACCTTTCTTAACATAAAATCTAATGCATCTACTCTCCTGTCATCTGACGCTTTATGTGGCCAAACCATCTGCAATTCTCCCTAATCTTATCTATCATCGGAGCTACTCCAACTTTTTCCAACATACTCATTTTGCATTCTATCTCTAAGGGTAAAGCCACTCATCCACCAGCATCCTCATCTCAACACTTAACTTACTTATGTTTCTTTTATTGGCCAACATTCGCACTATAAGTCATCGGTGTCTTACCACCATCTTATAAAATTTTCCTTAAGTTTAAGTGAACTTTTCTATCACATAATGCCGATATTCCTCCACTTCAACCATCCAACTTGAATTCTACTAATAATATCTCCATCTATTTCACCATCATTTTGAATAATAGCCTAAATATCTCAATCTCACTCTTATTAATGACTTGATCACCTAAAGTCACAACACTACCACTAAAATTTCTACAACTAAAATTACACTCCATATATTCGCTTTAGATCTCGCTAAACGAAAACCTTGACTCTAAAGTCAAGTTGACCTCCATAATTCAAGTTGGACTCCTCTAGTCTTATCAACAAGAAGAATGTCATCAAGAAAAGCATACACCAAGGTACATCTTCTTGTAAATGCCTCGTAAGAACATCCATAACTAAAGTAAAAGATAAGGGCTTAATGTTGATCCTTGATGTAATCCAACCAAATAGGAAAATAGTTTGTCAATCCTCCTTGTGTTTGGACACAAGTGACAAAGTATACATATCCTTAATGACTTGAATATAACCAATATTAACTTCTTTTGTTCTAACTCTCCAAAGAACATCTCGAGACTTTATCATAAGCTTTCTCTAAATCAATAAATATCATATGTAGATCCTTTTATTTTCTCTATGCTTCTCCATCAAACCTCTTAACAAATGCATAGCATCCATAAGATCTACCTGCATGAAACCAAACTTGTGAGAAACTGTATCACATCGTAATCTATGCTCACTCTCTCCCATAATTTTAATGTATGGCACATTAACTTAATTCCTCTATAATTTGCACAATCTTGTGCATCACCTTTATTCTTAAATATGAACCAACAAACTCTTTCTCCACTCATCTCGCATCTTTGTCTTTAAAATAACATTAAAAGATTTGTAAGCCAAGAAATTCCTTGATCTCCTAAACATTTCCACACTTCTATTGGAATATTATCCGGTCCATCGCTTTCTACATTTCATTTTCTTTAAAGCTTCACTAACTTCGATTTACTAATAATGACGAAAATGAAATTCTATTTTTGTTTAGTATTAAGTAAAATCAATCGACTTCGTGATCCTTCAAAAGTTTATTAAAATACCTCATCCACCTATTTTCAATATCTTTTCTAAGAAAAGACTTTATTATTTTCATCCTTAATACTCACTGAACCATGTCTTTACTTCTCCTTTCTTTGGCTTAACTTATACATACATCTTTCACCTTCTTTGGTATCTAATCTATTGTATAAATCACTAAAAGCTAAATTTTTGCATCATATATCGCTTTCTTAGAATCTCTACAGCCATTTTATATCTTTCCCACCTCCGAAGTTTTACATCTAAACCAAGTTTTATAACAATCTTCTTATTTCTTATCTTTTCTCACTCGACTCCACCACCAACTATTCTTATTAAAAGAAGTTTTTTCCTTTTGATTCGCAAGCACATTTTTAGAACAATAAGACTTGATACTTTTTCCCACATAACGTTAAATTTCCTTATGAACATCCCAAACTTTAATTTCAGGTTTCTTAAAAATATTTTATTTGTGTTTTTAAGTGTCCCCATCTAATCCTAGACAATAATTAAGTTTATTTTTCTCTTATAACCTTTCATCTTAAAATCTAAAACTAATACGTTGATTTAAAATTTCACTGAATGACCTTTACAATCTTACAATCTAAACGATCTATTTTTCTTATCAAAAATAATCAATGTTTTACTAGATCCATTTTATAAGTAAAATATGTCATCTCTTTCTTAAATAAAGTAAGAACTACAAAATCATGTAAGAAAAATCTAATATACCCTACCTTCTTCATTACTCCAAATCCATAACCACCATGAATACTTTTAAAATCTACCACTCTACCAACATGTCCATTTAAATCTCCCCAATAAATACTTTTCTTCAAGAGGTATCAGTATTAATCCTCTAATTCCAAAATTTTTCTTCAACTTACCTCCAAACCTACTTGGAGCATAAACACTTATAATTGATAATCTTAAGATCAACAATAATCTTTAAAGCTATAATTCTATCACATCTATTAATACTTATAACATTATCCTTCAAACTTTATCTATAATCACACCTACACCATTTCTAGTTCGACTTTTACCGAATACCAAAAGTTTAAAACCTAAACTATCAATCTCCTAGCCTTCTCCCCAACCCATTTAGTTTCTTGAACACATAAAATATTTATCTTTCTATGAACCATAATATCTATTAATTCCATTAATTTACCCGTAAGAGTACCTATATTCCAAGATCCTAACCTAATTCTAGTTTCATGGACTAACTTCTTTGCCCTCGATCCGTCCATAATGTGGGAACCCTTGCTTATTTAACATGCACTGCCGATGCGTAATGCTCTAGCACATTTTTCATCAGATTCAGCCATACAAGGCCGCTGTAACAAGCATTAACACAATGATTTAAAGGATTCATGTCATAATTATTTCACAAATTTTACTCCGTCGACTACCTAACGCAACCCTCCACTTTTTGCATCCGGACTTGGGACCGGCAATGGTAGTGTTAGTGTGACTATGGCATGTTTTACCTTTTTGGGTTCCAGCCTTATATTACCTTTCTTGTGAAGAAAAACATTAGAATTTGCATTGAATTCCACTATTATTTTTTTGATGTCTGAAACATGAATGGCAGTATCTGGTATTGTTTAGTGTGACTATTTATTTAGACTTTGTCTAGTTTAGGTTTACATTTATACAGGTCACCATCCAAAATTGATGCAATAAATTCATGCATTAAGTATGCACATTGAACTGAAAGTTGTAATGGTGAATGGATTTTTTCTATTTTTTGTTTCGAAAGTTATAGAGATCAGTTTTTAATAAAAAATTTTACAGGAAGGAATATGTGAGCTTAGCCTTTGGTTTGAATTTAGTTTACATATCAAGTTATAAGGAAACTTGATTTTGTAAGGATACGATGATACAGAATGTTATAGTTTTCAAGTGCTTATAATCTTATGTCATGGATTTATTGATAAAAAGGAGCTGAGACAAGTTTGTTATAATCTTATAATCAAGTTTGTTAATTTATTTCATGGCATTGCTCACTTATGGAGTTCTATTTTAGAAGATGAAATTTTGAAATGGACATCTAATAAGATGGTTTTGGTCATTGTTCTTTTCTTTTTTTATGACACTACTTCCATTCTATTTTGTTTCTTGAGTATATTTTTGTTTGAGGGAAATTTAATGAGTTAGTTATGCATGCTTTTATGCGAAATGCCTGTTAAAATATTCATTGTTAATTTGCCTTGTTCAATCTGATTGAAACCAATCTGATACCATTTTTAGCGCCAAAGAATGGATGGGTAATAATAAGGCAATGATACTAGTTTTTCCTGCTATGATTTTACCTTTTGCGATCTGTGATGATTTGGCTAACCAAATGTTTTAGCTATTTTGAGGTTGACCGTATCAATGGTGACGTTTCCTATATAAGATGCCTACTTGTATGCATATTTCCAGCAATGCTTTGAATCTTAGGCATAAATTTTTATTTTACTGTATTCCAATGTCTCATATTTCAACCCATGGTTTGAGGTTTTCCTAGAAAGCAACAATGTTAAAATTTGATTCGTTAAACTTTTTTAAGATAAGTCATGCCAACAACAAAATTTGCTTTAGTGAAATAAAGAACAAAATAAGTGAGAATCTGCGAAGAAGTTTCTCAAGGCTTGGATTTTTGGAAAGGAATTTTACGTAGTTATTGTGCTAGTACTAATGCTTGTTAAATTAATGTCAATTTCGGATGCTTGCTTTAGTTATAGATGTTCTTACTAGGCATTTACAGGAAGATGTACTTTGGTGTATACTTTTTGCTGATGACATTCTTCTTATTGATAAGACTAGAGAGAGAGTCCAAGAGAAACTTGAATTATGGAGGTCAACATTAGAGTCTAAAGATTTTCATTTGAGTAGATCTAAAACTGAATATATGGAGTGTAATTTTAGTTGTAGAAGTTCTAGTGGTAGTGTTGTGATATTAGGTGAACAAACCATTAATAAGAGTGAGTGATTGAGATATTAGGCTCTATTGTTCAAAATGAAAAATGGAATGGAGATGTTATTAGAATGGTTGGATGGTTGAAGTAGAGGAATGCATCTATTGTGTGATAGAAAAGTTCCAAACTTAAGGAAAATTTTATAAGATGGTGGTAAGACCGAATGACTTATGACAAAATGTTGGCCAATAAAGAGAAGCATAAGACTAAGTTAAGTACTGAGATGAGGAATACTCAGGTGGATGAGTGGCTTTACTCTTAGAGATAAAATGTGAAATGAGTATGTTGGAAAAAAGTTGGAGAGATGAGATAAGATTAGAGAGTCGCCTTAGATGGTTTGGTCACATAAAGCGTCGTCAATGAGGAGAAAGTAGATGTATTAGATTTGTCTTATGTTAAAGAGAAGTAGACTTAAAAGACTTAAAGATGTATGAAAAAATGACCTTAGTATACTTGAATTAAATGAAAATTTGACATAATAGGATAAATAAATGGAGATGAAGGATTCATGTAGGACACCACTTAGTGGGATAAAGGCATTGTTGTTATTGATTATTTTAGCATCAATCCTTGATGATATTATCTATTGTGGTCAGAGATAGAGTTGCATTGTCATATCACTTTGATGCGGGAAATAAGGTCATAATGAAAAGGGGATATAAATAATTTATTGAATGGGCATTTGACACTGCACCATTTATTTTATTTTAAAATTATTTTAATTTATTTTTAGCATTATTTTTATATCTCATTAGTTATCACTGTTCAAAAGAAAATTAATGACTGGTTTTTTTGGGGGTTCTACATGCATATCATTTAAAATATTTTTATTTTCTTATTAACACTCAAAAGTCATTATTTACACCTAAACCACCCACAACTCTTCAATAGATCAATGTTACCACAGCCGTAACCCTCTGTCTTCATTTTCCATTAACACACACAGGGAACCATCTTCAGCTAGCCCTCTCCCTAATCTCGAGCAAAGCCGTAGCTCCCACTGTGCTGTGCGAGAGACATGAACTTGCACACAGCCTCCTTTAACCTGCCATTTTTATTGAGTTTGACTTCTGTATTACGAAGTTCTTTTTATTCTTCCACCACTCTACTGACCTTCATCATGACGAACGGAATCAGCTAATAAACAGTAAATATTCTTTGGCTCATAAGTATAAAAAACTGTAACAAAAAGTGGCTAATAATAACTGAAACTGTAGGGGACGATAAGATGTTCCGTATAACTAGATAATCACCACATCAATTTTCTTTAAAGCATACTACAATTTCGATGAATCTTGACAACTCCGGTTAGGTTTACTGCAACCTGAAATTAAAGCACAGTTTGGAGTCTGCAACCCATAGCTAAATCTTGATAGGTGAAATTAACTTGGCCAAATCTGTGGATACTTAGAATGCATTAACTACAATTAACTTACAGCTGTTTAAATGCAATTATTGGAATTCGTATATACCATTTGATTTAATTACAACAGTTCATGTATAACGATATATTGAAATGCAATTTTTGTCGTTTGTGTACAGTTACAACTAACTGTAATACGTATACATTTAAATGTTGTAGTTACTACAATTGTATTGTACAACTAATATAATCAGTACATAATATATACATGTAAATGTAGGATTGTAGTTTCGTTGAATTTAAAGAGTTAAATTTAAAGGATTGTTAAGAATTGAATTTAAATTATTATAGCTAACTATTGAAGCCCAAATGTTCCATTTAAATCTACACAAATTTGCTTTACTTCTATGGAATTGTTTGGTTAGCTGAAAAAGGAATGCAGTGTAAAAGGAATATAGCATAAAAAGAATTCAGTATAAAATGATTACTTTACAGTTGTTTTATTGAGAGTTTTATAAATTTATAACTTTTTGTTTTTAAAAAATGTAATATAAAGATTCGAAGGTTTTGACGTCACACTATGACGGATCTGGGAGTGACCGCGATCATCAATTTTACATTATGCACAAAATCTTTATAATATATTTGGAATACATTATATTATATTGAAAATTTACTTCAAATCAAACACCAAAAAAGTGAAAATCTCTGCATTTGCTTTACACTGCATTCCAAATGCAGGCAATCAAACAGCCCCTATAATAACATTCTTTGGAGATTTGGGATAATATGTATTTAATTTGAAGGTTTAGTTTAACTGCTACAAAAAAACAGAAGCAATTGTTTCCTATTTCAACACTTGCCACTTCAACTAAACTGAAGCAAATCATATCAACTAGTAGCTAATTGTTTAGCCTTAGAGTTTAAAGAGGGGTACAAAATTGTTGCTTAAAAACAAAATCAAATTTACAGAATAAGTTGAGTAATCTAATTTTAACAAGTCCCAAGAAAAATAATAAACAGTTAAAGGTGATTTTCATAGATGGAAATGGGTGAAATAGCTGTTAGGGCAGAGGATTTCCATTGACAAATACTTAAAACATGAAATTCCTCAGCAGAACAATCTTGAATGTGGAATAAAGACAGAGTGATGGTGGTCTGGTTGTGTGCATCTGTTAGGTTCGGGAGTTTTGTTCCGTGTCTCTAGCACAGCATAGTGGGAGCAGCAGTTTTGCGTGGGATCTGGAAGCGTTGGGGGTGATGGTTTCGTATATGTTAATGGGAAAGGAAGAACAAATGGTTACTTTTGTGACAGTTGTGGTAAAGTTGTTCTATTAAATAGTTTTGGGTGGTATAGAAGTAAATAATGATTTTTGAGTATTAAATATGAAATAAGAATATTTTAAGTTATATCTATGTAAATCTCCCTTTTTTATTATTAGAATATTGATAAATTTATTGAACTAATTTGGTTTTGGTATCAATTTAAGAACTTTTTAAAGAGCTGAAAATGAAAGTTATTGTTTGAGGTTAACAACATATGAATTGTAATATAAAGCTTCCTAAAGAATATCTACGCACATGAATGTATACGATAGAGAAGGATGTTTTTTTTAAAATTAATCTCCGAAATAGATGCTAGATTATAGTTAAACTCGACAATTGTTTTCCATGGAAGGAAAATGTATTTAATTAAATATCTCACTATTTTTAGAAGTGTTTCTTTCATGTCAGTGGCATAGCTGCATAATGGTTATTTTTTGGTTTAAAGAGCATGCAAGTTGTGTGGCCCCTTCCCAGTCTGTGATCAACCTGGTAGTCTCGTTTCTAAGGCTTGGGGTGAAAGCGATCTGAATTTTCAGTTGGCCTAGTCCTAAATTGAAATAAACTCATTAATGTAATGTTGGCTTGAAATTGGCTAGTTTATCAGATTAATTTGATTTTAAATCACCTGATTTCAAGTTGGCTAAAATTTGAATCAATTCAGCTTAAAATCATTTTTTTTTTATAAATTAAAAAAAAAGCTAGTATGCATGTATGTATATTAATAATTCTCATAAGCTTATTTACACATCTATGTATATATTAAATTTTAGAAATATACATAGGATTTATATTTAAAGCTAATCTCGAGCTGACTCGATCTAATCCAAGCTTGAATCGATATTTAACAACTCAAAAAAAGTTCAAAGATCTAACTGTGCCAAAAATTTTGGTTGATGGCCTGAACCAAAAATTTGGCTACTGGCTTGACTCGTTCGAGTTGATTCAAATCAACAAATTTGAACGATCTTTTAGATAAAATCTCTGCCTTCTCGGTTGTATGAAATTTGTCAACTGTGATTCAAGGGTTCATGGTATTATAAAATGCGATCAATGTTTATTCTAAAGATAACATATTTCACTATGGTGTTTGGCATTATTTTATTGATGTTACCTCAGCATAGAATGCTATTTCTAAAATTGAAGTGTGATGGCTTTCCAGATGGTGTAATCTTGACTTTGATAAAACTACTTTTGTCAGTTCTCACATGCTGAATAAAATTTTCTAAGTGTTGTGTGAATGTTTATAACTTGTGTTTGCAACATTTATTATTTTGACAACAATCTGATATCTTGTTTATGTCAACTGAATTTGTTTCGATACATTTTGCAATACTTGTTAACAGAGTCTAAATGATGAAAAGAACTATGCCGCATCATTTGGTGATGTTAAATCCCTTACGGCTGATGGTCAGCCCAAGGAATTATTTTTCTCTAGTGATTTGTGTGCAATTGTGGAACACACCAAAAACTATTTGGCTATCGAGGATAATGAGGTGGTGCATCTTAAGGTAATGCTAATGATCTGGTTAAGTTTTATTATTGTTATTATTATTATTTCAGGATATTTAATTAGTAGAGTAAATTTACTACCTGCAAGGTATGGCCCTGCTACTTTGTTGCTGTTTTCATTAAACCCTTGTAGTTTTGTATTTAGAATTTTGTTTGGGGATGCGTTTGGAGCTAAAATAAGTGTTTGTACGTTAAGTCCTATATTTTTTTTAATGATTATTTGATCCACTATGCCAGGTTTAGTTTTGTTTTGTGAGTTCTGTTTGAACAAAAATAGATGGTTAGCAATAGACTCCTTTACTGGATTGTTTTGATCTATTGAAAAGCTTAATTTCGCTTTGTGGACTTATTATCTATTGCTCATTATATCACTTGTTTTGAATATCCTTAAAAAATTATAAGGTTTTGTTGTTCGTCATGGATGTTTCTTTCTTGAATTGACAATATACTAGTTTGCCGAAAAATAGGCTATTCTTTGAATATCCATTCACTGTATTATTGATAATATCAGGATGGAAGTGTCTCAGTTCTGAAGTTTAACTACAGCAAGGAAAAGCCAGCTTCTGTGCAGCGTGCATTATCCGTTCTTGAGATGGAGGTTGAACAAATAAAGAAAGGAAATTATGATCATTTCATGCAAAAAGAGATTCATGAGCAACCACATTCTTTGACCACTACGATGAGGGGAAGACTCAGAGATAAAAGTGTTGTTTTGGGTGGTCTCAAGGATCACCTGAAGACAATCAGGTATAGCAGGAGAATTATATTCGTCGGTTGTGGTACGAGCTATAATGCAGCTTTGGCTGCAAGACCATTTCTGGAAGAGTTGTCAGGTTAGTGTGTAATATGTTTCTTTACTTAATTTCAATATATTTTTGTGTATTGATTGTTCAATAAAATTTCAAAATTAAGGAATCCCTGTTACAATGGAGCTTGCGAGTGATTTGCTGGACCGCAAAGGCCCTATTTACAGAGAGGACACGGCAATATTTGTTAGTCAATCTGGAGAGACTGCTGATACGCTTCTCGCACTTGAATACGCTCTATCAAGCGGGGCGCTTTGTGTTGGCATAACGAATACTGTTGGCAGTACGCTAGCAAGGAAAACGCACTGCGGGGTCCACATAAATGCTGGCTGTGAGATTGGTGTCGCCAGTACAAAAGTAAACACAAACATCCCTCTTTTCTGCTTTTGATAACGCACAGTTCTGTATCACTAATGCTTTATCATGAACTTCACATCAGGCTTACACCAGTCAAATTGTTGTAATGACCATAATGGCTTTAGCAATTGGAGCTGACAGTATATCCACACAATCTAGAAGAGAGTCTATTATAAACAGTCTTTCTGATTTACCAAGTAAGCTATCCTTATTTTTCCCTGTTTAGAGAATTCAATAAATTGGATAAACTAGAATCACTTTTTTATCTACTTTTTGTATTTATTTATCCACAGACAAGGTCAGAGAGGTTCTAAATCTTGATGATGAAATGAAAGATCTCGCCAAGTCGTTGATGCAAATGCAATCACTGCTCGTCTTTGGAAGAGGTTATAACTATGCCACTGCGCTTGAGGGTGCTTTGAAGGTAAAAGAAGTAGCGCTCATGCACAGCGAAGGCATGCTGGCCGGTGAAATGAAACACGGGCCATTGGCACTTGTGGATGAGACTCTTCCGATCATAGTTATCGCCACTCGAGATGATTGTTTCAGGTAAGTTAGTTTCAAGTTACCAAAGTTCAGTTTTAAGCATCCATAAATTATATTACTTAAAAACTGAATATAAATTTTCTTACCCTAACAGTCAACAACAATCAGTGATTCAACAACTTCATGCCAGAAAAGGCCGTCTCATAGTAATGTGCTCCAAGGGAGATGCTGCATCTGTATGTTCTGGTGGTTCTTGCCGGTTAATTGAAGTTCCTTTGGTTGCAGACTGCCTCCAACCAGTAATTAATATAATTCCATTGCAGGTAACTCTAGCTTCTAGTCAAACATGCTGTTTCTCTTAATCCAGTGATTTATATTGTCTTTAATGATGGTGAGAAGTCCTGTTTTATTTTTGTTGAGTTTATATCATTCATTGATTAAGAAAAGCATATCAGATTATTTTCAATCAGATATCAAGTAAAATGAAGCTATTCATAATTATATTGCTAAGTACATGCCTATATTCAACTCATCTTAATTTTTTTTTAATTTTGATGCAGTAAAGGGAGCTTTTTTCTTTAATGATCAGGGCAGTCCTGTCTGTATGCTAAGAAAAATGCTCCTTTTCGATGCTGATCCAAGATATCACTTATATGTGATAAAAAAAAAGTTTATTTATATTGCGATTATGTTAATACACACCCGACATGCAATATTAAAATTAATTTCATCATCTTCCAACCTTTTTAATTTAGCATTTTGGTGTAAGAGAAACATAAAATTAAGTTTAGTGTTGCAGAGATGAGGATGTTCGGGTGGATGAGTGGTTTTACACTTAAGAGGCAAAATGAAAAATGAATAGATACGTGATAAGGTTGGAACTTGGAATAACTCCAGTGGCAGATATCATTAGGTAGAGTCGCCTTAGATGGGTTGGTTGCATTAAATATCAGTTGTCCGATGACCTAGTTAGGCGAGTTGATGTAGTAGATTTTACATCATAGAGATAGACCTAAAAAAACTCGATTACAAAGTATAAAAATCGACCTTAATTTATTAGGAAGTATAAAAATGACCTAAAAAATTTTGGTTAGGAAGTATAAAAAATGACTTTAATTTATTAGAATTAAATGAAAATATGAAATCTAAAGATAGAGGTAGATCTAAACAAATTTGATTATGAAGTATAAAAAGATAGAAGTAGATTTAAAAAAACTTAGAACAAAAAATGATCTTAATTTATTAAAATTAAATGAGAATATGATACTTAATAGGACAAATTGAAGAAAAAGAATTCATATGGCCGACTACACGTAGTGGAATAAAGACTTGTTATTGTTTAATTTACGGGCCAATCTCTCTCAAGCATCTAAAGTATATGAATAGCTTCATGTTTTTACTGATTTCATACTATACTTTGCCATCAACTTATTGCGATGCTGTACAGCAGCTTCTTATAGTAAGATGAGATATACGTACATTAGTGCTTTATCCTTAGCATGTTATTTGGACAGATTTTCGTCACCGTGTTAAAAACCTGCTTATTTATTCTTGTTCTTTTTCTTTTGCAGTTGCTAGCCTACCATCTAACAGTCTTAAGAGGATATGATGTTGACCAACCTAGGAATCTTGCCAAGAGTGTAACCACACAATGAGTTAGAACTTTCACGGTTTAATCTTATCTGTAGAAGTCTACTTGGTTTTAGTCTTTTACTAATGCAGAAAAATCTCTTAGTGAGTGCATTTGATATTTTCTTCGATTTTGCTGATGTAACACATTTATGAGAGTAATGGTAGATAGGGTAGAATTATCCTCTCTTGCTTTCTTTTTTTTTTTTTTTTTTGGTGTGTAAATTCGAATAAAAAATAACTATTCTCGTTCAACACATTAGTATGATTCAATGCTTTGCCATTTTGATAAAAGTTATATCTATTGTTATATATATTACTTTCTTGTCTTCTCAGCTGACAGTGCTTAAATTGAAATATCTTAATTTCTTGAATTTAATTGTCTCCTTAGCTGCCCCACTAGTTTGGGAATTTAAATTCAGGTTATTTTTAACAATTTAATTCATGCCTTACCATGATGAGATTTGTTTGATGATGGAGCTTTCTTTTGACTTTCTAGAACACTTTAAAAGTTTCTCTTTTATTTATTTATTTATTTAAAGTCCTATTTCGATAGAGCTAAACTTTGAATTTATTTATTTAATCAATACAATCTCAATTGTCCTGACCTAGGATTTGATGATCCTTTTAAATCGATAACAAGCATTGCTACAGTCCAGACTAAGCCATTAAATAGAATCTATAACAAAACAACTAAAACTATTACTACGCCCAAATCAGAGTCTCAGAATTTATTCTAACATCAGAAACTTTAGGAAAAACATGGCATATACAAGAACAACAATGACAATATTCCTTAAACATCCACAGTAATGCTTAGATGCCTTCCAAGATTTCTGTAAGGAAATATTACAAAATGTGCACTCAAGGATTTAGATTAACATACAGCCAATAGTCATTTAATTATACGTCAATAATACCTTATATGTTGCATATCAACTCTGTATCACTGTTTATATTTCATCGTCTCTTTCTCGAATCCAATTGTTGGGAATTGTTTTGCATATTCCTCAACCTCATGACGAAGCTTAGAAATCTCTGATTGGATATTGGCGTTTGACTGGATAGTGGCTATAAGTCCTTAAGCTTTGTTCCAGCTGAGTTAAAGAGCAATTATCGATATAATGACTTATTCATAAATTAATCTTCTTAAAGTTAAAAAAGAAATTGGACCTTTAGTTGAGAGTTTAGTAGTACCTGTTGTTTCAGCCTTGACTTTCAGAGATAATTTCACAGCACCATCAAAAAAGTCTGCGACTCTAACAAAGTCTTCCTCAACGAATCCCCTAGATGTGAGTGCTGGTGTGCCTGTGTTAAGTAAAAGAAACTCATCAAGGAATCTCTTTACTCTTACAGAAATGATTGTAATAACATAATTATGTTGTAATTAACATAATTTCAAAGCTATTGAATTTGCTTTGAGATGAGTGCAATATAATTTTTTTATTGATTTTCTGTGTTGCACTCATCTCAAAGCAAGTTCAAATACATTTGAGTTCTGAATTTAACTTTCTGAACACAGCATCTCAAACATAATTGAATGTCATTTTTGAGAAACTATATTTTGAAAAATCTGCGTTCAAAAATTAAAATTTTCAATTGACCTGTTAGAATGAAATGGCTGCCGGAGGAAAGTTGATGTCTAGCTTTTTTTAAATTAAAAGAAATTGTAATATTTACGGGCATCTTTGCATTTAAAAAAAGCTGAAGCTACCCTAAATGGACCTTGAGACCCATCCTGACTCAAAGCTTTTGATAAAAAAAAAATAAAGATATCTTGACTAATTTTAGCGCTAGCATGGATGTCAAAAGCAGTTAAATTTGTTTTGACATGAGTGTAATACAATCTTTGAATGATATTCAATGTATTGCACTCATTTCAAAATAAATTAAATGCTTTGAGATTCATTCCGACTAAAAACTGATCGAGACATCTTGATCTAAATAGTTTCTTATATATGGGAAGGTTTGTACCCATTCGAATGCCACCGGGAACCATGGCCGACACATCACCGGGAACAGTATTTTTGTTAGCTGCAATATGAACCAACTCTAACACTTTCTCCACTCTGGATCCATCAATTCCCTGTAAAAATAAGTAGTCAAAGGTATAACACCCAAAACTTGTTCCGAGCCTGTGAAAGATTTGGCTTGTTTATACATTGAAATAGGATCAAAGCATAAATACCAGTTGAATTTATCAATGATTAGAGTCATTTACATACATAGCACACAATTTGTATATATTTGCATATCTAATACCTAAAATTTAATATTTATATAAATAACATCTAAATTGTTAATATTACATCAAAAATAGCACCATCATTGATTTTTTAAAGTAAAATACACATTTTCATGCATAGGAAAAGTTTGATATTTATAAATATCAAACTTTAAGTGCTAGATATATAAATACATAAGAATTATGCGGTATGTATGTAAATAATATCTGCAGTTCATGCTCACCTTGTTTTTCAGATTTACTAAGACCAAATGGTTATCAGTACCCCCAGAAACAAGCTCATAACCCTTCTCAGCTAAGCGCTGCAAGAAGATAAATAATATCACCAAGTGAGAAAAATAAGAGTGTTCTTAACAAAGTAATATATATATATTAAAGACCAGCACAGTTTTAGAGATAAAAATATCACCTCAGCAAATTTTGCGCAATTGCTGAGGACCTGTTCTTGATATGATCTGAACTCTGGAGTGGTAGCCTATCACATACAGAAAATTACACCAAATATTAATATCAAGGAGCAAATCAAATGTTACTGTTTCAGCTCGTAATAAAATAAGATCATCTTCTCAGGATGCATGAGAAGAATTAGGTTTAAGTTACACTGTAGTATACAATATCTACAATTCACCAGTAGATGAAAGGTAGGTCACAGACTCATAGGTTTGTTGTCAATCTCCTAGAAATGAGTTGTTATTGTTATTCAAAATTCAAACAAATTAATTCAGCATTGAAATAAATCAATTCAAACCCAACAACTAAAGTATGGTTCAGAACAATCAAAGTTTAATATTAACACTCAAATCATCAAATCAAGCCTGTTTGATCTCGAACTCTATAAACTCAATTAAGCTCCATATATTTTGTACCGGTCGAGTCAGGCTCCATTGGAGGTTATTGGACATGGTAAACCTGATTTAACTCTATGGTTTAAACTTCTATAATGCCATGGCATCAGCTACTTTAAAGGTCATTTTATATTTTTTTAGCATAGATCACATTAGTATGAGCTAGTGAGATTAACCTTAAAAATTCCAAGATGGCCTCATGAACATAGAAACAACAAAATTGAAGGTAGGATCAAATTGGCACAAATTTGGCAAGCTGAGGGACTAAATTGAACACCTGCAAAAGGCTTCGACTAAATTAGTCGTATCTAGAAAGTTTAGGGCCTATCTTCATTATTTAGTTATTTGTCATAAACTCGTCTCAGCTGCCTATTTAGTCATATTTATCATTTTCAATTTTTCATGCAACTTCTCTAGTATAATGACGATCTCTCTTTACTAAAATAAGAGGCAAGACTCATGTTTGATCCTCCCATCCCGTGGGTCTCAAAAAGAAATGAAAGAATACACACACACACATATATATATATATATACAATAAAACTTGTCTAAAGTGATATTGCTGGGACCAGAGGTAGGATATCACTTGGGCAGTATCATGGCAGCATACAAGATTACTGGTGATCACTATTTATTACTTTAAGATCACTTTAGATTTCTATATATATATATATATATATATATATATATATAGAGAGAGAGAGAGAGAGAGAGAGAGAGAGAGAGATGCACAAACAGGAATACACGTGTTTTTGTATCAAGAAGATGAAACGGGCATTGAAGAGATATGCACACCTGCTTAAGCGCAACAGCTAAGCCAGTAATTGTATGATTATGTGGACCACCTTGTAATCCAGGGAAGACTGCAGCATTAATTTTATCTTCCAAGTCATAAAAAACCTTGCAAAAAACAAACAATGCTCAATGTCAATCATATCATTTCATTCCCAAACGTAGCATTAGCCCTAATGTGATACATTATATACATGTTAAGTCATAAGAAAAAGAATACGACTGACACTAACAAAGAAAACTTTTTGCTTCTTTTTTATTTTTAAGAGGCCGTTTAATATCACTTTTTGCTTCTTTTTTATTTTTAATTTATTTTATTTATGCTTTGATTTGAAATAAATATATTTAGTGGTGGTAAAAAATAATAATTTATCATTTGTTTTCAAAAACACTCAAACAAACCTTAACAAAAATATAATTGCATTGCTCTATTATCTATGATGTTGCTCACTATATCATGCAGACTTTACAACATTCATTATTAACCAGAGTGCCTTAGGAATTTGTAAATACTCACTGGAATTACTTAATAATTTAGGTTGCATCTAGTCATCCAAAAACTTTATGTTACCATTATTACGTATTAAAGAATAAAGATAAATCATTAAGGTGGCATTCTTCTCACTTGATTGGAGATCATTTCACCATTGTTTGAAAAAACAAATAAGTAAATTAGACCTACGATTTTAAATTCTCAAAAAACATCTGACCTCTTGTCCTTGTTTATTTATCTCTTTCACCCCCTTTCTGAAAAATATCATGGCTCCACGAGGACCGCGAAGCGACTTGTGAGTTGTGGTAGTCACCACATCCGCATACTCAAAGGGAGATGGGATAACATCAGCAGCTACCAATCCACTTATGTGTGCCATATCTGCCAAAAGAATAGCTTTTTGCTTGTCACAGACCTGCCAAATTCAAAACCACTTTGTTTACTTTCACTCAGAATGGAAAACCTAACACTAAGGGTTATAACTTGATGATTGTAAAGCTAATTCAACAAAAGTAACTTTTGAAAAGTTTAGAAATATTACAAATGTTTTATTTTTAAAAAAAATTCAAACAACAGCTTTTAAATAGACACGAAGATTTAACAACTTTGATTCTTAAAATCAGTTTTTCATCACAAAATTTTATGAAAACAACTAGAAAATAAGTAGTCAAGTGCAACTATGATTACTTTTTGAAAGAAAAAAAAAAGATGCCCCAAACGCTCCCTAAATCTGAACCAAATGGCCCAGCTCAAACAAATTTAAAGTTACCTTACGTATACGAGCATAATCATAAAGGCGTGAATATGCGCTAGCTCCAGCAACAATTAATTTTGGTCTGAAGAGTGCAGCACTTTTCTCCAACTGTCATAAAAAAAGAAATGAAAGCTTCATAATAGAATCATGGATTGATCAATGCAATACTTAGTTTGAAGATCAAAACATAAAGAATACTACAACTAAAAAAGATAAAAGAAGAATTTGGAAGAAAAATTGAAAAAAAAAAAAAGGAAAAAAAAAGTTACAAGAAGCAGATCCATTATAGTGGAGGCTTCATGGTTCACTAGTTTAAGCACTCTAGAAAACATGCCATTTTGATTTCCTCTAAGGCTCTTTTTTTAAGTAGGCTGTCGATGAAGATAACACATAATGTAAGCACTATCTCAAACTCAAGAAACATAACACAATGTGATTGAAATTTTCACACTTACTATCATTTGAAGCATCAAATCAAGCATTAATTTATCTGTTGTTATTTATTTCCTACTGTAATTGATTTTTTTTGTATTATTATTATTTGAGTATATGCTAGGGACAATGATCAAGAATTATATATATTTTTAGCTTTATGCTAGTTTATTGGTTAGCATGATTTCAATTATGATGTGATTTTAGGTTAATCCACACAAAAGATATTAATTCCCCAAGGATGAAAGAGATTATGGTAGACTCTATCATATTTGCATATTAGGAGATTGATAGTTATTTGAGATAGAAAGGAGTTAATATTGGTTATATTCAAGTCCTTAAGGATATGTATACTAGAGTTGTTACTTGTGTCCAAACACAAGGAGGATTGACAAAATATTTTTCTATTTCAGTTGGATTACATCAAGGATCAGCATTAAGCCCTTATCTTTTTGCTTTGGTTATGGATATTCTTATTAGGCATTTACTGGAAGATGTACTTTGGTGTATGCTTTAGTTATGGATGTTCTTATTAGACATTTACTGGAAGATGTACTTTGGTGTATGCTTTTTGGTGATGACATTCTTATTGTTGATAAGACTAGAGAAACTTGAATTATAGAGGTCAACCTTAGAGTCTAAAGGTTTTCGTTTAAGTAGATCTAAAACTGAATATATGTAGTGTAATTTTAGTTGTAGAAGTTCTAGTGGTCGTGTTATAACATTAGGTGAACAAGTTATTAATAAAAGTGAGCAATTCAGATATTTAGGCTCTATTGTTCAAAATGATGGTGAAATAGATGGAGATGTTATTAGTAAAATTCAAGTTGAATGGTTGAAGTGGAGGAATGCATCTGGCCTGTTGTGTGATAGAAAAGTTTCACTTAAACTTAAAGGTAAATTTTATAAGATGGTAGTAAGACCTGCAATGACTTATGGTGCAGAATGTTGGCCAATAAAAGAGGAGCGTAAGACTAAGTTAAGTGTTACAAAGATGAGGATGCTTGGGTGGATGATTGGCTTTACTCTTAGGGGCTGTTTGGTTGCCTTCATTTGGAACGCACAGAGAATTCAACAGATATTGTTTGGTTGAAAACTTTACAAATAACTTTCAGATTTTATTGGTACAAAATGTAATGTAAGAAATTGAAAGTTGACGTCGGCTGAGTGGGCGGCCGGACCACGGCGGCATAGGCGGCTAAGCTGGGCGGACGCTGGCTAAGCAAGCGGCGGCGGCACGCGACGCGCCCCAGAAGCCGACGGCCCGATCTTTCTTTACATATTTGATTGAGCGCCAGATTTAGTAAATTCCAAATACACGCGAACCTTTGGTGTATTTGAAATGCACCTAATTTTACTTACTTGAACCAAACGCCAAATATTCAAAAGCGTGCATTTGGAATCGCAGATTCCAATGCACGCCACCAAACGTACCCTTAGAGATAAAATGCTAAATGAGTATGTTCGGAAAAGTTGGAGCAACTGTTGTGGTCCAAAAGCTCGTATTCGAATACCGCCCGATATTGCCGGTTTCGTTAACTAAACGAGCCAAACACCCAACGTATTATTTCGCTCATATATAAATGGTAAAACATGAACAATCATTTGTCGATGGTGTTCGCCGATTTATTTCGAAATAAAAAATTATATTATATTATTATTATTATTATTATTATTTTATTACTATTATTTATTACTATTATTATTATTATTATTATTATCGTTATTATTATTATTATTGTTATTATTAGTATTATTATTGTTATTATTATTATTATTATTATTATTATTATTATTATTATTATATAGATATGAAGATTTACTTATCACAAATACAAGCATAGTATGGTTAATTTTTGTTATGCGAAAAGATTGCGTCAATCCTCCTTCATACAGATTTTTCAGATTATTGTATTTCAAGCCAATTTCGAACACGAGCCGAACACAAACAAAGCGATTTTCAAACGAGCCGAACATGAACAGTGAAATTTCGAGCCATTTCGAACACGGAACACCAACAAAATAAATTTCAACGAGTCAAACACCTAACAAGAGTTTTGTCGCTCGCTCTCGTTTACACCCCTAGTGAGATAAGATTAGAGAGTCGACTTAGATGGTTTGGCCACATAAAGCGTCATCATGATTCGGCCAGAGAGTAGATGCATTATATTTGACTTATGTTAAGAAAGGTAGTAAACCTAAAAGACTTGGTTAAGATGTATAAAAATGACCTTAGTATACTTGAATTAAATGAGAATTTGACACATAAGGACATAGGAGACAAAGGATTCATGTGACAAGTGGGATAAAGGCTTGTTGTTGTTGTTGTTGTTGTTGTTGATAGTTATTTGAGACAATTGTTGGAGAGATCTATTTGTGGGAAATTTCATTTGGAGGTTGAAATCTCGTATTGCTTGAAGTTTTAAAAGATGGGTTGATAGTACGATCACTTTGTGGCATGTTTAATGAGATTTTTGAAATTTAATTTTGGTTTATAATATTTTTTTTGCTAAAACAGAGATTTTTAGCTTTCTGCTAGTTTATTAAATTTTTTTAAAATAATATGCACCTTTTCAAGTATAAGAAAAGTGCTATATTTGTAAATATCAAACATTAGGTATTAGAAAAGATATGTAAATGTATAAGAATTGTGCGCTATGTATGTAAACTTGGCAAATTAAAAAAAAAAAAAAATAGGGTGAGTTATATGAACTGAACCTGTTGAAAACTATGTCGCGGTTACCTGGTCATAGTCAATGTATCCGGTGGCCTCATTCAATCTGTATGGCATTGTCTCAAAGAAAATTGATACAGCAGAGATCTTCTTGGTATCAGTCTGCATCAATTATTAGTGTCAATAATGCAAAATAAAGTCATTCAAGAGATCAAAAATACTTATTTGCGCAAAAAAAAAAAATAGAAGCATAGTAGAAGGATAATATTTTATAGCAAAATAATCCTCCATATAATGCACACAGAAGGGAAAATAAAGTAAAACAGTCGATATAAAACAATTTTTTTCTATCTAAGCTCTTAAATTATTAAATGAGAGCTACTAAAAATTAGTGTGATTACTTATATCAATAACGAAAATAGTTAAACCTTAACAAGGTAATCAAGAGTGAATATTTCAACCCATAGATTTTCATGAGAATTAACATTTTCACTATAATATTCGAGCAACTTTGTTGATTATTATATTATGGAAATTATATTCTACTTGGAAATTGATACAAGGGAGAGAAAAAAAAACCTAAGTAATGAAGTCATGCTTAAACATTTAGCATTTCAAGTCTAAGCATTTAATTTTTGCAGCCACCCAATGCAGTAAGAAATAGGAAAATCAAATAACTTGTATTAATCAATGACCTTGAAGTAGATTTTATAAGGATCCACTGAGTGGGAACAAAAAATTATATCTTAAGGCGAGGATTAATGCTTTAAAAACTGGCTCATCATTCAATACATCAGGGGGAAATGATGACCTTTATTATACATTATTATATGATAAACCTTGTTTAACTTAGGGTGTTTGTGTTCAGTGCAGAGTTTTCTAATTGCTTTGCTTTTCAGAAAACAACTATAATTACATTTTGATATCGATTTTCTGACTACTTTTCAAAAAAAATTATAGTAAATAGTTTATTTTAAAAATCAAAGTTGTTAAAATATAATGATTATCAGAAGTCGTTGTTTGAATTTTTTTAAAAAATAAAATATTTATAACACCTATATAAATACCCACAGTAGCTTTCCAAAAAAGTTGTTTTCCCTATAACAATTTAACAATTATCTTTACAAAAACCTGCTGCTTCCTCAAACGAACCCTTACATTCAAGGATGCTAATCCTCACAATCACTATGTGACACATAATGAGCTGCATACTAAATCCACACTGACAATGCTTATTACCAACTAATAGCACAGAACAATAAACTGATAGGCTAGCCAGGAGAAGTAAAAAAAAACCCATTAACGTTCTGCACCAACCTGGTAGCCATGTGAAAGATGTCCACCATGAGGAAGATCCAGCGCCATTATTCTTTCATGTGGCTTCAAAAGAGCCGTATAAACTTGAAAATTAGAAGGAGAGCCAGACAAAGACTGTACATTCACTGCATGAACAACACAAGCAAACAGATGAGGAAAGAATCCTTTTCCAGCTTAATTATAGCATGCATCCCAAAATCATACGCCCTTAGAAAGTTTTCGAGGAAGGCGAACTAAATATATAGAAAAATTGAAATTATAACATTCTCAAAGTCTGAACAAATCGAAGCACTACCAGCAGAATAATTTGTAATCATGAAAAGCATTCCAGATACTTTGCTACATGAAACTCTATTACCTCCCCACTTTTTAGGATCCAATCTGAAGGCTTCAAGAGCACGCTTCTGGCACAAGGTCTCCGCCATGTCAATATATCTGGAGACCGGGAAGCGATGGCTCAGAATACTTCATGAGTATTCAAAATGAACAAAAAAAGGGGGAATATCTTACTCATTTCCACCATAATATCTAGCACCGGGATACCCCTCGCTGTACTTGTTGGTCATGACAGATCCGACGGCTTGCATCACCGACACCGACGTAAAATTCTCCGAAGGTATAAGCTCCAGACCCTTGAAAACCATTGAAGAAAGAGCTTCAGAAAAAAGCCGAAGAAAAACATTGATAAACTTCCTTTGATCACTTCTAATCATAAACAGCATTTTCAAATCAGCTGAAAACCTCCTCATTCCTTTATCCGACACATCCAATGAAACAATTGAATCACAGAACCTAAAGAGAATAAAAAAAAAATTGAATATCAAAGCAAAAACCACCTTCCATTGCCTGTTCTTCTCGAGCTCGATGATGTCGGCAACCTCCGGATCCACAACCTCAAGAGAAGCGTTGAGCTGCTTAGGCCACTGCATATAATTCGAAACCCCATAATTCAGAAGAAATCATGATAGAATACAACGAAAATCCCTATAAAAACCAAAATCGAAGAAACAGAACGGGGCTAGAAACTCACCGTGACGCGGGATCCATCCTTGTCATAAGAAGCGGCCTCGCTTGGAAGAGAAGACTGTTCCGGTTCCAATTCAAGAAAGTAAAAAAACAAACTAAATCAATGAGAGATACTCTGTGCCAGAAAAGGAGACGAGAACGATCGAGCTCAAAGAATCTGATATGCAGAAAAATAAATAGAAGCGAAGAAATACCATGAAACAGAGAGAAGCCGGAGATAGAAGATGCAATCTCTTCCCCTCAGCGGAGAAGTACAGCCGCCGGAGCGCCGTCGCCATTGCCATCTCCTCCTTCCTTTCTCCTCCTCCGCCCGTCCCCTCTCTCGCTCGCTCCCCCTCCCCTCCTCTATTTCTCCTCCCCTCGCGTGCGCCTGGTTGGTGGATTCAAATCCTATCCACCAACAAAATAATACCAAACAATCTAGATTATCGATATCCCTTCGATCTGCTTAATGAGTCGTGATATCTACGAATTCGCAATTTGTTTTACTTTATAATTTGAATTTATTTCGACCGTGTTTGTTGGCCGATTGCGAAAAAGAAACCAACCCGATAATTAGAAAATAAAAATAAAATACAATACAATATTTAAAAATTAATAATAAGAGATAAAAATGCCCAATAAAGAATGGAGGAGATAAGATTTCTCCTGTGAGGGCACCGAGTTCACTCGCGTCCTATCTCTCCCCCCACCACAAAATGGTTTGGGCTCATCCTAATTTTTGGCACGATTAATTTAGTTCAGAAAATCTTTTTTTTTTTATTCTAGAAACTATTTACCTTTATTTGTTTAAATCATAAAATTTTAAATTCAAGGCATATTTTAATGATATTTAAGCCTTGACTTTTCCATTGAATTAGGATTTAGGACTACAAACTTACTGAGTTGAGCTGAGTTGAGCATATGCATGTTGAAGTTCAAATTTATTTACCATTATCAAGCTCAAGCTCTATTCAAACTTTTATGATAATGTTCAAGCTTGAACTTGTTTATCAATGGATTCAGATTTGATCACGGCTCAATTTAAATTGAATTATCGAGTTTATTAAAAGCTCATTTAATGAAATAAATAAGCTTTAATCGAGCTTGTAGATAGCTTGTTGAGAAATTCACATGAGTTATATCAATTAAAACTTAATAAGCTTAAAAAAATTAAAAATAAAAATCGAACAATACTATTCACAAATAAGCCTCAATTGAGCTTGTAATCAAATCATAATTGAACTGCTTAATGAACTTGTTTGCAAGTTTTAAATGATATTATTCATGAACATTAATAAACTGAACTACGAGCTATTCAAACTTCTTCATTTATATACAAAAGTGTTCAAACTCCCTATTAGCAAGTCCCTTGTATTAGATGAATGTAATCACATATTCATCATAAAAATCCAAAAATCAAACCTAAGTGCAATTTCATCAAATAATCATTTAATTTATGAGAAATTCACATGCATAGCACACAATTCATTATATTTATATACCTAACATTTAAAATTTAATATCTATAAATATAATATATACATGAAATATGCATTTCATTTAAAAAAAAAAACTAATTTGAGTGCTACTTTTATAAGCATAAAATTTTAAATGTTAGATATATAAATATATAAAAATTAAGCACTATGTGCATAAATGCCCCTTAATTTATTTGGCAGCACATCATATGAATAGATAAAACACAACATCAGACAGCATTCTGAAATCCAGCTAACATATATTTTTCAAAATCTCTTAGTTCATTTGATCAACAATCAAATACATTAAGTCCATTAGATTTAAACTCTCTCTCTCTCTCTCTCTCTCTCTCTCTCTCTCTCTCTCTAGATAGATAGATAGATAGTACTCTAACTAGCTTTTTCCTGAACCGTAAAATTGAACGCACGTTAAGCTACAAAGGAAGAACTCTGCAAAAACAACAATAACCCTAAACAAAGTCTGCCAAGAAGAGTGTAATAATAGTATGAAATCTCACCCTGCAGTTAATATGTTTAATGGTTGAGCAAAAGCAACGAAATAATAATAATAAGTTCCATCTCGGAAAGAACTTCTGTAAAAGATTACTGTAACACATACCCATCAGCGCTTTCGCTCCGCGCGCCATTTATATACGGGTCTACTCGTTGGGGAAACCATCTCCTCTTCACGAAGCTTGCGCTTCCGACCAGGTTTCTAACACACCAAAAAATTTAATAAAATTCTTCAACTGATTACAGGACAAAGTAAAGCTTGAAGTTGATGAGAGAGAGAGAGAGAGAGAGAGAATACACTAGGTTAGAATTTACTGATAATTGTTATTTGTTAGTTCATTGGGGCATTTACATGTCTAACATATAAAGTTTAATATTTACATAAATAACATCAAAAATTTTAATATTATATTAAAAATATCACTATCACTTACATTTTAAAGTAAAATACATCATTTCATGCATAGAAAAATAAATAATGGAGGTCAACAATGTTTCCATATTGCATGGTCAAAGACGGACAACCGTTGTGTTATCGAAAGCACAATGCGACTAATGAAGATACGCTAAATTGGCAAGTTCAAAAAACATTTTTAAATTAGTTATTTTTGATGTAATTTTAAACAAATATAGCTAAACTAGCTAGTTCTATACATGAAAAGGTGTGTTTCACTTTAAACAATTAATGATTATGTTATTTTTGATGTAATTTTAAAGATTTAGGCACTATATATATATGTAAATATGAAAGTTTAGATGTTAACAATGTAAATATATAAAAATTATAATCTATGCATGTAAATGCCCTTTTCATAAAAGAATATAGAATATAGTTGAACTCTCAACCACTGGGTTAAGGTGCCTTGCACTATTTTCCCTTCTTTGAAATGCAAGCATGTACCTGCAGTTCCTTTTGAAAAGCCATCTCAGAGTACAGCTTTTCCAGCTGTTCTACCCTTTTCTTCCTTTCTTCCAGCTCCCGGTAAGCAGATGTTGTTTTCCTGAAAGTAATCCAGTAACAAGACAAACAAAACATCCGCATCTATCAAGCTGTAACATAACAATAAACTTCATATGATAAAACTATATTTACAAATATCTTAAAGAGCTCTTACTTCCTTATATTCCTTGGCAAATTCTGCCGGACTGGAGAAGCATTGATATGTGAAGATCTTGATCTTATTTCTTTTGCTTCCTCCCTAATATAAAATGGCATAGCGAAAGAACATTAAAACAGATAAAACAGAGATCATAGATGACATAATAGAAAAATTAAATGAAAGATCAACCAGTCAGAGAAATGAAACCATGCATTTGCAATCAAATACAATTTGATGAAGCATTCAAGATCTCAAATTTCCAAGAATGTTACAAAAAGAAAGCTTCACAAACTCAATTCAAATCGGATCCGTGAGAAAATACAATTAAAAAATACATTCAGATGTATGAGTCAATGTCTAAAACATTACTCATTTGCATAGAGCATGGGTACTCCGCAGCTCAAAAAGAGCCATGTCAAATCCACAGGTACATGGCAGATAGGAAATGTCTAATCCAGTCCTTATAAGCATCATCAGATTCACAGACTTACCGGAGATATCAGGCAAGTATCAACAATAGAATTGCCAATGACTAATTTTTTTGTGACAGATTTCATATGGAGTACAAATCTCTCTCTCTCTCTCTCTCTCTGACTGCAAATTAATGGATCTTCACTAGCCCCCGTAGAACCTCTCTTCTACACAGATCTGCAAAGCAATGGAATATCTTTGCATCCTTAGTATGGTCTTTGTCATCTCTCTCTCTCTATAATTTTCTTCTTAAATTCCTTGTAATTTCTATTATGATGTTTTCCTGGTTTACAAACGAGTTGTGGAACATTAATTTAGAATGAATTATTTATGATCAATCTTTATAAATATTCTTTTGGTTTATAAATTAGCCAATAAATTCAAATTCTTTTTACTTTAGATGAGTCAATAAATTTAAGTTCTTATTTATAAAGTCAAAATAATGTTATTGTTTAACAATGATTCTTAGTTAACCTTATTTATAAAGGATCTAATAACTTAAAAAAACTGAGTTAAACCTTATATTAATCCATAAGTTAATATATTATTGTTTTTGTTTTCTAAGGATTAAATAAGTTAACGATCAGAACGTCTATAATCATTTATAAATACCTTTAGTTCATTGATACTAACTTATTATAAAATATTCATTATTTTAAGTAGCTTCTTATTATAATTAGACATGGAGAGAGATTTTAAAAGAAGGTTGAAGCATATGAAATCCGTACATCAAATACCACTATTAGTGATAATAATAATGACATAAAGTTAAAGGAAATTTGTGCAGACATCAATCTAGATGACATTCTAGCAAATTTTGGATTGAGAAAAAAAAAGATGTTAGAATATCATCAAAATGATCAAGATGCAGTGCAAAGAGCTAACTTGTATAATAGATCATGTCAACCATGTGATCATGAGTTCACATAAGCATAAATTGACAAAAAGTTGTGTAGATTTTATAAAAACTGATTGAAAAATAGTATTATAAAAATGCAACTCATTGCTTGTTTTGTTAGCTTTATAGGTTCACATAAAAGAACATGCAAGTATTGATAATTTTCACATCATAAATTTCATAACTTAAAAAAGATTGATAGATTTTAAGTTTATGATAGTCAAGATAATAATATTCCTTGTAAAAAAGTGAAGATTTAACAAATCAAGACAGGATATTAGATTGCATATGCAAAAACCTTATGATCAAGCTCAAAAAGATTATTGAGCATGATTAATTATTAGTGTTAACTATGTAATGTTTCTTTCAAGACTTAGCTTTTTAGGATCACGATGAATTTAAAAATGTTGAAAATGAAGAAAGCATTTAAAACGTACTTCCTAGCTAACACCAATGAAAGTATAAAAAATGTTGTTTTAAAAATTGATTCGAGTTCGAGGAATAATAAACCTATTGCTCTTGATATTCAAAAAGAAATTGCACATATTGATGTTTTTAAACTTCAAATGTTATAGTTAATAAAGTATCAAGCCATTTGCAATTTTGTTGGATATATCCGATCAAAGAAAAGATTGCTATTGTACTCTATTATGTTGATAAAAGAGATTGTGTTTTTGAGTGCTCCCTTGAAATAGTTCATGTAGATTAGACATGAGGTAACTTTAATAGACTAAAAACTCTAATTATGAAAGATAATGCTTATGCTCTTATATATATATAGTTTTTCCATTTCAATTATAACTAGTCGATGTGCTTAAAAATTATGTCCAAACTATTTCAATTTTTAAAATATCTAATTTGTAAAATATTGGCAAAAGTTCATGCAAAAAAAAAAAAAATATATCCTACAAGAAAAACAACTTAATAAAATTGTTAAACAATAATGAAGTGGGAGGTGGCAAGTGATAGGGGGTTGAATTAAGATAATTATTTTCAACGAGCGGAGATGCGCATTTTGGTTAACAATATAACACACTCTACTTGATTCTTTACAATGTTTTGAATTTATTTTTAATTTGAACTTGATGAAGTTTATTATGAGGATTACAAATGAGTTATATCACATTTTGATGATAAAAAAATCATAAATATCATTCATACATATCATGACTTTGTTACAGTATCAAAAAGTTTTACAAATATGAGATATAATGGATAGGGAACTTTAATTGGAAAAGTTCATTTATTGTATGAGAAAAAAATAATATAGTTGTTCCAATTTTGCCCATTTTTATTTTATTTTATTTTATTATTATAATATTATTATTTTTTGCATGGGAGGCTGAGATGATATGTTCAAAAAAACTATAAGTTTATATCATTATCAAAATGAGATATTTTACTCTGTGATAAATATATATAACTTCAAGAACTCAATAATAAATTTGATAAAAAAAGATATGGAGCTACTTCTATATGTGGCATGCTTGAAATTAAATGATTTATTTTCAACTTCTAACGAGCAAAAATTAATATATTTAGCCGAATTTTATTCTTTAGATTTCTCAACTAAAGATCTTATTGTATTAGACAATAGACTTGAGAATTTTAACATTATCATGAAATCTAGTAATGTATTTTTGCATCTAAAAGCGATTTAAGGGCTTGCACAAAAATTAGTAGACACTAAAAGAATGATATTTACCTTTTGGTGTTATTGCTTGTAAAATTGCTTTGATATTACCAATTGCTATAATAAATATTTAATAAACATTCTCTGGTATGAATATTGTAAAAAATCCATTTGTGCAATCATATGAGAGATTTTTGAATGAATGATTGTCTAATTACATATATTAAAAATTTAATAATAGTATAATAAAATGATTGTACAAAGATTTTAAAATATAAAGAGTATAGGGGAACTATAGGTGATGTGTGAGATAGAAAAATGATATTCACTATGACATTCAAGAAGTCATTTACTCATTTAATACTTTCAAAATATGAAAATTAGATGCTCCTAATTAAAAATTTTTCATCAACATATATTTTCTCTTTTTATATTACAAACTCTAACGATAAAAAATCTAAAACCGCCAATGCCAGCCTCACACCTGGATGTAAATAAATGAGAATATTTTTAAAATCATAAATTTATGCCCCCACTAAACAAAATTCCTGAAACATCACTAAATGTAAGATAGCTGCCATGCATTGCTGCTATTTTACTCTTGAGTGAACTTAAAATATGATTTATCATTTAACATTCATATCAACATTTCAAATTTTTAAATGATGAAAGTCATTGAACATGAAGTAAGTTCTGAACCAAATATGGTTAAGTTGCATGTTAGTGTGGGCTTAAAAGCTAAGTTCTATGGATGCACATGCATCAGGCATAGCACTTCTTCTCTTTTCCTTTTATGCTTTAATGTTAGAAACTAATTTAACTCATTCATGAATGCGAGTGGAATTCTAAGGTTTCCTTCTATTCTTCCGTAGATCACACCAACAGGGTAGTAATTTTAAGTACCCAAATACAAAGCCAAACAAAACCGCTGATAAATCTTGGCTCTAAATCTTCAATGATACAATGAAGTTGACAACAACCCCAACTTTAAGAAAAAGATATAATAATCAGATTCACCATTGATGTATTTAATCAATTTCCAGTGAAGCACAAACACAAAGGATATAAGATAGTCTGTACCAGTTATCATGCACTAAAATAACCAACTGCTGCAATAATTTTGTACGTATAGGCCAATCATGCAATTCCCCTGCACAAGCTAAGCCATCAAAAAGGTTCGTAGTTTTTCCTTGTCAATTACTCAGTTAAATAAATTCAACAGATAAAAGGCTTGTTGGACATGGTTCCAAGACTAGAGTTACTTCACAACAACAATCTGACAAAAAATAATGGGCTTTTCAAGACCATATCAAGTACACAGTTGCATGCAGTTCGCTAAAAATTGCCTTCTTAACAAAAGATGTCAATCTAAATATTAGCTTGTTTACTTAGTCTTGACAATTTTACAATCCTATGAAATTAAGAACTACACAAACATATCCACAGGTAGATGATGCATCTGTTAAAAAAACCGCAAGCACGAACAAAGATGCAACTCATAGAACACACACATGTTCGGGCATAGCCACATGTGCTTGCACACAACCATGACCACCCATAAATGAACACAGTGCATCTGCATGCAAGATCATAGGAACAAAAATACATCTATTTGCATGCACATGCATTTAAATATATATTAATATATGCTTTTTTATGTCACTCAAAATTTTACTGTTTTAGTTGTATTTATTCTCTAATTCTTCTAAATTTCGCTCAATTGCCTATGTTCTACCAACCCTTTTGCTTCTCTTATTTGAACCTCTATCATAGCTGGAATTTACGCAAAGGAAAGATAAAATAGAGAAAAGAAGAAGAGTAACGTAGGAGTAAAATAAAGGCCAAAATTTTAACCTTGCCTCTTGTATGGAAATCTCTGAGTTTGCCAGTTCACAATGCGCCGCTTAAACGATGATATGTTGCATGTGCATGTACTCCAAGATGGTTACGGTCTAGTGATACTTTCAATTTCACATCAAAAAAGTATGCATAACATACTATCCTCACCCACCCTCCCTACAGAAGGCAGTGCTAATTCACATATTAAAGAAAAGTAAAGTATGCAAAACTCCTAATGGACGTCATAAGTTTTTCATTTGGCATATAATACAGTAACTGAAAACAAGTTCTCAAACACAGATATGTTGGAAGAATATCCATAGGAGAAAGCTATACATTGACTGTAAAAAATAAATAAATAAACATTTAAATGGAGAGCTATCATCAACTGTGAAATAGCATTATAACCACAAAGTGCATGAAAAGAATGTACCTGTCTTCAGCATAGTAAACATGCTTGTTTATTGGTTTATTGTCCAGTGCGTGAGTGCACCACTGAGCCTATTGACTTTCTACGTGAAGATAAAATTACTGTATAATTAGTCGAATTATATTGTTTCATCTAGCACAAAAAACTGTTTTGGTCCGGCATTAACCTTCTTCTCACTCTGAAGTTTCTGAAGTACATAACCGATATCTTGAGTCTTCATCAGCATGAGTTCATCGTGGCTATACTTGTTTGTTTGGTTCCTGGAAATATGTGCAATTAATTAAACAATATGCGCAAAAATGAAAAAAAAAAATTGAGAAAGTTAGAAAAAATAAATAGGTGTTCATGGTTTAATACTTTGCTCTATGTACTCCATCAGTCACTCTCGAATTTATCATCTTGAAATAGAACTCATCTGGGTTCCTGGACATGGCTTTCTCTCTAAGAATCTGTACAAAAACAAGTAGCACATCACCAGATCTCATTAGAACCCTTTTTGACACAAATGTGGCCAAAATTATACTAAAGAATATTACAGTAAAGCCCTACACGAAGAGTCTCTTCCTTCTTGTGGAATGACTTTGCTCTCTCCACATAATCTTTATGTTTTTCGAGAATACCAAACTTCTTCCTTGCTTGACTGAAGATACAATTAAAAAAATAAAACCTTCAAGCTCTCTTATGGGATGTACATTAACTAATAAATAAGTAAAAAAATAATAATCGAGTAGGCGTGGTGCTGCAAGACTTACGGCTGTGCCCGTTCCTTATGTGCTCGTCTCGGAATTGCATTCCTAGTGAAGACATCGTCACTAATACCCCAAGAGATCAGCCCTAAGATAATCAAAGAATCGCCACACAAAACACCTCCTGCCAAATTGTATCAAACTACCGCTGTTTGGAAGTAGGATTCAAGCAGGAATAAAGAAAGCTTTAACTTGAATCCAGCCAAATGATATAAATCACAAACTTAAATACCATTTCTCCCCATTTTACCTTCAACCCCGGAATTACGAAACTCAGGGTCTCGACAAATTTAACTTAAATCTGCGGCGTTTCTTCTCCAGGAGAACTCCCGTAACGAACACCTATTTGCCTTCACACGCAACCGGTGCCCTAGCGAGCTCCCTTCGCGAACACCACTTCACCTTCACACGCCGGCGGTCCCGTCGTTGCCTTCTCCCCAGCGAGCTCCGTCCCCACTTCTAATGCAATGTCGAGAAGGGCGTTTCCGGAATTAGGGCAGGAGCAGCGGGTGTGCATGTAAACTTTTAGGGCTAAATCTAAATTTTAATAGTTACATAAATAAGATTTAAAATTTTAATATTACACCAAAAAAATAATATCATGATTATTTTTTAAAATAAATTATATTTTTTCATGTATATTAAAAATAATTTTTTGCAAATATCAAACTTTAAATATTAGATATGTAAATGCATAATAATTATATGATATATATAAATTTTTCAAACTTTTAAATTGTGATTTGAATTGATATATTCATTAAATTTGTCAAAATTCTTAATTAAAATTCAAACCAATTGACCCAAACATAATATAAGTGATTCATTTGAATATAAATTTTAGGCCAATTTTTGAGTCGAAATGAAGTCAAATTTTGATTTATAAGTCAAAATCAAGTCAATCTTAAGTTCATGAGTAAAAATCAAATAAATTTAAATTAACGGATCAAAATCAGATTAAATTTATATTGATGTGTCAATCTGAATCCAACTAAAAATTCTTGCATCCAAATTGAACCCAAAAGTTAATTTGTTTAATCTAAAACTAGATTTTTGAGGTTGCGCTCACGTCGAGCCAATTTTGGCACCCATGATTGTAATCTAATTTATATATGTTAATTTGTAGTTTAATAAGTAATACTAATGTGTGTGTGTGTGTGTGTGTGTGTGTATAAGTGGAATAATTTGATTAAATGTGACTTATCATATTTTGCTAATTCAATAAATTACTAAATAATTATTAATTAGAAGGTTTTCTTATATAAATTATGATTTGATTAATTTAATAATGTTTAATAATGATTTTGATTATATATAGTATAATAATTATTTAACTTAAATCAATATTCGATAATTAAGTGATATGTTATATCATATTAATTGTTCTTTAATTGGACTGACTATAAATGATATAGATTTGATCTATACAATAATATATTATAATCATATAAATTCTTAAATCCTATGATAAAAATTCAAAAAAATATCAAATTTTAATTAGATTAAACAAATATTATATCAAATAATTTTAAGAATTTAATCCACACATATTTTTTTAAAATATAAAGCTGCAAGATTTTCTAAATTCTACATAAGTCAAACTTATTTATAGCCAAACAACCCCTTTAGGTGGAAGTTATTAAGAATTCTTTGGTATATAAAAATAGCTATATTATATTAGATGTTCTTTTAATTGAAGAGGAAACAAGGTGTAGGGGTCAACCATCAAAATATTCATAAAAAACTTTATTTTTCTTCATCTTAATTATCAATAAAATTAAAATTAATGAAACCCACCCATCATATCTTCCATGTAGATAATTGATGAATATTCAATAGGTAGTGTTACTTGATCTTAAGAGAGTGAGTTAAAAGGTTGTCTACCATTTTTATCAAGGCTTATCTTGTTTTTGACAATGCATATTCAACTACTTAAATTTAAAATTGCAATATTAATAATACAATCATGATATTTACATGACTTATCAAATGCTAAAATTACAATCAAAACATTAATATTAATACACGCTTATGTTATACAACTTTCACATATGCCTACATGATGTAGGGGAGGTTATACATCATAAGCTTCTTGTGAAAGATTAATCTATGTATTTTGCATTAACTCATTACACTTCCTATTATAGTTGGTTTTATCTTGCTTTTCTCGGATGCTTAAACTAGAGCTCAAGTTCCATTTATCCATCTATTTCCAAGTTGAGCTCAATCAAGAGCTCAAGATCATTAGAGAATGACAAAGGCAGGCATAGATTGGAGATTAGTGGAAAAGAAGTGGAATTTATGATAGTAGTTCGTGAGAGAATGATTGATGATATCATGGGCTTGAAAAAAAAATAGAAACTCGAAACAAAATAGCTCAACAGAGAACAAGTCAATGAGATTAAAGAATGGAGAAGATGAGAAAGTCAAGGTAGGAGATTGTTAGAGAAGGATGAATGACACTAGTGACTTGAGAAGAAGAGAAAGTTATGATGAGAGTTTGTTGGAGAAAGAATCGGCAAAACTAGAGTTGTTTAAAAGAAAGTTGAGGAGCAAGCTCACTTGAGGAGGCATCTAATGGACAATTGTCATTTGAAGAAGAAGAGGAGTTCCTTAGACTTGTGGCAGTTGAGGATTAACCTTGAATGGAGAGAAATTAGATTTAGGGGCTATTTGGTTGGGTGCATTTGGAATGCACTACATTCTAAATGCACGTTTTTAAACATTTCAAGCATCTGGTTGCAAGTAGAGTAAAAATTTAGTGTAATGTAATGTATTTCAAATACTAAAAAATTAATGTATTTGAATTCGCATGATTGTAAATTTCAAATACATCAATAATGTAAAGTGACGTACGCTTACTGCTTCACGCCGGCCGCAGTCGCCGGCCGCCGCTGCCGACGATCCCCTCACTCCACATCGCCGCGCCGCCGACGCGCCGCTTCAACGCGCTAAAACCTTCATATTTACATTACATTTTTTTTCAATCAAACAAAAAAAATAATGTGAATTTGTAAAACTCAACCAAACAATGTAGAATCCTTAAGACCTTTACATGATTCTTTACACGATTCAAATACATGCAACCAAATAGCCCCTTAGATGTAGAGTATTTGTTCTAATTGATCAAACTAGTGAGCCAATGAGTTGAACCACTCTAAGCTCAAACATAAGCTCATTTAATACACAAGTCATAATTTGAGCTTAAGCTTGAAATCAAGATTTAGGTGAGCTCAACTTATGATCTCATAAATGAGTTGAATTCAACCCAACTTGAATAACTATCATCCCTAGTGAGTGCAAATCTACATCATAGTTTTAATGTCATTTTATCTGCTAATTAATTTGAATTTTAATCATTATCTATAACATGAATTACTTATCTTTCTTCAAATGAGTCCTACGTAATATCTGTAATTTTAATATATATATTGAATAAGTCAATATTAATAATATTTGAAAGATTTACATACATACCACACATTTTTATGCATTTACATATCTAATGCCAAAGTTTGATATTTACTTATTTATCATTTTCCTATGATTAAAAAGGTGCATTTCACTTAAAAAAAATTAATGATAATGATATTTTTAATGTGATATTTAAGATTGAAGTGTTATATATGTAAAAAATAAATTCTAAGTTATATATATGTAAATACACAAGATTTGTATTGTATTTATGCAAATCATCTAATATGTGGAATATTTTATGATATTTTGAGGCATTCACATATATATCACCCAAATCTTCATTATAACATCAAAAATAGCTCCATCATTACTTTTTAAAAGTGAAATGTATTTTTTATGCATAGAACAAGTGGCATCTTTGTAAATATCAAACTTTTGGTGTTAGATAAGTAAATGCATAAGAATTGTGTGTTATGAATGTAAATTTCTTAATAATTTTATATTATTTAAATTTCAAGAATTATATAAATAAATATAAAAATATAAATTAAATATATAAATACATGAAACTTTATAATTTGTATGCATATGCAATGAGGATGTTTATCACTATTAATGGCCTGTTTGGCGCAGCTTTTTTTCTGCTTTCCGTTTGGGAAAAGCAATCTTGACCGTTTGGGAGCTACTTTTATATCGTCGTTTCCTAAGAAATTGTGGTGCATTTTACTTTTTCACAAGGGACTCAATGCCCGATCGGGCTCCGAAATCCTGTTCTGCCTTCTGCATAAAGTTTTCTTCAAAATTATTTCCATTATTTACCTAGTATAACGAATGAAAACCGCGACATTACCCTTTCCGTCTCCCGTGTTCGGCATTTTCGCATTTCCTCTTCCCTTCTCTCCAACCCATGAAATGTGAAGTTACTGGAGCTATGACTTCACTGATATGAGCATCGAACGATAAAGGACCTTCGATTCCTCCACCAGCTATTACTTTCCCTTGTGGACGAGCACTATGTCCCGCCCATTCCGTTGGTCGTGACTCCAACAGCGAAGAAATGTATATCCTAACAATGAGTCGTTAAGTGCATTTCTTGATTCTTTCTAAATCACTCAATGTATGTGAATGAAGTGGAAAAGTGGTCCTAATTTATTGTGAATTACAAGTGCTAACACCTACTTCTCTCGGTTTCTCTGGATTTGCAATTACATTTTTCTTGGAAAAGTATTTTAGATTTGTCTGAATGATGTATGTTTCCCTTGGTAATCTGTTTAGGTATGTTCAAATTGTGAATGAATGTACAGTTGCATTTGTTCCCACTTTTCATTCTCTCGGTTTCCCTTTATTTGCCTGCATTTTCTCGGTTCCCACTGTTCATTACTGTACAATTTCATCTATTGTCGGAAAGAACTATCATTCCCAATTGACGAATTCTGAATTGATTCAATTTTTTGTTTAGTTCATCTTTTGTGGTTTTACTTTCACCACTCTCTCAATTTTTTGCCTGAATTGTGGTGTCCTATCTCTCATTTTCTTTACAATGTGTAGTTAAGTGCATCTCTCGGCTTCTTTAATAATTAGTCCATTAATGGGAATGAAGTGAGAAATTGTTGGCATTTGTGACATACCAATTTTGATACATACTTCGCTCAATTTCCCTTGAAGTGTAGTTATTTTTTTAGAAAAAGGTGTCCTAATTTGTTTGCATTCTCTCGATTTTTTTAGTAATCTTGCTAATTTGTTGTTTTGTGTTCAAATGTACGATATTGAAATTTACTAGAATTTCGGATTTGCAAGAAGTTCAGGTTGTTACGTATGTGACACTGGTGAATCGTTATTGTTGGTGGTTTACTACTTCATGCGATACATCTATTTTATATGGGTTTTTTCTATATTGTTTGTAGTTAGAAGCTTTGTATAATGGTAACACTTTGTTAAGCGTGACCTAAACAAATGGAATATACATAAATCCTCTGTACATTTGGATAATCTGATTATTTCTTGAACATTGATATGGTTGTAAATCTTTGAGTTAGTATTAAGTACACCACTGAGGTTTTGATGCTATGTGATTCATTTGTTGTGCTTTGTTAATTAAGCAATCTTACTCTTGTTGGAGTGGATGCATTTCTCCTTGGTGGCTTGTTATTCGTGACCATGAAATATCCCAAAGGGTTGAGAATTATATTGTTTTGGCAAAGTGTTTCATTTTGACTAAAGTATTATTCATGTCGTTACATAAGATGAAATAATAGTACTATTATTTATGATCTATAAGTATACATATTTTGATTGAAATGGTTAAATTTAAGTTGATGTCAAATTCTATATTACATATTATTGTTATGTGAATATTATAACTTGCCAAATGGGCAAACCAAGAGATGGTGGTGTATCTGCCACATGGGAGAAGAAAATCAAGATAATATTTTGCTATGTATGACTAAAAGAGGTGGAGTTGGGGAACAGACTAACAACTCACTTCAATAAAGAAGGCTGGCAAAACATTTTACTAAATTTCAAGAGAAAATAGGAAGACAATATGAAAAAACAAAGTTAAAGAACAAATGACCAACTCAAGAAAGATTGAAAACTTTGGAAGGAGTTGAAACCCAAATCTACTGTCTTAGGTTGGGATCCCATAAGAAAAATAATAGAAGCTTCAGATGATTGGTGAAAAGAAAAACTACAGGTGAAGAAAATGACTTAATGCTACTCTTTTTATTTCATTAGAGTTTATTATAGATTTGATTCTTTAACATGTAAGATGCTTTGTCTCTAAATTGGGACTCTCAACTATAGGTTGTGTCAAATGCAAAAAATTAGGCTATGTGGCATTGATCTAGAGCTAAGAGAAGCTCAACATGATGTTTAGTGGCGTTGTAGTTAAAGGTGCTCATGCTTGGGCTTCTTAGGAAATTCCACATAATTTAACTAAGCCTGAATAAGCACATTCAAACAAACTTATTGAGGGATTAACGCATGATGGTGGTGAATGCAGTGAAGGTAGTCAATCAAAATACATATCAGGGTTAGATCAGCAGAGACAGAAAAGAAAAAAAAATAATACCTCATTTATAAGAGACCAAATATCACATTTTGTTTCAATATGTCCAAGCATGGCTTCCAATGCTAGAACAGTGCATGTTAATCCACCTATGTCAGAAGATATCAATATTTGATAGCACCCTTGAAATTTTCAATGATATGTCACTATATCTATTTTCAACGAAACTCCTTGAAGACCCACTAAGCGAGAGGATTTTTTGACTATGGTGCCCGAGCAAAGAGTTCATTACCTTCGTTATTTTATGAACAATAACGATGTCTAAACATTCATAACTATCTTGAACTATTTATTTTTTAATTACATATCATCACTTGTTGAACATTGTATGTTTGAACTTTAATTTCGCTTATCCTTTTTAATTACATTTATGCATTTCTGATTGTCATGTCTAATGATATATCCATGCTCGTAAAACATTCATAACTCATACTTCATATATCTTTGTTGTTGGTCATCATATTATTTATTTATGTTGTCTTCTAAAGTAGTAGGATATAAATTGATGGAGACAGCAGAGACTGATGAGCTAGTACAAAGGGCTTAACAGATAGCTGTTATCGCAACGATGACATACTTCATAAATGAATTCTATGAGTCATACATACGCAAAAATCTATATATGACCTCATCTCACATTGGAGACAAATGGATTGGGGAACATACATACGCAAAAATCTATATATGACCTCATCTCACATTGGAGACAAATGGATTGGGGAATTATTAGGAGGTCACCCTTCTAGGTTTCACAATGTATTCCGGATGTCAAAACTAATTTTTGTTGACCTTCTGCACGATCTTGAAGCTTTCCATGGGCTTCATGGTTCTTGCAACATAAGCACCAGAGAAGTGTTAGCTATAACTTATATATTCTATCACACAATGAATCAATAAGAGTAACATGTAAACATGTTTTTAGCATTCGTAAAATACTATTAGGTATTTCTCAGTGGGTTTAGAGGGATTAGTAAGCTTGGCCAGAAATATTGTGAAGCCAATTGATCCAACTTTTGTGGGTACTCCACCAAATATACAACGATGTCATATATGTCATTCTTTAAGGTATAGGTTTTATGGGATTTTCTCTTGTTAATGCATTCTTCATTCTTATGCTATTATTTTTTATAATACTTTCTAAGTAGAGTGAAGCAAATTGACCTAATTGTATTGGAGCACTCAATGGAACACATGTTGATGCGTGTGTTCCTAGCAGTGAGAAAGTCGCATATATTGGACATTGTGGATCACCAACGTAAAATATACTGGTCGTATGCGACTTTAACATGTGTTTTACTTTCATCATGGCTATATGGGAGGGCACTGCATGGCAGTCGTATATCAAATATGAGACACATTGGCGAGAGTGTAATTTTCTAATTTCACCCTTAGGTTAGAAATTGAGCAAGAAAATGTTGTTTAAAGCAATACAATTGAATTAATCATATTTATATTACTGCTGGAAAATATTACCTCGTTGATACTAGATATCCAATGCAACGAGGATTTTTTAAGGCATTTTTGGATACAAAGTATCATATCCCCAATTTTGAGAGGAGCAGCTAAGTAGTACGAGGGCGTAGAGAATTGAATAACAAATGACACTCTTCATTATGGAGTGTTATCGAGAGAACTTTTAGAGTTTGGAAGAAGAAGTGGGTTATTCTACATGATATGCCAAAATATTCATTCCAAAAGCAAGTAAAGATAGTAGGGGCAACAACGACTTTACATAATTATATATAACGACATTCATCTCAAGAAGATATTAATTTCAATGTGGTAGACGATGATCTATCATTTATACATCTGAAGCATATGAATATAGAATGGGCAAACCATTTGTTGACAGTGATTCAACTGTGAATGATAGTGAGACACAATATGGGGAAGGGGCTGAAGAGATGAAGTAAATGAGAGAATATATTGCTAACGCTTTGATGAATATGTAGAAGGAATTAAAGATGGCTTGTGCTACAATACGATGACTACAAACAATAAATGTGCTATTTTATTTCAACTTGTTAGACAATGTCTACGATACATATACACTTTATGTATCATAATAAAGTATATGAGGTAGGTTTTTTAGACAAAGCCAATATGTTAGATGAAGCAAAAGATATGAATACAACTTCTTCAATTGAACTCCTATCTTTTTGTTTTCTCTGTCCTTGCGGCTACATAAAGTTTTGTTATCCTCTTGCAGGATTTTTTAATCTCGCTTTGGTATTTGTTCTGATGACCCTTCTACTTGCTGGCCTGGTTCTTTTTTTGAGGTTCTATTATAAGAGTTATAATTGTTGGACTCGTGGTATTGTATTACGGCTTTGTCTACTAGGTTTGTGTCTTCTGTTGGCTGTTTTTAATTTTTTGGTGGAGTTTGTATGATTGGCTATTTTTGTTGAGTTTGTGCATTGTATTTGTTTGTTGAGTTTGTGTCTTGTTCAAACTATTTTTATTGTTTGATATAGGTTATATGATTTATTATTTTTTATTGGGTTTTGTGCCTTGTATCATGCTTTGTTTGGTGGGTTTGTGTCTTGTGAAGGTTGTTTTCCTTTTGCTTGGTGTAGATTATATTGTTGGCTATTTTTGTTGGTTGATTGCCTTTGTTGGCCTATTAGCTTGATGGCTCTGTTGGGTGGGTTTGTATCTGTTATTGTTTGGCTGGATCTGGGATGTTGGTGGTTAGTTCTTGCATTTTATCAGTCATTTTGTATTTTCCTTCTATCTTGCTTTTGTTGGTGGTGGAGGTTGTATGGTTGGCTTATTTTGTTTGCTGATTATCTTGATGGCTTTGTTAATGCATTTCTCTCTATTGTTGGCTACTCGATTGTGGTAGCTTATTGTTGGTTATGACATTTTGTTGGTTGTTTTTATTTTTCTTCTTTTATGATTTGGTTGGCTTGGTGGAGGTTTTATGGTTGGTTGGTTTTATTAGCGGGTTAGCTTAATGGTTTTGCTACTGCGTTTCTTTCTGTTATTGGCTGCCCGGTTCTTGTAGCTTGGTTGTCGGTTCTGGCATTCTCTTGCCTATTTTTCTTTTCCTTCTCTCCTGCTTTGGTTGGCTTGGTGGAGCTTCTATTGTTGGCTGGTTTTATTGTCTGGTTGTCTTTGTTGGTCGGTTAACTTGATGATTGGGTTTCTCTCTATTGTTGGCTGCCTAGTCTGATAGCTTGGTTGCATGTTCTAGCATTCTCTTGGTTATTTCTTATTTGCCTTCACTGAATGATATTGGTGGTGGCTTTGCTGCTGCTCTTTCATTTCTCACTACACTGATGTTGGTGGATGATATTTCTTTCTTCATTTGGATGGCTTTGTTGGTCTTCCATTTCATGGTGGGCCTGGTTTTTTCTTTGGCCATTAGTTTAGGGCTGATAGCTAAAGGAGAGGTTTGTTGGCTATGATGGCTTTGATGTTTCATTTTATCTGCTCTCTTGCTGGTAGCTTTATGTGTGATTGTAACCCTTCTTAATAAAGTTTATATGCTCACATATATTATTGCTCCTAGAGATGATAATAATTAGCCTAAGCCTATTATTCATTTATTTTTTATTCTTGTTTGATGTCTTTCTTTCTCATTTTTTGTACTTGTCATTTGTTTAGTATATTGCAGGTCTTTTATAGGTCTTGGGGCCTTATAGATGGTTTTAGCTTTTCGCACTTGGATCTAGTGTTGTTGCTGAGTTGCTCTTTTCCTGCTTTTTGTAATATCTTATTGTATTAGTTAGGGGATTTAATGCTTTTGGTTTGATGTAGCTTGTTGAGCATTATTTATTGATTTATCCCCTTTAATGACTTTGTATTTTTTTTTAATATGGTAATAAAATTCTTTCCTTTTGTTATTAAAAATACAGTTGTATATGATTGACGTATTTGTTAATCTTCTAAACATGCTAACAGCATAAGACAAAAAGTACTCGCATTTAAATGTATTATATTTTGTATATACACAACTATTAATCTGTATATGCTAATCATTTTTCTTTGCTTACAACAACATATCTCAGTAAATATGAACTCAAGTATTACCACTACCTCTAGAATTATCCAATGCAATAGTTGTTTATAATGTTGCGTATTCACTTCACACCGAGAAGGCAACAACTATGGACGAATATTTTATAGGTGTCATCACAATCGAACATTGGATGATTGTAATTTTTTAAATGGGCTAACAATTATAAATAATTGCTTAGTGATCATGTTTGGAGAAGAGCTTGGAAAATAAATTTTCTAGAAAACTTGATCATTTGGATAAAAAGCTTAATATTATGTTGACACTACTAGTCACAAAAGTTATCTTAATTTTCATGTTATATAGTGTAATGTGAAGTGTTAAATTCAAATATCAAATACTAGACTTATGAGTATATATGGACTTCTAAAATTGCATTTTTTTTACTTTGTTTATGATATATGACCATAAGGGTAGTTTTGTAACTTTTTTAGAAACAACTGCAACATAGCACTTGCACAGCTCAATATTCCAAACAATTAAATTGCTTCTTCAGAATCACATTTTTAAAAGCCATTTTCCCTATAGCAGCTTCACATCTGCTTCTTCATAAAACTGCAGTTGTGATAAACATACCCTAAGGGCCCATTTGGTAGGGCGTTTGGCGCACGACATGGCATAAACCACGCCGCGTGGCGTTTGCCAAAAAATGAGAATGCCAAGTGCCAGAAGCCGCAGCTTCTTCCTTCACTCATCACAAATTTTATTTCCCTAAACTACCCTAGATCATTCTCGTGTGCCCTGGAAATAACAAATTTGCGTGCCGCGATGAACTAGAGCAGAGCGGCCTCACTCTCCTCTCTTCTGCATCAAAACAACAAACCTTCTCTCTTCTTCTCCTCCTCTTCACGCCTCCATCACTGGAAATTTCTTCTAGTGCGCATTTCTTTCCCATTCTCCAACATGAACTTTGATCTTGATCATTGGAGGAATGGATAAGGATTTATGTGATCGGCGGTTGTATGGTTTTGGTGGCGAAACGATGGATAGTTGGCATAGATTTGAAGTGTTATTTGGTTGGTTGGAGAAAAGGTGCCTCTTTACATGCTCTATTGGACAGTTCTTTTGATTGTTTAGCTTGAAATCTTCCTAATAATAGATAACTACTTATATAAGGGTAATAAATGTTATGATGATTAGTCTTATGGAGCATGGTTTATATGTTCTTAGGAACATCTTCTTGGCTCTCTTACCCTTCATTCTTGAAGTAAGTGACTTTCCCAAATTATTTGCTATTATGCACATAAATAGAATGACTTATCGTTCAGTAATATGGTTCTTGCACTCCATACAATTCCCAACAATTACTTTGTAATGGTTTGATTATATTTGCAAAGGAGTTATTGATGCTTGTTGCACATGTTCTTGTAAAGATTTCATGGAGTGTTTGCTATGGAATTTTTGTTTTGTATGCGCTTACAATACTTTAGCCAATCTTTGGTGGAATTTTGATAAGAACAAAGCATGGAAGACTACATTTATTAGTAACATTAATAAATGTTTGATTCATCTAGGTTTAATATTACCTAACCAAATTAAATAATTGTAATCCTCTGTTGTTTGATTCATTTCGACTTCATCGCTTGTGTGATAATGATATGATCTTTAAATGGGAAACCCAAGGGAAAGTGGAGCTGGTGCTACTTGGGAGAGAAATGTGAAAATAATATTTTGTGAGTTTTGTTTGAAGGAGATAGACTTGGGTAATAGATCGACGACCTATTTTAATAAAGTGGGTTGAAATAATTTAACCAAAAAATTTAAGGAGAGAACTGGAAGGGAGTACAACATGACGCAACTTATAAATAAATGGGATCAGTTAAAGAAGGATTAGAAATTGTGGAAAGAGTTGAAATAAGGATCAACTGGTTTGGGATGGGATCCGACAAAGAAGACTATTGATGACGATTGGTGGTGAAAAAGATCGTTAACTTTCATATACATACTTTTTCATTCTAATAACTCCACAAAGAGTTCATATGAACATAACATCTGAACATAATTGCATGTGTACTTGCAAATATTACCAAATACAAAGAAATTTAGATATTGCAGCTTAGACCCTGAACTTGAAGATAAATTAGATCTCATGTTCTGTGGCGTGGTTGCCACAGGTGCCCATTCTTGGACACCGGATCAAGAAACTAATGACATTGTGCAAGAACAAAATTATTCTGAGCTTAGGTTTGCTTTAAATGATTCAAACAATGAATTGTTACATGCCACAGATTCCCACACCGAATCTAATCATGCTAGGCATTTACCATTTCTAGACCGAGCAAAAAAAAAGAGAGGAGGTCTTGGATTCCTCGATCGAATTAGAGTTAGTCAGTGCATGTACTTCCAGAGCGAATAAGACAACTGCAATGCCATCACTAAATGAGGCGATCAGTATTTTAGATAAAATTATTGAAATTTTTGAAGATATTCCACTTTACCTTCATTCAACTAGGTTGCTTGAAGATCCAAACAAGTGAGAGATCTTTGTGGCTATGACAGCTAAATGAAGAGTTCATTATCTATGCTATCATTTTGAAATCACGTGATGTTTAGCTAGGTTGCCTTTAGGAAAAGATGTTTAGTGATCTCTCAAAATTTAAACTTCTCGTGATCTGGTAGTGGAGAGTTTGTTTATTTTTAAAGATTTTTTGTTTTGATGTCTGTATATTTAGTTTCCATTCGCAAATGGACCTCATGAAGAAGAACCATAAGAACCACGACGCCTCCCAAAATTTCTTCCTCTCTTCATATAGCATGCCATCCAGCTCCTGCAGTGGATGACAATGGCAAACCCTAGGCGGATCAGCCTCCAGCTACACAACCACCACTCTGCCATTCCTCTTTCCAATCACTCTCCACCACCCGCCACAGCCTCTATCTCCTCCATCGCCGCATTCCTGAAGAGGCCCTCAGCCTTCCCCTTCGTTCTCTCGCTCTTTCTTCTCCTCACCTGGCTCTGTCTTCGCGTTCAGCGATCTCCTTCTTCCGCTTCCTTGCGTTTCCGAGCACAATCGCAGAACGGGTTTGACGCGGATGCCGACGCTAACCTCGCTCGGTTCAGTGCGCCTTCGCTGATTTCAAGGGATCGACGAGGGTGGCTTTTCAATCCTATCAGTGTGGCCCTAGATAAAGACATCCATGGTATTTTCGTTTGCTAAAGATCTTTGCAAGACCATGCTCATTACCATTTTCTGGATTTTAGGATTTTGATTGTGGTTATGAATCATGGCATGCTTTGGACTTATTTTTTTGTAGTTACTAAATTCGAGCATCCTCTCTGAATGGGTTGGCATTTGAGTAAATTATAATGGCAAAATAATTACTAATGGCTTATTGCTAAATGCTGGCTTTTGGGAACCTTTCTATGATTAATTTATTCAAGCTCTACTGCCTAATTTTCTCGCAAGTTCTTTTAGGATTGGGCAAAGTAATCATAGAAAGGCTTTGAAATGCCAGAGATTTGTTCTGTGCAAATATTTTGCAATCAGCTTTCCAAGCCTCTATACGTTTTTGACTATTACTGGAAGGAGATTGTCTTTACATATATCTGGAATGATGATGCCTTCTGAACTGATGCTGAAATGCATCTTCCTCATAGAAACACGCATCAACAAAAATACTTGAATTTTGCATTCCTCTTTCTAATGACAGGAAAAAAAAATTCATTATTTTCGAAATTTTAAGATTTATTCATGCTGGAGCCCTTTCTTTTCAACCATTCTTTGATGATATTCAATTGAATGCGCAAAACAGATTCACAAACAGAAGTATGCCATTCCTTTTAGAACATCTTAGAGATCTGATTTCTCCTAATAAACATGATTTTTGTCACCATATAGCAGTGATTTAAGTTGGTGTTCTTCCTATTTCACATTTAACCTGTGATTTTTGCTCCAATTTGAACCGAAATATTATTAAGTTTGAACAATATGTTTCAATTTGCATTCTAACAGTTGTATAGTGTAAATGATTGGTGCTAACTTCAAATATGCTCTTTGTATTATTGCATTTTTTGGATATTGCCAATGGTTAAGCATGCAATACCTACTATATATGGGTATAATGACATGAAGTCGTCTGTATGATTTGGGATGAAGCCAATGGGATGATCCACGTAATTGGTATCACTTGGCAGTTTAAATGTCATGCCTAACACCTTTTGTTTAGGCTTGGTTCATGTAGAGATCAAGCCTAGCTTGAATTTGTGTTGATCTTGGCTGTGATGATCTAGTGACATGAATCTGTGCTCTAAAGCAAACAAGTTTATGGTTCAATAAAATGGCTTAAGATAAACTTTCATGTATCCATATGCATGTTTTAATACTTAATTAAGCAATCTTACTAATGAACTAAAAAATATATTACTTTAAGAGAAAGAAAGTTTCATGAGAGTTGATATATCGTTAGGTGTTAATCTATTTTGTGCAAACCAGCTGAACAACTATTTGTGATTATCAACTCTCCTTTTCATTTCCATTCCTTGAACATTAATTTTATCTACTGGCCTCATATATGGTACATTTTCTATATTTTGTTATGCATGTATGAACCACCTATTTTTCACTGCCTTACTTTCAATATATGCTACTCTAAATTTTCTAATATAATCATTTATTAGTTTTCTTTCCTAGTTCTATCATACATCCATCATACCATTTTTATTTTTGCTATATTTAACTAGGCCATCAACTTATTGCCCAACACTCGAATGTATTCAAAATAGTGAACATAATTGTAGTTTTATGAATTTAATTTTAAGTATCTATGATGTTCTCATATGGAATAATGCTCTTCGAAGCACTTATCCGTTTTAACCATCAATTTTTATTTCTAGAAGTTATATCATTATTTATATTTCTATTCTTATATACAATAGATCCAACATATTTGAACTTATGTTCAAATTTCACCTCTCAATTGAAAGAAATATGATAAAATGTTGTAATTTTAAGGCGATTAATAGTAGATAAAGACCCCAAAGATTTCACCCTCATTTTAGAACTTTAGATCTGTTCGGGTTCTTATAAGCGAATCACCTATTTTACCCTCTGATGTTGAGAGAACTTTCGATTAAAATTTATCGTTAGGTTGTTTAATGCGTATATATATGCGAGTTTAAAATTTGAGATTTATGAAATTCATCATTTTAGCTTAAAGCATGGTTGGGAATGATGGCGTATCTAGATCTCTGGTTCATCGTCCATTATTGTGGTCATACTGAGGAATTTCGACGATCGAATGATCCTTATCAAGAATACTTGGGTTCAGTCCAATAAATCCTTGTAGACTTGGGGTGATATTGTAAGAAGGCAAAATTACGATAGATGACTTTTTCCATTGTCTATGATTACAACTCAAATAACTATTATTGGAACATACAAATTCTGATCGTGATATAATATAATATATGTCACTGGCGGCGATTAGAAGACTTTAATCAAATTGAAATCAATATGCCTAGCAAATGATCATATGGCATGTCCATTAACGAGATTGATTGAGAGTGACATAGTAGAATCTTGATTTGACATTGGCTCCTTTGTGAGTTAGAGTTGTCTTAATTTGTCACCTTCAATAAACTGTTGCGGAAGATGGATTGAGTTAGATTTTGCTTTAAGTTTTTAAAGATTAAATTTTATTTAAGCATTTAACACTTAATAATTTATCCGATTTTATATTTGATTTTGATTAATTGATTTGAGCAGCATTTTGGTAGGTATCCTTTGAAATATTCATTCAATAGAGCCATCCGTGGTTTATTATTTCAGATATTGTCACTATTAATTTAATAATGAGGATCGATCTGTCATATAACGTAATTACTACCGATATTTTAATAAGTTGAAATTTTTATAATAATTGAATTTTTAGGTTTTTTAAGCAATCAACCAAAGAACTAGCAACATTCTCAATTTAAGTTTAAGCGTTTGCGTGAATTAGATCGAGTGTATTTAAGAATGCTTGCATAATTTTAAGGTATTGAATTTGAGTTTTAGTCATACTTTATAATATGTGCAAAAGTTCAATTGAAGCCTTAATTAATGCATTTTGTTCGCTTGTATGAGTGTTGCGAATCCGGTGACGTTTAGTTCATTCATTTAAAAGTTTGTATAAACTCCAAGCCACTTGAATATGACATAAGCTTGCTTCAAGAGATGTGTAATAGATTTGCATTCACTAAGATATTTGCACATATCTTTCAACATTTAAGTTGAGCTATTGAAAACATCATGCTGTAATATTTGCAAGCTCGTATAAATTGAAATACTTGAATATTGTATAAAATTGCTTGAAAATGAATATAAATAACTCAAGTATTTACATGTATTTTAGAGTTATAGATTCAAACGACAGTTTAATTTGTAGTTTTGCATGAAAATTCAACTCCTCAAAAATACTTCAATGAATCAATGAAGTGTAATATTCAAGTTGATTCCTCCTATTTTTGAAGGTTCTTCATTTAACTTGTTTATTGTTTTTATAACTCGTTGATTAATAAGGCTATTTATTCTCATACCTTATGGATTTTTACATTCTTATGAAACATCATTAGATATTTCAAGGTTGCGAATAGATCAACACATACTATGAATATGGGTACCTTCTCTCTTTTCAATTCAACTTTTAACTCCATAGAATTCCCTCATGCGAATGCTTGTTTTAATTTGGCATTATCGCCGAAACTTCAAGTGTTTGAATTGGAGTTAGTTATGTTATGATATGCATAGGAAGCTTATTCGAGACCTCCCACATTCATGGCTCCTTAACGAGTTCTATCGTCTTCATAACATATCATTAATGGGTTCTTTGATTTCATAATTCACCAATTATTTGATTAAAATTATCATGAGTTATGGTGGAGTCCAAATAAAATTTGATTCGTGCCTATAAATAGAATGAATTCCCTTCTTCTAAACTCATTGTTTTCATTTGCTTTAACTTTCCTGTGGGGGTTCTATAAGTTCAAGCTTTTAAAGTGTATCTCAATTATATTTCAGGTAAGATTTTCATTTATCATTTGTAGTCAATTTTTTTTTGAATTTTAATCTAAGCTTGTTTACATAAGTCATAGTAGTTTAAATGATTTTCATTTAGATTTGTTTAAGTCTCAAATTTCAGTCGAAATTTTGGCAGCATTTCGATAGTATTTCTGCCATAGAATCTAACTATTTTGGCTTACGGTATGCCTATTGTAGCGGATGATGTCTTAATGACACCGAGTCACATGGCCAAGTCTATTAACATTAGTTGGATCTTCGATCACCTGCGTGTAGCAAGCATATATAATTTTCACATATTTAAGCCTCCTTTTTTTTTAAGTTCATATTTTGAATTTTTGAATTTTGGCGTAGAGTGACATCTTTTTGGACTGCTTAATGGTGAAGCGGTGGTGTCTTGTGACACCCATAATTTCTCGTCATAAGCATGGAGACCTTCCCTGCACAAAGAAGCGAACACATGTGTATGCATATGATTTTCACACATATCCACAAATTACTTTTTACAATCTTATTTGCTATTCTAGATAAGAGAAAGAGGCTATTTGGCTATAGGAATGAAGCGGGATTTAACTTAACTAAATGACAAGTTAAATCCTTTGTAATCCGTTAAAACCACTTTAGTTAAATCAATTTACTCAATCCATCGGTAGCAAATTTACGGGATTTAGAAGCGATTTAGTTAAATCGGATTTACTCAAATCTAGATGGATTTAAGAAGCGAGCGTGAGGAGGGTGGGGAAAAGAGGGATTGGAATCTCAAGCCTTGACAATCGAGAAGGGGAAAGAGGTCGAGGGTTTTGTTTAGGATCGAGTGTGTGTGAGTGCTGCTCAAGGAAGCGGCGAGGGAGAGAAGATCTTTGAAGGAGTAGAGGCTTGATTTAGAAAAGATGGTGATGCTGCAGCGTGAATGCTCGTGAAGGCATTTGTAAGGGATTTATATCAAGGGACTCGTCTTGTAAAGGAAAGAGCTTAAAGGGACGAAACGAGAAGGAACGCTTGAGTGGGGGGGGGAGAATGTGCGTGGAGTTCTGAGCAGAGGAATCACTGGTTGGAGGAGTTGTTTTTGAGGAAGAGTAGGAGGAAACTGCCTGGGAGGAAGCGGGATCGGTTGCTTTGATTGAGCGAGAGAGAGAGGAGAAAGCCCTCTGCGATCATTCGTCATTTTTGCTCGAGTCATGTGAGAAGAAATGTGATTAGCGCAAATATCATATTTAATGATTGACCTTCAAGTTGACCATGAATCTTAGATCACTTTAGCTTCAATTTCAATAGCCTATGGAGCTTTGATATGATTATCATTAGTATGATGCCTTGTGTTTGGACGAGTTAAATGATGGGATCGCTCGACTTGTCCTGATTGACTTGTCGGATTAAGAGGTTCTTCTACTATCTACTCTCTGCTTCAATGAGTTTGCTGAAGATTTCTTTCTTCGATGTTGTTGCAGATTTGAGTTTCCTTCGACCCTAGCTTCGTGCCTGGTCGGGTTTGATGAAGGAATTAGATTGCTTATTTTGAGATTTGGAATTCCTTCTGCTCAGTTTATAAAACTTGATGGACTTGATAAATGATTGACCTGATTTGTTCATATTAACTTGTTAGGAAGTCACGTATATCTTCAGTCTTATGCTTGTTGTTTTGACGGACTTGTTGAAGGGTGCGTATAGATGACTCAGCCTTCCGGCTTATATTAGGTCTATAATGTCGAGTTATCAACCTAGCAATATGTGTTTTAACAAACTGAATAACTACAAAATCTCTTTAATTCGGCCATCGACTTCGTATGAACTATGAAATTACTTTCTCTGTTCTGTGCTTTCTGCTTTGGTGGACTTAATGAGGAGATTGACTTTGATCATGCTTTGTGTTTGATCAGATCATTTGAAAATATGTTGAAATATCACCCTGCAGATAATAAAAAAATTGATTTGAGACAATTCTGAATTGAGAGTTTCCTCAGATTATCTTGGTCTATCGATCAAGTAGAAATATATCTTGGATTTTGGTTGCTTGTAGTCTCTAAATTGGATTTGGTTTGAGATTGAACAACTATCATCATCAGGCAAATGGGCAAAGACTTTTTTACTGTGACCTTTTCTTACCGCTTGTTGAGTGATGAGAGCGTCAACTCTCTATAGCTTGTTGAGTTCGATCTTTAGAACCCACTCAGGTCTTTGACTTTGGCTGTGATGGGTTGGTGATTTGGTCATCGAACTAATGAACGATGGCTCTTTCACTGCGGCCTTTTCTTGCGGCTTGTTGAGTGAGGAGAGCGTCAGCAACTCGGCCATTTGTGGGCTTGTTGAGTTCGACCTTTAGAACCCATATGCGTCCTAGACTTCAGGATGTAGAAGTTGTTATTTTTTCAACTTAGTTGATTGAAGCTTCCAAAATTGAGAGTTCTTTTGACTTGATCTTCGACATTTGACGAATCTTGGAGAGAAGTTTTTCTTGACATTTAAGACTGTTTTTTCATGCGTAGAAATAAATTCTTTTTTGTTCCTATAAGAGCCTGCAACTTAATAATAACAATTGTGGATATATTCAGGAATTTCTGCGTAAAGCTCGATGTCAACTTGAATCAGAATATATTCGAGGATCTCGCCTTATAACACAATTTCAACTTAGCTAAATATATAAAAATGTTCCCTATCTTGGGAAATTTTAAAATACTTTGAAAAAGCTCTAAAATAATTTAAGAAAATATATCAATGTATAAGTTCATACATTTGATCTTAAGAGCACGATTTCAACTTAGCTAAATATATAAAAATGCTCCCTATCTTGCAGGAAAAATTTTAAAACACTTTGAAAAGGCTATAAAATAATTTAAGAAAATATATCAATGTATGAGTTGATACATTTGATCTTAAGAGGGTTTTAACATGTTGGTTTCATCTATGTATAGAAATCTAAAAATGCCCACTGTGTAACAGGAAAATTTTCATGAAAATTTTTTTCATCTTGAGTAAGTATATTTGTTTAGGGATCTTAGTATGAAATACGATGTCAACCCAAGTAAATATACTAAAAAAATGCCCTCTGTCTTGCAAGAGGATTTTATTGTACCTTAAGAATGTATTTATCATGTATAATACTTTTTCAGGTATCGACCATTAATTGGTGGCATTGGTCTTTGACCATTTAAGTCAATGAGTTGGTATGCCTTTCATTGATACACTTTTTCAATGACAAAATGACTCTCTCAATTAGGCTCAAATTTATCATCGAATTTTCGATTATGAATAATTATTTTCAGCACCAGGACCAATTCCCCTTTTTAGAATGTTCGAGGCCACACCGTATGATCAAAAGCCTTGGACATCTTTGCTCGATAAATTTTCAAATTTTGATGAGCTTGCAATCTAATTTTATCAAGTGCATCGAGTTCCTCCACTCTCAAACGAGCATTTTGATCTTCAATTAGATTATATTGGATGACTACTCGAAGTAATAGAACTCAATTTCAAGCGGAAGAATCATTTTAGTTTCAAATATTAATGAATAGAGAGTAGCTTTAGTTGGCGTCTTGTAGGTAGTTCGATACACTTATAATGCCTCTATTAGTTTGGTATGACATTCTCTTTTTATTTTTAGTGAGTATCTTCTTGAGTAGTTTGACCAATGTCTTGTTAAAGCTTTTGCCAAATCATTTTCCCTTGAATTATATATTGAAGAATATCATCAATCAATTTTGTGTCGATCGACGAATATATAAATCTTTATATTTTTGAAAGCTGTGCCATTATCAGAAATTATTCGACGCGACACTCTAAATCTATAGACCACATTATGTACGAAGAAGTTGATCACTCGATCGGTGTAACTTAAATGGGGTAGCTTACCACTTAGAAAAATAATCATCCGCTAGGATGAAGCGATTGTCTACGATGATTGGATCGATGGTCCAATTACATCAAATTTGAGATCTTTATTGTTGGGTGTAATGGATTTAGAGGTCGGTAGATTATATTCCCATGTACTTGACATTCATAACACTTCTTTACATGACTAATACAATCTCTCACCATAGATGGCCAATAATAGCCATCCTTTTGATCTCTTGATCTTGATGCATGTACAAATCCTTTATGAACTTCAACCATTACTTTACTAGCTTCATTTGTATTTAGGCATCGTAGCCACATTTGTTCAAAAGATCCGTAATATAAAATGTTGTTGACGAAAGCTTAATGCAACATTTTCTTCTTGATTTGAGCCGCCGGTGATTTATTACTTGATAATTTGCCTTCTTTAAAGTAGTCGATAAAGGGTCATCTTCAATCATGTGACTCTTTTACTATAAAAATTTCTCATTGCTTTTCTAAAGCAATGTCATGCTTAGCTCTTTTTGGTATAACTTATTGTTGATTTCGGGGAGAATGATGAGCAACTTGAGTCACATCCTGCTGTGTTGAATTTGATAATCCCTACTGCGGGGATTGATACTTTGTTGGCTTTAGAACTCATCGCGTAAATATCCCGATCATGACATAATCACCATTTATACTTGCCATCTCCTTAGCTAATTTTGCTAAGCAATCTGCTTTACTATTCTCAGATCGAGAGACTCGAGTTAATGAGACATTTGATATTTGCTTCATAAGCTCAAGAACTCTCTTGTGATAAAAAGTTAACTCAAGCTTGTTAATTTTATAGATGTCCATTACTTGGTTTATAATAATCTGGGAATTACGAAAAATATACAAGTTTTGAATGCTTATGAAAATAACTTCTTCAAGACCTGCTACCAATCCATCATACTCAGCTTCATTATTAGTTCTTGGCTCGGTCAAGCCATATGATCGCCTCATTATTTCTCCTTCTGGTATTATGAAGACGATGCTGATTATTGCTTTTGCCCTTGAAAAATTTAAGGGTTGGATTTGTTTGATTGATGAGGTTCCATCAAAGTACATTTCTCAAATTTGTGATTTTTCTCTTTTATGAATGAGCATAATTTGCTCATCAGGTAAATTGTCGTTAAGAGAAGAGTCCGCAGGGATGTGATGTATACCAAGAAAATCTAAGACTTGTCCTTCACCGCTTTCCATTACGTGATATCAAATTGTAAAACAATCTTTGCAGCCGATCTGCGTTGGTATTATCATCAAGTACTTCAACGGATCGATCTTTGAGATGAGGGTAATTTTGTGAGATAACATATAATGACGAAGCTTTTGGATTACAAAGATCAATGTCAAACAGTGCTTCTCTATTGGAAAGTATCTCATTTAATAACGTTGGTATTATATCAACCTCTGACTAATATAATAAAGAGCATTCTTCTTATTTTCTTCATTGTGTTGTGCCAATAATATTTCAAGAGACTCTTCTAATGCAGCTGTGTATAGAATGAGGGGCTTTCCAGGAATAGGCGTTGCAAGGATTTGTGTATTTAACATGTAGCTTTTAATGCTATTGAAGGCTTCTCGACACTTCTTGTCCCATTTGAATGGATCATCCTTTTTTATCAACTTTGCAAATGGTTGATAGCGTCCTGATAGGTTTGATATAAATCGTCGGATGAATGCAACGTCCTTGTAAAGAAACGGGCAAACTCTCTTTGGGAGGCATTTCCAATTTCTTGATTTTAGCGATCGATCTCAATTTCTACGTCTGATGTACAGGAATTTTTTGAAGATATCCCAAATGCACATTTTAGATCATATTTTTTGATTCTCTCTAATACAATTCTTAAGTCTTCAAAATGATTTTCACGATTTAAGCTCTTCATCACCAAATCATCAACATAATACCACTTTCGTAAATCATCATCAAAAATAGCGTCATGGCTCTCTTTGGTAGGTAGCAGATTTTTTTTAATCAAAGGGCATGATTGTGTAATATATACCAATTGGCGTCAAATGATGTGCTTCTCATCTTGAGCCATCTTGATTTGATTGTATCCGATGATCCATCATGAATGAGAATATCATAGTTGGTATTGTCCACTAGTAGTTCTGATATTGGAAGCGGAAAGTCATCTTTTGGGCACGCCTTATTTAGGCCCCGAAAGTTAATGCAGACACAGATTTGGATGTTCTTCTTAATTGGACAATGTTGGCTATCCAATCTGCATACTTTCCAGATGAAGTATGCTTCGATCAGCTTCTTAGTTTTTGCTATTACCTGTTATTGAATTTCCAATCTCATTCGCCTAGAAGCTTGCTTACTTGACATGTCGTGATTTAATGTTTATGAAGCTACATCGGGGGATAAGCGATATTTAGAATATGTCATGCAAAACAATTCTTGAATTCACAAAAGTATTTTTAGCTCTTCAACTTTCATCGTGGAAGGATCCGAAAGTTGGGCGGGATCATCTTCTAGGTTGATTTCTTTGAGTTCATCCATAGTAGTTGTTTGTCCACCATCTTCGAGTTCTTCAGGCGTAGGCTTGACTTCTACTTCTTCATCATTTGTAAGAAGAATTTCATGAAGATCATCTTATTCGTCACTATTAATTTTGATCTCAACTTCTATTATATTATAACAAATTTTATCTTGATGAGATTTGTGGATGAACTCAAGACCTTTAGTGATAAACTTATCACTTTTTCGTGATGCTTGAGGATTTCTTTGGCTCCACATCTTATTAAAGATTTGAGTTCTCTGTTTAGTAGTTCTAATATGAATTCCAAGCTTATGCATCATTCTTCGTAATTTCTGTGGATAATATATTTGTATTCTTGTTGGTTAGTTCTCATCAGAATTTTTATGTTGATTAGACCGATCAAAATAGGTAGACTCTTGATTTGTAAAATAGAGTTCCTCCACTCTCACCATGACACATAGAATTTTATCAATTCTTCAATGTTATGAACCTCCGGTGATGATTTCTTTGAATCGTTGAGGGAGTATAATTTGAAGAAGTCATCCAAGTGTCACTATCCTTCTTGATCGACTTTTATTTTTTCATTTTAAAGTCAGTCAATCAAAATCACTTATTTTATATTTGCCTTTCTTGAAAGCTTATAAGTTCCATTAGGTTTGAGAAATATTTTCTTCTTCTTGTGTTCGAATGAGGCGATCTTCTTAATTTAGGTGTAGAATCAAGTGCTTTAGGGGAGTCATTGTCTTCTTTTTCCTCTTTGGTGCTCTTTCACCTTGTGAAGTTGATTTTAATTCTAAAGTGATGCTACCTCCTCAAGAGGCTCTGCTTAGCTTTAGGATGAAATATTTTGCATCTTCATGATCTTTGCTTCATGAGAGAATGGTTGTAGGTTGCCAGAATTCTCTTCCATCTTTAGGTACTTCTTTATGCATTTTGCATTGATAGATGAGACCATGCCATACTCATGTAGGCATGACCGACCCAAGGGAGCTCTAAACGATGTATCAACTTCGATTACATGAAACTTGACTTCTGTATATAAATCTTGAAAATTGAGTGGTAGTATAAAAGAATCCAATATTTTTTGTCTTTTCTTATTGAAATCATGAACCATCAATTTATCCCTCCCAAGATGTTGGATATCAAGTGATAATTCTCTCAATGCTTTCAGACTCATAAGATTGATAGAAGAACCTGAATCAATCAATATTCGATTGATTAAGATGCCATCACTCTCTACGGTAACATACAAATGACAGTTGTGATATGCTGTTTTCAACATAAGATTTTCTTCAGAAAATGTGATTACTGTGAGATCTTGAGTTTGCAATGATTCAGTCATATATTTTTCGGTAAAATAAGCTTCATAACTCTCCGAATCTTTGAGAACATGTACCAAAGTTTATTGGAGATCTTTTGACATTAAGAGAACCTCATACACAATTGTGCAGGGATCTTTCTCAGATGTGATAGAATATTTTAATCCATCTTTTCGCTTGATTTAAGCTTTATTATAGGAATTTTGGGAATGATATTTTCGTTGACTTCAATTTGTTTGTCTTTTGTCTTTATTTGAATTTCCCTTCTTTGATGATGGTGGTAAGACTTTACCACTTTTCAACTGAACTTGAATCACTTTGTCTTGCTCAAATTATTCTAAAAAAATAGTTCTTCAAATTTACTTCTTATTCTAGAGGATTGACTAAAATGACTATACTCACTTTTCAACTTCATATATGGGGTGTCTTGTCGGTTCAGAAAACCAAATGATATGATATTTGGTTAATCTGGTTCGATTTTTATGATTATTATTTGGTTTTTGGTTGAAAGTGTGTATTTATTTGGTTTTTTTTTCGGTTTGGTTTTAATTTTAAAAAATCGGTTTAGATGGAAAAAGCAGTTATGTGTCTTGGTTTTGCCTTAAGTCGGACTCCAGCCTTCTTCCGGGGTTTAGATGTTTAAACCCATGTAAGACTCCTTGTCTTCTCGACGCTTGCCTTTGAGTTCGGCCTTTGGTTCCTCACTGCTCATCTCCTCGATGGTGATCATCACTTCTTCGAGAGTCTCGACTCTTGATTCGACTCTCGCTTGACTTCATTAGGAGGTGATGGAGTTAGGGCATAGTGTTCCAACGATTTGAGATTCATTCGGACTTTACTTTCCACTATTAGCTACTCCTTTCTTTTTAATTTTTGCCAATAGCTGACTTTTGTCTTCACCTCACCTCGATTTCAAATTTAATTCTCTTTGAAAAGTAAGAACTAAATCTCCATTATCCTCTCTCTCTTTCTCTCTCACCGTTATTGTTCTTTGTTTTTGGTTATTGATGGTGGTTTGATGAATGATCGTGAGCTTTGTGTAGTGGACTATGTGACTTAATGTTGGTAGGACGACTTCCTTATATTTCGAATATTTGTTGTGTTATGTTCTCTGCTGACATTATTTCACCCTACACCCAGGTCTGAGCTTTGTGTGTGTATGTGTCGCATTCTTATATGTATGTCGCTTTCAAATGTTTATGTTGTGTGGAATTGTGGATTTGAACCTCATACATGCATTCCAAGTATGTAATGTGCCAATATTTCTTTAAGATGCTTCTAGTTGATGTTCATGACTCATGAGTCATGGTCGAATCGATTTTATTGGGTTTGGGTATATCGATGCAATTTTATCAATATTTTAGAAATTTGGATCTTAGGGCATGGTTAATATTATGCTTACTTTCAATTATAACAATTGTCAATTCAATTGTGCTTTATATAGTTGTATACTTGTATTGATTATTGATCTGAACTTTTTTAGTAGTATTTTACATTTGCAATTAGTGGACCATTATTATTTTCGTTTTAGACTTTTAGTACTTACAAAATGTTTGCATTTGTAAGATACAAGTCTGCATAGATATATATACATTATGAGTGTTTTAGTTTAGATGGATAGGTGTATTTGTATTCATAGGCACAAAATCATGTTTGATGTTATGTCTTTATGAGTGTTTTAGTGTGTAGAATGGATGCATTGCTTATTTATTTTACATAGTTTTATTGATATAATTTATTAAAGCATGCTTTATTTTTTATTTATTTATTTTTTGTTATTTTTTAGAGTCTACAAGTAAGAAAATATGTCACAAGATAATTTAAACATTTATTAGTTAAAGTCATAACTTCTACTCAACAAGTTCAAGTTAGGAGATGTGAGTGTCGGTGATGAAATCACCAATTTCAAAAAAAAAGAAAAGCTCTAGACCTAGATCGAGGTTTGGGATCACTTTGTAAGGTATACTAATGAGAAGGAGAAAAAAAATGAGCAAATTATGTGGAAAGTCATATATCAGTGATCCAAGATTAATGGCACTTTACTTAAGGGCACATCTTTCTTTGTGTCAAGAATCCTCTTAACAATGAACCAAACTAAACTAGCATTTCAATTTGGTGTTAAAGGTGAAGAGCTATGTGGCAAGGCATGGAGATTTGACAAGAAAATGTAAAAGCTTTATGATGATGGTTATTAGATGAATTGCCTTTCATGTAGAAGGTTGGGGTTTAAACATTTTATATATTTGTGTATTTCAAATACCTTCCATGGACATGACGTGATTGCTTTAAATTTTATCGGAAGAGAGCAATTTTAAAACATCTATTCAAGAAGTCACTGAATTTGTCTTACACTTGGACATCCATTCAACGAATTAATTATATGTATCATTTGATGATGATGGAAACTCAATAAAAGAGTTATAAATTTTTGTCCCATCTATAGTCATAGGGAGAATTACAACAAGTTGAAGTGTCTTGTAGATTGGGGATTGATGCAATTTTCTTGTGACATGCAAGTTTAATAATGGCATCATCACACACTTGCAAAAAAAATTTGGAAAATAGTAGATGGTCTTCTATGAAATGCATTCTCACATTATTAACTTAATTTAACAAGATGGAAAGAGATTTGTGAATCTTTTCATGTTGAAGAGATGAGATACATTCAGTCGGTCACAAAATTTAAAGAATGCATTGAAATTGAAAAAATAAAACTAAAAGCATGTTATGCTTAGATGTTCCTTAGATGGAATTACATTTTAATGTTAAGTCGGCGGTTAAGTTGAAAGGTATGAGGAGATTGATACTCAATTTAAAGCAAAGAGAAAGATGATGAGGAAGGTCATAATGTAAATGGTGTATTAAGTGATGATGATTGAAATAATGTTAGAAGATTGCTCCCTTTTTAGAAAAATTTTATGAAAAGAATTTTGGTTCTTTGTATGTGACATCAAATACCTTTTTCATGAAATTGTAGAAGTTCTGTCTTTTTAAAATTGGCAAATGGATGGTGACCCAAATGTGAAATATAAAAATGACAAAATTTGCTAAATATTGGGGTGCCATAGAAAATGAATTTGAATATATATCTTTCATTGTTTTAGATCCCGATTCAACGTTATAGAGTTTGTTGTTATGGATATGTATCGAGACGATGGTGTTCTTATTATATCATCATCTTGATATGTTTCATGATTACAAAATAAAGTTCTTGGTGAAAAGTAGGAAGTGGTCTCCCGAGAAATAAAATTTTTTGAAGAAGTATTTTACTGTTGATCTTTAGAGATATTATGATGATAAAGATCCACAAGGATGAATAGATGATAAATCGGATCTAGATAAGTATTTGGTGAGAAGTCCAAGTCATGAAAGATCATTTTGATATTTTAAATTGGTGGAAGGTTAATGCACCAAGATTTTTCTATTCTCTCCACTCATTTGCCTCGGTCAATTTTGATCGGTGATTGTATTCTTGATGCATTAAGTTCATTATCCCGAAGATTTACAAGTTAATATATGTGCGATGATATCGAAAATGGACCATTAATCAAGTAAATGTGGAAGAAAATATTAATGATATTGACAAATTTGATGAAGGTATTTTTTATGCTTAAATTCAAAATTATATTCTTTTTTAATCTTAATTAGACTAATTAATTATTCATTTCATTTGTTTTTTTTATATTTGGCAAAGTTAAAACACAAACTTCTTGGCTTGGGTTATGATGAATCAATTGCTGGCGATTAGATATGTGTTATGGTTTTAAAATATTCTTTAGTTTATCTTATGTTGTTTTTTTGCTTTCATCTCTTATATATTGTTGTTGGATTGTAATTTGGTTTATTTGTTTAGCTTATAAACCACTTTTGATAAATGTATTTTTAGGGTTTAGGGGCAATGATAGATGATGAAATGATCGATGTATACATACATTTGGTGACATTTTTTGGGTGTTATTGCCTCTAAAGAGAAAGGTTTAGAGTGATTTCTAATTATTGATGCTTATGTATATATGGTCATATTTTAGATATTACTTGAATCTTGTTCTAAAGATATTTTTATAGGAGTTTGATCCCCAAACTATAAATATACATATGTATATATTATTTATTCTTGTAGACTATTGATGATTGCTGAAAGCTGATATTACATTTGAATCTGGGTTGTTGGCTGCTATTGGAGTGGTTGTTAGCTGGGTAAATTGATGACATTGCTTGCTAAGTTCTCTAGACCTAAAGTTTCTTGATTTTGGGTTGTTGGGCTGTATTGAGTTGTTGGCTAAAATTCTTTTTATTTTACTTTTTTTGGTGAGGTTTTGGTGGAGTGTTTTGGTTGAGTGCTTGTTGGGTTTTCTCTGGTTTTCATCCGAGGTTGTTGTTACATTTGAGTTGCAACCGTTAATTTTGTTGTTGGTATAGTTGTTATTCGACCAAAGCACATCCCAGTTGTTGGGCCACGGAGTTATTTATTTTTTGAGTTTTGATTTTCGGATTCTCGACATTTGGTCTGAGTTCTGTTGTTGGTGATTTGAATGATGATGGTGTTGTGAGGTAAACTCATGAATCAAAATATCTTTAACTTAAATACATTATACATTCATGTTATTAGCGAAAATTTTTTTCCTTTGTTTAATGAGCTAAGCTTAGCAGTGAACAATGAGTTTGCTTGGTTGGTCGATTCTAAGCGATTCAAATGGTTGTTTACAATCTTGAGTTTGTGATATATAAGCTAAAGGAGATGGGGAAGATCAACCAAGAGGATGTTCTATAGTGATGGAGCCAGGAGGAGTTCGAGAATCAACCAAAAGGATCTTTGCTTTTGTGATATATAAGCTAAATACACTTGTACTTATTTTTTCTCTTTTTGTTAGTTGTTTATTATTTTTATATGGTGTATATTAAATTGTATCAACGGAAAAACTCTTTACAATATGTATATGGTTAGTTGAGTTAATAAAATTTTTCCTTTTTTTGTTGTTTTAAAATCTTTTTTTTAATTTGTCTATGTTATTGGATTTATGAAAAACCGAATAAACCGAATTAGATTTTGGTTTATTCGGTTTATACGATTTTTTGTACTAATTTGGTCGGTTCGGTTTTTTAAAAATTAAGGTTTGGTTTATTTGGTTTGATCACAACACCAACCGAATAAACCAAACCGACCGAATGCTCACCCCTATTCATATATTTCATATGTGATGATATCGATGAGTCTGACTCTTCTCCGTCGGAAAAATATAAATCTTCGTCTAAACTATTATTTTTTTATTATCATTAGATAAAATTCAGATGTTAACTCCTCAGGCTCTTCTTGCTTTCCTAATAAGAATTTTGATGGGTTGGTCATTCCGACCCTTTATTTTATCGATCTTTGAAGAACATCGATATCATAAATAATTTGGCATGTCTCTATTGGACAAGATTCACCATTATATTCTTTATTCAATTAAACAATATGAAGTTTAGACATAAAATCTGTAAGCCTAAATGATTGTCTTGTCAGTTGGTGATACTTCTCTAAATTATTAATAATCTTTTGAGTTATAATCTTCTTCTTACTTTTCTTTTTCTTAGCTGACTTCTTTGACTTATGAGGCCTACGTTTAGCAGACTGTTCCTCGTGCTGTAATGAAGCGGCTTTATCAAAATGCTGCTGCGAAGCCAAAATTCTTGGTTTAGGTATTTCTTTTAAGTTCAATATAAGTTCAAGTGGTGATTTCCACACAACAGCACCTTTTCAATATTTTCTTGTCTTAGAATTTGTTTCCCATTGTTCAATCTAAATTGATTTTTCTTTTTTGTTGTCTTTAATATATGATACGAAAGAGGACGTAATCATTCTTGTAGACTATTTTTTTGGGTTGACTAAAACATTATCGGATAATGTAAATTCACCTTATCATCTACTTTTTTCAGCAATCTTTGAACATCTTGATAGGATGGTGATCATGATAGAGATAATTTGGATTATTATTGATCGACTTCAGTCTTTTAATTTTGATAATTGTAGGCTTTCAACTTACAATAATTTAAACTATTGCTATTCTAAAGGAATATTCTTTGTTCATCTTTTTCTTAAAAGATGACTGTATTCGTTCATCATCTTTTGTTGCTTGTTTAGGATGCTCTCCATCACCTGGAAAACTCCGAGGTTTAACATTGCCTCTCAATACTAATTTTGGCTGTGGATTAGGATGAATAAGCTTTTTTCTTTTATCATCATTGTACATTGACTGTTTTCCTCTATACACATTATAGATTACTCATTTTTCACCACTTGAGCTATAAGAAGCGGCATGAGTTTCATTTCTTCTTGAATCTAAAGGCATATTTCTCTTTGATTTATCTGTATATATTTTAGATTTATGGTGATTTAGTTTTTCAAATTTGGCCACTCTATCGAGCAAGTCCTGAAATATTGTAATTGATGCCATACATAAAAATGGTGCAATTTTGTCATTCATATTGCCCATTAACAGTTGGATTACATGCTCTTCCTCCTTTGTTCGCTTTTACTTAGTTCATGAATTTATGAATTCGTCCGACTCATTTTTTTTTCTTTTTTTAGCAAGGTAAGGTCAGTGATCATTATCTTCTCGGTTGCACTAGCGAACTTTTTTATGAACATTGTCTCTAACTCAGTGAAGGTTTTGATCGAATCATTCGACAATTCAGCGTACCACTCGAAAGCGATTGAGGTCAGACTACTGATGAATTGGCGAAAGAGTAGCGCATCATTCCTTCTAGTGTTACCACAAGTAGCCTTAAATTGGGCTAGATGTTATTTTGGATTGTCATATCCACTGAAAATATTAAATTTCGGTACTGAGTAACCTTACTCACCAGTTTTTTAGCATGCTCTGAAGCTATAACTGTTTTTATCTTTTGATTAATTATTGTTTCTAACTGAGTAGCTGTTACTGTTCCCGATGTATTGACCACTGTCTAAATTATAGGTTGAAGAACTAGTTGATTAACTTCACTCCTCAGTTCACGCATAGCATGTACTGTAGGAGCTTGCGGTATCAGAGTGATTAGTGATATAAAAGTTATATTATTAATTTGATTAACGGATGAAATATGTTACATTTGATGTGATATTCTTTATATCCATCCATCATGATATTCATTTACCATCATGTCATTCATCATTTCAGCTATACAATTTCTTTATCTTTGTTCATTTTATTGATTTTCTTTGTCTCTCTAGCTAACATCACGACGTCAATCAATACAAACTCTTCTTCTTTCTCTAGTTTTTGTTGTTGTTCTGCTCCCTGCTCATATTTATGGGAAGAATTTGATTGTCCTTCTCCTTGTGCATTTGCAGGGACAGTTGTTAGGGTTGAACGACGATGCTGATTGTAAAATCGTGTACCAGGTTGATCATTTTCTGGTTCTATCATCTAAATCGCTTCAACTCCTATGATTTCTTTTTCATTTTGGTCTACTTCTTCTTCCTCTTCAGTAGAGATTGGAGATTGAAGATCAATCTTCTACTTGCTTCTGTGAAGACTTCTTCATAAACGTCGAATTCAGGCTCAAGTTCCCTGGATCTATGTCGTTGTTGATGGTGCTAAGCAGAAATTTCATCCATATTTCTGACCATATAGACGACTTTCACTTCCATAGTGCCCTGTTCATCGTTTTCTTCTTGCACATGAATTTCTATTCGGCGCTTTCAACGAATCTCTAGTTCATTATAAGGAACAAAAATTTCTTCCATTGGGGGACTGTGATCATAGTCAACTTTCTCCCGCGGGGGTGAATCTAATTGATGACGGGATGTCTAGAGGATTTTCTAGGGTGTCGACCATCATGTCTTTTATCAATGATATCCCTTATTTTAGGTATCCACTTATGATAAGTTATTTTTGAGGTGAATTTCTGAATACGTGCATCAGATGTCACACCTCTTTCTTTCTTCAGAATTTCATTACGGGGCCTTGACCTCCATATCTGCTTACCCTTTCGCCGAGACCTTTCGGCAGTGGATTCTTGGACATGCGGTCCAAGTGTCACGCTCCGATGCTCACCGTGCGAAGCATACTTGGTTTGATGACTACCATAGAGATGAAAACCTCCTGGTGGGACATTTTCAATCACCAAAATTTTCTTTTCATTAAGCTTCTGTCTTTGGCTACTTTAAGGACGTTGTGTATTATAACAATGTTTCAAGTTGTCTCCTCTGCGGTGGTGGAGCTTGACGTTGTTGAGTCTAGAAAGATTGCTTCACCTGGTAGAGCTATTCCTTTTTACCCATTTTAGATTATCAAAGTTATTATGGGTAGAAATACTTCAGGCGGCAATATTATTTGTTCACTGGGTTGTTCAGTAGCATCTGCCCCTCGATTTTTTCTTCTTCTTTGCCTTCGATTAATTTGCTTCGATGAGGAAGCCTCAAAATCATGTCTTCAGTGCAGGTTTCAATTGGAACAAGCGTACCATGAGACATTAGAGATCTTATGCCACCGGTTCTTTTCATCATACGGGGCTTGATTGACCAAATCTTTCAAAAAGCGAAGTTCTTTGGGATAACTCTTAACATTGGTTGTTGAATTGGTTGGCGAGCATGCATAGCTTTAGAGGCCTTCGCACCTCGACAGTAGCACCTGGGTACTTGAGAGTTGTAGTATGATACGGAAATCTATCCCAATGGTAGCTCCAACATCTTCTGTGTTGATGACGACATTAGTTAGGCAGATGTTTGCACCACGTCCTAGCTGAACAGTCAAAGGAGTGTTCTGTAGATTCATTCTGCAAAAGTGAAAGATAAAGATTAGTAATTAGTAATTATTATTTCACCTTATGCTTTCAAAATGCAGAGGTACTACAGAACAAAATAATAGTGTAATAAAAATATACTCTACATAATAATTCATTCGACATAGAGTTTCATACATTCGTAATTTGAATTTATTACACATTTAAATCATCATTTTTTTTTAGTTTTGAATTTTCAAATATTTTGTTTTCCAAATTAATGGAAAGAAAAACCTATCCCAGCAAAGTCGTCATAAATCAGCAACAGAAAATTCACCTCTCAATTAAGAAAGTATGATTTAAAATGTCGTTTTCAAAATTTTGAAATGAAATAGTAGATGACACTAGATTTCCACTCATTTCAGGACTTTAGATGGTTTGGTTTCTATAAGTGCAAGTACACATAGTTAAATTACCTCTCAATGTTGAGAGAGAACTTTCGATTAAGAAGTTTAATTTAATTTGGCGTATAGTACGTAGAGTTTAAAATTTGGGATTTATGAAATTCATCATTTTAGTTTAAAGCGGATGGTTGGGGGATGATGTGCGATCTAGATCTGTAGTTTCCGTCCTCATTTGTGTCTCTAGTCTACTTCGGAGGTAATTGATCGGAGATGATCTTTATCAACAACACAGTTATCGCCAATAAATCCGTGATGATATTTGTCTGTAAGAAGATATCTTAAGTCTACTTTTAATAGAGAGGTTTCTTTTTTATAATGCATGATTCACTCAAGGAGAGCCGTTGTGAGCATACATTCTGATTGTAATATAATATGTTATTTGTGGCACGATCAGAATTTCGGTTGTAGTGAATAATATATGAAACTTGGCAACGATCAGGATAGGTCGTCTTATTGACGAGATTGATTGAGAGTGAATATAAGAAAATCTTTGATTTTTTTTCAGGAGTTTTCTTAATTTATCACCTTCAACAAACTGTTGCGGAAGGTGGATTGAGTTAGATTTTGCTTTAAGTTTTGTAGTGAAAAAATTTTCAATATACGATTGAGGATTTTTAAACAAATAAGATATATACTTCTATCTTCACTCTATGCGGGATAAAATGTGGATGGAAATATACTTCTCTTCTTTTTATGCATTTTGATACTACGTAGATGTTCTTATTGAGGGTGATGGGGTTCATTTTTCACATTTTTCTACATTCTTAGGCGAGATTATTTCATATAGATTTTGGTTTGAGCATTTCAAAACAACTTTCCACCTAGCCAAAAAGAGTAGGCTTATTCCTACTTATGGTTGAGGTTTGCAATGGATCTACAGGAGGTACTTATCTTTGTGCCATTGTCTCCGCCTTTCTCCTATCCAGTTGGCTTATGCACAGATTTCCTTTGCTGAGCAGTGGTCCTTTGGATGTCATATGAGGCGATAGATGATTTTGTAGAAAGATGTTTGTTAATATGTGCTTTTTTTGTTTTTTGTTTTTTTAAGGTCTTCCTCTGTTATTGTGAGCAAGCAAATCCAAACATTTGTTCCCCATGGGAGGATAAAAAAGCATATCTGTGATCACAAAAGTGCTTGTGATAATGCCTTCTGGTGCTTGTGCGAGGGTGGGTAGTATTTTAGAACGAGTGATTGTCTTGGAAGGCCTTAGAGGTGTCGTTTGGTAGCCTGCAGGCACCTCAAATAAGTTCCTTTCAGTCTTGCAAGTTTTCAGGCCTTAGAGGTGTCGTTGGGTAGTATTTCATCGCTTTTTTCTATCACGTCTTCTTTTTTAGATGGCGTCAATTTAGATTAAATGGTTTCTGAACTAAATGTTTGATTATCTTCAACACAGCCCACAGGCACCTCAAATTATTTCCTTGTAATCTCAGGCATTTCTCCAAAAACATTTCAGTGTTCTATTGATTGTCTTCTTGTTTGATATGGTAAGTCTTACTGAATGTTGGAAGATTATTATTATTTCCATGAGTTTTCTAAGCTTGCTTTTAGTCTTCTTTCATCATAGAGGGCAACACATCATATCATTCTAGAGAAGCACCTCAAATTTTTTTAGTTCAAAATCAAATGATTGAATTTGAGCACCATGAAGGAAGAAATGAAAAATGAAACAGACTATTCCTTATAGAAGGTTTTATTGATGCATGGGCCATACTAATCTTCCTCTCTTAAACAGGTGGAGCTCAACTCTGCAAATCAATCCATGCAGGTGAGATTCGGCCTGGTGGCATTAGGGGAAATCACAGACATCATACCTGCAATGAGACATTCCTCATCTGGGGAGCCGAAACAAAGTTTAGGGTATGTTTATCTTGAACTCAAGCTGGAGATCTTGATTTTGTTTTGTTTTATTACAATTCATTGCTTATATTTGCTGTCAAGACTTTTCATGCAGCTGGAGAATCCACACATTGAAGGCAAGGGCTACGCAGAAGCGAGCATCCGTGCCGATGAAGTCGCCATTGCTGCAAGCCCGAGTGGCACCGCGCATGCCCTTATCAATATGGATCCTGTAAGAACAACCTATTTCCTGGGTTGTCAGGACAGCATCATAGAAAATAACAGCTCAAGTACTGACTACAAAGTTTGGGAAGATCTTTTGACACCATAGCTCTTCTTCCTCTTTAAAATTGGCGAGTATTTATTGAGGAAAGTTTATGATTTAAGGAAAATCTTATATAATTACTTGTAGAATAAAACATTTTTTATCGTAAATTTTTGCAACTATGTCTATTGTTTTTCCTCTTTCATATAAAATTCTGATTTTCATCAGTTTGGTAAAAAAATTATCATAACAAAGATTTTTTTTTATTTTATTTTTTGGTCGATGCAGGGTGATGGTTGCAGCATTTCTTTTGTCATATCTTGTGTTGAAAACTTGAAATGGCATTGAAGAGAGCGTGATGAACTTGTAAGTTTTTTTTTTTTTTTTTTTTTTTAATTTCTTAGTTGTCAGAGTGTTTTGCTTTCTCTGCAATTTAAAATTTTCTTGGGATTATAAGCATGCATGTTTATTACTCAGTTGTAGTTATATTTGTAAATAGATAATATAGTTATTAATAATACTTTTAATGCTTTACATGATTTTCATAATTATTAATTAGTCATTTGATGGAGTTTATAGGTATATTTTCATTTATTACACTTGTGGATATGAGATTTAAGAGTAATGCTTTCGTTTCCATTGATTCAAATGAATATATAATTAGATAGGATGCAGGTCATCATCTCACAAATCAAGCTTGACCTAAATAAATCAAATAAATAAAGAAATTATATATAATTAAAAGGTAACTGATTAAATAATTATAGTTTAGGGTTTAGGGAAATTAGATCTGAGAGTCTAATCTTGACGCCCAATATAGAGATGTGAGTACACTATGATGATTTGGTGAGGGCATCTACTTACTGATCCTCAGATGGAACATGGGCCATCGGAGGATTACCATTTTGAACTTGTTTTCAGGTGAATAAAAATCATTAACTATTGTTTTCATTTATGATTAGAAGTTAGAATTTGCATAGAGAGAAGTTGCTCTCACATTCTCATAATAAATCATTCAAGATTAGGGAACATTGATGCTAAGTTCAATGAGTAGGGAGTAAATCAAAAGATCCTTAGCTATTATGACGGCAACAATCATATTTACTAGTTGAGATAGCTGTAATTATCTGAAAAAATAATGGTGCAATCGTTATGAAAAAATTCGTTATTTAAGAAGTTGCAGTAGAGCATATAATTTTTTTTTTCAAAAAGTCAATAATTTTTTGACTGTCATCGCAGGGAGTCAGGTTATGATAGAAAATGTAACTTTTTCGTCATAGATTCTTTTAAATACATGCATAATATGCCTAAATGGCTTTCGAAGTACCCACTGCCTATAAACTCACCCTTAGCCTCGATGGAGAGCGGGTTATGATGCTTTATATTTTGGCAATCTAAGGGATAGAGTTTTGATCAAAATACACTATACGTTTCAATCATTCAATCAAATACTCCCTTAATTTTTGAGTTCATTTTAAGCTTAACCTCGATATAATAAGATATCTACGTTCAATTTTATTTTAAAATCTTATATTATTTAAAAAAATATATTTAATTAATATGTTTTAAATGTTTTATTTTTCTTAAAACAAATCAGAACTTTCGAAAATAAATTTTTTTTTGAATGATTTGAGTATTTTTAAAAATATATAAATTAAACAAAACAAGTAAGAAAAACTAGAAAATAAAAGTGATTAATACATAAGATATCACTTAAAATCTACCGTTTAATTCACTTAATTATTCAGATAATTAAATCACTATTAATTATCTATGTAATCCTCTTCTCCCTTCAGCCAACTCTGGGGCTCAACAACTATTCCTTCGTTTGCATCAACGTTGTCTGGGCAGTCAACCCAAACCCAGACGCGATCGCAGCAACAGTTCATAATCACTTTTTCAGTGCTTCTTATGCACACCGCATAAACGTATGGGTTCTCTCTCTCTATCACTGCCTTCGCTATTCTTCCCCTGTGACCCACTAGCTCGGGCCAGATCTGCTTCCTCCCTACATTAAAAATACAAATAAAATATTTTTTAAAAATTACATAATATTGTAGATCATGTTCATTTTATAAAATTTTAAAATATAAAGAGATTATCGTTTATGTTAGTTTCTAATCTCAAAATTAAGTTTTGTTTAGTACTTTGTTGAGTTTAGAATTAGTGTTGATGCCTACTAATGTTAATTCAAACAAAGAATTTAGCTCGAGACTACCCTGTTTTGCTTGCTCTTAACATGGCTGGAGTTCAAAAGCATACTGTGTGAGAGTTTGGTAGAAGTTTAACTTTTAAAATAAAAAAAAAGCGTCGTTTAGTTAGGGGCTTTGCTCCTCTAAGAAGAAGATCAAAGCGAGCATTGTGAATTTAATTAACTTCCAAAACAAAATAAAAAATAAAAAAAAAAAAGCATTTCGTTAGTTGGGCTCTATGCGAGAGAATAGTTGGCATGGTGTATTTAATTGCCCTTAAGGCTTAAACAAAACAAAAAAAAAATGTTTGTTAGTTGGGGCTTTGCTCTTCGCGATAAGGCGTAATTAATAATTGTGTTTAAGGGTTTAACTTCAAAAAAAAAAAAAAAGTTTAAAATATTAATCCTAGAATTTAATTTTTTATTTTTTTGATAATGGACTCTAAATAAAATATTAAAATTAAAAAAATAGCATATATAAATGAAAAAAAATTGAATAAAAAAAATTAAATATATGTTCACCAGTTACACAGCCATCGCCATCGCAGGGATAACAACCATGTGACATAGTTCTTTAATTTAATCGCTGAACAAATTTAATTGATTAATTGTTTTGTTTGTGTTAAGGAATGTAAGGAATGGGAGGTGATTATATAATGGGCAGCAAACATTTATGAAGCATATATATAAAATATATGGCCAGCTGCAAATTTCTTAAATTTCTCATAATCAAGAAATGAATCATAATATCATTTTATTGGCTTTCTATCTATTAAAAAAAATATTTTTTTAATTAATGTTTGAAAAACGCATTAATTTGCATAAATTCATGTAAATAAATAAATATGTATATTTGACCCACGTTATATTAAGCTAATCAAGTCTTTATAACTATATTTGGGTAGTATTTTGAGTTAACAAATCGGTCGACTTAACCTGTTAATCTGAACGGTAGTCATATCAGATCAGAAAATGACATTCAGATGACACCGGAGTCATTGAGTTATATCAGCATCAGTGATGGTATTGAGATAATTGTAGTGATGAAACTTGACTTCTTCTTTTTTTTCTTTCTAAAATTGTATTTAATTTTTTTATTCTTTAAAAAGTTATTTTGTATAGGCAAAATTTTACTATTAGGCTTAATTAAAATCTTAATTAATTAATTAAGCATGATAATTTTTTTTTAAAAAAATAGGCTTTGTCGTTGAGCGGCGGCTATATGGATTAGATATGGGATGAGTACGATACAAAAATCTATGGCTTTTAAAAAAAAGTAAGCGTTTAGGGTTAATTCCGTCAGTGGAATCACAAATTCTGTCATAGTCGAAATCCGGTATCAATCGCTCGATTAGATCTTGGATGAGTCAGATCTGCAAAATCGTCATGTGAACAATATTTTAATTGTTTTAAAAAAATTTAACTTTTGGGCCTATGAATGAAGCTTTTTAAATTTTTTATTATGCTTAATTACCTAATTAAAGTTTTAATTAAACTTAATAGTAAAATTTAGCCTTTTGTATATGCTATTTAATATTTGAATGTCATAATACTTTTTGCATTTTGAATTCAAATATTTTGAGTGGTTATTATATGTCTTCATTTCTTTGAGCACCTAACGATAGAAACATCCAAGCAAATCATTTAATATAGTGAGCTAAATAATCACTTTGAATATAGTGAAGCAAATAATAACTTTAAAATAGAATGAGTAGAAGAATAGATTTTAATAGCATAAGTCAAATAATAGCCTTGAATAAATGATCTAAATTAGTAACTTAAAATAAAATGAGATAATAACATTAAACAAATATTTTGGGTGAACTTAATTTTAATGCATAAAAATGTTTCAGAAATTACCTTTTTTGGCTGATTGATAGATATAAGCTGAAGAAAAAGGAAAAAAAAAAAAACTTTCATAGTTTTGAATCAAAAATCGATAATATATGCGGAGCTTCTCATGAATAGTTGATTCATTCCATGTCTTGCAAACCGAAGCAATACAGAGAGCTCGTGAGGCAGCCATTAATGGCTTCTTCTCTTCCAACTCTTCAACTTCCAGTGTGCAAGAGATGGAATCGATCAAAAACCCATGCATGGATATATATATATATCTATCCTCTTTTACGTTCTCTCTCACCCATCTCTGATGCTTTGGAGTGTGCTTTGTGAAGGATGAAGAAGTGAAGGAATTTATAGGAGAAATATTGGGTTGGATATTTGGATCAAACTTTATTCATGGTTAATGGCGGAATTAGGGTTTCAACTAAGTGGGGACAAATATATCTTCCTAAAATTATGTATGGCTATATATGATTTTATCAAATACCACCCTCAGCTCTCCCAAAGTTCCACCATTGATTATGACAAGTTTCAAAATTCTTAAATGAACTTTAAAATAATTTATAATGCTTTTATCATAAATTTATGATTTTTAAATTTTATCATAATTTAATTTTGATTAACATATAATATATATATATTTTAAATTTGATTGAGGGAGGTTTGGTTGTGGTTTCTTAGTAGGATGGGATGGTGGAACTTTATTTAAAACAAAAGATGAGAATCTTTATTAATTATTGCATGCTTAATGAATGCTTTAGATTTGGTACTAATTTTAAAAGGTGAAAGTTAATCATTCTATTATTGTTGATTTTACAATTACTTTTAATGGTAAATCTTTTTTTTTTTTGATGTTATGAGTGCAATTAAATTTAATAGAATTTACATCCATACCACACAATACTCATGTATTTACATATCTAACACCTAAACTTTAATTTTTACATATATATATATATATATATAATATCCCAATCTTTTTAGAAGTGAAATTCATCTTTTTAAGCATAAAAAAATATTAGATGAGTAAATATCTAACTTTAAATATTAAATATGTAAATACATAGATATTGTGTGTTATGTATGTAAATCATCCTTAAATTTAATATTTAATATAAGCATGAGTATGAAGCATTGATATATACAAATATAGCTCTATTAAGTGATATTTTAATTGATTCTTTTTTTTTAGTATGTTTAAAATATTATTTGATGTACTTTGTTAGCCATCATTTGTGAAAGCTTAATAAATAAATATTTAAAGTTGAATTTTCTTAAAATCTAACACAACAATACACAATACTTCACAGTTAATATCCAACGCTTTACATTCAATTATAATAACTATATATTAGTTGAAGCGTATATCTATATTATTAAATTCCGGAGGAAAAGCGTATCAAACTCCATTAATAATTTTCTACGATAAATGTCGAGACATTAATCATATAAATGCATACAAGATCATCAAGCACAATATCCCTTTGATAAAAAATAAAGCATAATAGCACTATGATTAAAAAGAGAGAAAAAAAATGTGGTTTAAACTTTCCAACAAAAGATAGCATTTCCTTTTCCATTGTCTCTCAAAGCTTTTAACCCTTTTTGCAAAAGTGCTAACAATGTGTTATCTCAATCACTTTTTTCATCCTCTTTATATCTTTCATTTGCTCATCCTATAAGGTCTCATCTTTTATGTCACATAGTGTCTCTTCTCATCAGAGATTTGGTCAGTGCTTCCTCTCATGAGGACAAACAAGCGTTGGAAAATAAAGTTATCTGATGCTTTCAGCTCCACTATAGAGTCTCAGAGAGCACTATGCACACTATGAGGTTAAGGAAAATAAAGTTAAATGTGAATTACAATAAAGCAGCTGTCTCCAGATTCAGAAAAGTATGAAGCCATTCTTGAAGCCTAGTCTCTCTTTCAATATACAAACATCACATTTAAACAATGTAAATAAGTACAATACAAATATGAAAGATATATAAGTTCTCATTTTTTCATCTACAATAGAGAGAAATAAAAAAAATAAAAAAACTAGAACAAGTTCTCTTCTCACATTTACACTGCAGAGGACCTCACTGAATACAAAAAAATAAGAAAAATATTACCCCAATTACCAATGGGATGTCACAATATACACCATAGTCCAACAATATATATATATATAGAGAGAGAGAGAGAGAGAGAGATAGAGAGAGAGAGAGAGAGAGCTAAGATACAAAGAAAATATCAAAATATATGGTTTACTAGGGAAAAAAGAGGGGGGACTCAATAATCAACATATGTGCTCATTGTACACCCACATTTACAGCAATCACATCTCTAGTCTTCCTCAGACTTCCAAACAACATCTTTGAGAGATGTTGAGAGGTTTTTGTAGAACTGCAGACACAAAAAGTAAAAAATAAAGTTTTTTTTTTCAACTCTTACTCCCTTATGATCTTTGTTAGAATTTGTGACCCAAATTCTAATAAGCGTAGATAGAAAAGTTTGCGATGCAACATGTAATGCAATCAAAATTGTAACAAATATTTTTGGGTGACCTATGAGAGGTTTTTGTAGAACTACAGGCAAAAAAGAAAATAAAAAATAGATTAATGAGCACAATCAGTGGTAGAATCATGTGTTTTTTTTTTATCTGGCTATTATTTGATGTAGCGCATGTCTCATATCTGGTATCATATATGATAACACCTCCTTTTAAGGGTGAGTTTGAGGAAATTATAGCTATCTAAAAGAAATAGTGATGGAACTGCTGCAAAATGAATTATTATCTAAAAAGATGCAGTGGATATTACAAATTTTTTTCTTTAAAAAAATCAGATCATCTTTTCGATATCACTTTCTTAAATCAGTTAAAAATACGAACTTTCATGTAGATTCTCCAAAATACAGTAGAGCGTAGTTTCTAGCATTCGTGTATTTCGCGTCGCAAACACCCTAAGTCAAATTTATTAGAATTTATGCCCTAGAAAGTTGAAGATTGATATTTTGTATTATTTAATCAAGGGTGTTTTGAGATTTTCAAATTTTATTTATTTTATTTACTCAATTTTTTTTCCTATAAAAGGCTTTAAAGGGCTGTAAAACTCTACCATATAGTGAAATCTACAATAACAACAACATAGTGTGACATTTAATTGGGTGAGTAACATAAATTTTTTTTTATTTATTGTTAATCTTCTATTTATTTTATTTGATATAAACTTAGGTCTTACCTACCTAATTTACAACATCCAACTTGCATTTCATGATTTTAAGCAAGCTTACATAGAAGAAATCATTGAATATCAAAATAATCCCAAAATTGAGTATTGACCAAGAGAAATGTGATGGAGTACACATAATCACTACCTTCGCGTTCATATTTATGTTTCTAATGAACGAAAAGGCGCACAAAAGAAGAAGCATTCCGAAGAAATTTCAACAAAACTTATGCTGGAACTTGAATGCACATGAAATTACATAAAAAAATTGTTTCCTAATTTAAGATTATAAATAGCAATGTAAGCATCAGTGAAAATAACAAAATATAAAGGTCACTAATAATGAGAAATTATTTGTCAGTTTCACAATGACTTGACATGCCACTAAATGAACCACTAAAAAGAAACAGTTGCACATAATATTAAAGGAATGAATCAGTTGCACAGATTAAAGTAGACATTATGGAGCATATATATATATAACAACATGAATCATAATGAGCAAGATTTGAGCATGTCAAATGATTCTTTTCAATAGTTCAGTATCAAAGATGAACATGTATAGGCACACCAAATTAAAATTAAACTTTGCTTGTCCGGCAATTAGAGAAGTTTTAAGTCATGTATACATACTTATTATCATGGCAAACCTGTAACTAACAATACCTTATGGAACTTATGAGTCTTCAGAGAGAGAGAGAGAGGTGGAAGAGAGTAAATGATAGCACATTCTCTGTCTCTCTACACCTCTCTAATAGCACATCTATAAGGAATAGTATTTACTCCACTTATGTGTGATATCTCACTAGAGTCTTGATAGTGAATAAGATGAACAAAAACTGGCTTAGGATATTTCATAAGTGCACACAAATGACACATATTTTCTCCCTTATATTAAGTGTTAAAAGTTAATTAAAAGAGATTTCCAAAAGATCCATACATTGAAACCTTCATTGCACATATTATCTACAATCAATTGATGTTGCACATCCCAAGTATGAACTCTCTTTAAACCCTCGATAAGGAAGATCATCATGTGAGCGAAAACAGTTATAGCGCACAAATATTTATTATCATGATCAACCAGTAAAGAGCAATACCTTATGGAACTCCAGAGTATCCCCTTTGGCTTTCCTAACCTCAACCATATGAAGAGAAGGTGCTACTTGAAACACCTAAATCAATAATATCAAGTGTAAGCACTAAACAGAACACACATCGCCAAACTTCAGATAAATCCAAAAATCTCATACTTCAGTAGCGATCTTAAGGTTTCCTTTCCTTCCAGCTTTCAAATTTTCCAGCCTCATCTGAATCAAGGAAATATATAATATAAGGCCGAAATTTTGGTTGTTCATATCATTTTCTTCTAGAGTGATTTACCTTATAATTTTTCTTCTGCACATCGAATCCAAGAGGCTTTGCAGCTTCTTCAATCTTAGTAATGATTTCATTGGCTGGAGATTTTGATGTGAATCTTGTTTCTCTTTTGAATTCCTGAAGAAAAGGGTGAGAACAAGAATTCAGTTAACATACAAAAGGGCTGGCCCCCCCATGATCAACTTGGAGAAACTTCTATTTTATGTATTTAAATTAAGAGGTATTTACATGCATGGCTCATAACACTTAAATATTTATATATCTAATACCTAAACTTTCATATTTATATATAGCATCCAAATCTTTAATATTATATTAAAAAAATATGATCAACAAAAATACTATATTTGCAGATATCAAACTGTAGATGTTAGATATGTAAATGCATAAAAATTATGAGCTATGTATGAAAATTTTTCTTAAATTAAATGCAACTTTGGAATGGACAATGAGGCAATATATGCAAGTCAATATTTTACAATTATTCCGCTGAAATGAATGTAGCAACTAGCTTGTAAAATGTTGGGGCATAAATGTAAACGGGTAGACCGAGAGTGCCTCAGTGGGTCATCTTGGGTCGTAATAGTTCATACATAATTAATGCTTATTATATTATTATCAAGTGTTAACGAGTCATTAATTGTCTTTGTATTCTATAAATAATCCCACTTAGAGAGAAATAGAGTATCCAAAATGAATGAAGAAAGCAATAGCTTCTCTCTCAGCTCCAATGAGTACCTTAAGTTGCAGGCATCCTCGAATTAGCCGTCTCTTCTTTCTTAGGAGCTACTTGGTTGGAAGAAGTTGGAATGCAGTGTAAAGTAAATGAATTTTAACTTTTTTGGTATTTGGCTTGAAGTAAAGTAAATTTCCAAGGTAATGTAATGTATTTCAAATATTACATAGATCATTTTTGGTGTATTTGGAATTTGCCCGATTTGGGCAAATTCAAATATCTGACCGATGTAAAGTGATCAGTGATTGCCGTGTGCCTTCGCGCCAGTAGCCCGGCTGCCCATGACGCTGCGTCGTCGTCGGCGTCAAACTTTCAAAATCTTTTCATTATTTTTTACAAGAGAAAAAAAAATTATGAATTGTAAACTCTCAACCAAATAAGCGTAAAGTCGTTTCTGTTGTATTCTTTTTTCATTCCTTTTCATCATTCCTTTTTGACCAAACAGCCCCTAAATCTATTTCTAATTTTTCTAGCTATTTTCGTTGTTAGGTTCATAAATCGTAACATAATCCTACATAAAATTGGATTTATTTTTCGTATTTATATACAGAGAAATGAATTAACTTCTGAAATCCTTCCAATTTATAGGAGAGAAGATAAAAAAATTATCTGCAACTGAGGTAATGTGCATGAATCAGTAAATAAACCTGTTCTCCATCAAATAAGTTTCCAAGTTTCAGCCCCTTTGACATTGAGATCAGGTCAAAGGCATTCAGAGCTGCAGGCTGTTCTTCCCTTTTCTCTGTTACATGGTTTTCCTGACATGGCAAAAGCATGAAGTCCAAAGTTTGATTCTATCGAAACATAGAATTGATTATAACTGATAATAAATTTGTTTATCACTCACTTCAGAGTCCTTGAAAACCGCATCGACATCATCCAAATTTGTGACACAATTCTCATCAAAAATTGGTGGTTTGTAGCCTTTCTTGAACCATGCATCCTCCAATATTTCAGGAATAGTAATGCGCTGACATCAGCAAAGAGCAAGTTGAATTTAGTAGAGCACAGAGTAACAATAACAGGGGAATAAACCAAAAAATTAAAAAAACATTGAAAACCAAGAGAACGGGACCAACATAAATGAAGCATCCCCAAAACACCATAGGAATGAGCTTTATGTCAAAATATTATAATTTTGTGATTGAATTTCCATAAAAAAAATTATTTTCATGTAAAATATATGCTTTAAGAATATGTTGTGTACCTTCTTAGGAATTTGGTCACAAATGTTTAACTTTTGGATGACAAGTCCACGCAAAATCATCGAAACAAGAAGGATGGCAAATAAACACTCAAGTTCGTAATGTCAAGTGGTAAAGAAAGAAAGTTATTATTGCTTGTTACCTTGTCATCAGACTGCATTAACTTCTTTCTATCCTTATTGCCACATTTTTCTCAAATTTACAATCATTTTTTCCATACATTTAATCTTTCTCTCTCCAAAAATTGCAGCAATTTAATGAGAATTTCATCACTTCTAAGTGGTTTAGCTGATGCTAATCATCATCATCATCATCGATGCCATTTTTTTGAAAATCAATGAACAATGTCACATTTATCACTACTTGAATCAACTAATCAACTTTCATGTGCGAGATCCGAAAATTCGCCACCGACCTCTTTCGGAAAAGAAAAGAGTAAGAAAGAGTTGTTTAAGTGTCGGTGATAATTTCAGAAGGCAGATGAATAGTAGATAAAACACTACCCAGAGATTTCGTTCTCATTTGGTGAGAACTTTTTATATCTGGTTTCAGGTTTCCTATAGGCGCAAGCCCCTATAGTTAATTACCTCCTCACGAGAGAAATTTCGATTAAAATTTGATGAATCGTTAAAAGCAGTATATAATTGCGATGAGTGGAGTTTAGAACTTATGAAATTTATTATTTTAATTTAAAACTTTTGTGGGGAGCGATGGACGCCCGTCCCAGATCCATGGTTTTAGTCGTCCCAGTCGTGGTCCACTGGTCCTTAGTCGAGGAGGTAGTCGACCGGCTGTAGAATCGCTCGAACATGGGTTCACGTCGTCAAGGTGTCGTATAGCATGGAGTTTGTCTAAGGGGACAAATATAAGTCTTAACGTAAGAACTTTTGCCCAATCATTCTACATTTCATTTCGAAAGAGCCGTTGAACATACGGTGGTAAGTAATTTAGTAGTCTATATCGCGAACCGTCGGAGGGCTCGGTCGTAAGCCGTTTATATGTATGTCAGAATACGCGAAAACCGAGACCGTCGCTACGCTTTGGAATATTTGAGTGTGAAGATAGTTATCATTTGATTTGGCGTTCTCTTTGTGAAAGTTTTCTTAATTTGTCCAGAAGACAAGCAATTCGGAGGAGGGTGGATTTATTTTATTTATTTATTTAGTTTTAATTTAAATAATTAATTTCATTTTTTTATTTATATTTTGTTATTTTCTTTGAATTTTGATCGTTTATGATTGATTTTAGATTTGAATATATGATCGTTTATTTGAAATTTTAATTATAATTACTCGATCGATGATATATCGATTGATAGGCGCTTCTACTACTAGGTTTTCTGAGGATGTAATTCATTATCTCGAAGTATAATCCTTGAAAACCTTGTCCTTTGGTTTGAGCATAGAGGATCGGGTTTGTGACTTTTCTTCACGAGGGTTTGGATTTCGTATGTGAGTTGATTAAATATCTTGTATTATATGGAATTAAACTATATTATTAATTTCAAATCTTATAATATCATTTTAGGTTTTGTTAACCGGACTCAGAAGACAACCAGGATATCGCATCATTCTTTATGTTTGACTTAGTAATTACTCCATGCATCTGAATATCATTCTTTGGGAATTGTATGGGACATTAGAATGTAAGTTGGAGTTTATATATCGACCTTGATTTTGAGTTTTTTTTGTTAGCGGTCGAATCTTAGGAAGTATAACATCTGATTCTTTTATTTTATACTGCTTTGCATGTCACATTGTTTGAGCAACTTACATACATCAGTATCATTCTTTTAAAATGTTGTATGAGATATCTAGTTGAAATGTAGGTCTGATTTGCAGTTTAGATTTCAAATATGACATTTTGGGTTTCTTGCCGGGCCGGTCAAAGCAGAAGGATAGGCGCATATCATTTTTTTATGCGAGGATCGGATCTAGATTAATTATTTGAAGATCTATCGTTCTCGAATCTTGTCATTTCTAGATTATCTTGCGAATCGGGTTTGAGACTTCTTCTTATGACCTTGAATTTGAGAGGATCATTAACAATGATCTTAGATATATTTATCTTTTAATTAATTCGTGAATTAACTTAAGATTTATAGCGTCATTAGATTTTTAGGTTTTGTTTGGGACGGTCTAGACCAAGCAGGGATTATGACATCTGATTACGTATATATGAATTTGGCCATTCAGTGTTTATCATGGATAAAATATTATAAGGCTATAAGACCGAGTTGACTCTCTATATTTATTTGTCATGACTCAGCGTAGATTTATCATAAGATATCATTGAATCTTTATTATACTGCGTGTATCAGTGAGAGTCAGTTATAAAATGTGAATGCATTCAAACAAAGTGATTGTGCATTACAGATGATATAGAGCAGTTAACTACTTATCGTATCAGCGTAAATTACATTCTTTAACAATCACATTTTATAGAGTATGAATTTGAATTTTTCAAGTATTTGCATGAATCTGTGGGATCCGAAAATTCGCCACCGACCTCTTTCGGAAAAAGGAAAGAGTGAAAGAGTTGTTTAAGTGTCGGTGATAATTTCAGAAGGTAGATGAATAGTAGATAAGACAGGAGATTTTGTTCTTCATTTGGTGAGAATTTTTTATATCTGGTTTGGTTTCACATGGGCATGGCCATAGTTAATTACCTCCGTCTTGAGAAGACTTTCGATTAAAATTTAGTCGATGAATCGTTAAGAAACGAGTATATAATTACGATGAGTGGAGTTTAGAATTTATGAAATTTATTATTTTAATTTAAAACTTTTGTGGGGAGCGATGACGCGATCTAGATCCCATGGTTTAATTGTCCGCGGTCCACTTAGTCGAGAGAGGTAGTCGGGCAGAAGGATCGCTTGTCGACCATGGGTTCGTCATTCGTGTCCTTGCGGGCAGGGTAGAGTTTGTCAAGGGGACAAATATAAGTCCACCAACTAACAGGGCTTTTTGAATCGATTCTACATTTCATTTCAAAAAGGTTAGAACATCTGAGTGGTGGCAAGTAATTTAGTGGTGTCATGCGTGAATCGGTCGGAGGCGCCATTTATGGTCATATGCAAAACCATGGACGGACAGCGTCTTCGAACTTTAGGAATATTTGAGTGTGAAAATAGTTATCATTTGATTTGACGTTAATTTCTTTGTGAGCGTTTTCTTAATTTGTCGCAGAAGACAATTCGGAGGGTGGATTGATTTTATTTATTTTTTATTTTTAGTTTTAATTTAAATAATTAATTTCATTTTTTTATTTCCTTTTATTTATATTTTGTTATTTTCTTTTTTTTTTTTTGAATTTTGATCATTTTATGATTGATTTTAGATTTGAATATGATCGTTTATCATTTTAATTTTAATTATAATTACTTACCGATCACAGGATTAATATCGATTGATAGGCGCTGCTACAGGTTTTACAGAGGATGGTCTAATTCATTATCTCGAAGTATAATCCTTCAAAATCTTGTCCTCTAGTTTGAGCATAGAGGATCGGGTTTTGACTTTTCTTCACGAGAATTTGAATTTTAGAAGTATGTCAGTTGATTCATATCTTGTATTATATAGCAATTAAACTACCGGATATTATTAATTTGAAATTTTATAATATCAAATTTTTAGGTTTTGTTAGCGGTTCGATCAGAAGGCAGGAATTATGTAGCATCACATTGTATTGACTTAGTAATTACTCAACATGCATCTGAATATCGTTCTTTGGGGTATGGACATTAGAATGTCAAGTTGGAGTTTATATGTCAATTTTGATTTTTGGGTTTTGTTAACGGACCGTCAGAAAAATTACAAGGGATATGTAGCATCTTTATATTTTATATAACTTGCACATGTCCTTTGTTTGAACTTTCACATCAGTATCGTTCTTTTAAAATGTTGTATAGGCATTGAATGTCAGTTGAAATGTAGGTCTGATTCTGCAGTTTAGATTTCAATATGGCATTTTTGGGTTTTGTTAACGCGGCCGGTCAGAAGAGCCAGGAAGTATATTCTTTTGTATTTGGCGTGATGAAATTATGATCTGCGGATCTTAGTGATCCAGTTCCTCTGAATCTTATGAACTTGAGAACCATAGATGGTATCTACAGATGTACTGACATCAGCGCGAGATAAAGTCACGGTTCAAGGTTTTAATGAGGAGGATGAGAAAACTATTGGGTCGTCCTCTCATAAATTTGGAGACCACCACGAAGCCAAATTTCATGTGATCGATCTGAGAATACTTCATTTAGAGCCCCAGGTGGTACCCCAGTATGGTATGGTATTGTCCCATACATTGCATCGATGTATGAAATATACAAGGATGGAGAAGAATGCCAAATTGTGGGTGACATGAAACCTTTTTGTGGATGAAATAAAGATATATTAAGATCAGCATTCTTTCTTTCAAGGAATTATAATAGTAATCTTGCATCTACTTCAAAACCCATAAAAGAATAAGTTAAGAAGAAGGGAGAAGATAAAATGAATAAAGGAAAAGAGGTTGTTCCAAATATCCACAGGCATATAAAGAGCAGGTCCAAAATCGATAACATTGTCCCAGCGGTGATCTTGAATAAGAAGATGAATGTGTTCTTAAATTCAAAGGTCGCATGACTCTTGAGTAAAGCTCAGAAGAACATTTGACTTCGATTATAAGTTGAATCTGCTTTTGAAGGTAGGTCAATACCTCTTTAAAATAATCATGATCCGATGCGAGAGACTAACTCGTAGTCATCATTCTTCCCGACATTTTAAAGAAATCATCCTCGAGAAACTCGTAAAGTTGAGGCTGGTGACCTTATGTACCTCTCTCACGGAAAGCCGGAGGCTGTTTTACAAATCGAGGGGTGTCGAAGAAGATCTGATTGGGTGTTATCGAAGAAGCCATGCCCACAAGAATACCAAAATATTACTCTCAAGATGCAAAATCGATCGCATGAACATGGGGTCCAATTTTGGCTTAAGCAGGACTAAACTCTTTGAGCAAGCATGAGTTTTAATCAGGATTTTTTGGGTTTTGTTAACTTGGGGTCAGAAGTAGAAGCGGGATATGTAAGCATCATTCTTTATGTTTGACTTAGTAATTACTCCGACATGTATCTGGGATATCTTCTTTGAAAATTGCGTGGGCATTAAGATGTCAGTTGGAGTTCGTATGTCGATTTTGATTTTTTGAGTTTTGTTAACGGGCGTCAGAAGACCAAGCGGGAAGTATAACCTTGTTCTTTATATTTATACTAGCACATGTATTCACATTTTTGAACACTTTACATCTGAAATCTGATCTGTGCTTTAAAATATTGTAGGAACATTAAATGTCCCAGTTGAAATGTAGATTGATTTGCGGTTTAGGTTTGATATGGCATTTTGGATTTTATTGCCAGGCCGGTCAGAGAAGCAGGATAGATGTCATCGATTATTTTCTTTGCAGGAGGGTCGGATATAGATTAGTATTTTAAGATTGTCGTTCTCAAACCTTGTGGCTAGATTATCTTAGAGGATTGGGTTTGAGAACACTCTTCTTAAATTTGGAGAGGATCATTATGATCTTGATAGATTTATCTTTAGTCGTTTAAATTGCAGTAGCTTAAGATTCTGATACGTCATTAGATTTTTAGGTTTTGTTAGCAGTCTAAGGCCGGCAAGGGATATGTAGCATCTGATACGAACCTCGATCATTAGATTTATAAATGCGTTTATAGAGTATGATTTGATTAACAGTATTCACGTGAATGGTTAAAGCAGAACGATTCTTCCTAAGGTCATAGATTTAACTGCATATTAAAAACGTTGCCCAGAATAAGAATGAGATAACACTTTAAATATCTTGAATCATTCAACTTAAACATTTTAGCGTAGCAACTGAACAACAAATGATATATGGCGTACTTGTAAAACATTGGTGTGCATTTTCATTTCTGCTTCATCATATGGCATAATCACCATTAAAAAATGAATTTGAACTTTAAATGAGTAATTGTCGTATCTTTGAAGATTGATAGAGCCAGGTAAGCTAGGTGGCATCTTTGGATTGTCGTATAAGTATGATATGATGAGCTAAGCGTGAATAAATGTTATCATGTCCTTTTTTTTTTTTTAAATCGCGTTCACGTTTTTTATCAAAACTTTCTAGCCTCCTCATCCGTGACGCTGGGGACAGTTCCCACCACGCCAAGAAAGTGCATGGTGTGAGACACCTACCGAAGATTTATTGCCCCACCACTCAAGAAAGGCGTCGTGCGACAAAGACAAAGATTTTCGCACGCCGAATAACGTGAGCAAGATTTTAAGCAGATTCTCACTGGAACAACGCGAATGTGTTTATCACAAGTTTCCGCCAGATTGGAACAATGAACGTACTAAGATAAAGAATAAATTTGCATTCATACGATATTAAATTAAAGAAGCATTTATATATGACATTTCACCTCTTTTTTTTATTGAATTCTCCTACCATCCCGATTGCGAGACTACCTTCCCACCACACCCAGTGCGGTCAGATAACACATTCAGATTTTAAAACGCCAAACAACGCGAGCAAGTACTTATCATAACAATTTTCGCCACATCGGAACAACGCGAACATGACTTATCATAAAGTTTCCCGCCGACGAACAACGCGAACGACTTATCGCAAAGATATTTTCCCGCCACGCAACAACGCGTGAATATTTATTACAAGTCCGCCGCATTGAAACAATGTGAACGTACTTATAAGAAGATATTTCCGCCACAAACAACGTGAATTACTTACAAAGTTTCGCGACGAACAATGTGAACGGCATTATAAGAAGATATTTCTCGCCAGTTGGAACAACGCAGCGTACTTATCACAAGTTTTCGCGACGTTGGAACAATGTGAACGGGTACTTATAAAAGATATCGCCAGTTGGAACAACGCGAATGCATTATCACAAGTTTCCCGCCGATTGGAACAAGCACTTATAAGAAGCATATTTCGCTACGCGAACAACGCTTATCATAAAGTTTCCTCAGCGGAAACAACGAACGACTTATAAAAGCATATTTCTACCGTTCAACAAGCGATTCTATCACAAGTTTTCCACGCACGAACAATGTGAACGGGTACTTATAGCAAGCATATTTCCCTGCCAATATTGCAAGAGTATAAAGATGAATTTTACCTAAATCCTTATCTCCATGCTTATCAAAAATTTACAACAGCCTCCTCTCTCCCGTAAAGGTCGAGCCCACCACGCCAAGAAAGGCGTGCATGGGTGGTGTCGCGGAGACACCGTCGAAACTTTTAAAGATAAAGATTTCCTAAGAAGATATCACATGCAAGTATGCAAGAATGAAACCCATAGAAGCAAAGCGTATAACCAAATCCCTTTCTATTTAATTTCAGATTTGTATTTTCAGATTTCATTATACCTATATGCAAGAGGCAAAACAAATGAAATCCCTAAGAGATAGCATGTAGCATGGCATAACCCCTTTCAATTTGATTTCAGCATATAGGTGAAAGAAATATAGAATCTCACATGTGTTCAATGATCTATGTCACATAACACTTCAAATCCTTCCCTTACTTTCAGATTTTAGCATGACTTGCATATGAAAGAGGCATTATATATATATAATTCCCTTCATAGAAATCAATTGAAGCAAAGAAGCATGAAATTCATAGGAGAATAAGATCATATCTCATCAAACGCAAAACTAATTGATTTCTCCTTAGATAAGAACAAGCCTTATACTCATCAAATAACATATTACCGATTTCCTGATGAAAATATTTTCAGCAAGCATCTTACCCATTAAATAACAAAATGATTGATTCCCCCTTGAGGAAAATATTTTCAACAAGCATTCTCTCAAAATACTCATGGACAACAAACATATTAACTTTGATATCATATAAAAAGAGTTTCAGATTTTGCAAAACATGGGATTTGTAAGTGTGATAGCTACTTTGAGATTTTCAGCCCTAGCTTTTACTAGAAAGATCGCCAATAGAACCTCTCCTCTCAGTAGAAAGGCAAAATGAAGGAGAAACAGGATAGCAAGCAAAACAAAAGCATGTACAACTCTATCCCTCGTTCGGCATGCCTAACAAGGTGGAATGGACTCGAGGAGGAAAGTGAGGCAAAACAAAGAGGATGAGCTCCTGCGCGCTTAGAAGGAGAAAACAAAGAAAGTTTAAAAGTTTATAGCATAAATCCAACATTTTAATTTCACGCATTGCAAACTTAAAAGAAGCCCAAAGAACATAGATAAGAATCAACTCCTAAGGCAATCAAATAACAAAAAATATAACTAGATTGAAACAACACAAATGGTTCCTAGAAAGAAGGAAGAAGGAAATTCGGTTTAAAAGAAACTTGACCAGGCTCACGATCATTCGAATTTCATACAAGAAAGGAGAACCGCCAAGAAGTCTTGGGAGCAGAAACAAGGAGAAATGCCAGATCAACGAAAAGTCAGATCAAGGGAAACCGAGAGCAAAGAAACGAGAGGGAAATGTCAGAGGAAGGAGTCGTGAAAGGGAATATGTGCGTCTAAAGCTTGATCAACCGAGCAAGAAGAGAAATCGCTCGAGAGAGAGACCGATGAAACAGAGCTTCAGAGAGAGAGGAAATGCCGAATGAGAGGAGCTCAAGAGAGGGAAATGTCGAGTGAGGGTCAACGATTCCTTCACTGGTCAGACTCTTTTCATGTCCGCTTACAGATGAACTGCTCTGAGAGTGATTAGGGGTTTAGGAATTAAGCTATTAATCCAATTGTAAAATTAATATCATTTCACATTAAATTTTATGGATTTATTTTCGCAATAAACCCTAACAATGGGTGAATTGTTTCAAGTACGAATGCAATCCAAGGATCAAGAGGTGTCGAATAACGAGACTGAGAAAGGTTTAATTAGCTGATTGAATGAGACATTTACGACACTTTGAATCAATGAGGCGCCGCTCGAGCAATGCGACAAGTATGTAACGATTTAGATATCGTCGGGCTCGACTCGAATCGTGTAATTTCATTAAAAATAATTTTAATTAACATCATTAAGATTGAATTTTCTATTTAATGATTTTGATTTCGACGCATACTAATTTTCGTGCGAATTTAATCGATCTCGACAGTGGGTGTTAATTTCCAATATTTATTTAATTTGACATTATTACAACAATGCCCCCAACAAACGACGCCGCGATATTTGACCGTTTAAAGTGTTGACCTTATTCCAAGAGATTTGCTTTAGTCACGCTTAAGTTTCAACTCGAAATAGATCTTTGATAAAGTGAGTATAACTCAAATCAAACATTTGCATTTCATCGCTAATAATCTAACGATTGTTGTCGAACAATGCTTTCTGATGGACTACATGACGAGATGATTTGACTTCATCATCAACACAAGAGAATTACGCATCTTATGCTTGATTTGATTTCCTATTTGAATTTATATTTTTTTCTCGATCGCGACTTGAATGAAGTGAGATTTAGAACATCTTCATTGGCTTTATGTTCATGAATTGTATCATTGAATGTATTTTCCTGTGTGCTTGTGGACTTGAGAGTGGAGATGAATCTTGACTTGACTTATCAACTTTCATCAAATGATTTGATTTTCCTCTGTCACTTTGTTCCTCATGACTTGATTTGAGTCGATGAGATAGAACTTCTCGCTGAGACTTAAAGATTTCATCAGATGATTTATTTTCCTCGCCCCGCTTTGCCTCATTCATTTGATGAAGAATTATCTTGAGATCAAAATTTTCCCTGTTGTGGGCTGAAGGATACAGATGAAGCTTGTTGATTTGACATCATGCTTTACATGTAATGGACATCTGACCTCCCTAGTTCAAAGATTTTCTTTATACCTAATATCAGATACTTCTTCTCATCCTTGAAGGATTTTTTGAAGATTCCATCTCAAATTGATTTATTTTCCTCCCTCCCCGCTTTGTGCCTGACACTTGATGACTAATAGTTGATGAGATGAGAACATCTTCTTCTCAGTGCTTTGATGACTTGTTGAAGACTCATCTCAGATTTGAATTTGTATTTTCCTCCCGTCCCTTTTTGATGACTGATGATGGATGAGATAAAATGTCTTCGGCCCCTGCTTTGTGCTTTGACTGACTTGTTGAAGATTTCATCTCGAGGATTCAGATTCTTGTGCCTCCTTTATCCCGCTTCATGCCTTGGATTTGATGGAGAAAGTCGAATTATCTGAGATTTGTCAGCATAAATTACCTTCGCCTTTAGCTGGCCAGGAAGGATACATGCCGAACCACCCTCGTGAGCTTGTTGGATCAATGGCAAAGAGTCATCGCCCCGTGTTTTGCACATGTAATGGACATCTTGATGACAAAACTCCTTAGTTCAAGATTTAGCTTTATACCTAACATTGGGATATTTTCTTCTGGCCTCCGCTCTTGCTTGGACTTATCAAGAAGAATTTCCTTCTCTTTCGCTTTGATAGACTTATCAAGGAGTTGAGATTTTACATTTGTATTTGATTCCAAACTCTAGTGCCTTCTCGAGTAAGGATATCTTTGTTTGTTGTAGAATTTTGAGAAATGACCTTACCACCAATAGGATAATTTCCCGGCCGTCACTTGAACTCACCAAGTTGGAGAGATTTGGGATTTGGATGCTTGTTTTGAACTAACGAAGTAGAGGATCCCTTACTACGCCTTTGTGGCGTGGTTGAGTAAGCAGATCTCACCGACTCAGATTGAGTCCCGACCTTATACACCTACTGGGACTTGAGCAATTGATGAAGGATTTTATCCTCTGCCAACGAGATGGGGATCTCTTACTACGGCCTTTATGGTTGAGTAAGCGACTGCCACCACTCTACCAGATTTTGCTTTGAGTCCGACCTTATACACCAACTCGAGCCTTTAGATTTGAAGTGGGATGATAAATGTATATCCAACTTGGTTTTGAAGTCATAGACTTGAAAATTTTCTTCTTGGTCAAGAAGACTTTTAAATTTGAGCATTTGAACACATAATTTTGAGTATGGGGATCTCAAGACTAGTACAATGTCAACCCAAAGAGAAAGAAAGGCCCCGTCTTAGAAGCCCAATACTTTACTATAAAACTTTAAAAAATGCCCCTGCCTAATGGGGATTTTTTTTATTTTGGAAATGCATTCTTGTGTTACAAGAGAATTTCCAATGAAAATTTTCATAAGTGTTCACAATAAAGATTTTCAAATGCGATTTGTCCAATCACACTTTCATGTGTAATATTTCTTTAAATTGATCACAGATTGCCTCTTTCACCTTGAAGTCAACGATGATAGTTCCTCGATATACCTTTTCAATAACAAAAGGTCCTTCCCAATTAGGTTCAAATTTACCGCCAATTCATGAGGGATGATTGGTCTTCTCAAAGACCAGACCACCTCCTCCAAAAGCTCAGACGCATCAGATGATCAATGCTCGACATCCTCGCCCGAGACTTCTAGATTTTGTCGAGCTTGAGCCCCGACCTCGTCAAGATCAAGCTCTTCCATCCCAGACGAAAGCATTCTCATCTTGGGTAAGATTTTGTTGAATGGCTACCTGAGCGTAGTTCAACTTCAAAAATGCTTCACCCCAAACACAAGGCATGTGGGTAGACTTGGAGAGTCTTGTAAGTGCCAGTAAGCCCATAACGCTTCCACAAGTTTGGTATGCCACTCCCTTTATTTCTTGTGAGAATTTTTCTAAGCAATTTGACTAGTTTTTATTAAATGCCTCAAAGCCATTTGCTTTCGGATTATAAATTGATGAATATCGCCAATCAATCTTATGTCCGACAAGAATAAACTTTGCTTTTGACGATCCATTCAAATGATTCCTGGTACACCAAATCTATATAATATTGGGTAAAGAAGTTGGTCACTTGTTCAACAGAACTTTAAATTTCACTTCACTTGGAGAAATAATCGGTCGCTAAAATGAAAACTACCGATGATGGTGGATCAATTGGTCCAATTACATCCGTCCCCCAAAGACTCAAACCAAGATGCTATCGCTGGATGCAAATGATTTGGAGGTCGAGGAATTATGTTACCGGACTGCATTCATGGCATCTTCGCATGATTGATACAATCTTTACCATGACGCCAATAAGATCCAATTTTTTTAATTTTGAAAGCCATTTTAGACTGATTGGTGTGCACCACAAAGTCCTTGATGGATTTCAACAATTACTTTGTTGGCTTCTTCTATTCCCAAACATCGCATATCCGCTCAAGGATCTACGATACGTAGTATTGCCAACATAAGCATATATAAGCCTTTCTCAAGTTGTGCAACTATCGACTTATTGGCAATTTGCCTTCCTTGAAGTAGTCGACAAGGGTCTCCGCCTTCCTTCTCTCTACTATAAGAATTTCATCGTGGTTTTAGCACTTCCTCAGTTGAGGCTTTTCATCCTGAATGGTTTGTCTTGTTGACTTTGGAGAAGTAATTTAAGTGGAGTGTAAGGAGCAACATGAGTCACCCTGCCGATTATGTTTGATGACCCCTTCCAAATGGGGGATCTTAAACTTATCGCTCTAGGACGAAGAGTGCACACACTAATTAGTATGTAGTCATCCATACTCGCCATTTCTTTAGCTAATTTAGCTTTGCAACGCTAATTCCTACCGAGACTCGAAATCATAACGACATTTAGAATTTGTTTCATAAGTTTCGAGAACTCTTGTGATAAGAAATTCAAGCTTTGATTTTGATTTTGTAAAGGCCCAACACTTGATTGATGAGTTGAGAATCGCCATAAATTTGTAAATTCGACTCGGAAATGGCTTCTAAACCCGCCACCAACGCTTCATATTCTCGCTTGTTGGTTCTGGTTAAGTTAATTTATAAGAATGTCTCAAGATGCCACCTTCGTGTGATCAAGATGAGACCGATACCACTGAGCCTTGGGAGATTTGAGGGTTGAGTGTATCTAATGGACAAGCTCCATCAAAATACAATTCCCACATTTGTTGCTTTTCTTTTCATATATGTGCATGATTTGCTCATCGAAGATCATCATTAAGCAATGAGTCCGCAGAGATGATAAAGAAAATCGCAATTTGCCCCTTCACCGCGGAACATATGTAATATCAAATCAGTAATAGGGACAGATCGCGCTGTTTAATTGCCAACGCTTGGTCTTGTCATCAAGAACTTCAACGGATCGATCCTTGAGATAAGGGTAATTTTATGATAGATGTAATGACGTAGCTTTTGCAAAGAAAAATTAACGCCAAACAATGCTTCTCAATTGAGAATAACGCTCGCTTCCTATAGTCTTCGACTAATATATAAAGCATTCTCCTTTCCTTCCTCATTATGCCAACAAAGCACCTAGAGATTCCTCTCGCCGTACAAGATGAGAGGCTTTCGGGATTGAGGCAAGAATGGGTGGGTTCAATGATATTTCGATACATCTCTTCTCGACATTCTTCGTCCCACTTGAAAGGAGTATCTTTCTTCATTAATTTTTGAAGACCGCCTCGACAGATTTGATATAAATCTTCTAATGAATGCTAGATGTCCTCAGATGGAGAAGTTGACGAAGACTCCTTGAGGAGGCATTTCGACAATCGCTTTGATTTTGTTGGGATCGATTTCAATCCTCCACGGCACAACATATCCAAGGAACTTTCCAAGAGACTCCAAAGGCGCAGAGAGGATTCATCTTGAGATCATATTTTCGATTCTTTCAAAGACGATCCTTAAATCATCGAGATGATCTGATCTATACTTGACAACGAGGTCATCAACATAGCACTCTACTTTTGATGAATCAACTCCAAAAGATTCGTGTCATATTTTGGTATGTAGCTCCAAAGATTCTTCAAGCCGGGGGCATGACGTAGCAATATATGCCAATGCCCCGAATGAGGTATGCTTCTCATCTTCGTGAGCCATCTTGATTTGATTGAAACGATCCATCCATAAATGAGAACATGTCATGGTTTGAAGTGTTATCCACTAACAGCTCGATACGTAGGAAAAGTCATCCTTTGGACATGCTTTGTTTAAATCAAGTCGACATGATAATGAATCGACCATTCTTCTTTTCACGGGACAATATTAGCTATCCAGATATTTTTCTTCTCAATAAAACCAGCTTCAATGAGCTTGGTTTCTCGCAATTATTGCTCTTCAACCTCCAATCTCATTCGCCAGAGGCTTGTTTGACCGACCGCTTAATTGCTAATTTGTGAACCGCTATATCAGGGATAAGCCCGCATTTCAACATATGTCCAGCAAAGCAATCCAATTCACAGAGCAAGTTTTAATTCTTCCACTTTATCTTCGTGAAGTAGGGCAATCGATGAACGTAGGTGAGGATCCTCCTCGCCTTCCCAAATTAATTTCTTTAAGTTCATCCATAGCCTCCCCACCATCTTCAAGCTCTTCAAAGGTCTGCTTCTACTTCTTCATTATTTGTGAGACTAACATTAAGAATGACATTCTCATCTTCTCATCACTCTCTTCTATTCTTATAACAGAATGTGTATATTCTTGTGGACCTCTTGATGAAACCAAGGCCTTTGGTAGTGTGTTTATTTCTCTTACCAATGGTTTGAGAACCTTTTGGTACCACATCATTTCAAAGAGCTTAGTCCTTGCTTACTTGCTCCACTGACCCATGTCATGTGATTTTGCATCTTTGAGAGTAATATTTTGGCATCCTTGGCATAGCTTCTTCTTCGAGATGCAGATTACCCAATCAGATCCTTCGACACCCTGATTTATAAAATAAAGCCCCGCCCGTGTTTCCGTGGAGAGGAGGTACATAGGTCACCGCCTCGACTTTGTGAGTTTCTCGAGGGTGATTTCTTTAAAATGTTGGGAGGAATAGGAGTGACTACGAGTGTACTCGCCGATGGATCTATGATTGTTTTTAAAGTAGTGCATTGCACCTTACCTTCAAAAGCATTCAAACTCATAATCGAGTCAAACCGATTTTCCTCATTGTTTACCGAAGATTCGCATGGACCTTTGATTTAGAAGGAACATGCCTTCTTCTTCAAGATCACCGCCTAGAGACATGTTATTGATTTTGACTCTTTATATCCCTGGAATAAACAATCTCCTTTTCCTTTATTCATTTTATCTTCTCCTTCTTCTTAACTTGTTCTTTATGGGTTTTGAAGTAGATGCGATTTGTTGTTTTGTTAGCTTTGATTCTAAGGAAGTAAGCATCTTGATAAATCTTCATTTCATAAACTAATGTCACCCCAATTTGGCATTCTTCTCCATCCTTTGTATATTTCATACATTGATGCAATGTAGATGGGACAATGCCATACTTATGAAGCCATGGTCACCCGTAAGAGCTCAATGAAGTATCTGCATCGATCACATGAAATTTAGCTTCTGTGTAGAGGTCTCCAAATTTAAGAGGGAGGACAAATGACCCAATAGTTTTCTGTCCCTTCTCATTGAATCCTTGAACCATGACTTTATCTCGTCCCAGATGTTGTACATCTAGAGATAGCCATCTAAGAGTTCTCAAGTTCATAAGATTCAGAGAACCGGATCAATTAAGATCCGCCAGATTATAATTTCATCACTTTCACTGTAATATGAGGCGATTGTGCTCGCAGTCCAGCATTAGATCATCTTCAAAATGTGACGTTGGAGGCTCTTGAACATGCAAGCTAGACAACGCTCAAAATATGCTTCAACTTTCCCACTCGAGAGCTTCAATTAAGGTGTTACTGAGATCGACATTAGAAGTGCTTCAGATACACTAAGTCACAAATTTTCCTGAGATAGAATATAGAATGATCCCTTTGATGAAGCTTCTTTATTTGAATCCTGGATAACTCTTTCATTGATTTCAATTTCTTTTCCTTTATCTTATTCATTGGCTCTTTCCTCTGTTGGGATGGTAGATTCACCACTTCTCAACTGTACTTGAAGCTTTTCATTTGCATCCAATCTTCGATGACTCGCTTCAAAGATCCGCCGCCTACTAATGATAACAAGATTCGTAATCACCGCCAACTTTACATTTTTTTATGTTTGTTGATATGGTGAGCTCTGATTCATCTTCATTTGGGAAACAGAGTTCTTCTAAGTCGTTATCTTCATGCATCATCAAGCAAGGAGGAAGTTCTTCGCCTTCTTCCCCGCTTTCTTCATTGAAAGATTTGTAATGAATTCAAGCGTGATAGGTCGCCTTGATTGACATAATCTTCCATATTATTGATGATCCTTTGTTACGCTGACCATCAATAGTAGTAGTAACATTTTGCGCTATCGCTTCTTTTATTTAATTTATTTTTTTTGTTTGGCGGTTTCTTAGCCTTCCATGGATTTTCTTCGTGAGATGAACTAGCCTTCCCATAACTTAGGTTTTGTCTCAACTCAAGGCTCAAGTGGTGATTTCCATCAATACCCGGAACGCCTTCATTGCTTCAACATTTTACAGCTTTTTTAGAGACCTGGGCCATCCTTCATCATCGACCTTTCTTTGCCTTTATCATTGCTTGATAAGATCGGAGATGAGGTGATTACTTTGTGGATTCTTTCTTCTGACGCACTAATACACTGACAATGTGAATTCTCCATTTCTATATTTTCTCAGCCAATCTTTGAATATGTAACAATCTTCAACAGATGGCCGAAAGACCATGATATGGACAATAATTAGGATTATCTCGCTTGTCACCTCTTCTGCCTTTTTACACTGTAGTTGGAGACCTACTTGAGTGCATGTTTAAACTTAGCCACACTTTCCTCTTAAAAGAATACTTTTCTTTTAGGGTTGGGGCCATTGAGTCATTCGCCTTTTGTTTGCTTTGGTCACTTCATCGTTGCAAACTCATCATTACCTCCAAGTATGAGCTTGAGAAGATTGAATGACCGCTTGGTTTTCTTGAGACGTAGTTTTCTTTAATGTTATAGACTAACCGCTAAGTATCCTTCAGAGAGTGAAATGCTTTCACCTTTCTTGAGCTTTTGCTCTTTGAATTTATCTTGTCATCGAGTGATAAATTTAATTTCTCAAATTTAGCCACCCTATCAAGTAGCTCTTGAAATGTGGTAATTGAAGCCATGCAAAGATAAGTGCCATCTTATCATCGATGTTGCCCATCATTGATCGTATGTTCTTCTTCTAATCTCACATTTCATACTCATATTTCGCCAACGCGTAATATATCTCGATTGCCTTTTCTTCCTCTTCTCGCAGATCAATCATTGTCTTTTTAGCTGAACCTTTAACGAACATATTTTCAAGTTCAAAAGTCTTGACCGAGTCATTTGACAACTCAAAGATACCATTCGAAAGCAAATAAGTTAAACTACTAACGAACTGGAATAATAATGCATCATTACTGTGTTGCCAGATGCTTTGAATAGACCGCTTGGGATTACCATTTCGTCAATAGATTGAACTTTGGCATTGAATATCCCTTTCGATATGGAATTTGATCATACTCATGATATGCGCACCTTTGCTCACCAATTTTTCTCGCAGCTATAACAGTTTGATCTTCTCATTCAAGATAATATCAAGTTGAGAGGTCGTCACGCGATATAGCGTATATTCTGAAGAGCTGCCGAAGCCGACTCATTTATTTCAATCCTCGCTGCTCAATTTGGACCCTTGAAGCATGGAGATCAAATTTATTGGAGGATTGTGGCATTGCTTGATTTGATGATGGGACAGGGGACTGCCGCATATTTCTTCATTAATCGCATCATCATGATCTCAGATCATCATTTCGCCATTTTCATATTCAACAGCGATTTCTTTATCTTTGCTTTCATCACGTCAATTTGTCTCCCGCCAAAGTGAGTAGATAAGGTGGATTTTCTTCCCTTTCTTCTTCCTTCTTGTTGTTCCTCTCAAGACCGAGGATGCTTCTATTTGAACATTTTGTTCTTCAGTTGAGGGAGAGGTACAGATGACGCCAGTTGATATTGGATACCGATGGCTCACCACTTGTTGCACCATATACACTTCAACATTGCATCTCCTCCTCTTCTTCTTCGTCTTGACATGATCGACGCTCCAATGGACTTCCGATTCCAAGTGTGGAATCAAATTTCTTCGCCAGAGGGCTTCGATGAAGTTAACCTCTTTGATGGATGGAGTGATTGATGACGATCCCCTGAGGATTCTCCAAGGTGTCACCTCATATTCTTTATCATCTCTCTTAGGCTCCCATCGAGATTTGAGTTGGAGGATGGAATTCACACCGATGTCACGCCATGCCTTTGCTCAAAAGTACTTTTGAGGCTCAGCCTCCATATTCTGCTACCTTTCCACCGACCTTTCGGTGGATTCTGACACGCCCAAGTGTCACACCTCGATGCTCACCGTGGGACATGGATGGTCGGCCCCGCATTGAGTTATGGATGAGGTCTCCTCGAGAGGAGCAAGATCCTTGATAACAGACCTGTATTTTCTTTTCATCGCTCTCCTTACTTGAGAACCCATGCACTCGCAGATAGGGCTTCCTCGCAGAGGAGCCGAACTGACGCCGGAGGATCATTGAAAGAGAGAGTCGCTTACCCACTTATTGTCAAACCAACAGTGGGAACACTCACCGCGGTTCCATATTGATTGTGCACAGACGGCAGAAAAGTGTTGAGCACGTAGCTCAAGCTTTCTCTTCCTAAGCTTGCTTCGAAGAAGCTTCAAGATCGTTCTGTAAGGTTCAGATTGATTATTCGAGGGACTAAAGAGACATCCAAGAACAACCCTCTTTAAGATTGTCTTAAGGGGCCGAGCCTCTCAAAGACCGATGTTTTGAAGTGACCCTACAAAGAGTAGGGTCACAACTCAGGGCCTTTGAGAGATTGCATACTGCGAGAGACTTCGAATGAGGCTACAACTTGTTTCATTCAAGATAAAAATCCACGCTACCAAACCGGATGGTAGCTTGCTTCCAAAGATTGATACGCTGAGATTTAATGTAAAGAATGATTCAGATGCTGAGATGTTTAAAGGTAAAAATTAGCAATTAAAAATAACTCGCTATCACCACTTCCAAAGATAAGACAATGATATTAAACACATATTCAAATAAAATCTCAAATGACTTAAGACTTTAAGTTTTAACACAAGTTTAACTTATTTCATTTCATTTTCATTTCATTTTCTTTTTTATATACCCACAATTATAACTTAGATTTGACTAGCCAAAGATGGAAAGAGAAACATTTCCCCAGGAGTCGAAATCTGGGATCCAAAAATTGCCACCAATTCTTTCAAAAAAAAGAAAAGAGTTGTTTAAGTGTGTGATAATGTAAGCATGATGAATAGTAGATAAGACACTACCAGATTTTCATTCTGGTGAGAACTTTTATATCGGTTTGTTTCCTATAAGCAAACCCCTATAGTTAATTACCCCTCCCAATACCGAGAGCACTTTCGACAAGGCTACCAATGAATCGTTAAAGAACGAGTATATAATTGCAGTGAGTGGAGTTTAACTTATGAAATTTATTATTTTAATTTAAAACTTTTGTGGGAACGATGACGCCATCAAGATCTAGATCCCATGTTGCCGTCATGGCCCCCGTCCGCTTAGGAGACACCAACCCGACCAAGGATCCTCACAAGAACACATGGGTTACATGCCCAAGCGTGTCCTTTGACTGGGTGAGTTTGTCTAAGGGGACAAATATAAGTCAACCTTAGCTAACATTTTTTTGCCCAACCAAATACATTCTACATTTCAAACCAAAGAGCAAAGTGGGGAACATACGCCGCGTCGGACCGTAATTTGGTGCCATATCGCGCAACCACCGGCCGAGGTGTGTCAACCATTTATGGGTGGTTATCACAAGAAACCACGCACGCAGAGACACGCCACGCCCTACGGCTGAATATTTGAGTGTGAAAATACATGATTTAATGACATCTTTTTGTGAGCAAAATTTTTTAATTTGTCACCAAGACAAACAAGGAGGGAGATTATTTTTAATTTAAATAAATAATATTTTTTTATATTTTTTGACATTAATGATTTATATGAAATTGATCATTTATCATTTTAATTTACTCGATCTAATATCAAATATAAATTCTTTTATGTTTTATCAATTCAGACATCTCGTTTCTAACACTTCAACATTATACGATTTCTCTTTTAAAATGTTGTATTTTATTATCAAGAAATAAATGAGGATTTCTTATTTTAATACAATTTTGTTAATTATTACCAAGATAAACCAAAGTAAAGATTCATTCTTTTGTATTTGACGATTGTAATGCAAGCATGAGTTTTAATATGATTTTAGTTTTTAACGACCAAGACAAACCATATGAAGACTGCTCTTTTATTTGAATTTTAATTACTCCAACATATACGATATCTTTCAAAGTACATTAAGATCTAAGTTGGAGATATTTTGATTTTTTTGAGTTAAGACCCGGCCCAAGACCAAACCAAGTATATGTCTTTTTTATATTTTATACCTAATCAACATGCCCCATTGTTTCAACACTTCAACATATATACAGATGTTTTTTTAAAATATTGTATGGACATTAAATGTCTAGTTGAAATGTAGATTCAATTTGGTTTATTTCAATATGACATTTTTTTTGTTACCCAAGACCAAACCAAGATAGATGTAACTCGACATTTTCTTGCGAGGATGAATCAATAATTTCAAGATTTATCGTTCTCCAAATACAACCTAGATTATACTTTAGAGGGGTGAGACTTTTCTTCTTGACCTTGAATTTGAGAGATACATTAACAATGATGCCGATGATTTATCTTTCCATTTACGTAACTAACTTCTAAGATTTACAAAGATAATTAGATTTTTGGTTTGTTAACAACTTCCCAAGACCAAACCGATAGAAGATTTTAAAATAATTGACATTTCAAATGTTATCATGTATCAAGATGTTTCTACAAGATATAAGACACGATGACTCTCTCAACTATTTGTCACGAAATCAAGATAAATTTATCTATAAAGATAATTAATCTTTCATGTTTTCATGTATCAAGAGAGTGTTCTTATAAGAATTGAATCATATGAAACTAAGATATCTAAATAATATGATTTTAACCATTATCATGATCAAGTAGTATTTCTTTAACAAATCAAGCATTTATTTTATGTAATGATTTTTCAAAGATGCATGAATCAAATAAGAAGAAAAATAACATCTTAAACTCATGATTTCATTTAACTCAAATATTAAAGACATTCAATCAATGAGATAACACTTTAAATACGCAAGAATCATTTTTAGTAATGATTTTTTGTTTTAACATATACATAGCAATATCTTTTTATGCATGAGGTCATATTTTATTTCTCACCCATTCATATGTCATAATCAATGAAAATGAATTTGAACTTTAAATAAGAATTGTCATATTTAAAGATTCTATAACTCAAGATATGTAAGATAAGAATCTTTATATAAGATGATGAATGACAAGCATTTAATAATCATGCATTTTAAATACTTAAACATTTCACATTTTTATTTATCATTTTCAAGAAATATATGCTGTGGTCAAAATTGAATGATAATGACATAACGACAAATTTGTCATAAAAATTTTCCTTCACAAGAAATATGAATTTCTGGTGATAAGAATAATCTGCTTAAAATTGATAAATGAAATTAACTGAATTTCAAAAATTGAATTCTCATTTCAATCATTAAATTTCTTGATTTTATTCAAATGAATTTTTTTGAATCAGAGACATTAATGCGATATGCCGAGATAGATCACACCAAGAAAGGCGTAATATGTAGACATCTATGATTTATTTGCCCACCACGCCAAGAAAGGCATACGATTAAAGACAAAGATTTCCTTACACGCCAACAAAAGAAAAGATTTATAAGAACATTTTCCCGCCACGTAACAACATATACATGTGTTTTTCCATGAACAATGTGAATACTTATCATGAGCAATAAATTTGATTCACATGTATATGAAATTAAATATAAGCATTTATATAGACATATTTCACCTCCTTTTTTTATCAAAATTTTAACCTCCTGGCCATCCCCGATGGGTCGCAGAGACTAGCCTTCCCACCACGCCAAGAAAGGAGGCATAGGTGTCAGACACCTCGTAAGATTTATTTGCTCACCACGCCAAGAAAGGTGGCATAACACAAAGATTATTTTCTATTGGAACAAAAGCAGTAATATTTATATCGCCACGCTTCAGCGTACTTATCAAAGTTTCCGCCGATTAAGAATGTAACAGATTTCGCATATATTTCAATTGAACAACAACAGACTTATTATAAAGTTTCCCGCCGCATTGGAACAATGTGAATGTACTTATACATATATTTCGCCATTGGAACAACGTCAGACTTATTATAAAGTTTCCGCCACATTGGAACAATGAACGGCATTTATAGAAAGATATTTCTCCATCGAATAACGAATGCGTATTTATCACAGTTTTCCACGAATTGAACAATAACTACTTATGAAGATATTTCGCTACGCTAATAACGCAATATGTACTTATCAAAGTTTCGCCGCACGAATAATGTGAACGGTTTATAGAAAGATATTCCACGCAACAACGAATCGTATTATCAAGTTTCCCGCCGACAACAATGTGAACGGCATTTATAAAGAAATATTTCTCGCACGTTGGAACAACGTAACGAAATTATTAAAAGTTTCCGCCGTGATTTGAACAATGTGAATACTTATGCAAGATATTTTGAAACAACGAATGATACTTATCACAAGTTGCCGATTGGAATAATGCAACTACTTATAGCAAAGATATTTCTGCCAATATCATAATAAAAAGATGAATTTAATTTACAAATCCTTATTAGCTATCAATTTACAACAATCCAATTTCCCCATTATGAGATGAAGCCCACCACGCCTTAAGAAAGACGCCAAGAAATGCATTTGTCAGACAATAAATTTGACAAGATATATTTGATATCACATCAAGTATGCAAGAATGAAACCCATGATAATACAAAAGTGGTATAACCAAATTTCTATTTAATTTTGATTTGTATTTTCATTTTCATTATACCTATAAAGAGAAAACAAAATAAATCAAGAGATAGCAAAATAACCCTTTTCATTTGATTTCAAAGATATAGTGAAAGAAATATAGAATCTCACATGTGTTCTAGATCTATGTCACATAACACTTCAAATCCTACTTTCATTTTAGCATAATTGAAAGATTTCAACTCAAAGAAAGAGGCATTATATATATATAATTCTTCATGGAAATCAATTAAAGCATACACATGAAATTAATAGAGAACATCATCATCTCATCAAACAAATAGTTAATTGATTTCTCCCTTACATAAGAAAGTTTAACAAGCTTATACTCATCAAATAACATATTAGATTTCATGAAAATATTTTCAAGATCTACCCATTAAATAACAAATGATTGATTTGAGGAAAATATTTTCAACAAGCATTCTCAAAATACTCATGGACAACAAACATATTAACTTTGATATCATATAAAAGAGTTTCGATTTTGCAAAACATGGGATTTGTAAGTGATAGCTACTTTGAGATTTTCACCTCTAGCTTTACTAGAAAGATCGCCAATAGAACCTCCTCTGTAGAAAGGCAAAATGAAGAAGAAACGGGATAGCAAAACAAGCAGCATGTACAACTCTATCCCTCTCGTAAGGCCTAACAAGGTGGAATGGACACGAGGAAAGGAGGCACCAAACAAAGAGGAGAGCTCCTTTAGAAGGAGAAAACAAGAAAGTGAAAGCTTATAGCATAAATCCAACATTTTAATTTCACGTATTGCAACTTAAAAGAAGCCCAACCATAGAACATATGCCATAAGAAATCATCTCCTTCAAGGCAATCCAAATAACAAAATATAACTTAGATTGAAAACAACACAATGGTTCGAAAGAAGGAACAAGGAAATTCATTTAAGAAGAGAAATTGACAGGCTCATGATCCCATTCGACTTCCACTGCTCTGACACTAAGAGAGAAAGGAGAACCGCCAATCTTTTAGCGAAACAAGGAGAAATGCCGAGATCAACGAGAAAGCCGCCGAGCAAGGGAAACCAGAGCAAGAGAAACGAGGGAAATGTCGTGAGAGAATGAGGATGGAATATGTCCCCCTAGCGATCAACCGAGAGCAGAAGAGAAATCGCCGAGAGAGAGAGAGACCGAGAGCAGAAACGATCAAGAGAGGAAATGAATGAGAGTGAGCTCAGAGAGGGAAATGTCATTAGGGTCAACGATTCCTTTTCGCTTACAGATTTTTTCATTGGGCCGAACCAATAACTGCCAGGTTAGTAGGATTGGGATGGGTTAAGAATTAAGCTATTAATTCAATTGCAAATTAATATCATCACATTAAATTTTATGGATTTATTTTATGCAATAAACCCTAATAATATGTGTTAATTTTAGTGTTGTTTAATGCAATCGATCGCTGGATCGGAGTCGTTGACAACGCCGATGACGACGGATGAAATTGTTTACAAGCGGCGCCGATTCGACCGATCGACATTTACACACACTTTGAATTGACCGAGCGTCGCTCGATGTTTCGACGCATGGCAACTGACATCAAACGGGTGTAGACATCGCCGAGGCCATTTCGATATGCGTGTAATTTCATTAAAAATAATTTTAATTTTGATCGATCAATTGATTGATATTTTCTATTTAATTGATTTTACGCTAATGCATTTAAGTCAATTTTCAATTTAATCGATCTCGATCGCGACAAAGTTAATTTCCACCATATTTATTTAATTTGGCATATAGTGGTCAACATAATCAAAAGCAAAAAAGCATGCTTCATAAGGCCATATTTCATTTAACTCAGATATTACATTCAAATCAATGAATAAGATAACACTTTGAATATGTAATCAATCATTTCACTTAAAGATTTTAGTACTTTTGCCATTTGTTTCCTAAATAACATATGACAGACTTTGATCTTTCCGCATTGAGTGTCACATTTTCCTTTCTCACCCATTCATATAATCACCACTAAAAGAAATGAATTTGAATTTTAAATAAGTAATTATCATACGCTACAAGATTCGTGTAATAACTAAGCTAAGATGTAAACATACTATCATTGTCATATAAGATGATTAATAAGTGATTTAATAATCATACGATGCATCTTCCTTCTTCAAACACTTGACATTTCACATTTTATTTATCAAAATTTTACCTCCCGGCCATCCCCGAGATTACTTGTGACTAAGTTTTCCCACCACGCCAAGAAAGGCAGGTATGTGTCGTGGAGACATGACAAAATTTATTTGCCACCACGCCAAGAAGAGCGTCACAAATATAACATTTCGCCACGTAACAACGAGTAAAGATTTATTATCATATCAGTTTCGCCACGCCGGAACAACGCGAATGGCAGACTTATATAACAGATTTCCGCGACGTGGAACAACGCGAATCAGATACATAGTTTCCGCCGCGACGGAACAATGAATACTTATAAAGATAGAGCAAATTTGCATTCGTATAAGCATTTATATATGACATATTTCATCCCTCTTTCCCTTTTTTTTTTTTGAAAATTTCTACCTCCCGTCCATCCCCGTGATGGCTACTGTGACTAGTTTCCCACCACGCCAAGAAAGGGCATGGTAGTGTCGAGACATGCCAAGATTTATTTGCCCACCACGCCAAGAAAAGGCATGGGTTAGATAAGATAAAGAACAGTTTCCTACCATGGGAACATGTATACTTATAAGAATGAATTTAAAGCTCAGATTTGCATAATAAAAGAAGTTACTGCATGTATATTTAATTAAGAGATAATAATCAAAATTCTACGCTCCCCCCACATGTGCACGAGATGAAATGCCCCACCATGCGAGCGTGTATTATGTCGTGAGACACCATCCGAAATTTTGATAAGATAGATTTCCTACCATGTTGGAGAACATTAAGAATCTTATAAGAATAAATTTAAAGTTTCAGATTTGCATATATAAAACAAAAGAAAGTTGCCAGCATGTATATTTGATTAGTATAATAATCAAAATTTACACAAATTTCTCCTCCACAGACTGAGCTTTACCACGCCAAGAAAATATGGGTGGATGTCAGACACCACTAAATTTTGATAGATAAAGATTTCCCTATTAACAAGATATCAACATGACAGAAATAGGCAAATATGCAAGATAAAAGATGCAATAGAAAGGAAATCAATATAAATCATACTTCGTCCCAAAATAAACTTGCTTTCTTTTCATTCTTCCTCAAATCAAGAGAAAGAAACATATATCACATATTAATGACCAAAGTGAGCTAAAGATGAAGTCATGTAATGAAACTAGGATTTCATTATCACAACTTACTCTCATAATTCAAGAGCAAGAAAAAGGCATAGAACAATGTATCTTGCATGATTCCAACCTCCAAATACTCATGGACAACAAACATATAATTGTTTTAATGCAAGATAGAGACATGGCAATTGCTTTGAGTAAAGTATGAACCAAAGACTAGCAATATGCAACTTTAATGAAACTAAGCACCAAAAATGAAAGCTTTAAATTTGCACAAAGCCACATTTCAGATTGCACTTCAAAGGCTTATTGACTTAGTGATCACAACAGAGAGGAAAACAAGCACAATGCTAATAAAGTCAATCAACCGTCCCCTCACCTTCTTCCTTCTTCTTTTAACATGGTGATTATATAAAGTTTAATCCACATAAACAAAATAATCACACTAAATTTAATAAGTCCAGCAAATCTGAAATCTTGCCTAGATAAGATAGTCACTTTCATGATTGCAAGTAATCAAATAGTGGAAAGAGGCAAAGCGAAGCAAGGTAACCCTAAAGCTTGCAATATTTAACCCATTTAAACAACAATCATGACAAAAATCTGAAAAGAGATTGATACAACATGGAAATGAATTTCAGCTTTTAAGAGCAAGATTAGATCCCAAGTTTCACTTCTAAGGTTGTTACCATACTCCTTCCAGCTGTGACATGAGCTCCAATAACCAATATTTAATATGAGAAACTTCAGACAAGGAGCACAGGCTAATATATTTGCCAGACCTACAAGCTCACGCTCATTGAATATGCTTTCTACTTCAAGACATAATATAGGAAAACGAGGGATATCCCACTTCAGTTCCTTCACATGACTCAAAACCATGACACAAGACCTACAGAGCTTAAGAGTTTTTGCATGACTAGGATTTTTGATGAGATTCTTCAGCATCATAAATGCATCATAACTCTAAGGAGATTGAATAATATCTAACATTTCAGAAAAATCAAGCCTGACACAGATTACTGATGATAAATCCTTGATATCATAACTTGGCCGTAAGTCTCCCATAATGTCAATAAAGTGCACATAAGGAGCAAAGTAACAAATACAATCGAGGAAGAAAATCAAAATGTCACAAGGATAACCCTCATCTTTCCTCTCACTCTTTTCAGTGCTTTAGTTTATACAAATCCTGCAAATCCGCCTACCAATGGGATTTATCAAATTCAGGATTTAAGGCAAAACGGAGGGGAAACAGCAAACTGAAAGCTTGTAGCATAAATCCAATCACCTTAATTTCATGCTATTGCAAACCCAGAAAACAAATCCAATCATAAAACACAAATGGAAGAGGGAATCAGAAATCTGCATTTCCTTCAAGATAAACCCACTTAACAAAATATAACTTAAGATTGAAACAAAACAACCTGGGGTTTCGGAAGAGTGATTAGGAAGGATCGATCCTCTGCTTGCTCGACTAGGGTTTGGTGCTTCAACCGAGAGAGAGCAAGGAACCGCCGGGAGCTCGGCCAGAGGGAGGATCGTGGCCCGCAAAGGAACGAGAGGGGAGGCGTGCCCTAGAGCTTCGATCGGAACCGATAGCAGCAAGAGGAATCGCTCGAGAGAGAGAGACCGAGAGCAGGAAAAACGAGAGAGGGATCGCGAGAGGGGAGAATGCCGTGAGCTTCAGCCGAGAGAGGGAAATGTCGTGAGTGAGGGTCAACGCATTCCTTTCGGCCTTTAAGGCCAACCGCATGCTTTGATTGGTTGAACGAGCGGCGGGTCATTTTGATTGGAGGCTGGGCGGGTTAGTAGGGATTAATAGATTAAAAGACAAGAACCGTTAATCCCTTTAATTATAATTTAATATTATTTTATGTGATATTAATTTATGCAATAAACCCTAGAAGTCAATTTTAGGTGTTTGAGAACGCAATGATCACCTGGCGTCGCTCGACAACGTCGCGACGGCCGGTGAAGTTAGGTCTAAATTGCGCGACGCCGCAATTGACCGATGTTTGCATACTTTGCCGAATCGATCGCGAAGGCCGCTTGATAGGTCTCGACGCCGCGACGACCATCAATTTCGCAAACGGGTCGTTTTGACATCGTCGAGGCTTCTCGACTTTGATATGCGCATAATTTCAGTAAAAATTAATTTTAATTTTTGGATCGATCATTAATTGATTCGATATTTTCTATTTAATTAATTTTAATATTTGAGGCGCATTATGAAGTCGAATTTTCAAATCGAAGCGAATTTAATCGATTTCGATCACGATTATGGGAGGTTTAACCTCTACGTCATTTATTTAAATTTAAGTGACGCATAGTTGTAGGTCAATATCATGATGAGAAGAATAGAAGAAAGCAACTCACTGTCACGGGATTTGGATCCAGTATTCTTGTTATCAATTTGGTGGCATCCCAAGAAAGCCAAGATGGGCAACAAAATTCAGCAAAAGATATCTGCATTGAAGTGATAATCATCCTTATCAGTAAAATGACTTAGTCAAAAAATGTTTTACAATGCTAAGAAATAATGTGAGCGCCTCACTTTCTTATACAAATTCATTACGTTATCATCCTCAAAAGGTAAATACCCAGCAAGTAGAACAAATAGAATCACCCCGCATGACCACAAGTCTGCAGTTGTGCCGTCATAACCTTTGTCATTAAGTACCTAGTATAGAAATTAAAACAAATTCCATTTTTATATTTTGTTTTATAAAGCAATATACATAACAATAATAAAATTACACTTGCCTCTGGAGCAACATAATTTGGAGTCCCGCAAGTAGTATGAAGCAAACCATCATCCTAGATGAAAAATCATGGTGATTTAACATCTAAATCAAACTTTGCCGATAAAAGTATATTAGAAATTAAAATTACAAGGTTTATAAGATGCAGAGCACAAAACAAATAAACTTAGATTCTACAATATGGAAAGTATCTTCGCCGTCACAGAAACTATTGCATCTTAAAAATTTGCAAATTATGAACTCCTAGCAGTAGTTATTATAGAAAGGTCAACAAATGAAGAACAAATGTGTGATATATATGTCAAAAGTACAAATTAGAAAGCACTATAGCCCATAACAAAGTAGCACAATTCTTGCACTATTTAGATGGTAAAGCAAAAGTAAAATAATGTGCATTATAGTGCATAGCACATATAGTGAGGTATGTCATCAGTGAGGCTTGTGCACATTCGCTATGCTCTCTTATATCAAGTAATTATTTGTGCTTCTTTCTTCCTACCAAATCCATGCATTTTCATCCTCTATTGCACTTTGATTTTATTTATTTATTTTTATTTGATACTTAATCTAATTGGGTTGATTGCTAGCAATATTATATTCTATATTGTTGTTTTGAGTTTATTTTATACTGTTCAATTTACTTTGAGTTTGTTGCTTTCTCATGTTGCTATATATATTAGCTTGAGGAAATAAGAAAAATATAAAAATGTTATGATTTTTAAGTGATTCATAAAATTGTAAAAAAGTTATCTGAAAATAAATATGATTCCAGCCATGTTGTACAAACAATTTTTTTTTTCATTTAGTGCAAACATTGGTTAAACATTCAAAATCAAGATATCAAAGAAAGTATGGCTTAGAGTATCTTGGGTAGTATTGTTGTACTATACTATTTGGTATTGTTAAGCCACTGCTACACTCATAGAAACGGCCAAGCAACTCGCAATTGTGTTGTTAATGGCCATAAAAAATGAACAAAGTGCTCGTGGTATATATCCCCTATGATGGCACATTTTTCGTACCAGCTAAAATTTTGATTTGAATTTTTTTTTAATAAAGAAAGCATTACCAAATGAATGTTTAGAAAGTGATGAATTTTTTTAAGGTATCGACGTAAGTAACAACATTAGATTTAGAACAAATTCTAAATTTATAACATCACTCAATAGTCATTGTAAAACTTGTCGACGTAAGTAACACTACCTTTGCCAGTCCCAAGTCCGAATGTGAAAAGTGGAGGGTTGTGATAAGTAGTCGACAACCAACATAAAACTTATCGAAATAATCATGACATGAATCCTTTAAATCATTGTGTTAATGCTCCTGGAAGCGCTACAGATGGCTTGAATACAACGAAAATGTGCTGGTCATCAGATCGGCCTGCGCAGTGTTAAATAAGCAAGGGTTCCCACATTATGGATCGCGACAAGAAGTTAGTCCATGAAACTAGAATTAGTTTAGGATCTTGAAATATAGGTACTCTTACAGATAAATTAATGAAATTAATAGATATTATGGTTCATATAAAGATAAATATTTTATGTGTTCAATTAAATGGGTTGGGGAGAAGGCCAAGAAGATTAATAGTTTAGGTTTTAAATTTTGGTATTCAGGTAGAAGTCGAACTAGAAATGATGTAAGTGTGATAATAGATAAAAATTTGAAAAATAATATTATAAATATTAATAGATGTGGAGATATAATTATAACTTTAAATATTATTATTGATACTAAGATTATCAATATTATAATTTTTATGCTCCAAGTAGTTTGAATTCTCAAAAGAAAAATTTGGAATAAATTAGAAGAATTGATACAAAAGATACCTCAAGAAAAGTATTTATCGGAGAGATTTAAATAAACATGTTTGGTAGAGTGATAAGATTTTAAAGATTCACTGATTATGAATTTAGATAAAAAAGCAGATTGTAGGGCTCAAAATTCACCACCGACCTCTCGACAATATTGAATTGAAGAGAGTGTGATTTGAACTGTCTGTAATTTTCAGAAGACAGATGAAATAGTAGATAAGACACTACCCAAAGATTTCACCCTCATTTTGTAAGGACTTTAGATTTGGTTCGGTTTATGGCAGTTCTTATCCCCTCTCAATAGGAGAGAGAACTTTCATTAAAGAATGTTAGATCGCTAAATGTAACGATAAGAAGAACACGGAGTTTAAAATTTAGATTATGAAATTCATCATTTCCTTAAACCGATGGTTGGGGAATGATGACGCCTGATCTAGATCCCATAGCCCATCATCCCAGTCACTGGCCCCTACTACTTAGGATGTAACCCAACCCGATCAAGGATCCTTATCGAACATACGAAGTTACGTCGTCGAAAAATTTCTTATAGACTTGGTGTTGTCAAGACAGACTTAAGCCTACCTTAACCTACAGATACCGTTGTCTATCAAGTATACCCTATAATTCATAACTTAAAGCGCAGATTGGAGAGCACGTACAGGCCATAATATAATGGAGTCCGACTGGCCAAAACCACCCGAGGAGACTCTAATCAGAATCGCTCATCTAGAGTTTATGGCCAAACCACGCAGCTAAGACACGCCACCATCTAGAGAGATTGATTGAGAGAACATAATACTTGATTTGACATCACTACTTTGAGTAGTTTTCTTAATTTGTCACCCTTGATAAACAATTGCAGAAGATGGATAGATTGAATTGGTTTTAAGCTTTTAATGATTAGATTTCATTGGAGCAATTTTTATATTGACACTCAATTTGAGTTAATTTGATTTGAAAAATTGATTAATCTGAACATATTTAAGAGTTTTAGATCATGCTGAATCGCCAAGAGGATTATTATCTACGTCATTTCGTAATCAATTTTTAGATATTTCACCGATTTAAAACTCTTATAGGTTTTAGGTTTTGTTTTAACTCTCCCAAGACTAACAGAAGCAACCCACGCAGCATCCTCAGACACTTGATTTTAAACATTCAACGTAGTGTCGGGGCTCATGTGGGTGTATTTAAGACTTTATGTAATGTTTATTTCTTAATTATGAGATTGATTTCAGATTTTCATTTAATTCCAACTTAACTCGCCACTGCATCAAATTCAGATTGAAATCTCTACGTCCAAAGCATACAGATTTAATGCTTAAATAATTTCATCTAATTAATGAAATAATTGATTTTGAAAATCATAATTAGAATGAAATTTCTTAATTTTGATCAAGAAAGTTCTACGATTTTGTAGATTTTGATTTAAGACGCTTCTCGTCACTTGCATAATCGCAGATCCCAAGAAGAAGCAGAATCGATCTAATATCTTGTTGGATTTTTCAAATTAATATTTAATAGATTCTAATTTAACCCGCACAGTCTTTTCAAACATTAAAATTTGCACTTAAAATCTCTATATCCGAATACGATGTATTTATACTAAATTTTAGTTAATTTCACCTAATTGATTTCTGATTTTGAAAATCATAATTTAGAAGTTTCTTAATTTTTTGTGTCAAGGAAAACTTCATTCGCAAAGATTTAGCTTTTGTCATTTCGCTTGCACAAAATATTACGATCCTATGGCAAGGGCATTTGATTTAAATTATAATTTAAAATATTACAGACTTACTTTACTTATCGGTTTTGTAATTCTCCAAACTTGCATGCTCAATTTACATCACTCGATAAGTTATATTTCGCTTTTATTACTTAAATTTACTCACGCTTATTACTAACATAAGAATCACCTCCAGAGAAGAGTTATTAAACCAAATTTGGATTCATCCTTAACTCCATATTAAATTTTATGACTTTAAGTTTATTGCAGTTTGTTATGAAGATTAGTCTCCCTAAATTTCAATTAAAGTTTATTTAATATCAAGAATTTACTTAAAAGAGAACTCACTTTACCGCTTAATTTAAAGCCCACATGTAATCGCACTGAAGCCATAGCTTTAATATTACCTCCCAAATTTCATGAATGTTCTATTCATTCCAAAATTTTCTTTAACCGCTTTCACTATTTCCTTTGATTTAACATTTATCTTCATATTTATCATATATTCTTTTTAAGTTTAAGTAATTTTCATTCTTTAAGTCTCAATTTTGGGCTTTAAATTTCTAAGAACCTCGACGCCATCCCCAGAGGGTAAACAGAGTGTTTTAGCTTTTCTGACACCTCATCATGAATGGTAGATTCTATGACATCTCGATCATCTCGTCAGCCTCACGAAAAGCCTTTCAAACTCAAAAGACATACACGCAATATATATTCATCCCGACAAGCCTTCAAATCTATAAAAAAATAAAAGTATGTATATCCATTTACATTCCACATGTTGACTCATTTTTTCTGTATAAAATCGACAAAGAGCGGGGTTGGATATCAGGAAGAGAAGAATCCATGTCGGTGTTTCTCTCCGTTATGCGAAAGAAGAAGGGAGGAGGCATATCCAGAGAGAAGAACGCCTGATGTTGCTTCTCGATTTTCGTTATTTGAGGAAGAAAAGAGGTTGTTTAGGCGGAGGTGGAAATGCCGAAAACCTAGAAGAACCGCCTCTTGGCGGTGTTGCTTCGTCATTCAAGGAAGAAAAGAGGAGTTTGGTTATAGGGGTAGTGAAAATGTCAGAAACCTAGAGAAGAACCCGCCTCATGACGGTGTTGCTTCTCAGTTTCCGTCGTTTGCAAGGGAAGAAAGAGGGTTGTTTGGGCTGCGGGGGGGTGGTGGAAAGCGAGAACCTCAGAAGAACCGTCTATGATGATCTTTCTCAGTTTCCATATACACATAATATATTTTTTTTCTCGCCACGCCTTGATGAGCTCTTGTGTTCTCTTCAATGATTTTGGAGACCCCTGGAATTGCTTCAAAATATTCTATAAGCTTGGAAGAATGATGGCCAAGTTCTTCAGCATATATTAATTGTCCTCCCCTTTTCATAATAAGTAACCCATCAAAGGTTTCAAAAATATCAATGGTTGGCTGATGGATTGTGCATACCACCGTCCGTCCAGTATTGACAGTATTCCTCACTATCCGCATAACAATTGCTGCAGCCCTAGCATCAAGATCAGAAGTTGGTTCATCCATGAAAATGATGGATGGATTAGCAACCAATTCAACAGCAATTGTTAGCCTTTTTCTTTGTTCAGTTGATAAGCCATCCACCCCTGGAAGGCCCACTAAAGCATTCCTCAACAGATTAAGCTCAACCAAGTTCATAATCTCTTCTACAAACATCTTTCTAGTATCTCGGTCTATTTCTGGGGAAAGACGAAGCCAAGCTGAGTATGTCAGCGATTCATATACAGTAACGTGTGGGGAGTGAATGTCATTCTGTTCACAGTAACTGCTAACCCGAGTAAATGTTTCTTGCTTTTTGGGGTATCCAGAAATATTTATATTTCCTTCAATATACCCTCCAGTTTTCTTTCCAGCTAATACATCCATCAATGTAGTCTTTCCGGCTCCACTTACACCAACTAAAGCTGTCAGGATGCCAGGTCTAAATGCACACTCACGTCACAGAGCAATTGAAGCCGGTTTTCCTCAATTCCTTGTTTTTTCATTTCAGAAGGCATTCCACGAAATAGTTTACGTGGTCAAACACTAGCGAAAGGGGCTGGAAAGGCAAAACCATTCCTCGTGTAACTTCACCGTGGCTGCTTCTGGCTCTGCCAGAATTCTTCAAATTTGTTTCCATTTCTGTATCTGCATCAATAGGCCTAGCAGATGCTTCGACACTTTCTGCTAGTCTGGATAAATCTTCCCTCGTTCCTATGTGCTTCTTTTCCACGCAATCTTCATCCTCACTTACAATGACAGCTTTAGAATTCTTGATGGGATTCAGATAAATCAATGCCAACAAGAAGCAAATATTAAACAGAAGAGCAAATTCAAAAAATGCTCCAATAGAAATCCAGTACCAATAGCCATTTACAAACATGGCTCTTGACTTGAGAAATGCCTTTCCAATTGTTGATTAATTTATGTTGATGGCATTATTTGGCTTGCTCCACCTAGGATCAAGAAATTCATTTATAGCAAAGGCATTTTGTCCATACATCATCGCCAAAAGCCAATAACCCCAAATCCACCATGGCTGCATATCATCACTTCACTGCAGAATGAATAGCAACAACTCCGCCAACAAGATTCTCATATTCAACCTTCCAAAATCCAGTATCAGCAATCATTCGAGCAAAAGTATCCTGCTTAGGGAATCGACAGATACTCTCAACCAAATATTGATAAGATTCCTTGTCACCTGCTACAAACTCTCCAATTGCTAGGATCACTTTGAACGAGTAGTAGTCATAGATTTGTTTGAAGAGGGGTTGTTCCACATGACTCAGTTCTAGGCAAAGAAACCGGAGAGAGCCTGCAGTTTAGAGGGGGGAGAGGAATCGGAGGAGCGCTTGCCATTTTCTGGAGAAAGGAGGAAGGGAAAAAAAAAATCTAGAAGGAGAGAGGGAGTCAGTTTTTGGCTTCATTTGGCTTAGATGTTGGCTTCCATAGTGTTTTTAGGAAAACTTCCATTCTTCTTTACGAGCTGAAAAGCTGAAGTTTACTGTTTGGATATATATTGCTTTTCAAGAGTAATCCAAACTTTCTTTTGACCGTATTTAAAAATAATATTATAAATGACCAAATTGTCCACTCTAATATAATGCAAATCTGCATGCGTTCTTAAAGGGAGTTATTTACATTATTTCCTAAACCCTTGAGCCGGTGAAAGTCCGTTTGCTTTTCCAAATGGCACTAAAACGGAGTTTTGGGCTAAACGTGATTTAATAAAGCATGCCAATCAAACATCATTACTAATCTTATTTTCACGGTCTCAAAATCAAAACGCACTAAAAAAACTTAGACAAACAAGCATTTGTTTGCTATGGTTGAGGCCAAAAACTGAACGGGAAGGCTTCGATTTTCTTGGAACCGAACAAGCTTGCGGTTTTGATGAAGGAGTGGGAGCAGTTGAGGAAGAATCATGCTTACGATTAAAGGTAACCGAACGAGAAAGAGATTGGGAGGAATTTAGGATCGGTTAACCTTAGGTAGGATATAATCTAATTAATAAATTTATTTATAGTATTTAATTAATCCCAATATATATGAATTTTGCGGCGACGAAATCATATGGTTAATATATATGTTAATCTTGGGTTATTAGATGTTCGGGGCCTTGTCTGTAGTCAGTTTAATAGTGGTTTGGTTGGTTGGCGTCAAATTGAGTCAATTTCAACTCAAAATGCGTATCGCCGCTTTCGACACTCGACAGTGCCTTGTCATTGAATGCGAGCGATCATTCGATAGATTTCGATGTTTTAACGGCCTCAATTTTCTGAGCGAAGGTCATTTGGTTTTGCGTCGGCGCCTCGACTTCGATATGTGTACTGTTGATGACTCGCGGCGGTTGATCATCAGTTGTGCAATATTTATATTCGGCCGGTTTGGCGTTTTGACGCGATGGCGAAATACGTTGTCGTCGAGGTCATTTGGGTTGATTTTGGTGGCGTCCCAGTTTTGTACCGATTTGTCGATCGCTTCAAATCATTTGACATTTACGCAGGCTGAATTGGCCGAGCGATCTCATTTGATAGTTTACGATATTTGAATAACGCAATCAATTTATGAAAGCGGTCGTTGGATATCGTCGTCCGGACTTCCGATATCTGGCGTACGCGTTAATTGCTCGATTCTTGATCATTGTTATACAATATTTATATATTGATCAATTTTGGCGTTCGAGCGTGATGGCTCATCGTGTCAGATCGTTTGACCATTTTCGATGGCGTCCGTGCATTTTGAGCCGTTTTGACCCCGAGTCCGTCAAATTAAATTGGGCTTGTCTTGACACATATGAGGAGGTCAACAATATATTAGATTTTCTACGCTTATAATTTTGTAGTTCTTAATATTTTATTTGAGAAAGAGATGAACATGTTATTACTTATAAAATGGATCTAGTAAAACACGAGATGATTATTTTATAAGAAAATAGATCGTTTAGATTTGTAAAGATTGTAGGTCATTCCAAGTGAAAGTTTAAGTCCATCAATTTTAGTTTTAGATTTTAAGATGAAAGATTGTAAGAGAAAAATAAATCAAATTATTATCTTGGGATTAGATGAGGCACTTAAAACATGAAATAAGAATATTTTTAAGAAGCAACTGAGCTTAGAATTTGGGATCTTCATAAGAAAGTTAATGTTATATGAGAAAAAGTAGCAAGTGAAATTAAACAAGTTACTAAATATACTTGGAGAATCTAAAGAAAAGCTTCTTTTAATATAAATAGTTGGTGGTAGAGTTAGAGTGTGTAAGAAAAGAAAATAAAGAAGCATTATTATAAAACTTGATTTAGATGTAAAAACTCAGAGAATTGGGAATGATATAAAAGTAGAGATTAGAAAGCGATATATGATGTAAAAATTTGCTTTTAGTGATTTCTGATAGATTAGATACCAAGAAGGTGAAGATGTATAAGTTAGCTAAGGATAGGAGAAGTAAACTAATTCAAGTAAGGTGTATTAGGGATGAAAATAATAAAATCTTTTCTTAGAAAGGATATTGAAAATAAGTGGATGAGATATTTTGATAAACTTTTGATGAAAGATCCGAAATCGATTGATTTTAGCAACCTTAATACCGAAATAGAAATTTTATTTTTATAAATTGTATTAGTAAATCAGAAGTTGAGAAGCTTTAAAGAAAATAAAATGTGAAAAAACAGTAGGACCTCATGATATTCCAATAGAATTGTGAAAATGTTTAGGAGATCAAGAAATTTCTTGGCTTACAAATTTTTTTAATATTATTTTAAAGACTAAAAAGATGTCAGATGAGTAGAGGAAGAGCTTGTTCTATATTTAAGAATAAAGGTGATGCACAAGAATGCGGATCATGAGAACTAAGTTAATGTGTCATACATTAAAATTATGGGAGAGAGTAAATGAGCATAGGTTACGATGTGATACAAAAGTTTCTCACAATCAATTTGGTTTCATGTCAGGTAGATCTACTGTGGATGCTATACATTTGTTAAGAGGTTTGATGGAGAAGTATAGAGAAAGTAAAGATGATTTACATATGATATTTATTGATTTAGAGAAAGCTTACGATAAAGTTTCAAGAGATGTTCTTTGGAGAGTTCTAGAATAAAAAGGAGTTAACATTAGTTATATTGAAGTCATTAAGGATATGTATACTAAAGCTGTTACTTGTGTCCAAACATAAGGAGGATTGACAAAATATTTCTATTTCAGTTAGATTACATCAAGGATCAACTTTAAGCCCTTATCTTTTCACTTTAGTTATGGATGTTCTTACTAAACATTTACAGGAAGATGTATCTTGGTGTATGCTTTTTGCTAATGACATTCTTCTTGTTGATAAGAGTAGAGAGAGAGAGTCCAAGAGAAACTTGAATTATGGAGGTCAACTTTAGAGTCTAAAGGTTTTCATTTAAGTAGATCTAAAATTGAATATATAGAGTGTAATTTTAGTTGTAGAAGTTCTAGTGGTAGTGTTGTGACATTAGATGAACAAGTCATTAATAAGAGAGCGATTCAGATATTTAGGTTCTATTGTTCAAAATGATGGTGAAATAGATGGAGATGTTATTAGTAGAATTCAAGTTGAATGGTTGAAGTAGAGGAATGCATCGGCTTTTTTGTGATAGAAAAGTTCCACTTAAATTTAAGGAAAAATTTTATAAGATGGTGGTAAGACCAATGATGACTTATGATGCGAGAATGTTGGCCAATAAAAGAGAAGCATAAGACTAAGTTAAGTGTTACAAAGATGAGGATGCTCAGGTGGATGAGTGGCTTTACTCTTAGAGATAAAATGCGAAATGAGCATGTTTGAGAAAAAGTTGGGAGTAGCTCCAGTGGTAGATAAGATTAGAGAGAGTCGCCATAGATGGTTTGGCCATATAAAGTGTCGGTCATCCGATGACCCGGTTAGAGAGTAGATGCATTAGATTTGCCTTATGCTTTAAGAAAGGTAGAGGCCTAAAAGACTTGGTTAAGATGTATAAAAAATGACCTTAGTATACTTGAATTAAATGAGAATTTGACACATAATAGGACACAATGAAGACGAAGGATTTATATAGCCGACCCCACTTAGTGAGATAAAAGCTTCGTTGTTGTTGTTGTTGTACTTAATAGCCATTGTCTCTATAATTATGATAAACGTGCTATACTCTACCTTCATGCCCATTTGTATCATTCTCAAATTTGTCATTATAGCCATCATAATTCCCACCATCCTCAACTATTTAACATAAATTTCTATATCCTTCCATGCATTTCAACCCCATTATAATTTTGAATTCATTATAGGATTAGAACAATGTAATCATATCGAAAGTTCCTCAACCTAGTTTTCTATGTTCTGCCAAACTATCTCTTTTACAAATTTTGCATATCCTTGATCACTTGCCTTACTATGCACTTTCTCAACTCTCCCTTGTCCATGCCAATACCATCTCAAATGACAACCTAAGCAATTTTCCTAAATAGATGTTATTCATGCAATTTCAACATTACAATAATTTGGTTGATCTCCCAGTTCAACATGATCCATCAATAGATTTATCGCTTTTTCTAGAACAAAATTCTTGTATGTTCGATCCATTTTTGTAGTCTGATAAATAAAACAATGTAATGTAGGTAACATGCCTAAATTATCATTCCAAAATATTCTTCATTCTTGATTATAATATTTTCTAGCATTAAAATAATTTGGTTGGTCTCTTGCTTCACATTAGTTCCACATCCCCAATCATTAGTGTCCTCCTCTCTATCGTAAATCCCCGCACCACCTCAGTTACTTTCTTACAACCATATTTTTAATTAGTATTATTCCAATCAACTATTTACATATGCATTTTTTTTGTTATTCATCGTTGCCGCACATTGATCTATCAATTCTTATTTTATTGCAATCAATTTAGTTATTTGTGACTCAATTGTAATCTAACAATCCAACCCATATAACATAAGCAATATGTTTTACAGTCTAAAAAATTACATGCAACTATATATGATATTCTCTTATTGCAAAATAATAATCGAGCACTTCAGATTAAAGCACTGAATCACTAATCAATGCATGCTTGGTTTGACTCAAAATCAGCTTAATTGGGTTTCAGAGAAATTTTTTAAAAGAAAGGTTAAGAAAGATGAAATTATGAGATGAAAATTTTTTTAATTGAAAAAGGAGACCCAATTACTTGGCAACTAGCTCCCCTCCATTAGTTGCCCAGTGCTTGGGTAATTTGTGAACTGAAGGAGATGGGGAAGAGAAGAGAGAGTAGAAGTATATATATATATATATATATATATATATATATATATATATATATTTCAACTTATAAATCTCTTACAATTTTTTATATTTAAAATTAAAATATTTTTATTTCATTTCTTATAAAATTATAAATAAGCATTATTATTTTTTAAAAAATTTCTTCACATAATTTCATCTAAATTAAGCCAAATTTTTTTTTTCCAAATTATATTTCAAAACCCCCTGTTTTCACTTGCTCCTTTCTATGTGGAAGCCATCATTCCTGCTTTTTTATCAAGAGAAAGGTGCCCTTTACACTATAGAACCAAATGCTAGGTCATGATGTTTGAACAGATTAACTCACCCTTACTTGCAGAGACAGTGCACTTAATCCAAAGTCTGAGACTTTGAGAAGACCAAATTCATCAAGTAGCAAATTTTCTGGCTGAAAAAAAATATACAGCAGATAAATAAGATCCACTTTTACATAACTTCACGCAATGGCTTTGCTCAATCTCCTTCAAGTCACATTTCTTTTGGTAATATGGCTTTTTGGTTGTTTTCTTTTGATAAACAAGTTATTATTTTACCAAAGTGATTATGGTCCTTTAGTGATTAGTTGTGTTTTATAAAGTTAGTTATAAAGTTGTTGTGTAGGTTATAAAGTTGCTTTTAAAATTATTATGAGTTTTATAAATATTTTTTTTAATCAAAATAACTTTCGATAGTGTGAGCATTAATTAATTCAAAAATAATTTTTTACAAAATCTTCTAAAAAACAGCTAAAAAATTGATAACCAAATACAACTACAGTTACTTTCTGAAAAGAAAAATAACAAGCTACCTCAAACATACATCATGACCTTGAAGACTTACCACCCCCACAAAACAAAATAATAATTAAAAAAATCTAAAAAAAAAACTTACTACAAGCAAGTCAGAAATTGAGAACACAATTAGAACTTTGAAGACTTACAATTTTGTCAAATAGCTCACCCCCCTTGACAAATTCAAGAACCAGAAAAATCTTTGTTTTGCTTCCCATAACCTGACAAGACAAAAAATGGAGGATTTGCTTGAACAAAATCTCCTAATATGTACTTTCACAAGAATAATTAACTCAAAAGATAAAAATTGATCAGAAGAAAAGGGGCAAGCTGTATGAGTATATGACTTGTGCATGATGAAGAAATATGTTTAAATACAACAATAACAACAACAAGTTTTATCCCACTATGTGGAGTCTGCTACATTAATTCTTCTTCTTGTGTCTTATTCTAATTTAATTCAAGTATACTAAGATCATTTTTTTATACGAAGAAATATGTTTAAGTTACAATCTCGAAGAATAATACCCCATGGTTCTAAGCCACTGAGCTCCAAAATGGGATAACCTTATGTAATGAAATTCTCAAGAACAAGTTAAGGAAGCTTACCTCATAAAGTTGAACAACATTAGGATGTTTTATTAACTTCATAGTTGCAATTTCCCGTTTGATCTGCAGTGTTAAGAAGCACAACATGAGCTAGTTAGCTTTAAATTAAAATAGAGTTGCAAGTTCAAGGAAATTAAAATACAGAAAAACATTTCACCAATAAGAACTAAGCCAACAAATGGTTGAAACAAAGTTGATGATTGGTAAAATTTATGCAAAAACATGTACTTAACTCAGAATGCACAATTCATGGTATGCATTTAGTAAACAGTTAGATGCATAGAAATTCATATTGTTAACTCTTTGTATAACTCCAAATTCTGTTTATTTCCCTCTGTCCTTCTCTCCCTCTAGTGAACTAAAGCCAAATTTATTCTCAAAAGAGAACCAAAGCAAAAGTATCAATGTAATAGACTAAATAGGAATTTAATCTTTACTCTCCATGCAGTAACTTTGAACATGAAAGGTTACGAACTAATGCAATCAAAGCATACTCACAAGGCATTTGTTCATCAGACATTCCTAGAGCCAACATGGAACTAGTAAATCTCCTTAATGAATCCTTCGTAAATTTTGAAAATTATAAAAAATTTGATGATTCAGTCAAATGAGATGCTAATGTTCTAGATTTGAATCCCCCCAAATCATCAAGCTTCTGGAGCAAAAAGATTAATGGTTATAAGTGTTTGAAGAAAACCTGTTCGACCATTTTGTTCTTAAGAACCTTCTCCTTATCAAGAATCTTGATGGCAACAGCCTCCCCTGTCTCAGAATTTCTTGCAAACCTGACCTTTGCGAAAGTTCCTTCCCCAATGGTCCGGCCGAGCTCATATTTGCCCACACGGCGTTTCACTTTGGCTGCACTCATTTCTATCAGGTTTCTTCTCCACTGCTCTCCACAAATCTCAATAACCCAGTGCTTTGTTCTCAGAATCTTGATTTCTGATAGTACTCATGATCAGGCCATGAACAGAAAAGCATCTCAGTAGTTCAATAGAGAATAAGCCTTAATATACTATAAATCAAATTTTATTTGTCATGCATGCATCGATATCATTGTATAAAGTTGCAATGTAATTTCCACGGACCTAACTTACTAAAGAGCAAAATAATGTGATGCTTTCACACAAAATAGCAGAACTAGTCACAGCTGAAAAAAAGAACGACAACAAATGACGCCAAAAAAGAGAGAAGGAATTCAACAACTGAAACAATTTTCATTCCAAATTATGAACCTACAGCAAAGGAGGTTCAAATTAAAAAAAAAAAAAAATCAGAACACCAAACAACTGAACTGAGGATGAGGACGAAGATGACAAAACATAATTGTATTTACAAACCTAAATACAGAATCCATCCCGTGTGGATACATTTAACAGAATAAAGCACAGGGGAAAAGTATTTTTTTTTTTGTTCATTTTGTTGATGAAAATAACTGAGTAAAAGAAGAAAAAGAACCCAACAAAAGTTTTACTGTCTTTCTACAAAGCAAATGAAGATCAAGAACTCTACCAAATCACCACAAAGGTCACATAACCATGCAGACAGTTGTCAAAACCATCAAAGTACTCCAGAAGAAACAATAAAGAAGAAGAAAAACTAAGTCTACACAATAATAGCAAATTTAAGTGAAAGAATAAATTCAATTCGAAATGCAAGACAAAACATTAATTGCTAAGACAATAGAGTACTCCAGAAGAAAACAAGCTCTCCTTCAGAAAATCTGCTAAAAATCAAGCATAGTTACCAAAACAGCTAGCGAACTGAAAGCTCAGAATATAATGCAATAACTTAACAAAATTTGCAGTAGCAGCAGCGATTCGAAGAACAAAAGCTGTCCGCTTGAATAATAAAAACCATTAAAAAAATAGAAACAATAAATTATTTTAAGAAGGAATGTTTGTGCTGGCAGTGACTGTAATTAACGAAACGATTCTGGGTGTTTAACTAAAAAACAAATCGTATAAAAATTCGAATTTTCTCTCCAGAAAGGAACTCTAAATCACAAATCCTGCGAAAAAAAAAGACTTGGAGGACGCAACATGATAGCCTATGCGGAGCAAAATCCGAACCCAAGCAAATCAACGAAAAATAAATAAATAAAGTACAGCAAAGGTAAAAGGATTGTAGAATCCAGAGCTGCATACGATGACCTAACAATGAAGAAGAAACAATAAGCTACCTTATTCTTCAGAGCAAGTGCAGCTGATCAGACAAAACAGCTAAGAAATCTGCTAGCGTTCTTGCCACCATATAGTTATTGTTTCCTGCCGACGGAATTTGAGAAGGATCATTCAATTTGGCCCGAGAGACAACAAAAAGAGTGAGAACAATGAGTTGGAAAAGAAGGGAAGACGATACCTTTATAAAAGCCTCTTAGGAGCCAATAGCCTTAAATCTTTCCTTTCTTTGTGGGTTTGGCACTGTGCTTCTGCTCCACAAATCCTATACAGCTTAAAAAAACGTTTTTTTAAATTCATTTTTTTGTTTCTTCGGTAGCAATTAATGCTCTACGCAGCGTACTTCAACTTTTTATTTATTTTTTATTTTTTTGATGACGGGCTTTTTACTCCTGATGCTATCCATTTTATAGTGTGTGATTTCAGTATGAATAGATGTACTGACAACCCTGAGTCTGCGTCACTTTCTTTCACCAGTAAGGGTAATGCGCCCCGTCTTGAAAGGTAATCGAACGCGGATCGGATGATACCCAACCGCGCTCAATTCAAAAATAGAAAAAACGACAAAATCATTACATATTACTTAAAATATATCATCCATCAATAATTACAATTTTCCTACGTGTAATTCAAAGCAAAATTGGAATATAACACATAATTCTACAAGCAAGGAAACTTCAAACAAAACTGAAGATAAATATTAGACGAGAGAGAGAGAGAGAGAGAGAGAGAGAGTTCAGGACGCAGATAAGCGATAATTATCTGCATTTTTAGGGGTCAAGAAAGCTATTGCTCCATCCGTCCTGTCTAGCTTTGATTAGGAAGGACCATTTACAACCTCAGCAATCACTATTTAGTGTTCCGCTTTTCTGCATCTCTCTCATTTGGCTGCTTAAATACATACCGCACAATTCTTACATATTTACACGCATAATATTTAACTTTTTTTATTATCATAAGATTTATATATATATATATACCACTCAATTCTTATATATTTATATATCTATTGAGTGCAGGAATATTCGAATTGATAGAATACAAAAATTCAATATCTCAACATTGCATAAAATTTCTGTAGTAAAAAGTTTGAGGCATAATTTTTTGAAAATCCAAAAGGGAAAAAACTATGGTAGCCAGAAATAATTTTCTTATCGACTTATTATAATTATTATCATTTCTCAAAATAAGAGAATAATAAACTACAAAGAATAAATTTTGTGACAACTTTATTTGGAGAAAGGCGCGAGGAGTGTGGTAGTCGATGATCCGATGCTTCTGAAAATATAATTCATATCGTCGGAAATAGTAGGAGCGGTGGTGTCGATAAGGCGGCCGATGGTATAACAGTGGTGGCCGATGGCGTAGCGGCGTTAATAGGTGGTGATCCGGTGGCTGACCGCATGTGATATAAATGATAGTGGTGGTCGTGATTAGTGTAGTATTCAGCGGTGACTAATGTGGCGATGATTAGCGGTGGTAGCGGCGAAGCAAGCGGTGGTAGCGATGGCTGGGTGGTGATGGGTAAGTGCGGCGCCGATAACCCGGTGGTAAGTGAGCGGCGGCCAGTGGTGGATGATGATCCGTGGCCGGTCGGTCGGTGGCGATTATATTTTGAGATTTCTTGAGTCTTGAGTTCTCTCCTCTCTTTGCTTGGGCTCTCCGTGAAGATTGAGATCTTTATTTATAGATTAGAGTACATTTATAAATAAAGACAAAATCCAAACCACTCCAACGGATGGCTCAAAATGATTCATTTGATCATCAGATGTATTTTAAGTATTTGAATGCTCAAATGAAGTCAGAATTACAAGATCTTAAGCTTATTAGATTGTCAGATGTTGATTTGGTATAAATACTATATTTATGAGCTATTTAGGGATCGTGATATTCATAAATTTTTGATATTTTAAGTGCTTGATTTGGGCTACTTCGAATCAGTTGCTTCGATATCATTTGCTTAAGTAGTAGAGTTTTGTTGACATCGGTTTTGCATATTTTGGATGATATCATCTATCATCAAAAAATAAAAACAATAACTTCTTCAATGTTAATGAAATTTGTGAGTTTATTAATCTTTCGTCAAATATAATTTGAGAGAATAGATCTGGGTCTAGATTATGATCATAGAAGGGCAGCATCGAAGAGCCCTGAGCAGCGGGGCCATATGAGCATCTGCACATGGAGCCGGTAGATCCATGAGAATGGCTTTCATGGCTGAGAACGCATAATCTGCGCGACCACATGGTGAAACTGAATGTGAAAATTTTGGGGTTTTTTTAAAATTTTTTTATATTTTCTCCATTTTTTATTTTCTTCCTTTTTTTCACTTTTATTAAAGGAAATATATATTTGAGTGCAGAAATTTTGAAATCTATTTAAATATTTTCAAATTTCTTTCCAAAATTTATTTCCTTTATGGATCATAACTCTCATCTCCAGGGGTCAAGTAAGGAACATTTTCTCTCTATATAAATGTTCTTACATTGAATGAAATTATCCAGAAGTTTAAGGGTTAAGGGTAATAAAAAATTTTCTTTTTGTCGTGCTCGACTTTCTTCTAAAAGAAGGTTATTTGCTTTGTTGATTAAGACCTTTATCTGTGAGACTTGATTTTCCCTCGAGGAGGCATTGTCATCATCATTGGTAGGTTTGGAGGCAATCAATAGTTCATAGCGAGACTCAGATTTTCCTCGATAGAGATGTCAGTATCATCGTCGGTTGACCAAGTTTGGGCGATCAAGGCACTGTAGTTCATATGGGAGCTCTGGTTTTCCCTCGAGAGGCTATTTAGTTGGACGGCCAGAGTTTGGAGGCTATCGCAAGGCGTAGTTCATAAGCTTGATTTTCCTTGAGAGAGATGTCAATGTGTCCTTGTCGTCGGCGAGTTTGGAGGTTATCAAGGCACGTGGTTCATAGATTGAGACCCGATTTTTCTCGAGAGAGGCGTTGACTATCTCATTGGGGTTGAAAACAATCAAAACCCACATTGTCTACTTTTTCTTGTAAGAAATTGATTTTCTTAAAACTCCAATGGATGCTCAGTAGTTGCTGCTAAGGTGATGGGGAAGCATCGATTAAGAACCATTCCTAAAAAAAACTCAAAAAATATAATGTTGACCTCCATATATGTGTCATAAGTTGAGTTAAAGCTGAAGTCAAATTCGATTGGAAGTGGCGAGTGAGGCCAACTTTGCACGTAATAAAAATGATCGAAATGATCTCCGATCGATGAATGGACTTCGCCATTATGTTGAGAATGTCAAAACTGGTTAGAATTTAAATATTGCATAACTTGATGATCAACCGATCAAGTGATCATCAAATCGCCAATGCAGCATGCTCGGGATGATGCACTAACATAAATCAAACGACCCTCGATCGTGAAATTGATCATGTCATTAGTTTCAAAACATCAAAATCTATCAAGTAAGACTATTCACACTCAATTCAGTGAGTAGTGAGCGTCGAATGATCGAATGGTTATCTACATTTTGGTGAAATAAAACCAATTTGGCTTGAGCGAAAAATGACCTCCGTTGTAGGAATAGAATGTTGGTATATATATATATATATATATATATATATATATATATATATATATATGAAATTTGCATTAAGGATGATTAGACATTTAATAACTAATTAAAACCTAAATCTAATCCCTATCCTATTCTATTCAGGCCGAACCTCTATTCACGCAGGCTCTCTCATGCACCTATCGCGCTCACTCATTTCTCACTCAGGTGGAAACTCCCATTCAAATTCGACCTCCACTCTCCCGGTCGCTCCTCCCTTCAAGCAGCCCCTCCTCCTCAAAGCGCAAAAAATCAGTTCCTCTCTCATTTTTCATTTTTCCCTCGTCCAAGCTAAAAAGGGAAGCTCTCTCTCTCTCTCTCATTTTTCCTCCTCCTTTTCCAACCTGACAAGATTAGGTCTTCTTCTTCTTCTCTTCTTCATCTTTTCCTTATATTTTTTCCTTTCTCTTCTTCCAATCCGAAAATTCCCCTCTCCCTTTTCTTCCTCCTTCTTCCATTTTTTCCCCTTCTCTTCACCAAACCCAAAATACCCCTTCCATTTTCCCTCATTTTCTCCCAATCCAAAATTTTCAATTCCTCTTTTGCCGCAACCAGAGAAGAACATCGTCATTAGGGGGGTTCTTCTCTTGATTTCTGGCATCTCCCTTTTCATCTTCCTTTCCCGACCTTCCCATTTAACCGGAGGAGGCCCGTCATTAGGAGTTCTTCTCTCTTGGTTTTCAAACATATCCATCTCGTCTTCTTGCCGATCATTGCACTGCAAACAGAAAAATGAGTGGACATGTGTGATAAATATGTGAATGTATATATATATGCTTTGTTTCTTTTTCATTTGAAGCGAGATGAAAAATGAGCGTGTCACAAGACCGCGCTATGTCATTAAGATCGATTAACATCTCATATGCTTTAAATGATCAATTTGTCCTTTCTGACTTAAAAAAGAAGAAGAAGAATGAAGAAAGAAATATATATATATATATATATATATATATATATATATATATATATATATATATATATATATATATATATATACATATATATATATATATATATATATATATATATATATATATATATATATATATATATATATATATATATATATATATATATATATATATATATATATATATATATATCATTTGTCTTTTTCTTTTTCAAAAGCTTCTGGTCATGCTTATTTAGGCATAACGATGAAAATCATGTCGCAGACACTAATGCTCATTATCTAATCGAAAGTAAACCAAAACACTGATGATGCACCTTCTGCATGGATAACGCTAGAAACAAAATTTCATCAATTTTTACTTAAATTAATCAAAATTAATTATGAAACCTAAAGTCCTAAAATAAATAAATCTCATTGAGCATATAACCTGGATCATAAGAGATTTATAGTCTTCAAATATGAAGAAATCAAATAAAGCTTATAGAGAGAAAGAAACTTAATGACTCATCAATGAGCATGTTTCATAACCTTTTAATGAATATTTTAAACAATGTTACATATGTTTGAGCAATAAAAGTTGTTTAAGTAAAATACATTGAGTCATAAAGTGTTAGCTTTCAAGTGATGACAGAATCCATATCAGATTCAAATGAAATTATGTTCAACTCGATAGCTCATTAAGAACAAGAACATGATGAAATAACTCACTGATATGGATAAATAGGGCTCTTTAATGATAACTCAAATAGAATTCATCATCACTATAAATGAATTGAAAGCAAATGAAAAAAGAAGTTTAAAGAAATCTTATAATGAAGTTGAAAGTTCATCACCAAGCATGCAATGAACTACAAATAAACTTGATTGCATATGTTTTGACGTGATTTGTTGTTTTATTCACTTGTGTCAAACTTGTGCAAGCTTTTAAATATAACGATGTGACACTTTTATACATTATGAAATATGTTCACATTCAACTAGTTGCATCAACATATATATGAAAAACTTAAATATACAATTTGGCGTATATTTCAAGGCAAATATCATTGTTTCAATCTAGATATTTTAAAATCCACATAACATTTTAAAGAAATAAATATTCGTGCATATGCTAAGGCAATCACCTTCTTAATTTAGATATCTTGAAATGTATGTGAAAGCTTGAACAAAATAATGAACTCTTACATATGTCTTTGAAGTAATTATATACCTTATCCAAGTGCTTCAAAGCTTATGAGAGTTTTCAAATAAATGAATTGGGGAAAATCAAAGAATCTATAGGAGATTCTTAATGAAATTGAATGATTGCAAATATGCATGATCAAGAAATTCTTGAAAAATATTTGAAGCATGTTATTTCTCGTTAAATTAATTGGATCAAGAAGAAATTGAGTATACGATGATGAATTTGAATCATAAGTGAGAATCCATTGAATATTCAAAGATCAACTTGGAATAAAAGAAAGTAATTCAATATTAATCCAAAAGATCTAATAAGATACTATATCAATTCACAACGCCTATAACGTCATCTAACACCACCGGATTCACAACACATCGTACAAGTGAACAGAAGACATTAATTAAGGTATTCTTAAATACACCCCCATGGACCCTGACATTATGCTGAATGCTTAAATTTAAGTGTCTGATGATGCTGCACGGGTTGTTTCCCGGTTTAGTCTTAGGACTAGGTCCAAGTTAACAAAACTTAAAAATTTATTATAAGAATTTCAACTTAGTAAAATATCTAAGAAGCTAATTTTGTCATGTGACAGTAGATCTGATTGTCTATTAGGAGCTAAACAGAGTTGACATGATCTAAAGTTGTTAAATATTTTCAAATTAATCAATTTTTTAAATCAAATTAATTCAAATTAAGTAGTAATCTAAAACTGCTTAAAGAATTCAATCATTAAAAGCTTAAAGTAAAACTCAATCTATCCACCTTTCGTAATTATTTGTTGGAGGTGATAAATTAAGAAAATTCTAGCTCACAAAGAAGCTAATGTCAAATCAAGTATTCTACTATGTTCACTCTCAACCAATCTCATGCTAGTAAGGACGTGTCCCGTGTTCTCTGACTATGTGGCTGTATTCCATGATGAAGAAAAGCTATGAGTCCATCGTGGTTTGGTTAGTAAGACTCCATTATATTAAGATCATGATCGTAGTCCGTATGCTCCCCAATGGCTTTGCTCTTTGAGTTGTGAATCATAGGGTATACTTTCATGGCAAATAACTCACGCCAAGACTTAAGCCTATCTCCTGAGACAAACACCACCTCATTTTTTGGATGGCGTAATCCATGTGTTGCTGATAAAGATTCTTTTGTCAGGTTGGGTCGACTACCTCCTCTAACTAAGTAGACTAGGGACCACGACAGCCCAGGATGATAGAACCATGGGATTTAGATCGAACACATCATCATTCCCTCAACCATCCAATTTAAGCTGAAATGATGAATATCATAATCTTAAATTCTAAAACTCCATATCTCTCTATTTATGTGATGGCGACTAACTAACCTTAATCAAAAGTTCTCTATGCATTGAGAGGGTATTAACTATGTGCCTATAGGAAACCCGGACGATCTAAAATTTTTACAAATGAGGGCAAAATCTAGGTATGTGTCTATTATTATTGCTTTTTAAAAATTACACTTAAATCATACTCTCTTCAATTCATTTGTTGAGAGATCGGTGATGAAGTTTTGGAGCCCATAGATTTCTAGTGACTCTGATGGGAACAAGATTCTCTTTCCATCTTCGGCTAGTCATATATGTGCTATAGTAGCAACAAAATATTTAAAAAATCAAAACAAAAAATGGTGATTTAAATGTGTAATAAATTAAAATTACTAATGTATGAGGCTCTATTTAATGAATTATTCTAGAGTATATTTTATTACACTATTATTTTGTACTATAGTTCTACATTTTGAAAGTATGGTGAATAATAATTACTAATTACTAATCCCCATCTTTCACTTTTGCATGGATCTGAGCACTTTTCCCATCTAGGGCATGGTGCAAACATCTACCTAGCCAACGCCGTCATCAACACAGAAGATGTTGGAGCTACGATTCAATTTGGTAGCTTGAATTTCCTAACTATCATAGTTGCAATTCTTGAAGTACCCACCCGTGGTACACTCATCCGAGGCCATGTTGGAAGACCTCAAATTACTGAAGCTCGTACTAGTCATGCTCAAGTCAACTTAGCTATCAAGGAGTTCTCCCGACAGAGAACTTCAATTTTTAAAAGACTAGGTCAATCTAAAGCTCCAATGATGAAAAGAACCGTTAGTGGGTAAACTATGTCTTTAATGTCTCATGGTACAATTGCTTCACCGATTGAACCTTTTGTACTAGGTGTTGAGCTCATTTTTAGGATGAGCTCTCAACCCCTCCATTCTAGACATATGACTCCTCTTAGACTTTAAGAGTTCCTTAGTCTTAAGGCACATCTAGTGATTAGGTGAACACTCAAACCTAGCCCTAGAAGACTTAAGAGAGTTAGCCATAGTAATAGGTCATGCGTTAGGAGTGTTAGGAAAATATCCTACCCTTAGCTTAAACCATTCCTCCCTTTCCTTCTTTCAAGTCAAACTCCAAATTAATTCTATTTGATTTTCTCCAAACTCAAATCAACTCCATGTGATTATAAATTCAAACCCATCAAATCAAATTCAAAATTTAAAATCAATTCATGAAATTTTTCCTTAAATCCTTTAAATTCCCTTTAATGGATTTAACCTAAATATTGATTAAACCTATTCAAACCCTTAAGATTTTCTGAAAACTCATTTATATTCTCATATATAAATGAAATGTAAATATAAATCAATCAAATCAAAGCCAAAAATCAAATTCCAAATTTAAAATCCTTTAAATTCCCTTTAATGAATTTAACCTAAATCTTGATCAAACCTATTCAAACCCTTGGGATTTTCACAAAACTCATTTATATTCTCATATATAAATGAAATATAAATATAAATCAATCAAATCAAAGCCAAAAATCAAATTCCAAATTCAAAATCCTTGAAATTCCCTTAAATCTTTTAAATTCCCTTTAATGGATTTAACCTAAAATTTGATCAAATCATTTCAAACTCATGGGATTTTCTCAAAACTTATTTATATTCTCATATATAAATATAAATCAATCAAATCCAATTCAAAAATTAAACTTCAATTTAAAATTTTTCTTAAATCCTTTAAATTCCTTTTAATGGATTTAAACAAAATCATGATTAAACCACTTCAAATTCTTGAAATTTTCTCATGATCAATTTATATTCTCATTTATATTCACATATATAAATGAAATATAAATTCAAACAATCAAAATCTATTCCAACATCAAACTCAAATCCACTCAAAATCAAATCTGTGCCTTTCAACCCAAAATCTTGAACTTAGCCAAATCATTTTCAAATCTAGCCAAATCCTTGATTTTCTCTCATGGTTTAATCAATCTTACAATCATGAGCTCATATATAAATCCAAACTCCAATCATTCAATCAAAACCCAAATCAAATATCAAACCCAAAACCCTTTCATATTCTTCCTTTGAATATGAAATTTTCAAATGGATAAAAACCCATTTGACTTCAAACCACTTGTAAATGGATTTATATTTCAATCATAAGTCCATATACAAGATCAACCAACTTCAAATCAAGCTTTTACCAAGCCATTTGACCTACTTTGAGGCTCACTTGAAGTGATATAAAGTACCCTTATGAGCCAACTTTTGATCCTAACCAAATTGGATTGAACCAAACTCATATATCCCTCTCATCATGATCAACAATCATCATGGGATGATCAATCAATCAAATTAGGTCAAACTAAGTCAAACCTAAGGGTTGACCAAGTCAACACTTAACCTAAAATGAAACCTTACATAGCTAAATTCCACCATAGGCCAAATTGATTGAAACCATTGATCTAAGTTCACTCATGATTTATGTTTGAACTTGACCAAGCCAACATTTGAGCCTAACCTAGCCCAATTGACCCACTTGACCCAAGTTAGCCCATTTTGACCTAAAGGATCAAAATGTGTCAAAATCTGATCTAAGCCAAATTGATTGAAACCAATGGGTCAAGTCCATTCCAAATCACTTGTGGAACTTGACCAAATTTGACCTTAGACCCAACATGATCTAAAGGGGTCATGTTGAGCCAAAATTGAACTTAACCCAAATTGATTGGAAATAAAGATCCAATCCACTCCATATGACTAACCTAAACCTACCTTGACCTACCTCAAATAGGTCAAATGGGTCAAATAGGTCAACTTGACCCATTTGACCTAAATGAAGTCATATGAGCCAAAACCAAATCTAAACCAAATCCACCAAAATATTTCAAATGGTCATATGAACTTGACCCAACCTTTGGTTTGACCCAATTTGACTTATTGGTCAACTTGACCCAAGTTGACCCATTTTGACCTAAATGGGTCAACATGAGCCAAACCCTATCAAATGGATTCCAAATTCAATGAAACTTGGCCAAACCTAGTTTCTCCACATACCCAACATTTCCAAAGTCAAAAAATAGTAAAATGATCATCCTACCCCTAGGATATAATAAATTTTGGCCTAACCCTTGGATAATTTGGTCATACTCTCTTCACAATCACTTGAGGCTTTCCTAAAAGCTCAAGGGGACTTAGTGATGAGTGGTGCATCCAACCCAATGGGTTTGGGTTAGCCCATTTGGTCCATAGACCAAACCCGACCCCTAGCTTAAAATTGAATTTTCAAACTCCCTCTTAAGCTCAATTTCAAGCACATGGGAGCTTGTCAATCCATTCTTTGGATCAAACCGATCATGTGCACACTCAAAATAGTCAAAACAAACTCTCAAGTATCATCAATTGGATCAAAATGACAAGAGCATTACTCGATCCTTCAAGGGGAGATATACTCTAATTCTATGTTTTCATTTACTCGTCGATTGAAGAATAGCTGAGGAGCCATTGGACATTGATCCTAAGCCTCCTAGAGCTCTTCCCATTTTTCTATTTCTCGATTTTACACAGTGCTAAAATAAGGGAGGTAGAGTGAATTACCAACTTCTTCCATACTTGATTTCCTTCCAATTACTCTTACACACTTCATCTATGAGCTAAGTTGAGTGCACCTAAGCTTCTATTGGAGTTCCCACATCAAGGAAGGATCCAGTTCAATCAAAGCCGAAGCCTAAGTAAGGAGGAGTTGGTCCAAACATTGACCCACTTCATCTCAAGTGCAAATATTCTCAGCAAGGCTTCGTCTCAACTAGATGAAGCTTCTCTAAGGGAATCGTGCATCAGTCATCACCTCCGATGAGGTATGGAATTTTCGATCACTAAACTCAATTTGGTGTGGAGCTTTGTGAAAGAAATTTTCACCCCATCAATTTTTGACCGCTGGATTTTCGTCGTCTTTAGATGGTGGGTTGAATTTGGTGTGATTCCATTAGGATCTTCCCCTTGATCATGGACGATCTTTGTTGATCAAGGGGAAGAACTTGGATCATCTCAACCGTCCATCCACACATTTTAGATGGACAACTGAGATTATTCAACACATTTAGAAATCTATTTACCCTTTTAAACATGGGATCTTTAGCCGCCCGATCTTGATCAAATGAGATAAGTGCGCCGCCACCACCACCGTTTGTGAGGTGACAACTTAAGTTATCCCCTCACAGCGTGACACATGTAAAGCATGTTGACCGCTACCGCCACACGTCGCGCTGTGAACCAGGGATTAATTAAGTGCTTTAATTAATTCCAAATTAACTTAAAGAACTTCAAAAATTCATAAATCTCTCTAAAGAATTTAGAAAAATATGAAATAAAAACCTATGGATAGATAATTAAATTTAGAATATTTTAAAATTAATTTGATAAGTTTTGAATTATGATTTTCTCTAAATTTGGATTTTATTAGAAAGTATATTTTACTAATTACTCTTTGATTATGCCTCTGATTAATTCAAAATTTCTTGGGTAAATTTTAGGGGATGACCTCTATCTCTCCTAATTTTCTTGGGATTTATTGAAGTTTTAGTTAGAGTAATTGCATATGGTTTCCTTAATTACCCCATAAAGGGTTTTTGAAATACTAAGCAAATACACCTTAGCTTAATTAACTTTAAATTGTGAGCCAAATTGTGTTAGGCCTTTTCATTATTAGGTGCATTGCAAATTTAAATTCTTTTTGGGTTTTATGTCATCTCATTGGCTTATAATTATTTAATTATTTCTTCTAAGGTGGTGTAGGTAAGGGTTAATTAACTACTTAATTCATACCTTAACCTAATCAATGCATAAAATGGATCTAATTATCTAAAAATTAAATAAAAAAAAATACAAAACACATGTGGAATGGGTTAGAACAAACTCATCTCACCTTTTCAAAATTAAATCAAACTTCAAACTAAACAAAATCATTTTGAAATTCACTTTAATTTATTCTAAATTTTCTTATTCAATAAGAATGTCTTTAGGATTTAAGTAAAGTGAGTTTGTTTACATTCTTTCATTACTTTGGATCTTTCCCCAATATGTGAAGATCATATGCCATGTGATTTCATGCATTCATAATTTTGAAATTCAAATTTTAAAATGAAATTGTTTACTTTATGTCAAATTTGCATGTGTTGGCTAAAGTAGAAATATGAATGGCTATTATCACTACTAAATCCAAATTATTTTCAAAATGCATAAATCAAATACCAAATCTGAAAGTGTGTTACTTATGCTTTAATTATAGGCTTGCATGTGATAGATTATAAAGTCATGTTTAGTATAGGTTTCTTTTCTTTCTTATGTTAGCATAGTTTTGAATAGGAGTTGGTAAGATGTAGGGTTCATTTGAAAAGAACCCAACACTTACTTAATTTTATACCCTATTCATCCCTATGCTATCATTTAAGAAGGGTTACCTATACTTGCATACATAAATTGCATAAGATAAAATAAATCCATTAAACAACTTTTGCATTTTCATTTTCTATTTCATTTCTTTTATATGCATGTTTGTATTTAAGGAAAGTGGTATATTAGTCTAGACAACTTTGAGATTGTGAGGCTTTAAGTAGCCTTAAGTAGGTCTTGTACCTTACACCTCTAGTAATAATGGCGCTGTACTTACTTATGCCATTCTTACTTTCATATATATGTATGTGAAAATTTGGATAAGGAAAACCCTTTCTACTTAAGAAAAATCATGCATATTCAACTTCTAAATTTTCTTAAATGGATTACTTAACATGCATCATAAAGTGTGTTAAATACTATCATTTGCATGTATAGATATGCTTAGGGTCCATCCATATGCATGTTATATATGTTGGGAAAGAAATGAAGTAATGTGTGTTATATGAATTTTGATTCATTTTATTTGATCTTAAAATACTTTTATTTTTGAATAGGTTTGTTTAGAGTTTATCTAAACTTAGGATTGATTAAAAGATTTAATCAAAACATTCATCTAAATGAAACTAAAATGTGAATCTACTTTAGAAATTACTTAGGTTAGGGAAGGAAAGAGAAGTTCTCTTCTTTTTTTCTCACTTCATAACTTAGCAATTAATTGTAGGATCCATTTAAGCCAAATCAAAACATGAAATAAAATCAACCCAAAATACTTAAACAACTTAAATGAAACCCTCCTCTAAGTTGAACACGTCCTTCACACTTAGAAAATTTGAACCTAAAGCCATAACTAAGCATACCACACAAGCCTTCAAAGCACACACATTAGCCTAAGTACCACCTAGCTTTAGTTAGGTCGATGCATGGTTTGATGTTTATTTTATTTGTGATATATGTTTTAGACAGATGTTTGGGTGTATGCTCAGAATGAATGGTGGACGTTCTTAGTCTAACTATTCTTTTATGTGGGATTATGCTTAAGAGGCTATCATAAATAAAAAATATAAATGCTTTTGCTTGTAGGTGCTTTTATACCCCTAAGCATAATCCATAGGCCAGGTGGACTTAGTCACCCATGTGTGGGTGATAAGTCCAATATACATGCTTGGGATTTGTGTGGTGTGTTTTAGCTAACCTTTATTTTGCATGTTAGTTAGATTTCACTTTTCCTTTTCATGTAAAATTTGTATAATTAGATTTTGGAATGATTGTTATGGGGGATTAGATGAGTACATTGGTCATAAGATCCCATCTTATGCACCATGAGAAGCCTTGAAGCATCCAAGCCTCCAACCTTCAAAGGAGGAACCAAGAAAGAAGAAAGAAGAAAAAGAAAGAAGAAGAAGAAGAATAAAGCTTGAAGACCCCATAATAATGAATTCCTTGCTTAATTATAATTTAATTCATTTATAATATGGGTTGTATAAGGTAGAGCTAATATTTGATATTTTTGGTTTGTGCGGTGGTGCACCACAATGGCCATTTATTCTTTTGCGATTAGCTTTATAAATTGGTTGATGATTTGTTTAGCTTTTTGCATTAAGTGGCATGATTTTCTTAGTTTCTTCCTTGCTTTATGTATGGCCTGGATGTGGATTAGGCTCTTTAAGGAAAAATAAATCTTTTACTCAACTTAACAATTAAAATTAAATAACTCATAACATCACTTAAAGCTTTGGTTTAAAATTAAGATAAAATAATTAGCAACCCCTTAGCTGGATGAGCATTTCTTTTAATATATCATGCATCTTATTTCACTCTTGATTGGGGCTTCCACCTTTGCTAGAGAACTTGGACCTTTGAGGCCATGGTGGAAACTCACCTCCCTTCTCTGATTTTGGCCAATAATTTCTCATGCATTAGTCATAAAATCCTATTAGCCGAGTCAAAATAATTGTCCAAAATAAAATAAAATGAAATTTGAATTGCATTTGATTTAAGTCATTTGAAGCATGTCCCTTTACATAATCTAGTCTCTTTAAGGAGTGAGTTTAAGGACTTAGTCTCTTTCTAAATAAATAGCAGCCAAGCTATCTTGCATAAGCATAAAGACTTGCCTACATGTATTTAAAATTGTAGAGGAGTTGGTGACCACCCATTAAGTCCAAGCTTGGGTGGTTTGTCCTCTCTTGGAAACCAATTCATTTTACCTTAGATTTAGGTTGTGCTCCGAGCTCCCTAGATTTAGGTTGAGGTTGCTTCTCCCTTTGTGGATAAGCATAATTCCTCACCTCTTAGGCATTTCCTTAATCTTGTGTTAAGGAATCTTAAGTCTAAATTCTAATGAAAATACAACTCAAACAAACTAAATCAATTTTTAAAATGTAAAAACTAGGATAGTTTGAGATGCTCTAGGTTTCCTAGCATCGTGAGCATCTCCACTTATCTTCCATTTTCTTAACTCTCTCTTTTGATCAATCCCATTTGATCTTCAAACATAAACCAATCGATTGATAGTCCTTTCCTATTGAAATCTTCAAAGACAACGATCATTTACCTTAATCGAGTTTTCTAAGGATCTCCTTAGGATGTAATTAACTATGGGGCTTGCCCATGGAACAACGAACTTAAAATAAACCTACTTTACTTTTCCATGTAAAGTAGGGAAGAATCTCTGCACCCATCATCCTTAGGAGTCCTTATTGGTGATTAGGTCCATTAAAGGTAGTGACTTCTATCTTTTTTAGATAGTACACTATTTCCTTGATGGCACTCGATTGAATAAGTACATCTGGATCTATGTGGCATCTAAAGATGAATTCTATAGGTCTTTTTCTCTCCCCAGATTTGAAGGCAACTCTAGAATTTTTCACCATATTTTTCTAGCGACTCCTGGGATGGTTCCTCTCCATCTTTGGTAAATGATCATTGTCTTTGAGTATCGATGGGTTTGTACTTTATGAATCCAAGACTATCCTTCTTTTTTGGCACTTAGCTCATTTCATTCTTGAGTTGAGTTAGCCAACATCTTTAGGTTTTAGGACACATTCCTTGTTGGTCTTAAAACCCCGTTGTTCTCAATGGGTAAAATGAAAAATATCTAAATAAAAGAAAATATTTAAAGACTTCCTCCTTATCATTTTCATGATAAGGAAAGGTTCATCATAAATAATAAATCTTCCATAAAGAATTTTTCTCAAAAGAACTTTTTCAAAAATGCACTTAATAAAATATTTTTCCACAAAATTTTGTCCCCCTCATTTAACAATTCCAATAATTGTTACATGGAGGGATTTTCAAAAATAAAACTAACAACATCTTCCAAAAGCACAAATGAACATCTTCTTTCAATTCACTTTGATGAAGATTTCATTTTCAAATAAAATGAACAATCATCTTTTCAAAAAAATAATCATAATTAAAGTTTTCAAAACACATGAATCTTTCTATTTCAATACACACTTATTGAATAGAAAGTTCATTTGTAAACAAAATTAAAATTTTCAAAAACACACATGAACATCTTCATTTAATATTCAAATTTATTAAATGAAGATTTCATTCTAACTAAAATAAAATATCTTTTAGGAAATCCCTTTAAACATATCTCTATGTTTTAAGTTGGAATTTCTCTTTCAAAAAGCAATCACACACAAAAATTTCATATTTCAAAAATAAAATTGATCTCCATTCTACATACTAAATTTGTTGAATGGAGGTCCCCAAAAAATTAAAATTCAACAATCATATTTCAAAATTTCAAACAAACATTTGGAACCTCATTTAGCATACTCAAATTTGCTAAGTTTCCAAATCAAAATCAAAATCAAAATCATATTTTTTAAATTTTCAAACAATATTTGGAACTTCATTTAACATACCCAAATTTGTTAAGTAAAGTTTCAATCAAATCCAAATTTTTTTCAAACACATTTGGAATTTCATTTAACATCAAATTTGTTAAGTGAACCTCCCTCAAAATCAAAATTAATAATCATATTTCAAAATTTTCAAACATTTGGAACTTCATTTAACATACCCAAATTTGTTAAGTGAAGTCTCAAATCAAAAAAAATTTTCAAACACATTTGGAATTTCATTTAGCATAATCAATTTCTTGAAGTTCAAATCCAAATCAAAATCAACAATCATATTTAAAATTTTCAAACAATATTTGGAACTTCATTTAACATACCAAATTTGTTAAGTTCCAAATCAAAATTAAAACTTTCAAAATATTTTGGAACTTCACCTAACATACTCAAATTTGCTAAGTAAGGTTCCAAATCAAAATAAAATCTTCAAACACCTTTGGAAATTCTTTCCTTAGCATATCAAATTTGCTAAGGAGAAGTTTCCATTTTTTTTCAAAACCAAAAATGAAATCAAAATTTTTAAACACACCATTTGGAATTTCATTTTGCATACTCAAATTTGCTAAATGAAATTTCCATTTCAAAACCAAGTGGGACTTCATCTTTAGCATTGCTAAAGTTGAATCTCCACTTTCAATCACATAAAAATAAAACAAAATGAAACACTTAGGATCCCTTAGCATATAAATTTGCTAAGGATCTACCAAAAATCAAAACATTCAAACAAATGAAACACTTGGGATTTTCTTAGCATACCTAAATTTGCTAAGAATCCTATTTTCAAAAATTAAACAAAATATTAGTTCTTCAGCATACCTAAATTTGCTAAGTAAGAATTCCAAATTTTCAAAATCAAAAGAAAACAAAAAAAAACAATCTTACTTTACTTAGCATACCTAAATTTGCTAAGTAAATTCAAAACAAAAATAAAATAAAATCATTTGACCCTTACTTTAACATACCCAAATTTGTTAAAGGAAAGGGTCCTCAAATCAAAATTCAAATTCAAAATGAACCTATGGAAGCATCTTCAAAATTTTGAATCCATATCAAATTTGTTGAAGTTTGGATTCATATTCAAATTCCTCTTTCAATCAATCTTTCAAATCCATTTGAACCCCACTTAACACTTCCAAGTTGTTGGATGTGGGTTCAAATTTTCAAAATTCAAAATTCAAAATCTATGGAAAAAATAAGTTCATTTCTCATTTGGATTCTTTTTAGTGTGTAGTTCAATTTAGTTACTTAGTTTTGAATATTGGTTAAATTTGTCTTTACCTTTCCCCATGTATGGATCTAGCTTTAGATCAGTGACTTCCCCTCTACATACCCACTTGATCCACTTTGATTTGAGGGGGGGAGATCACTTGTGAGGCACTCTCACAGGTCGGGAAGAAGGCGGTGGGATAGACTTACCTTGATTTGATGTCTCCTCACGAAGAAAGGCTATGCGACCACTTTACTTTAGATTCGTTAGTGTCGGTAGTCACTCAGTTGCAGTTCATCCCCGAGTTGCCCATGTTGCCAGTGGCCATCTGTACCCTCCAAGGGTAAGGCTCCCAGTTTGGGCTTGCCTCCCACATTTGAGTATGGGTCTAGCTTCTCCTCATCTACCCTACCCAACATAGGAACAAGAACTATGATCAAATGGTTCTTCACTAGGAGAGCTAGAGCGATCGACCATGGATGAGTCTCCCATGATCACTTCATTTGTTGGTTCAACCACTTTCTCTGAGAGGATGTGGAGAGGAGGATGTTCACCTCCTCAGTGGTGCACTTGCAGTTTCTAGGAGTAGGAGGTTGCAGGCCTCCCATTTCTATGCTGTAGGAGCATAGATGGGTTGACCTTGATCTATCCCCACAGCATGGGGAGGCAGATTCGGAGGGCCCATGAGGCCCATACATCACACATTACTAGAGGTGGAGGTTCAGATTGGTTACTTAGGTTGATTTTCAGCTTGCGCTACCATATATATATTCTTTTCGACTAGCATCACCACGAGGTTCTTATGCAGAGAGTGGTGGTGTCTCCTCACGTCTATTGTCCATGTGACAGTTCATTCCATTTAAGGCCATGAAGGCCGCATGAGAAAATGTACCCGTTGGTGATCATGGCCAAGGGATCTACTCCCCACCACCCATTGGTGAGCTCTCTGACCTTCACCTAGTGGTGGTGCGGAAGAGTGGCGACTCAAGCATCATGGTGGTTCCTTCACCAACTCCACCATGACAGTAGAGATGGTGATGGTTATCTGATATTAGATGACAAGTTAGCGGTAGAGGATCATCCTAGGATTGTTATTCAAGTATTACAACCATCAGTTAGTGATAAGATTGACTCTCCCAGTGAGGAGGTTGCCTCTTAATGATAGTGATCACCACGGCTATTTATTTGTACCTGCGATTAGATCCCTTAGATGAGATAATTTTTTATGAGAAGAAGGAGATCTTAGGATTGCTGGTCGATGAAGAGAGTCTTGATCCCAATGAAGATGACTTGATGGGTTGGTATGCATGGTTTATAGAGGATCTCTTAGGAAGGATGCCATGTGATGAGGTTGATCAAGGAAGATACCCATCTCAACACCTGACTTTGAAGGTAGAAGGATGGATTGATAGGATGGCTTTAGTTACAAAACAAGTGCTTTGCTTAGAAATAAGCCCTCTAGTTCATCTATTACGGTGTCAATGCATGTAGATGCTGTTAAGACTCTACCTCCCATTGAGCAAAAGCACTAGCTTTGTATAGGAAAGTGGATACCTCCATACAGAAAAAATCTAAAATCCATGGTTGAGTTGGAAGGAAGCTCAAGCCGGGGATGGTCATCAATTTAAAGGGTAGACTACCTAGGAATTTGATATATATCCAAAGGGTTTTGCCTCCTTCCTTTCAAAGCTTGATGGCGGTGGGAATCTAGCATATTCAGGGGGTTGTTACAGCATTGGATGCTTTACTCTTTAGACTCTTTGTCTTAGAGGTATTATTTTGATTGGTATCTAAGCCAAAATTATTTGAGTTAGAGCAACTCTTCATCAAGAGATTTGTTGAAGGGTTACTATAGGTGATCTCAGTTTGTATACTTTGGTGAGTCACTTATTATTCTCGATGGGTGTGTATGAAGTGTGTGAACATGGTACGAACATGCCATTGAGATTCTCTTGAAGAATATCCATGGTCCTTCATGCTTAAGGGCTTCACTATCAAGACATTTGAGAAGCTAATCAACAAGGCTAGTCTACAAGAGAGGCCAAGCAGTTGCCTTTTCAGATCGGTTGCCCAAAAAAATCCCAAAAGGTCTATGAGAAGAAACTTGGGTAGTAATGAGATGGGGGAAGCGAGATTAGAGAGAGATGACCTCAGACAGCCTCCACCTCCTCGAGCAACCTGGCCTCCACCTCCTCCACGAGCCTCCACCGACCACCTCACAACAGCCCACCCCGTGTATGGTCCACCTACTCTTTTAGATAAGTTAAACAAACCTTATTCTTTTAAGAGGAATCAAAAAATCTTTAAGAATCTCTTAAAGAAACTTGATTTTCTACCCAGAGCCTAGGAGAGGAAGTAAAAAGTCATGATCCAAACTTTTGCCCTTACCACCATGCTATATTTTGGAGGATTTCACATTCAAGGACTGGCTTGAACATAGTTTCAGAAGTGTATATCCCAAAGGAATACCTTGTGGAACAACCTTCTAATTCCATTAGGGTAATCCTTGGGGATACAAGTGATCTACCACCAAAAAAGAATTGGGACATTTTTGTAAAACCTCTAAGAAAAAATATTTAGAAGATCAAAAGCTTTCCTTGCAGTGGTTACTCAAACCTCAACACCAAGGAAAGTTTGCAAGTTGCCATTGCCAACTCTAGGAAAGTGGGAGGAGTTCGAGTAGCGACATCACTTATAGCCCTTTAGACTGGCTTGTTCGACTTCCACCTTTGGCTTCCCACATTTCTTTTTCTTTTTCTAGTAGAACTCTTGTATCGGTGGATAAGGGCATCAAATCCTTACTCCCTCTACTTGACTTCTACTTTGTACCCCAAAACTTTGAAATTGAAGAATAAAGCTAGTTTGAATTACATTTATATCTCTTCGATGAGTTGTCTTCTTCTATTCTACGATAACTCTTCAAGTCTAATTAACTATAATAATGATCTTCCTCTTTGATTGAGTTGGACTTTCCAACTCTAATAATTCACCTCTTGAGATAGACTTGGAATTGATTAGAGTCCCATAGGGCGTAGGTGAGCGAAGTGTAGAACCTTTGCCTCAAGAGTCAGTCAACCCATAGTGGCAGGTTCTACCACTAGGCCTCAAGATAGGAAACAAATAAGTCATTGATGCGAAGATTAGAAGCCCTTCCGGATGCTCCACCCTTGGATATGCTTGTGGAAGACTAGGTGGACTACAATGTCCTTTCTCATCTAAGAAAGTTGCCATCTAAGCTAAGCATATATGATGCCCTTGTCTTATCCAAAGAGATGAGGGAATCACTAATCAAGGCCCTCCTTGATCCAAATATGCTTAGCTCATGGCCATAGGTGAGCACATTATGCAAAAGAAGCCCAAGGGATCACCTTCACAGATGAAGACCTTCTTCTGGGGGACTTGGAGCACAACTGTCCCCTCTACATCATAGTCGACATGACAGTTGGACTCTAGGGTTCTCATGGATTTGTGCATCGATGATTATGAGTCTAAAGACCCTTTTGAAGATGATCTACACTCAGGAGATAGGATGATGTTGAGAGGATTCAATGATCAAGTGAGCGGGCTTTAGGTTCTATAGTGTTACCATTGGAGATAGGTGATCGGAAGGCTGAAGCCAAGTTCTACATCATTGATTTGAATACTTCATTCACTACTTTGCTTGGTAGGCCTTGGATACATCAAGAAGATCATCTTCCCTTCAAGTGCATCAAGTTCAAAAGATGGAATTGAGTATGTCAGGGATGAAAAGCATTTTAGGTTAGAGGTTGAGATTTATGAGGATGCACTATCTTCCTCAAAACACCCTTTCTCATGAACTTGGACAAAATTCAAATGCAAATGCAAAGCAAAATAAAATGAAAAAAAAAGAAAGATAAAATGAAAAGAAGAAAAAAAAGTCCAAGTGAAATTGAAGAAGAAGTAGATCATATCACATTCCGTTCATTCCATCATATGGACATGTGGGTAGAATGGCTCAACCTCCACCGTAGCAGGGTAAAAAAGGTAGTTCCAGGTGGAGACCCTAGTTGGCCTTGAGTAGAGGTCGTGTTCAATTCATAGGGTACCCTACTATTCACATAGACTTGGAATCAATTGGAGGGGTCTAATGTGATTAGTATACCAACCCCTCTCGGTGGGTTCCATTGGAGGTGACTTTTGATCAGCGAGATGAGCCAGAATCCAAGCAAAGCAAATATTTGAATGGTTTGTTTTGAAACTATTAGGCTGGTTGGGAACCTTAGCTCTTACCTCACTTACATCTCAGAAAGTTAAAGGTTTAGTAGTTAAGAAAGTCCCTAAGTCTTCTGGTGACATGAAGCAAAAGAGGCTCTTTTTGGGTTCATCATCCTCAAGTCCAGAGCTTGATGTAGGGCTTGAGGATGATACTTTTAAAGAATTAATGGAATTACCTTTTAACTTTCACTCGCCTTGTATTCAAAATCTTATACAGAAAGATTTAGTTCATCATACATGGTCTAAGCATAGGTCAAATACTTCATGGAAAAGCGAAGCATCAATCAAGGGACTAGGATTGACAATGGGTTTATGATGATGAATTATTACTAGTTATTTGAGTCGATAGGTTCTTCTCACACATCCCCAACTCTTATGAGAATGTGTGTTTAGAAACTTAGATGATCAGATGATCTCCAAGTCAAAGAGCAGCTAGAATTTGAAGAGGAGATTCATTCAATTGACAAGCTTAAAGAAATCAACCTTAGAAAGAAGAAAATTCTTGACATACATTAGATTCTTTGAATGAAGAAGAAACCAATGACTTAGTTAGGCTATTGGTAGGTTTAAAGACTTGTTCGCATGGAGTTATGAAGAAATGCCCATTATCTCTAATGTAGTAGCACAAGCTAGCAATAGACCCTAATGTTACCCTATTAAGCAAGCCTAGGCATGATTACAGGTCATTTAGAAGTCAAGAAATTGATGTTGGTTTCATCGGGGAAGAAAAATATCCTACATTGGTTGTCATCCCAATTAAGAAGAAGAATGGCCAAATTCTCATTTACATCAATTTTAGGGATCTAAACAAGGCAAGTACTAAGGATGAGTTTCCTCTTCCTATACCAGAATTAATAGTGGACATCGTCTCATCTCATGCGTCTTCTCTTTCATGGATGGAGTCATCGCTATAACCAAATCAAGATGTCTCAAGATGAAAGAAACACTGCTTTTTGAACCCTGATCAGAATCTTCTGTTATAGGGTCATGCCTTTCGGCCTTAAAATGCTATACATACCCAATGACTTGGATCTTCAATGAACTCATCCATCATCGGGTTGAGTGCTATGTTGATGATCTAGTAGTCAAAAGCTTAGAAAAGGAAGACCATCTTTGACTTGAGAGTAGTTTTTTGTTAAGATAATATAACCTCAAAATGAATCCCACGAGTGTGCATTGAGAAAATTCCTTGGGTTTGTTGACAGAGAATAGAAATAGATCTAAAAGATTAAAGCTATCTTAGAAATGCCACCTCTAAGAGTTTAACTCAACTCGATCCTTTCAAGGATGGCTAAGATGCTTTATCTCAAACTCTAGGAGATGCAAGCCATTTTAGCAGTCAAAAGGATGCCAAGTTCAAGTGGATGATAAGTGCCATGCATTGAAGACATCAAAGAGTATTGGTGAAGGCAGTTCTAGCAACCCCTATCCGGGCAAGCCACATCCTTTACTTCTGCATTGGATGACTCTCTGATGCTTTATTGGCCCAAGCCAATGATGAAGGGAAGGAAAATCTCTACCTCGATCATCGATTCTCAAACTATCCACCTATTGAAACATTGCCTAGCTTTGATCTTTGCATCTCAAAGCTACATCATGCTTTCTCATAAGGTGAACTTGATCTGAACAATCCATTGTAGTACCTCATGACAATGCTTTGGATTTGGCTCAATGATACTCTAGTTTGATATCACATTTGTACCCCTCATGCGGTAAAATATAGCACTAGGATTTCTTAGCACACACTTCTACATTCTCGCTTGATGATCTCACGATGAACAAATCATGAACTTAGGGAGGCCGACAATAGATGGGAGATGTATTTTGATGGTGTGCTTCTTTTCTTAAAGGTGAAGCACCATGATCTATTCTCCCAGGAAAGGGGTAGAATAGTTCTTAACTCCAAACTGATGTGATGAGATTCTCCTATCTTTCCAACCCCTACAACAAATGAAGAGTATGAGGCTTTGATTGATTTGAGTTAGCCATCACTATGTGTCAAGAGCATCAACATCTTTGGGGATTCTCGGTTGGTCATCAACCATTGTTGGGTCCCGGTCCTCAAACCCAAGCTTCATCATTACTATGAGTATACCATGAAGTATTGGCCCAAATTCTAAGTCACATCTACAAGGTTCCCCGGCGAGAAAGTAGCGATGCTTTGGCCAAACTTTAAGAGTTGGCATGTGGAAGATGAGTCCATTTCAATAAGGGTCCAAAATAGACAAGTCTTATCCCATTGTTGAACTCATCGAGACTTTCTCTTGAAGGGGAGGTTCATTGCCAAAATGGACAAGGAGCTAGATTGGAAACCGTTCATAGATTACTTGAACACAAACTACCTCAAGAGAAAGTCATAAGCCCATCGGGTGAAATAGAGAGCTCTCTTATGCTCTGTTGATGGCACCCATGCCGATCCTTTGACCAGATGTGGTTACATGTTTTGACAAACATGAAGCATGGCATTATAACTGTGGTACATTCAAGTCTATGCGGAGCTCATCAATCAGGTTCAAAGATGAAGATGAAGATCAAATGTCTTGGATACTACTGGCCTTCGATGATCATAGATTGTATAGATGTAGCTAGGAGATGCCATCAGTGTCGTTGCACGGTGTGGTCCTCCACCAACCACCAACATTCTACACCCTACATTGGCTTCATGGCCATTTGAGTGTTGGGGTACCCATTGTAGTCATCGATCCTTTCTTCCAAGGGCATCGATTCATCTTAGCTACCATACTACTTTTTGGTGGAAGCCATCCCACTCAGAGGTCACAACTCACCATGTGCTTTAGTTTTAGGAACCATATCATATATAGGTTTTGGGTGCCTCGATAATTATATCGATAATGGTACATTCAAAGCATGAAGATCAATAGCTTTGCGAGAAGATGGTATAGATTGGAGATACTCCACCATCTACTACCGAGAAAATGGTTTAGTAGAAGCATTCAACAAAACTCTCATCAGATAGAAGAGACTCTTGATGAAAATAAATGAGTGGAATGCGCGGTTAGTTTGAAGCCTGGGCTCACCACATACCAAACTCCAACTCGGTCACCCCATTTTCCTTTGTATGGGTCCAAGCCATTCTTCCTTTAGAAGTTCAACTCCCATCACTAAGGATAGCATTGGGTAACAAGATCACTACAGAACAGAATGCAAAGTTACGGTTAGAAGAGCTCGAAGGTTTGGAGGAAAGTTGCCTAAGGGCGTGCCAGAACCTGGAGTTGTACAAGGCCAAAATGATTCAAGCTCACAACAAGCTGGTCCGCCCTAGGTCTTTTCGAGTAGAAGAAGTTGTGTTAGTCCTAAGGAGACCAATTGTTGCCATCAAAGATGGGAGGCAAGTTTGAACCCACTTGGGAAGGCCTATGTCATAGAAGGCCGAGGAGGATCTTATCAACTTATTGATTGTAAGGGGAACACCGATGCTTCCAATTAATGGGCTCTATCTAAAGAAATATTACCCATGAAATAAAACTTGTTTGAAAATAATCATTAATAAAAGAACAAAATCGATTCCATTCATCAAATCTTCTCTTCTTTTGAAGTGTTGTTTTTTTTCTTGAATCCATCATGGCGTGTTTAGGGTAGGTGTAAGAGTCCCCAGTGGCATCCTATCCTCTTTCACACACAAATCTCCGATGCTATTAGAATAGGTGTAAGAGAACCTGAGAGGCATCCTATTTTGATTAGCATAACTAAGTTAGGTGTGAGAGAACCCAAGCGACATCCTTTCTTAGTGGGAATTCTTGTTTGCCATCATGGCATCATTTCATAATTCCCCATGTTCTAAGGTAGGTGTAAGAGTCCCCCAAAGGCATCCCATTCCTTTTAACACCTGCACACAATAGACATAAATGTTTTATCTCGAGCTATTTTGATGTGGAGTGCCCTCACTCACTCATTAGTGCTCTAGGTCTACATATACTCCTTAGTATGTCACCCTGGTCATTTGTTGGAGGATGTGAGTCCCGCTTTCTTCCTAACTTGATCATTGCAAACCAATGAGGAGCCTTGTTAGTATGGTATCTTACTTCCTAATGTTGACTTGTTTAAGAAGATGTGAGTCCCATGCTTTCTTCTTGAACTAGCCATCATGCTCTAACTAGGTTGAGTATATTTGAGGTTTAGGATAAGTCCCAGAGGCTCCTTTCCTCTTGACTACTTTTGAGTTGATATAAGTCCCCAGTGGCATTCACTCAGTCCCTAGGTGATAACTTGGTGAAGATAAACTATGGATCAGTTCTATAGGAGGATGTGAGTCCCGAGCTTTCTTCTAGGCTAATTGTTACCGATGGGCACCTTAGGTTGGTTGATGTTTCTATCTGATGCGACTCACCTAGTACACCACTCTTGGAGATATGAGTCCCAGCTTTCTCCTTGAGTTGGACCGAATACCTATTGATATATGACTAGCCATGTCATCTTCTCCGGTGTTGGATTAAGCCCTTTGTACCATCCCTTGGGCACTCTATTTGGATCAAGTCCTTGTGACCCCATTTAGACACTAGGTTACTTTTGGATTGGACAGTTCCCCTTTCCTAGTAGCCACGTGGTTGGAAAATTTGTTCGGATGCGATTCTCCCTTGGTAAATGAGATAGGTCTAGGGATATAAGCTCTTCTCGTTTGATCCCTCACAAACTTATAGGGTCCATGATAAATAAACAAACAAATAAAACAAAAAAATTAATTTGCTTGTGGATTAGAATTCAAGCCCCAAAGGGCTTTCCCAAGCGAGGCATCTATCTTTAGGCGTGTCGAGAACTCCCTAGGTGCGACTACGAGTTGAGATAAATCCAGGTATTACTCACTGTAATTAGCCCTTAGGTTTGGTTCAATCTATTTTGCCACAAGCAGGTTACCGGTCATTACTTTGAAAGATGTAAGACTATGACATTCTTTCTAGCATGATTGTATCAGGGTGACAGGTTCGTTATTTGTTGCCCAAACCAATCACCCTGATGGTCTTTTTTAGTGGAAGATGTGAGTCCCTGAGCTTTCTTCCCTTGAATTGATCATTGCAAATCGAAAGGCACTCCTTTGGTTGGATAGTTCTCCCATCGGTTGGGAAGCTACTCCCTTTGGTTTAGTAAATCTGAGATAGGTCTAGGCTTCTATAAGCTCCTTCTCAGTATGATCCATCACAAACCAATAGAATCCATCAAAATAAATTTAAAAATAAAATTAATCTTGACTATCTTTGAGTTGATTTAAGTCCCCTAGTGGCATTCACTCAATAGTCATCCACTAGGTCGGTTAGATTTGTTGCCCAAAAGCCAATCACTAGTGATTTCCTTATTTCCTTGGCCCCTACTCAGTGCAGTTCATCACAAACCTATGGGACCCATAACAATCAAAATAAAAAAAAATTTGGAAAATGAAATCAATTTTGACTATCTTTGAGTTGATTTAAGTCCCTCAGCAGCATTCACTCAATAGTCAGCCCTAGGTTGGGTTTAATTTGTTGCCTTGCCAATAGATTACCCCAGCGACTAATCCTTGCCTTGGAGGATGTAAGTCTACTACGCTTTCTTCCTAGTATAACTGCTGCACACTAAAGGCATTTTCCCTTTGGTTGGTTAGTCCTACTATGTGTTTAGTAATCTACCTCCATGGCTCCTATTCAGTACAACCTATTGCAAACCAAAAGGGTTCATCCTAAAAATTCAAAACTAACAAAATTAAAACAAATTAAACCTTCTCCTCCAGTAGAGATCTCACTCTAGTGAGATTCAAATCAAATCAAACCTTTTCATCCCCTTGTGGATGACTTGAACTTGCTTCCCTAGTGGAAGGTTCACACTCTATCCCTTAGTGGATTTCTTCCCTCTCTCTTATGTCTTGGACATAAGTAGAGCCACATTACCTGCTGATTCTTTCTTTCCTTGGGTTAAGGATAGACTATTATTAGTGCTTGTGATCTCTTGGTGTTGATCATTTGGTCAACACCAATATGTGTTCTTGTCAGTCACACCACACCTATTTTTTTGTTGACCTCATTTTTTAGAATGAGATCTCAACCTCCATCTTAGACATATGACTCCTCTTAGACTTTAAGAGTTCCTTAGTCTTAAGACACATCTAGTGATTAGGTGGACACTCAAACCTAGCCCTAGAAGACTTAGGAGAGTTAGCCATAGGAATAAGTCATGCCTTAAGGGTGTTAGGAAAATTTCCTACCCTTAGCTTAAACCATTCCTCCCTTTTCTTCTTTCAAGTCAAACTCTAAATCAATTATATTTGATTTTCTCTAAACTCAAATCAACTCCATATGATTGAAATCCATGATTGAAACCCATGATCAAAATCCATCAAAAATTCTTAAGTCCTTAAGTCTCCCTTTAAGGACTTAACCAAAATCATGATTCAAACCTATTCAAACATTTGAGATTTTCTCATAATTCATTTATATTCACATATATAAATGAAATATAAATTCAAACCCAACAAATCAAATTCAAAATTCAAAATAAATTCATGAAATTTTTCCTTAAATCCTTTAAATTCCCTTTAATGGATTTAACTTAAATCTTAATCAAACCTATTCAAACCCTTGGAATTTTCTCAAAACTCATTTATATTCTCATATATAAATGAAATATAAATATAAATCAATCAAATCAAAGCCAAAAATCAAATTCCAAATTTAAAATCCTTTAAATTCCCTTTAATGGATTTAATCTAAATCTTGATCAAACCTATTCAAACCCTTGGGATTTTCTCAAAACTCATTTATATTCTCATTTATGTTCTCATTTATATTATCATATATAAATGAAATATAAATATAAATCAATCAAATCAAAGCCAAAAATCAAATTCCAAATTCAAAATTCTTGAAATTCCCTTAAATCCTTTAAATTCACTTTAATGGATTTAACCTAAACTTTGATCAAACCATTTCAAAGTCATGGGATTTTCTCAAAAATTATTTATAATCTCATTTATGTTCATATATAAATGAAATATAAATATAAATCAATCAATCCAATTCAAAAATTAAACTTCAAAATCCAAATCCAAATTCCTTTAATGGATTTAACTTATCATGATTAAACCACTTCAAATTCTTGAAATTTTCTCATGATCAATTTATATTCTCATCTATATTCACATATATAAATGAAATATAAATTCAAACAATCAATCTATTCCAAAATCAAAACTCAAATTCAAATCTCAAGCCTTTCAAGCCAAAATCTTGAACTTAGCCAAATCATTTTCAAATCAAGCCACATCCTTGATTTTATCTCTCATTCAATCAATCTTACAATCATGAGCTCATATATAAATCCAAACTCAATCATTCAATCAAAACCCAAATCAAATCAAACCCAAAACCCTTTCATATTCTTCCTTTGAATATGAAATTTTCAAATGGATCAAAACCTATTTGACTTCAAACCACTTGTAAATGGATTTATATTTCAATCATAAGTCCATATACAAGATCAACCAACTTCAAATTAAGCTTTTTGACCACTTAGGCTCACTTGAAGTGACCTAAAGTACCTTATGAGCCAACTTTTGATCCTAACCAAATTGGATTGAACCAAACTTCCTCTCCTTTCATGATCAACAATCATCATGGGATGATCAATCAATCAAATTGGGTCAAACCAAGTCAAACCTAAGGGTTGACCAAGTCAACACTTAACCTAAAATGAAGCCTTACATAGCCAAATTCCACCATAGGCCAAATTGATTGAAACCATTGATCTAAGTTCACTCATGACTATGTTTGAACTTGACCAAGCCAACATTTGAGCCTAACCTAGCCCAATTGACCCACTTAACCCAAGTTGACCCATTTTGACCTAATGGGTCAAAATGTGTCAAAACTTAAGCCAAATTGATTGAAACCATGGGTCAAGTCCATTCCAAATCATGGAACTTGACCAAAGCCTCAATTAACTAGACCCTAGCCCAATTGACCCAACACATGACTAAAGGGGTCATGTTGAGCCAATTGAACTTAACTTTGATTGGAAACAAAGATACCAATCCACTCCATATGACTAACCTAACCTAAACCTACTTGACCTACCTCAAATAGGTCAACTTGATTATTTGACCTAAAGTGAAGTCATATGAGCCAAAACAAATATATACCAAATTGAATCAAACCAAGGCCCAAATATTTCATTTCAAATGGTCATATGAACTTGACCCAACCCTTGGTTTGACCTAATTTGATCAATTGGTCAACTTGACCCCATTTTGACCTAAATGGGTCAACATGAGCCAAACCCTATCAAATGGATTCCAAATTTAATGAAACTTGGCCAAACCTAGTTTCTCCACATACCCAACATGTCAAGGTAGAAAAATAGCAAAATGACCATCCTACCCCTAGACCATAGAACAAATTTTGGCCTAACTCATGGGTAATTTGGTCATACCCTCTTCACAATCACTTGAGGCTTTCCTAAAGGCTAAAGGGACTTAGTGATGAGTGGTGCACCCAACCTAATGGGTTGGGGTCAGCCCATTTAGTCCCTAGACCAAACCTAACCCCTAGCTTAAAATTGAATTTTCAAACTCCCTCTTAAGCTCAAATTCAAGCACATGGGAGGTTGGCAATCCATTCCTTGGATCAAACCAACCATGTGCACACTCAAAATAGTCAAAATAAACTCTCCAATATAATCAATTGGATCAAAATGGCAAGAGCATTGTTGGCCATTCGATCCTTCAAGGGGGAGATATACTCCCCCTAATTCACTTATTTCATTTTCAGGTTGAAGAATAGGAGAGCCATTGAGATTGATCTTAAGCCTCAGAGCTCTTCCCATTCTTTTATTTCTCTTTTTGCAGCAAAAAATAGGGCTGAATTGCCAACTTCTTCCACACTTGATTTCTTCCAATTTCTTGCACACTTCATCTAGGAGCTTCAATGCACCAAGCTTCTATTGTTCCACAGCAGGAAGGATCCAATTCAATCAAGTAAGGAGGAGTTGGTCCATACATTGATCCACTTCATCTCAAGTGCTCATACTCTCAGCAAGGCTTCGTCTCAACCAAATGAAGCTTCTCCAAGGGAATCGAGCACTGGTGATCACCTCCGATGAGGTATGCAAATTTTGATCACTAAACTCTATGTGGTGTGGAGCTTTGTGAAAGACCATCGATTTTGACTTGGATTTGCCGCTCTCTACCTTTAGATGGTGTGGGTTGAATTTGGTGTGATTCCATGCTAGATCTAGCTTGGATCTTCCCCTTGATTATGGATGATCTCTATTGATCAAGGGGAAGAACTTGGATCATCTCAGCCATCCATCCACACATTTTAGATGGACGGCTGAGTTATTCAACACGTTTAGTGTAAAGCGCGCTGACCACCACCGCCGCACGTCACGTCGTGAGCCAGGGATTAGTTAAGTGCTTTAAATAATTCCTAATTAACCTAGAGAACTTCCAAAATTCATAACTCTCTAAAAAATTCAAAAAATATGAAATAAAAACCTATGGATAGATAATTAAACCTATAACATTTTAAAATTAATTTTGATGAGTTTTGAATTATGATTTTCTCTGAATTTGGGTTTTATTGTAAAGTGTATTTTGCTAATTACTCTTTGATTAGGCCTCTGATTAATCCCAAATTTCTTGGGTAAGTTTTGGGGATGACCTCTACATCCCCTAATTTTCTTGGGATTTATTGAAGGCTTGATTAGAGTAATTGCATATAGTTTTCTTAGTTACCCTTCTTATGTAATTAAGCATAATTAGTGTATGATTAGGGTTTTACCCTATGATTAGGGTTGATTAAGGTCAGCTCCAGTAAGTATGAGGTTTATAAAATAATTTTGGGACATTTCCCTCTAAGCTATTCCCCAAACCCCCTCTTCTCTCCTTAAATTTCTCTTAATTAAGGGTTAATTCATTAATTATCCCCTTAAACAATTTCTAAAGATTCTAAAAGGTTTCAGAAATTAATTAATATACCTTGGGTAGATGCTTAGGTGTTTAATAGCCTAAGTTCAATTAAGAAAATCAAAATCCCATTCATAAGTATGAAAGGGTGTTTTGAAATTTCTTAAGCTAAACCCCTTAGCTTAATTAACTTTTAATTGTGAGCCAAATTGCATTAGGCCTTTTCATTATTTGGTGCATTGCAAATTTAAATTCTTGTTTTATGTCATCTCATTGGCTCATAATTATTTAGTTAATTCTTCTAAGGTGGTGTAGGTAAGGGTTAATTAAGCTACTTTATACCTTAACCTAATCAATGCATAAAATGGATCTAATTATCTAAAATTAAAAAAATACAAAAACACATGTGGGAATGGGTTAGGAACAATAAAATCATCTCACCTTTTCAAAATTAAATCAGACTTCAAATTAAACAAAAATCATTTTGAAATTCACTTTGATTTATTCTAAATTTTCTTATTATATAAGAATGTCTTTAGGATTTAAGTAAAGTGAGCTTGTTTACATGCTTTAATTTCTTTGGATCTTTCCCTAACATGTTAAGATTGTATGCCATGTGATTTCATGAATTCATAATTTTGAAATTCAAATTTTAAAATGAAATTGTTTACTTTATGTCAAATTTGCATGTGTTGGCTAAAGTAGAAATATGAATGACTATTATCACTACTAAATCCAAATTATTTTCAAAATACATAAATCAAATACAAAATCTAAAATCGTGTTACTTATGCTTTAATTATAAGCTTGCATGTGATAGATTATAAAGTCATGTTTAGTATAGGTTTCTTTTCTTTCTTATGTTAGCATAGTTTTGAATAGGAGTTGGTAAGATGTAGGGTTCATTTGAAAAGAACCCAACACTTACTTAATTCTATACCATATTCACCCCTATGTTAACATTTAAGAAGGGTTACCTATACTTGCATACATAAACTGCATAAGATAAAATGAATCCATTAAACAACTTTTGCATTTTCCTTTTCTATTTCATTTCTTTTATATGTATGTTTGTATTTAAGTAAAGAGGTATATTAGTCTGGACAACCCCAAGGTTGCAAGGCTTTAAGTAGCCCTATGTAGGTCTTGTACCTTACACCTCTGGTTAACAATGGCGCTGTATCACTTATGCTTTTCTTACTTTCATGTATGTATGTGAAAATTTGAATAAGGAAAACCCTTTATACTTAAGAAAAATCATGCACATTCAACTTCTAAATTCCCTTAAATGAACTACTTAGCATGCATCATAAAGTGTGTTAAATACTCTCATTTACATGTATAGATATGCTTAGGGTCCATCCATATGCATGTTATATATGTTGGGAAAGAAATGAAGTAATGTGTGTTATATGAATTTTGATTCATTTTATTTAATCTTAAAATGCCTTTCTTTTTGAATAGGTTTGTTTAGAGTTTATCTAAACTTAGGATTGATTAAAAGATTTAATCAAAACATTCACCTAAATGAAACTAAAATATGAATCTACTTTAGAAATTACTTAGGTTAGAGAAGGAAAGATAAGTTCTCTTCTTTTTTCCTCTCTTCATAACTTAGTAATTAATTGTAGGATCCATTTAAACCAATTCAAAACATGAAATAAAATCAACCCAAAATACTTAAACAACTTAAATGAAACCCTCCTCTAAGTTGAACATGTCTTTACACTTAGAAAATTTGAACCTAAAGCCATAACTAAGCATACCACACAAGCCTTCAATGCACACACATGAGCCTAAATCACCACTTTTAGCTTTAGGTTAAGTCGGTGCATGGTTTGATGTTTGTTTTATTTTGTGATATATGTTTTAGACTAGATATTAGGTTGTATGCTTGCAGAATGAATGGTAGGATGTTCTTAGTCTAACTATTCTTTTCTTCAGGGGATTATGCTTAAGGGGTGCTATCATAAATAAAAATATAAATGCTTTTTCTTGTAGGTGCTTTATACCCCTAAGCATAATCCATAGGCCAGGTGGACTTAGTCACCCATGTGTGGGGTGATAAGTCCAATATACATGCTTGGAGAATTGTGTGGTATGTTTTAGCTAACCTTTGTTTTGTAGATGTTAGTTAGATTTCCATATTTCCTTTTCATATAAAAATTTGTATAATTAGGAGTTTGGAATAATTATTATGGGGATTAGGATGAGAATTGGTCATAAGATTCTATCTTATGCACCATGAGAAGCCTTGGAGCATCCACTTTCCAACCTTCCAAAGGAGGAACCAAAAAAAGAAAAGAAGAAAGAACAAAGAAGAATAAAGCTTGAAGACCCCCATAATAATGAATTTCTTGTTTGATTATAATTTGATTCATTTGTAATCCGGGTTGTATAAGGGTAGAGCTTGGCTACCCATATTTGATATTTTCGGGTTTGTGCGGTGGTGCCCGACCACAACGACCATTTATTCTTTTTGCAATTAGATTTATAAATTGATTGAAAATTTATTTAGCTTTTGCATTAAGTTGCATGATTTTCCTTGTTTCTTCCTTGCTTTATGTATGGCCTGGATGCAAATTAGGCTCTTTAAGAAAAAATAAATCTTTTACCCAACTTAATAATTCAAATTAAAATTAAACAACTCATAACCTCACATAAAGCTTAAGTTTAAAATCAAGATGAAAGAATTAGCAACCCCTTACCTAGATGAGCATTTCTTTATAATATCATGCACAAATGCATCTTATTTTACTCTGAATTGGAGGACTTCCACCTTTGCCACTCGACTTGACCTTTAAGAGCCGTGGTGGAAACTCACCTCTCTTCTGATTTTGGCCAATAATATTCTTCTTTCATTAGTCATAAAATCCTATTAGCTTGAGTCAAAATAATTGTCCAAAATAAAATAAAATGAAATTTGAATTGCATTAGATTTAGGTTATTTGAAGCATGCACTTTATGATCTAGTCTCTTTAGAGTGAGTTTAAGACTTAATCTCTTTCTAAATAAAATAGCAATTTAAAATCAAAGTTCCAAGCTGTCAGGGTTTGTCCTCTTGGAGGAAAACTAATTACTTATTTTGCCTTAGATTTAGGTTATGCTTTTTCTGCTCCTAGATTTAGGTTCTGAGGTTGCTTTTCCCCTTTGTGGGCCATAAGCATAATTCCTCACCTCTTAAGCATTTCCTTAATCTTATGTTAAGGAATCTCATGTCCTAAAATTCTCATGAAAAATGCAACTCAAACAAACTAAATCAATTTCTAAAATGTAAAACCCAACTATAGGATAGATGCTGCTAGGTTTCTAGCATCATGAGCATCTCTTATCTTTCATTTTGGCTTGATAATAACTCCCTCTTTTGATCAATCCCATTTGATCTTCAAACATAAACCAATCGATTGATAGTATTTTCCTATTAAAATCTTCAAAGACAATGATTATTTACATTAATCGAGAGTTTTCCTAAGGGATCCCGCACCGTAGGATGCAATTAACTATGGGGACTTGCCCCTGTAGGGAACTTAATGAACCTAGTTTAAAATAAATCTTGCTTTACTTTTTCATGTAAAGTAGGAGAAGAATCTCTGGTACATATGCAGACCCATTGTCCTTAGGAGTCCTTATTGATGTGATTATGTCCATTAAAGAGTAGTGACTTCTATCTTTCGAGATAGTACAATATTTCCTTGATGACGTGCTCGATCACTTGAATAAGTACATCTTCAGATCTGCGTGATATCTTAAAAAGATGAATTTCTATAGGCCTTGCATTTCTTTCTCTCCACAGATTTGAAGGTGACTCCTATAGGAGTTTATTCACCACCCCAAGAAAGCATGATCATGAAGCTTCCTCATCAGGAAGTAAATTAACCAGAAGGTAGAGAAGAAGAAGAAATACTGAGCTGAGGGTTCAGCAGATCCCATTCGAACGACTTAGTGAATAAATAATACTGCCGCCTGAAGCGAGTATTCATACCCTTAATAACTTTGACAATCTAAAGTGATTAAAAAAGAATAGCTCTACTAGTGAAGTAAAGTAATCTTTATGAACTAAGAACGTCAAACTCCACCACCACAGAGGAGACAACCCGAAACACTATCCTCTAGAATATATAAAGTTCTTAAAGTAGCCAAGGAAAAAGGCTTGTTGAAAAAAAAACTTCAGAGGCCTGTGGTGATAAAAAATACTAAAGCTCCACCAAGGAGGTTGCCATCTTTTATTAGTAACTAGTCATCGAGCCAAGTATGCTTCACGCGGTGAGCATCAGAGCGTGACACTTAGATCACGTGTCCAAGAATCCGCTGCCAAAAGGTCACGATGAAAGGATAAGCAAATATAGAGGCCAAGGCCCCGTGATGAAATCTTGATTAATGGAAGAGGTACGACATCTGATACAAATACTAAAAAATCCGCCTCAAAAATAAGTCATCGAAAGTGGATACCTAAAAGAAGGGATATCACTGATGAAAGACATGACGATCGAGACCTGGAGAATCCTCTAGGGGATCCCATCATCGATCAAATTCACCCCCACAAGAGAAGGTTGACTTTGATCGTAATTCTTTAGTGGAAGAAGTGTTTGTTCCGTACACAGAACCAAAGATCTACTGGAAATGTTGATTAGAAATTCATGTGCAAAAAGAAGGTGATGAAGAGGACACTATGGATGTAGAAGTCAACTATATGGTCAGAGATGTAGATGAACTTTTTTCTTAGCACCATCAGCAGCAACATGGATGCAGGGAGCTTGAACTTGAATTCAACATTTATGAAGAAGAGTCTTCACAGAAGCAAGTAGAAGATGGATCTTCAATCTATACTAAAGAAGAAGAAGAAGAAGAAGATTAAAATGAGAAAGAGATCATGTGTGTGGAAACTATTTATATTATTGAACCAGGAAATGATCAAAATGGTACACGCTTTTATAATCAGTGTTGTCGTTCAGCCCTAGTAACAACTCCACTTGCAAATGTACAAGGAGAAGGACTGTCAAATTCTACCCCTGAAGATGAGCAAGGAGTAGAATAATAACAAAAAATAGAAGAAGAAGAAGAAGAAGAGCCTGTATTGATTGACTCCGTGACACTAGCTAGAGAGCAATGGCCAATGCATTGTTAAAGTCAAAAATAAGGAAATCACACAACTTGGTACCAAGATGAATGATATGATGGTACAAATGAATATTATGATGGATATATTGTAGAAGAATATCACATCAAATGTAGCACCTATTTTATCTGCTAATCATTAGGTAGCTAATAATGCAACTTCTATACCTCCAGTCACTCTAGTACCTCAAGCTCCTATAGTACATGCTCCACCTGAAGCGAAATGAAGTTAACCCACAACCTCTTTAGTCGATAATTCAAAATATGGCTAGCACATGACTAATAATAGCCGCTCAACTAGAAACAATAATCATTGAAAAGATAAAGGTAATTATAGCTTCAGAATAATTTGAAAAGCTAGTGAGTAAGGGCCGCCCTTACCCAACTGAATATGATCAAGTGTCATACCCAAAAGGTTATTCAGTGCTGAAATTTAATACTTTCAATGGGTTTGGTAACCCAAAGTAACATCTAGCCCAATTTAAGGCTACTTGTGGTAACAAAGAAGGGAATGATGCACTACTTTTTAGTCAATTCGTTAGTAGCCTAACCTCAGTTGCTTTTGAGTGGTATATAGAATTGCAAAATAATTCAGTTAAAATCTTTGTTGAGTTAGAGATAATATTCGTGATGAGGTTCACTAGTGCAACCGAGAAAATAATAATCACTAACCTTACCTTACTGAAAAGGAGAAAAGATCAGTTAGTGACAAAATTCATAAGTCGTTGGCATAATTTAAGTATGAAAATGAGCAATAATTGGAGGAAGAACATGCAATCCAATTGCTAATGGCCAATCTGTGTGATAAAATGGCACCATTTTTATGTATGATATCAATTGTAATATTCAAGGACTTGCTCAATAGGGTGGATAAATTTGAATAGTTAAATTGCTTTAAGTCTAATACTTATACATATAAGATAAAGGGAAACAAGCCTTTAGACTCAAGAAGAAATGAAACTCATGCCAATTTCTATAGCTCAAATGGTGAAAAGTGGGTGATATATAATGTGGATAAAAACATCCAATGTATAATAATGATAAGGGAAAGAAGCTTGAATATTCTAATCCACAGCCAAAATTAGTATTAGGAGGCAATGATAAACCTCAGACTTTTCCCAATGGTGAGGAGCATCTAAAATAAGCAACAAGAGATGATGAGAATGCGACCATCTCTTAAGGAAAAGATGAATAAAGAATATTCCTTTAGGGACAGTGGGCTAAATTATTTAGATAAGCACAAAGTCGGTCCAATTAAAATTAAAAGGCTTAAAGAAGTTGATCAAGAATCCAAATTACTATCCCTATCATCGAATGATCACCATCCAATTATGTCTTCAAAGATTAACAAGAAAGAAAGTATCGACGAGTGAATTTATATTATTTGATAATGTTCTAGTCAACCCAAGAAGAGAGTCTACAAGGATGATTACATTCTCTTCCGTATCATCCATGAAAGACAAAAAGAAGGAAAAGCAGTTCAGATTGAAGAATGGGAAATAGTCTCCAAAAGATGAAAATGAAGCAAAAAGGGTCCCTAGTGTTAAGTGGAAATCACCACTTGAACCTATATTGGACTTAAGAGATATACCTAAACTAAGTATTTGGGCTTCTCAATGGTATTTTAATAAGGCTACTTCATCAAGACAAGGAGAAATACTAAACGTAGCCTCATAAATTAAAAGAAGCACTAAGAAAAGAAGATCAAGAGAACTACAACTCAAAAGATTATTAATAATTAGAGAGTATCACCAAGAAGACAACCTTTTAGCTTGCACTTTATGCCTAAACTTCATTGAATTGGATGAAGAAGATAATGGTGAATCTTGTCAAGAGAGAAACATGTCAAATCATTTATGTGATGTTAGATGTTCTTCATTCATTCAAATGACAAGTGAGACCACCAACCCATAAAATTATTATAGAAAGCAAGAAGAGCAAGAGTTAACATCTAAATTTTTTAATGACTCAACAAAAGATAACAGTTGAAGATGAAGATTTTTTTTCGGAAGAAGAGTCGACTCATCGATATCATGAAATATATGAAGTTGAAAAGAGTTTTGTCAATCCTAATAAGAAGTGAATTTGAAGAAACTACCTCTTAGAGAATATAAGCAAGATAAGGTGATTCAAGTTTAGTTGAGAAGTGGCAAAGTCTTACAGCCTTCATCAAAGAAGGGCAATGCAAATAAAGATGAAGGCAAACAAATTGAAGTCAACTAAGATATCATTCCCAAAAATCTTAGAATAAAGCCTAAATAAAGTGAAAAGATAGATTATAATATTCTATCACATATGAGAAAGATTCATGCACAATTAAGTCTGTACGAGGCTCTCTTGATGTCAAAAGACCTTTGAAAAACTTTGATATGCTCAAAGATTCAAAAGTTATGAAGCTTACTTTGCAAAATGCATGATAATCATTGCAAACTCAAGATGTCCCAGAATCACATTTTCAAGAAGATCTTATGTTGGGAATGATAGTCACAATCCCGCTATATATAGAGATGACATCTCGATCGAAAATATTGATTGATCTATTCTATCAATCTTAGTCTAAAAGTATTAAGAGGATTATCACTTGATATCCAACAACATAGGAGAGGTAAGTTAATGGTTCATGGTTTCAATGAGAAAGGGCAGAAAACTCTGTATTCTTTTATTCTCCCACTTAAGTTTTTAGATTTATATATAGAAACCAAGTTTCATGTAATCGATGCTGATATATTATTTAGAGTTCTCTTGGGTCGATCGTGGCTGCATGAGTATGGCATGGTCCTATTAACTAAGCATTAGTGTATGAAGTACCTAAAAGATAGAGAAGAATTTAGAATTCCTGGTAAACTATAATCATTCTCCATCCATGAAGCAAAGATCTATGAAGATGCAAAATATTTCATCCCTAAAGAGCCTAAGCTAACAGAGCCTCTTGAAGTGGTAGCATCCACTTTAGGAACTAAAAAGCAATTGCACAAGGTGAAAGAGCAAAGAAAGAAAGAAAGAAGGCCGACTCTCCAGCACTTGATTCTACATCTAAATCAAGAAGATCTCTCAGGGAAGTGACATAAGAATAAGAAGATGTTCTTGTCAAACCTAAAGGAACTTATAAGCTTTCAAGAAAGGCAAAGTATGAAATAAGTGATTCTAATTCAAACTATGACTTTGAATCTACTTATGAAAATAGAGTTTAGAGGGTCGCATCAAGAAGGATAGCTCATTTGTCTGAGTCAGATGACTCACTCAAAATCATACCCATCCCTCAACAGTACTTCAAAGAAATCACTCAATTGGAGGTTCATAACATTGAAGAATTGATAACATTCTATGCCACCGTTGAGCGAGAGTGGCAAAATAGCTCTATTTTATAAATCTAAAGAGTCTTAGCCTCACAATTTTAAGCAGCCTACTCAATATAAAAATTTGATGAGATAGTGCCAACAAGAATACTAATATACTATTCATAAAATTACAAAGAATGATGCATAAACTTGGAATTCATATTGAAACTACTAAAAATAGAACTCAAAATTTTAACAGAAAGTGGAACCAAAGAAGTCCTAAAGCATGATGAAGAAGTGATAAGTTTATCACTAAAGGTCTTTGGTTCATCCACAAACTCATCAAAGTTTGTTATAATATAATAGAAGTTGAGATTGAAACTAATAGTGACAGAAGAAGGATCTCCTGAAATTCTTCTTACAAGATGATGAAGTAGAAGCAAGCCCGCACCTAAAGAACTCAAAGATGGTGGACAAATAGCTATTATGGATGAACTTAAAGAAATCAACCTAGGATGATGATCCTCCAACTTTTGTTAGCCCTCTTTGATGAGAAAGTTGAAGAGCTAAAAATACTACTTGTGAATTAAGATTTCGGACATAATGCTTGCTATCCTCTATGTATGTATAATTCATAAACGCTATTAAACCCAATGTGATCTAAGCAAGCTCTAAGCAAATGAGATTGAAGATGCAACTATTAAGAAGATCAAGCTTCATCGGGAGAAGAAATATGTAGATTGGATAGCCAACATCATCTTCTAGTTAAGAAGAAGAATGGCCAAATCCATCTTTGCATTGACTTCCGGGACCTAAATAAGGCGTGCCTAAAAGATGACTTTCTGCTTCCAATATCAGAACTATTAGTGGACAATACTTTCAACTACAATATGTTCTCATTTATGGAATGGATATAATATAATCAAATCAAGACTAAGATGAAAGACATACATCATTTAGAACACATATTGGCATCTATTTCTACACAGTCATGCCTTTCGATTTGAAAAATGCTAGAGCTACATACCAAAGAGCCATGACATATTTTTATGCATTGATTCACCAAAGTGGAATGTTATGTTGACGATTTTATGGTGAAGAGCTTAAATCATGAAAATCACTTTGAAGACTTGAGAATTGTATTGGAGAGAATCAGAAAATATGATCTCAAAATGAATCATCTTAAATGTGCATTCACAGTATCCTTCAGAAAATTCCTTGGGTATATTGTACGTCATAGAGAAATTGAAATTGATCCTGCTAAAATCAAGGCAATTGTGGATATGCCTCCACCAAAGAGTTTGTGCCTGCTTCATTCTTTACAAGGATAACTTGCATTCATCCTTTGATTTATATCAAACCTATCAGGACATTGTCAACCATTTGCAAAGTTAATGAAGAAGGATGCTCCATTCAAATGGGACAAGGAGTGCTAAGAAGCCTTCAATATCATTAAAAGCTACCTGTTAAGTCCACCAATCCTTGTAGTGCCTACTGGAAGCCTCATTCTATACATACATAAAGAGTCCCTTGGAGTATTATTGGCACAACACAATGAAGAAAGCAAAGAGAATGCTCTCTATTATATCAATCAAAGAATAATAGAAGTAGAAATGAGATACTCTCCGATAGAGAAGCACTGTTTGACATTGATCTTTACAATTCAAAAGCTCCGTCACTATATATTATCTCACAAGATTACCCTCATCTCAAGGATTGATCCACTGAAGTACTTGATGACAAGACCAGTATTGACAATTTGCTTGGCCAGATGGGCAGTATTGCTTCTATAATTTGATATTACATACATTCCATAAAAAGTAGTGAAGGGACAAGTCTTAGTAGATTTTCTTACTGCACATCCCATCCCTGTGGGCTCTTCTCTTAATGATGACTTGCATGATGAGCAAATTATGCTCATTCATGAAAGAGAAAAATCCCAAATTTGGGAAATATACTTCGATGAAGTCTTATCGATCAAATAAGTCAAAATTCTAAATTTTCCAAGGGAAAGAGCAAGAATCGACATCATCTTCATAATACTAGAAGGAGGGATAATGAGATGATCATATGGGTTGACTGAGCCAAGAACTAATAATGAAGCTAAGTAAGCATTGTAGTAGTGTCTTGAAGAAGCTATTTTCATAGCATTCAAAACTTGCATATTTTGGTGATTCACTTATTATAATCAAGTACTTGGCATCTATAAAATCAACAAGCTTGAGTTAGCTACCAAGAGTTCTTGAGCTTATGAAGCAAATACCAAATATCACTAACTCGAGCCTCGATCCAAGAATAGTAAAATTGCTTAGCAAAATTAGTTAAGAAAATGACAAGTATGAATGGTGATTATGTCATGATCGCATATTTACTGATGAGTTCTAGAGCCAAAAGTATCAATCCAGTGGGGCTACTAAATTTACAACGGATGTGACTCGTGCTGTTCTCATACTCCCAAAATCAACAAGAAGTTATAACAAAATTAAGCATGATATTACTCGAAAAGCAATGGGAAGCCTTTAGAAGAGCCATGATTGGAGGCAACCCTTCATCGACTACTTTAAAGAAGGAAAATTACCAAATAATAAATCACTGGTAGCTTAAATCGAGAAGAGAATGTTGCGTTATACTTTCATCAACAACACTTTGTACCATAGATTCTTTGAACAAATATGGCTATGATGCCTAAATGTAGATGAAGCTACCAAAGGCATGATTGAAGTTCATGAAGGACATTGTGGTGCACATCACCAGTCCCAAGATGGTAAAAGAAGATTAAAAGGATGGGTTATTATTGGCCATCTATGGTGAGAGACTGTATCAATCATGCTAAGAGGTGTCATGAATGTCATGTACATGGGAATATAATCCATCAACCTCCAAATCCACTATTCCTAATAATAGCATCCTGACCTTTTGAATGTTGGAGCACAAATATAATTGGACCAATTGATCCACCGTCATCAGCTAGACACCGATTCATCCTAGCAGCAATGAATTATTTCTCTAAGTGGTTACCCCATTTAAAGAAGTTACCGCTAGAAAGTGATCAACTTCTTCATGCATAATCTATATATTTGAGTCGTCAATAATTTGATAATGACATAGCTTTCAAAAATATAAAGATTTATAGATTTATCGATCGACATAAAATTGATTGAGATACTCTTCAATATATAATCCAAGAGAAATTGGTTTGGCAGAGGCCTTCAACAAGACATTAATCAAGCTGCTCAAGAAGATTCTCACCAAAAATAAAAGAGAATGTCATACCAAACTAATAAAGGCATTATAGAATTAAACTAACTACAAGACATCGACTAAAGCCACTCCTTATTCATTGCTATTTGGAACTAAAGTTCTTTCTGAAGTTGAGTTCTTCACGTAGCCATCCAATACAATCTAACTGAAGATCAAAATGCTCACCTGAGGATGGAGGAACTCGACACACTTGATGAAATTAGATTACAAACTCATCAAAATCTGGAGGTTTATCGAGCAAAGATGTCCAGGATTTTGACCATACTGGCAAACATTCCAAAAGGATGGTCTGTCGAGAAGACCAATTATTCCTTAATCAAAAATTTGGTAAAAAATTTGAGCCTAATTGGGAGGGCCCTTTTATCATTGAAAAGTGTAAAGGAGGGCATACAACTTTTGACTTAAAGGTGAAAGACCAATGCCACCAATTAATGGTCATACCTAAAAAGTATTATACATGATACATTCTCGAGGTACAATAGAAATCTCACAAGATAGGGGATATTTTTTTAGTATATCTATTTATTTATACATCGCTTTCATGCCGAGATCCCTAAATAAATATACTTACTCAAGATGAAAGAACTTTTCTGTGAAAATTCTCCTGTTACACAGGGGGCATTTTAGATTTCTATACATAGTGAAATCAATGTTGCATGTTAAAACCCTATTAATAGAATATCAATTCAAATATTAATATATTTACATATTTTCATCTTGAAAGTTCTTCTAAATGTGTTTTAGAATTCCCCCTGCAAGACAAGGGGCATTTTTATTTTATGTTAAGTTTATTTGAGTTGATGTTATGCTATAAGATGAGATCCTCAAATATATTCTGATTCAGGTTGACATCGAGCTTTATGAAATAAAATATATCCATAATTATTATTAAGTTGCGTGTCCAAGAACAAAAAAGAATCTATTTCTATATGAAAAGATACCCTAAATATCAAAAAATTTATCTCAAATGGCAAATTCAAAGAAAAAAGTTAGAAGATCTTTTAATTTTGAGAGCTTTAATCAACTGAGTTAGAAAAAAATCAACCTCTACATCCTAAAGTCTAGAACACGGATGGGTTCTAAAGGTCAAACTCAACAAGCCCACAAATAACTGAGTTGTTGATGCTCTCCTCACTCAACAAGTCACAAGAAAAGGCCACAGTGAAAGTGCCCTATTTATTAGTCTGATGACAAAACCACCAACCCATCACAACTTAAATCAAAGACTCAAGTATGTTCTAAAGGTCAAACTCAACAAGCTCAAATATGGCCGAGTTGCTGACGCTCTCCTCACTTAACAAGCTGTAAGAAAAGGCCATAATGAAAGAGCCCATCCTCATCAGTCTAATGATGATAGCTATTCAACTTGAAACTAGATCTAGCTTAGTGATTACAAGTAACTAGAATCCAAGAGATCTTTCTACTTGATCGATATACCAAGACAATCTGAGGAACCCTCAATTCAAGGCTGACTCAAGTCAATCTTTATATTGCATGCAGGGTGATATTTTAATTTATTCTCAAATGATCTGATCAAGCTCAAAGCACAGATCAAAGCTAATTTCCTCATCAATTATGTTATAGTAGAAACACATGATCGAGGGAATAATTCTATAGTTTATACAAAGTTGATGGTTGAACTAAAGGAATTTTATAATATTCAAAGCAATACATTACACAAAATAACTCAACATAGGCCTAGTATAAGTCTGCTTGGGTCATCAGATGCACTATTCAAAATCATCAAAGCAAAGAAGCACAAGATTCAAGGTACATACACTTCCGACAAGTCAATGGATAAATCAGTCACCCTTCATCATTCGTTAAGCTTAAAGTTAGGACAAAAGGAATTCAAATCTTAAAAAATAAGCGACCAATTCCTCCATCAAACCCAACTAAGCATGAAGCTAGGGTTGGAGAAAACTTGAATCTACAATAACATAGAAGAAAGAGATCTTCAACAAATCCATTGAAGTAGAGAGTAGATGGTGTAAGAACTCTTACCTACCCGACAAGTCAATTCTAACAAATAAGTCAATTTTGTCATTTTATATGTCCTAAATAAGATATCATACTAATGATAAATCCTATCAAAGCTCTGAAAGCTATTACAATCAAAGTTGAAATGATCCAAGTTCCATCAAAGGGTCAACTAGTTTTCAAATGTGACTCGCCATGCAAAATCACATTTGTTGGGGCATTACCTCCATATATGTGTCATAAGTCAAGTCAAGCCCACAAGTTGAATTCGACGGACTTCAGAAGTGACAACGTGCAAATCGGGGCTCAAAATACACTAGATGTCTCTGAAAATCATTGAAATGACCTTCAATCAATGAATGAACTTTGCCATCGCATTCAGAACATTAAAACTGATCAGAATATAAATATTTTATAACTTGATGATCAACTGATCAAGCGATCGATTCATCAATGTGTCTGCATGTATATCGAGGTCAAGAGGCACAGACATAAACCAAATAGCCCCCATTCATGAAATTGATCACTTCATTAGTTTTGAAATATTGAAATCTATCAAGTAAGACTATTCACACTCAATTCAGATGAGTCTGAATGAACATCGAGTGATCAAAAATAATAACATATATTTTGAGCTAAAATGGATCCAATTTGATGCCAACTTGAACCAATGGCCTCAATTGCATGAAATGAATGTCAATATAACATATATAATAAGATTGATATATATATATATATATATATATATATATATATATATATATATATATATATATATATATATATATATATATATGTGATTTTATCATATATGAAATTTGCAATAATGCACAAATATTTAAATAAACCAAATCTAATCCCAATGCCTAAATCCCTATTCTTATTTAAAGTCCTCTCATATTCATGCATGAATCTCCCTCATGTAAATCAAGAAAGGCTTGTCCTATCAAACTTTTTTTCACTCCTTCTCCATGATTTCTCTCATTAACTTCCAACCTCTTCCTCCTTCTCAACAGTAATTGTTCCTTCACTCCATCCAACCTTTTCTTTCTCTTTTCCACCCCTCCACCAATCGATCCCCTCATCCATTCTTCCATTCCTCTTCTCTTCTTCAAATCAAAATACCCTTCCATTTTCCCTCATTTTCTCCCAATCCAAAATTTCCAATTCCTCTTTTGCCGCAATTGGAGAGGAACATCGTCATTAGTCGAGTTCTTCTCTTGGTTTCTAGCATCTCCCTTTCCATCTCTCTTTCTGACCTTTCCCTTTGCTACAACCGGAGAGGAACACCATCATTCTTCTTTTTTAGTTCCATCTCCTCTCTCCCTTGATCATTGTAAGCATGTAGAAAATGAGTCCAACATGTGTGATAAATATGCAAATGTGTAGGTATATGCTTATTTTCTTTTCCGTGCTCATTACATGAGAAAATTAGTGGTGTCATAAGAAACCACTTACTATGCTCATTACAGTGCACCAACTAAGCCAACATCTGCTATATGTCGTTCCCCTAGCCGAAATGCTGCCAAAAATTCATCAAATTTCTGGACTTAGAAAAAAGAAGAAGAAATGAATATATATATATTGCATTGCATTTGTCTTCTTCGTGTTTTCTTGTCACCTATTAGATGTGATGGGATGGAAATTAGTCAATAAGACACCGCTCGCTACACTCATTAGTGCGTACCAAGTAAGCCAAAATAATCCCGATGTAGCCCCCTAAGCGGGGATGGCGCCGGGAGGCTGTCAAAATTTCATCAATTTTTTTGGGACTTAAACTCAAAATTAATTGAATGTCAAATTAATTTTGTAACCTAAAGTCCTAAAATAAAATAAATCTCATTAAGCATCTAACTGGATCATAAGAGATTTATAGTAAAGTTAATAATGAGCTTCAAATATGAAGAAATCAAAGCTTATAGGATTCATAGCAAACTTAACGACTCATCAATATGTTTCATAACCTTTTAATGAATGTTTAAACAAAGGTTATAACATATGTTTGAGCAATAAAAGTAGTTAAAGTAAAATACATTGAGTCATAAAGTGTTAGCTTTCAAGTGATGATGGAATCCATATCAGATTTCAAATGAGATTATGTTCAACTCGATAGCTCATTAAGAACAAGAACATGATGAAATAACTCACTAATATGTATAATTAGAGCTCTTTAATGATAACTCAAATAGATTTCATCATCATAATAAATGAAGTGAAAGCAAATAAAAAAAAGAAGTTTAAAGAAATCTTATAATGAAGTTGATAGTTCATTAGCAAGCCTGCAATGAACTTCAAATAAACTTGATTGCACATATTTTGAAGTGATTTGTAGTTTTATTCACTGGTGTCAAACTTGTGCAAGCTTTTAAATATAATGATGTGACACTTTCATAAATTATGAGATATGCTCACATTCAACTAGTTGCATCAACATATATATGAAACGCTTAAATATATGATTTGACATATATTTCAAGGAAAATATCCTTGCTTTAATCCTGATATTTTAAAATCCACATAGCATTTCAAAGAAAATAATATTCATGCATATGCTAAGGCAATCATCTTCTTAGTTTAGATATCTTAAAATGTAAGTGAGAGCTTGAACAAAAGAATGAATGGTTACATATTTCTTTGAAGTAATTATATACCTTATCCAAGTGCTTCAAAGCTTGTGAGAGTTTTCAAATAAATGAATTGGGGAAAATTAAAGAATCCATAGGAGATTCTTAATGAAATTGAATGAGTGCAAATAAGCATGATCACGGAATTCTTAGAAAATATTTGAAGCATGTTATTTATCTCATTAAATACTCAAATTGGATCATGAAAAAATTGAGTATAGTCGATGATGAATTTGAGAATTGTCATAAGTGAGAGTCTATTGAATATTCAAAGGCTAATCAACTTGGGATAAAAGAAAGTAATTCAATATTAATCCAAATGATCTAATAAGATACTAGATCAATTCACAATGCCTATAACGTCTTCTAACACCACCAGATTCACAACCCATCGCATGTAACGTAAGTATTAATAAGGCAATATTAATGCTCACTACTTGAATGCTTAAATTCAAGTGCTAAGGATGTTGCATAGGTTGCTTCCCGGTTTAGTCTTAGGACTAAGTCCGGGTTAACAAAACCTAAAAATCTATTATAATAATTTTAACTTAGTATAATATCTAAAAAGCTAATTCTGTCATGTGATAATAGATCTGATCTTCTATTATGAGCTAAATAAAGTTAGCAGGATCTAAAACTCTTAAATATATTCAAATTAATCAATTTTTTAAATCAAATTAATTCAAATTAAGTAGCAATCTAAAAGCTTAAACGAATTCAATCGTTAAAAGCTTAAAGCAAAACTCAATCTATCCACCTTCTATAATTATTTATCGGAGGTGATAAATTAAGAAAACTCTAACTCATAAAGGAGCTAATGTCAAATCAAGTATTCTGCTTTGTTCACTCTCAACCAATCTCATGCTAGTAAGGATGTGGCTCATGTCCTTTGACTATGTAGCTTGGCCAGTAGCTCCACTGAGAAGTTATGACAGAATCCTCGACGGGTGGTCAAGTCATTATATTATGATCACGATATTTTATGCTCCCAATGGCTCGCCTTTGAGTTGTGAATCATAGGGTATACTTGATAGGGAAAACAACCCTCTGTTAGCTAAGGTGGACTTAAGTCCATCTCCTTAGACAAACAACACCCTAGGTCTACAAGGATTTCTTGGATGACGTAACCCATGTATTGTTGATAAGGATCCTTCTGCAAGTTGGGTCTACTACCTCCTCTGACTAAGTAGACTAGGGACCATGACAGCCCGGGATGATGGAACCATGTGATCTAGATCGAGCAGGTCATCATTCCCCCAACCATCCAGTTTAAGCTGAAATGGTGAATTTCATAATCATAAATTCTAAAAGTCCATATACTGCTACTATAAGCTATGCATTAAGCGACCTAACAACTAGCCTTAATCAAAAGTTCTCTCTCTATATTGAGAGGGGTAAATAACTATAGGGGCTTGCGCCTATAGGAAACCTGGAACCAGATCGAAAGTCCTCACAAAATGAGAGAAAAATCTCTGGGTAGTGTCTTATATACTATTTCATCTACCTTCTGAAAATTACACCGACACTTAAATCATACTCTCTTCAATTCATTTGTCGAGAGGTCGATGGCAAATTTTTGGATCCCATAAGCAGGTAATTTTGGAGTATCATTAGAGAGGAATAACTTCTTTTATGAACTCATACATATGTGTATATTTTTCATCAGATCCTAGGCAAAAGATTATATCCAAAACTACCCGTGAGCAATAAAGTCAGGAAAGGATGTGCCCAAGTATTAAGATAAGTGAGTTACTTCACACAGTTCTCATACTTTTTTCTTTCTCTCCTCTTTTTTATTTCATATTTACAATGCATTTTCACAAGATGATGGCCATAAGAAAAGTAATAGCATGATAGCTATAGATGATATGACATCAACTATCACAATTATTTAATGGTGTTCATAGAAATTTCCTAAATGAGTTGGTGGCTATTATTGCCAAAAAGTCTGATCGGACACTTTTTCCTCTGCAAGGGTACATTACTATTTCTAAGATAATTCTTCATGTGGGACTGCGATTCCCTTTGGCTCCTAAATTGATTGAGATTTTTAAAATATTCGGTGTAGCTTTGTCATAATTTTTATTTCGAGCTCTAGTGATCATTGTTGATTTGACCATCTTCTTTACAGAGCATGGTGTGACTTTGAACATCAAGTACTTATGCAAAATGTGTAGGTTCACATGTGGTGCTTAGGGAATGTTTCATATCAAGGTATAAAAAATTGGATAGAATTTTCAGCACAAGATCCATCTAAAAGTTGGTCTAATGGGTTATTTATTGTGAAAAATGAGTGGGGTCTCCGAGAGAGATGGGGAAGATTAAACAACCTTCTAGATCCATTGCTGATTGAGAGAATGAAATCCTAACAACTCTCAATATTCCTTAAATGAGTTATGTCACATTGGAAGTATATAATTGAAGATAGAATGTTCGGTTGGCCTTTTCGTGTGGAGATCTCATGCTCTTCCACTAAAGAGATCAAGTAAAGGTAATGAAAGGTCTCCTCATATTCATAGAATTCTTTCAAGAAGTCCGTTACGAAGTCATGGTGATAACAATGCTTATTCTCTAAAGAAAAAGAAGACATGTGTCGAAGTAATTATGTCAAATAATTATAGAGGTTGCGGAGAAGATGTTCTCCCCCAGTTGGCCTCTGAGAGTTTAGCTATCTTAACTCATAATGGGAGGATTTATCTCTTGAAGCTACATATTTTTGAGGAGGTGTTAAAGCACATATGCATTGGACGTCAATGAGCAAACGAATTAGTATGTTATCTTATCTTTCTCTTTCTTTTCTTCTCTCCTTCTTTTTTGTGTAATATTTATGATTTTTTGATTATAGGTAACCCAAACATTATGGCTTATGGCTCATTTGAGTGTCACTCTAGATGAGTGGAATACTGAATTTATGAAGGTGAAATTGCAAGAAAATGAAGCTAAGGATGAGTGCTAAGGCCAAAGAAGTGACAGCTCTGGAGAATCAACTAACTGGGTCTAGAATTGAGATGTCGAACATGTGAACTTCTCTTTCTCTCCAGTGTCAGGAGGTGGAGCATACCCATGATGAGCTAATTGAGGTGAGGGCAGAGACTCACCAGAAAGAGAAAAGACTCAAGGCATTTATAGCATATAAGAAGGCTCTTGAACTGGAGAAGAAAATATTACATGATTATTTTTCTGATAAGAAGATTATTATGTCAGAAGCAAAAGTAAATATCATAATGTTGACTCTCAAATCGTATGACCTGAGTAGACCTCGCACACGAGCTCTCATTTGATTCCAAAATCACAGGAATGATGCGAGCAACTATTCCCTATTTGTTTATCTCAATGCACGTGTCCAATCCTCCCTCAATACCGAGTGGAGCCCCTCTCATTTGTAAGAAAACTAAATAGAGCCCCTCTCATTTGTGAGAAGAAACTATAAGCCCTCGATCGATTCCATCTCCCAACCCTCTCATCAATCTCTCTGATTTCACCATCAAAAGATCCTACATTTCTCTTCAAACTGCAAGCTCTTCCATCTGGAATCCCTCTCTCCCTCTTTTTTTCGTCAACCGCAAACTCAACCTGATTCCTCCCCTCGATCGAACATCCACCCATACACACCAATCTAGCTGCGACTCACGTGGCTAGCCTCCCACCCTCCTTCGTGTGATTCTGCTTCTTTAAATTGCATAAATCATCCTACCAACAGGATTTGGTAAATCTGGATTGAACTTGCAAAGGTGGAGTTTATAGGATTACATCTAAAATTTGTTGGATTTAAGTTGAATCCAGCTTAACTCCTACTCAAATCCTGCAGCCAAACAACCCCACTTTCCTTCCTTGCAAGTGACGTAAATTGAGAAAGAACACTGTCATCAGGCGGGTTCTCCTAGGTTTTCAACATTTCCATCAATCTTATAGCCAAACAACCCTCTTTCCTTCCTTGCAAGTGATAGAAAGCAAGAAGAATCTAGGTTTCCGAATTTATCATTCTCACAAATAACCCCTTTTTTCCTTCCTTTTATGAAAATCGGGAAAGAACACCATCATCAGGCGAGTTCTCCTCTAGGTTTCTGGCATTTGCATCATTCCTTCCACTTTACCCTACCCATGCACTACGTTATTCATTACAAATGTGGAAATAAATGAAATAAGTTTGGATGTGTAGGAATGAATGTGTGAAAATTATATTATATGTGCTTCTTTTTACAAGTTTAAAGGCCTCTTTATGCTCATTAGGGCATGATGAGATGAACGAATGTGTTTAAAACACCGATCATGCTCATCGTATGACGGGTAGCCTAAAATTTGTTAGATGTGGCACTTATGAAAATAAAATTTGGACTAAATTTTAGACTTAAAATAAAAACTGGCCTAAAAGCACTAAATAAAATTTTTTTCTAAAGCTAAATTCAAATTAAAAGAATCAAGTAAATATTCAAAATAATATGAATATAAGCATTGATTAAACAAATAATAAAGGCTTACAAGATCCTAAGCAAGTTAAAAACCCATATAGGCTTTGAGCTAGAACCCTTCTCCCACTTCATTGCTTCTATGAACAATCAGAGCTTTGCAAACTCTTAAAAGGATTCAAATAGCATAATAATAAAGCATTCTAGCTTTTATAGAAATGAAAAGGAATGTGGAGTTCACATCTAACTTAAAGTAATAATAGATGGTGGCATTCTTAATAAACATTATTACCCTATGAAAATGTACAAAGTGATGGTGAATTTAGTTACTTAATTTATTGCTAAATGAATGCTTGACCCATTATTTCATATGTTTAAACCAATGGGGATACTTAAGCTGAATGTGAGGGAAACTTAAGGAGGCTAATACTCAACCCATAAGATATTTGAAGTCTAATTTTTTTAAAATAAATATGAAATTTGATGTGGAGTTAAGGGTAAATCCATTTTGGATTTGATAACTCTTACATGAATATGAATGTGACTACAGTTCTAACCAATGAGCATCAATATGGCTCATGAATAAACAAGGAGATTACTACGGCTTCTTCCAAGTGAATTAAAAATATTTTGAATTGAACGCAATGAAAATTTTTTTTTTATGGAGCTTGGTAGCTTGCATATTAACATGAGTGGGCTTTGTCATCTTATTGATAACATTAATAAATTTCTTGTTGATTATTCAAGGTGTCAATTTCATAAGCAAGTAATAAGCATAAATAGAATTAATTGAACACTTAAATAGCTACATTTAGTGTCAAATGAAGTAAAGATCTTAATTGAATATCAAATGACCAATGACTGGTGATAAATCTAAAATGTTCAATTTCAAATTGAGAATAAGAGTGTGCAAGGAATTTGGTTGCTTTCTTACAAGCACAAGTTCAATTAGGCAACTCGTGAACAATCATGAATGTGGCCTTTAAAAGGATCACTTGGATCTTGTATTTGAAGTTGGATTTAAAGCACATGAAAATAATGATGATAATAATAAAAAAGGCTATCATCCTTATAGATTTGAAAATCATTGAATTCAAGAGAAACTCACAAGGGATAGGATAGTTTGCTAATAAGCATAAATATAACATTTAATGGATGATTGAAATGTGTTGTGGCTTATATTGAACAAATTGAATGAAAAGTGAAAGAATCAAAATAGACTTATGAAGATATGGATGGCTTGTCAAAGAATTTGAATAAGAGATTGTGATCAACTCAATGTTCATTTATAGATACAAGATTAGCTCTCTTGGGAAAGACTAAAAGTTGAAAGTGATGATTCAATAAATATTTAAAAGCTTGTTTACTTCCATAAGTTGATGTTTGAAAAATGCAATAAACAAATAAAGTATAAGCAAAGTTACAATACTTTGAATCAGAAGGCGACACTAAATTAAATTCTGTATGAATGAAGGAGCTTCCTTCAATCCAAAAATTAGAAAATTATTATTCTAACTATGATTTTCAAAACCAATGATTTAGATGAAATTATGTAAGCTAAAAAAAATACATGCATGTGCTCAGAGATTTAGAGTGCAAATTTTAATGTATGAAAAGGCTAGTTAGGCTAAGTTGGAATTAAATAAAAATATTAAATTATTCTCATGATTTAGAAATAAGATTATTTAAATTATTAAACACTGATCCCCATACTACTAATGCTAAACTTAGATGAGGATGATGCTGGTTGCTTCTCTGCTTTATCTTAGAGTCTAGGTTAACAAAACCTAAAAATCTAATTATTATAAAAATTTCAACTTATTAAAATATTTAAGAAGTTAATTCTGTCATATGACAGTAAATCTGATCCTCTATTATTAAACTAATAGAGTCGATAGGATCTAAAATAATACACCTATCCTGATAATGGCCGTATTGAATGATGATTTCAACCGGAGGGGATATTTCCATCAAAATGTTATTCTAACTTCAAATCCAATTAACTCAAATTAATTATTAATTTAAAAAATACTTAAATGAAATTCAATCTATAAAACTTAAAGCTAAAATCCAACTCACCTTTCATAATTGTTTATTAAAGGTGACAAATTAAGAAAACTCTAGCTCATAAAGGAGGCAATGTTAAATCAAGTGTTATATTATGTTCACTCTCAATCAATCTCATGCTAGTAAGGATGAGGCCCATGGCCTCTGACTACGTGTCTTGGCCAATTGGCTCCACATATGATGTAGTTATGACTAGAGTCCTCTGATCGGGTGGTCACCTCCAAATGGAACCATTATATTACGATCATGACTATAACTTGAATGCTCCCCAATGGCTCTGCCCTTTGAGTTGTGAATATTATGGTACACTTGATAGGGCAAAAAGCCCTATGCCAGCTAAGGTGGACTTAAACTTGTCTCCTTAGACGAACACCATCCCAGGTCTACAAGGATTTCTTGAATGACGTAACCTATGTATTGCTAATAAGGATCCTTTGATCAGGTTGGGTCGAATACCTCCTATGGCTAAGTAGACTAGGGACCATGATAGCCCGTGATAATGGAACTATGGGATCAAGATCGGGCATGTCATCATTCCCCCAACCATTCTCTTTAAGTTAATATAATGAATTTTATAAGTGTGGTGTCTATTTTTATGTTGGGTGCTTTGTGTGTATATGAGGGGACACCACATAGATCTGCAGATATGTACTTATTAGGGTGATTGGGGTATGACATTAATGAGTAGTATACTATCCTGAGAGATAGAAGTCACTACCATATAATAGACCTAATCACTAATAAAGACTCCTAAGGCATGATGGGTCTTCGAATATACTAGAGATTTTTCCTACTTTACATGGAAAGGTAAAAGCAGGTTTATTTAAACTGAGTTTGTTAAGTTCTCTATAGAGGCAAGCCTCTATAGTTAATTACATCTTAAAAAAATGAAGTCCTTAAGAATACTCTCGATTAAAGTAAATGATTATTGTTTCCAAAGAATTCAAAGATTGGACTATCAAAAGATTAGTTGAATTTTTGAAAATCAAGTGGGAGAGATCAAAAGGGAAGAGTTCTAATCGAAATAAAGGGATATGAGTAGAGAGTGCTCATGATACTAAAAAATCTAGTGAACACCCAATATTTCTTATGGTTGGGCTTTATACATTTGAATTTAAGATGATTTATTTGTTTGAGTTGAATTTTTATTAAAATCTAGACATATAATTTCACAATACAAGATTATGGAAATGCCTAAGAGGTGAGGGTTTATGCTTGTAGCCCAAAAAGGAAAACAACAACCTCTGATCCCAAATCTAGGGAGCTATGTCGAGGGCCAAAGAATGACCTGAATCTAAGGCAAAAATGGGTATGATTTACCTCCATAAGAGAGAATAAACCATTCGACTGTTGGGCTTATTATCGCTTGGAGTGGCAGCCAACTAACTCCTCCTACACTTTAAATCCATGTAGGGAAGTTATATACTTTGCAAAATGGTTAGGCTATTATTTATTTAGAAAAAAAAACTATGTCCTTAAACTCACTCCCTAAGAGACTAGATCATGAAGGGCATGAATAATGACTTAAATCTAATGCAAATTTTGTCAAGTTTTATTTGATTTTTAGACTTTTATTTTGACATAGGCTTTAGGATTTTGTATGCTTAAATGTAAGAGAAATTGATTGTGGGCTAAATCAAAAGAGAAAGAGGTGTCTTTCCATCAAAGGCTCTTACAGGTTAAGCCTTTATTCTCTCTCACAGATGGAAGCCCTCTCTTTACAAGAGTTGAAGAATATGACATGCATGATATTATAAATTTAATCATCCAGCTATGGGGTTGCTAAAAATTTTATTATCTTGATTTAATTCCTAGGATTTTATGTGAGGTTATGAATTATTTTAACATTTTAATTATGAGTTGTTAATGGGATAGAAAATTTATTTTTATCCTAAGAGCCTAATCGTATCTAGGCTACACAACAATCACCAATCATAAAGAAACTATGAAAAGGTATGCTATTTCTAATGCACAAGCTAAATAAAATATCAAATAATTTTATAAAGTTATCACAAAAGAATAAAAGGCCAGTGCTATCGGGTACCGCTGTACAACCCGAAAAGAAGTATGGGTACCCGAGCTCTACCCTTATACATCCCAGTACAATGAAAGAATAATTACAATTATAAAATGATAGGTGTTATGGGGGTCTTTATTCTTCATCCTCGACTCTTCACTCTTCATCTTTCATTTCTTCATTTTGCTTTGCTCCATTTCTTTCTTTCTTTTAGTTTGGTTGGGATGTTGTTTATGCCAAAGGCATCACATGGTGTATAGGGCTTAGTCTTATAACCAATGTTCATCTTGATCCCCTATAACACATATCCTAATTCTAATACAAAAGTTAGATTAAAAGATAAGGAAAGTAAATCTAGCTACGCCTACAAAATAAGTATTAACTAAATACACCATACAACCCAAGCAATTATATGAATAATTTGGACTTAGCACCCCACACATGGATAACCAAGTCCACCCTAATGCTATGCTTAGGGGCTAAACCCCAACAAAAACATTCATATTTTTATCACATCATCCTCTTTAAGCACAGCCCCTGCATAAAATATGATTAGGCTAATATCAGCCTCACATTTAGGCTATGCATATGCACCCTAACATCCAGTATAAAATAATACATCACAAAACTAAACATTCATTAAATCATGCACCACCCTAACATAAAGCTAGAAATGATAGCTTAGCCTAATGTGCATGTGCTAGAGCTTGTGTGGTATGTCTTAACTAGGCCTTAGAGTTATGATTTGCTAAGTGTGTGGGATTTAATTTATGAAGGGTTGATTTCTCTTTAAGTGGTTTAGTTGATTTGGAGAATTTTACTTAGTATTTTCTTTTATTTCATATAGCCTAAAATTAGCAACTAAGTGTTATAAAGAGAAGAAAGAGAGGGAGAGTCTCTCTTTTATCCCTACCTTATGTAATTTCTAAGATAAGTTGATTATTGAATTTCCTTTAGTGAATGGTTTATTATGTGTTTTAATTAACCTTAAGTTTAGACTCATTCTAAATAGACCTATTCAATAAGAAAGGCATCTTAGGATTAATTAAGATGGATTACTTTCACATAATACACACTCATCCATTTCTTTCCATCATGTATATCATGCATATGAATAATCTTAAGCATACTTATACATGCAATGTTTAGCATACTTTGATGATGAATGCGAAGGAATGTATTTTGAAATTTAAATATTTTATTTGTTAATTGAATTATGAATGCATGTCTTTGTTATGTTGAAAAGAGAGATTTTTCATCCATTAGCTAAATACACATTCACATGTATAAAAGTTATAAGTGAGTAAGACACCATTATTTTCTACACCAAGGGCGTAAGGTACAAGACCTACTTAGCGCTACTTAAAGCCTCGCAGCCCCGGGATGTCTGGATTAATATACCACTTTTCTTAGATACATGTAAATGTATGAATAACTATAAGGATAGGAGAATTCATGCAAAAGTTATGTTTTATTTATTTGATTTTTGATTCTCATTCATTGGACACATCACACATGCATATGTATAAGTGTTTTAATTGAGTACGTCGCCATTATGTTCTACACCAGGGGCGTAAGGTACAAGACCTACTTAGGGCTACTTAAAGCCTCACACGAGATGTCGGTAATATACCACTTTTCTCAAATACATATGAATGTATAAAATGAACCAAATGGATAAGGAATCATGGAAGAAATTATGTTTGATTTGGTTGTATGATTTACATGTGTAATATGAAAATTCTTCCTAAGTCTTAAGATAGAGATGCATAGGAATAGATTTAGGCAAATGTTATGTTCTTTCCAAATGAACTATACACTTGCAAATCCTATGTGGATCCATGCTAAGAGAAAGAAAGAGAACTTCATAGTACACATCTTATACTATCATCACATGCAAGCTTATAAGTATTTGTAATTAGTATTACTTCATTTGTAATAATTGATTTATAAGTTTTGAAAATAGTTTTTTTGGTTTAATAGCGATAATAACCACTCATATTCTTAATTTTAGCCAACACATGCAATTTGACATAAAAGAAAATATTTTATTTAATTACTTTTCAAAAGAAATGAATGCATGATTTCATATGGTAAATAATATTTAGTATGATTGGAAAGAAATAAAGGAATGTAAACACATGATTTCATTCACCCCAATTAATTTCTAAGGACAATCATATTAAATAAGGCTATTTAACATGAACCAAAATTCTTTAAAGGTGTTTTTTTATCCTTGAATTTGATTTGATTTAGGAAATATGAGAGAGATTTGCTAATCCTAACCTATTTCCCCATGTGTGAATTAGTTAATAAGCCAATATGATATGCAACCACATGAAAAGTAAATTCACAATGCTCTAAGAAATGAAAGGGGCCTAATGCAATTGGCTTATGATTAATAGTTAATTAAGCATAGGGATCTCAATTACTCTTATGATTTTCTCACATGTGAGCCAATCATAATTTCATTATCTCTCACCTTGTTATTGAACACCCAAGGAACTACCCAAGATAAATTAAAGGTTGCTTAGGTGAGGATGAATTGATTTTTAATTGTAATTTCATTAAGCTTTTAATGAATTTATTAAATATTTTGGTTATGTTTTAATTTGAATGATGAAATTCACTTGGGGGAAATGATCAAGGACAAGGCCTCAATTCTAATCCATAAATCATTTAAACATTCAATTAGGTTTTGATTTCTTTATTTTGTAGATTTAATCACTTAATTAATCAATTAATCATTCCATTAACCCATTAATTAATTTGATTTTTAAAGATGAAAAAGACTTGAGAAATGAATAAGGAAAAATATCCCCAATCCCATTCCCTAAGTGCTCCTACTATTTAACATGGATAATTATGTTCAAATGATTAATCAAGTTACTATTCATTCCTTAATTATAATTAATTAGATTAAGAGAGTGATTAGGGCTTACTCAAATGATTTTCCTAATTAAGCAACTGTGGCAAAAAATTCCTATAGGAGTCGCCTTCAAATCTATGGGGAGAAATGAAAGAGGCAAGACTTATAGAAATTCATCTTTTTAGGATGCCACACAGATCCGCAGATGTACTTATTCAGGTGATCGGGTACATCATCAAGGAAATAGTATACTATCTCGAAAGATCGAAGTCACTACCCTTTAATGGACCTAATCACCTCAATAAGGACTCCAGGAGTGCGAATATGTACCAAAGATTCTTCTTCCCTTTATATGAAAAAGTAAAGCAGAGTTTATTTTAAACTGGGTTCATTAAGTTCCCTATAGGGGCAAGTTCCCATAGTTAATTACATCATAAGAAATGGGGATTCCTTAGGAAAACTCTCGATTAAGGTAAATGATCATTGACTTCAAAGATTTCAATCGAAAAGGACTATCAATCGATTGGTTCATTTTTGAAGATCAAATGAGATTGATCAAAAGGATGGAGTTATTATCGAAGCCAAAATAAAAGATAAATAGGAGATGCCCACTATGCTAGGAAACCTAGCGAGCATCTCAAACTATTCTATTATCGGGCTTTACATTTTTGAAATTGATTTAGTTTGTTCGATTGCATTTTTCATTAAAAATTTAGGACTTAAGATTCCTTAACACAAGATTAAGAAATTGCCTAAGAGGTGAGAAATTATGCTTATGGCCCACAAAAGGGAGAAGCAACCTTAGATCCTAAATCTAGGGAGCTTTGGCGAGGGAAGAAAGCACAACCTAAATCTAAAGCAAAAAATGGGTACTTGGTTTTCTTCCATAAGAGAGGACAAACCCCCCGACAGCTTGGACTTACAACCGCCTATGGGTGTCCGCCAACTAACTCCTCCAACGATTTTAAATGCATGTAGGCAAGTCTTTATGCTTATGCAAGATAGTTTTGTTAGAAAGAGACCTCAAACTCACTCCCTAAAGAGACTAGATCATGTAAAGGGACATGCTTCAAATGACTTAAATCTAATGCAATTCAAATTTCATTTTATTTTCATTTTGGACAATTATTTTGACTCAGGATAATAGGATTCATATGACTAATGCATGAGAAAACAAGATTATTGGCCAAAATTAGTGAGAAGGGAGGAGTTGAGTTTCCACCATGGCTTTCAAAGGTCAACCCAACTTTCTTTGGCAAAGGTGGAAGCCCTCCAATCAAGAATGAAATAAGATGCTGTTGTGCATGATATTATAAATGAAATACTCATCCAACTAAGAGGTTGCTAATTCTTTTATCTTGATTTAAAACCTAAGCTTTAGGTTAGGTTGTGAGTTGTTTAATTTTTATTTTGAGTTGTTAAGTTGGGCAAAAGATTTATTTTTCTCTAAAGAGCCTAATCCACATCTAGACCATACATAAAGCAAGGAAGAAACTAGAAAAAGATGCCACTTAATGCACAAGCTAAACAAATCATCAATCAATTTATAAAGCTAATCACAAAAGAATAAAAAGGTCGTGCACCACCATAAACCCAAAATATCAAATGTGGGTAGCTGAGCTCTACCCTTATACAACCTGAATTATAAATGAATTAAATTACAATTAAGCAAGGAATTCATTATTATGGGGCTTTTCAAGCTTTATTTCTTCTTTCTTCTTTTCTTTTTTCTTCTTCTTTTCTTCTCCTTTCTTCTTTTGGATGGTTGGAAGGTAGATGCTCCAAGGCTTCACATGGTACATAAGATAAGATCTTATGACAAATATTCACCCTAATCCCCATAACAATCATTCTAAAATCCTAATTGCATAAATTTACATGAAAAGGAAAAGTGGAAATCTAACTAACACCTACAAAATAAAGGTTAGTTAAAATAAACCACATAAATCCCAAGCATGTATATTGGACTTATCACCCCACACATGGGTGACTAAGTCCACCTGACCTATTGGATTATGCTTAGGGGTATAAAGCACCTATAAGCAAAAGCATTTATATTTTTATTTATGATAGCACCCCTTAAGCACAATTCCTACAGAAAAGAATAGTTAGACTAAGAGCATCCTACTATTCATTCTATGAGCATACACCCTAACATCCAGTCTAAAACATATATCACAAAATAAAATAAACATCAAACCATGCACTGACCTAACCTAAAGCTAGAAGTGGTGACTTAGGCTAATGTGTGTGCTTTGAAGGCTTGTGTGGTATGCTTAGCTATGGCTTTAGGTTCAAATTTTTTAAGTGTGAAGAATATGTTCAAATTAGAGGAGGGTTTAATTTAAGTTGTTTAATGGTTTTAGGTTGATTTTATTTCATGTTTTGATTTGGTTTAAGTGGATCCTACAATTAATACTAAGTTATGAAGAGAGGGAAAGGGAAGAGAACTTCTCTTTCCTTCCCTTAACCTAAGTAATTTCTAAAGTAGATTCACATTTTAGTTTTGCTTAGGTGAATGTTTTGATTAAATATTTTAATTAATCCTAAGTTTAGATAAACTCTAAACAAACCTATTCAAAAAGAAAGATATTTTAAGATTAGGTAAAATGAATCAAAATTGACATAACACACATTACTTCATTTCTTTCCCAACATATATAACATGCATATAGATAGACCTTAAGAATATTTATACATATAAATGAAAGAATTTAACACACTTTATGATGCATGCTATGTAATCCATTTAAGGAAATTTAGAGGTTGAATATGCATGATTTTTTTTTAAAGTAGAAAGGGATTTTCTTATCCAAATTTTCACATACACACATGAAAGTAAGAAAAATATAAGTGAGTACAGCCCTAACCAGAGGTGTAAGGTTCATGATGTACTTAGGTCTACTTAAAGCCTCGCAACCTCAGGATTGTCCAGACTAATATACCACTTTTCTTAAATACAAACATGTGTATGGAAGAAATGAAATGGAAAGGAAGAATGCAAAAGTTGCATTAATGGGTTCATTTTATTTATGCAATTTATGTATGCTAGTATAGTAACCCTTCTTAAGTGGTAGCATAGAGATGAATAGGATATGGAATTAAGTGAGTGTTAGGTTCCTTTTAAATGAACCATACACCTTACCAATTCTATTCAAAAACTAACATAAGAAAGAAAGAAACTATGCTAAGCATACCTTTATATTTTTTCACATGCAAGCTATAATTAAAGTATAAGTAGCATACTTTCAGATTTGGTATTTGATTTATATGTTTTGAAAATAATTTGGATTTAGTAGTAATAATAATCACTCATATTTCTACTTTAGCCAACACATGCAAATTTGACATAAAGCAAACAATTTCATTTTTAAATTTGAATTTGAAAAATATGAATGCATGAAACCACATGATATACAAATTTAACATGTTGGGGAAATATTTAAAATAATGAAAGCATGTAAACAAGTTCACTTCACTTAAATCCTAAAGACATTCTTATAGAATAAGAAAGTTTAAAATAAATCAAAGTGAATTCAAAGTGATTTTTGTTTTGTTTGAAGTTTGATTTAATTTTGAAAAGGTGAGATGAGTTTGTTATTCCTAACCCATTTCCACATTTGTTTGATATTTTTGTTCAATTTTTAGATAATTAGATCCATTTTTATGTATTAATTAGGTTAATGTATGAATTAAGTAACTTAATTAAACCTTATCTACAACACTATAGAATAATTATCAAATAATTATGAGCCAATGAGATGACATAAAAACTCACAAGAAATTTAAATTTGTAATGCACCTAATAAGAAAAAGGCCTAATGCAATTTGGCTCACAATTAAAGGTTAATTAAGCTAAGGGGTTTAGCTTAAGTAATTTCAAAACACCCTTTCATACTTATGAATTGGGTTTTAATTTTCTTAATTGAACTTAGGCTATTAAACACCTAAGCATCTACCCAAAGTAGATTAATTAAGTTCTAGAACTTTTTAGAATTTTAGAAATTAATTAAGGGGATAATTAATGAATTAACCCTTAATTAAGAGAAGATTAAGGAGAAAAGGGGTTTAGGGAATAGCTTAGGAAATGCCCCAAAATTATTCCATAAACCTACCTACTAGATCTTAATCAACCTAATCATGGATTAAAATCACTAATCATACCCTAATTATGCTTAATTACATAAAGAGGGGTAATTAAAATCCATATGCAATTCTTTAATCAAGCCTTCAATAAATCCCAAGAAAATTAGGGAGGCAGTCATCCCCAAAACATGCCTAAGAAATTTGGGATTAATTAGAGGCTTAATTAAAAAGTAATTAGCAAAATAACTTTTCTAACTAAACCTAAATTTAGAGAACATTATAATTCTAAACCCATTGAAATTAATTTTAAAATATTCTAGGTTAAATTATCTTTCTACAAGATTTTATTTCACATATTTTTGATATTTCTAGAGGGAGTTATGAATTTTAGAAGATCCCTAGGTTAATTAGAATTAATTAAATTTTTAATCTATAGCTCATGGCGATGTGTGGCGGTGGTCAGCTTTACACGCATGCCATGAGGGATTTACTTAAATGTGAAATCCAAAATGATGGCGGCTGATTTGATCTCGTCCGATCAAAGATCGGATGAGATCTCCCCATGATTTTAAAATGGATAAGGGATTTCTAAACATGGGGAATTATCTTGTCCATCCAAAATGTGCGGATGGATGGCTGAGATCTCCCAAGTTCTTCCCCTTGATCAATAGAGACCATCCATGATCAAGGGGAAGATCCGAGCTCGATCGAGCTCGGATTCAAACCAAACTCAGCCACCATCTAAAGGCCAAAGAGCACATCCAACGTCAAAACTCCATGGGATTAAAATTTCTTTCATAAAGACACACCACATTGAGTTTAATGGTCAAAAATCCCATACCTCATTGAGGTGATCCCACGCCGATCGAGAAGCTTCATGTTAAGATGAAGCCTTGTCAAGTTTTGAGCACTTGAGGTTGAGTGGATTGATATGGACCACCTCCTCCTTAGCTATTTCACCTTGATCTAATTTAACTCTTCCTCTGTGGGAACCCAAAGGAAGCTGCACTTGATTTCCTTGATGAAGTATGCAAGAAATTGGATGAAAATTGAGAAGAGGAAGTTAGCTCTTCAATGATTCTTATTTTCAATGAAAATTGAGAAATGGAGTTTTCAAATCCTCTAAGAAGCTTAATACTCTCTCTTACTAAGTTCCTCTCATTGAGGGAAGTTAATTGAAATGAATTAGAGGGAGTATATCTCCCCTTGAAAGATCAAACAACATTCCATCCTCTTGCTATTTTGATCCAATGGAGCTTAGGTAGTGGGTTGTTTGAGCTATTAGGAGTGTGCACATGGTCAGTTTGAGCCAAGGAGTGGATTGCCAACCTCCCATGTGCTTGAATTTGAGTGGAGAGGGAGTTTGAATTTAGAGTTTTGACCCATGGGGTCGGTTTTTTGGGACCACCCATTGGGTTGGTGCACCACTTCATTAGGTCCCCTTAAGCTATTAGGAAAGCCTCAAGTGGATATGAAGATAGTATGGCCAAATTTCCCATAGATTAGGTCAAAATTTGTTCTATGGACTAGGGGTAGAATGGTTATTTTGCTAATTTTTCACTTTGGATATGTTGGGTATGTGGAGAAACTAGGTTTGGCCAAGTTTCATGAGATTTGGAATTCATTTGATAAGGTTTGGCTCACGTTGACCCATTTAGGTCAAAATGGGTCAACTTGGGTCAAGTTGACCAATTGGTCAAATTGGGTGAAACCAAGAGTTCGGTAAAGTTCATATGACCATTTGAAATGTTTTGGTTGCTTTGGTTTGATTCAATTTGGTATAGTTTTAAATTTGGCTCATATGACTTCATTTAGGTCAAATGGGTCAAGTTGACCTATTTGACCCATTTGACCTATTTGAGGTAGGTCAAGGGTAGGTTTGGATTTGGTTAGTCATTTGGAGTGGATTGGCATCTTTATTTCTAATAAATTTTGGTTATATTCAAATTTGGCTCAACATGACCCCTTCAAGTCATTGGGTCTAAGGTCAATTGCAAGTTAGGTCTACTAATTGAGGCTTTGGTCAAGTTCAACAAGTGATTTGGAATGAACTTGACCCATTGGTTCTAATCAATTTGGCTTAGATCAAGTTTTGACACATTTTGACCCTTTAGGTCAAAATGGGTCAACTTGGGTCAAGTGGCCAATTGCATTAGGTTAGGTTCAAATGTTGACTTGGTCAAGTTCAAACATAGGTCATGAGTGAACCTAGATCAATGGTTTCAATCAATTTAGCCTATGGTAGAATTTGGCTATGTTAGGTTTCATTTTGGGCTAAGTGTTGACTTAGTTTAGGTTTGAGTTGGTTTGACCCAATTTGATTGATTGATCATCCTATGATGATTGTTGATCATGATGAGAGGCATAGATGAGTTTGGTTCAATCCAATTAGATTAATTTGGCTCATTAGGGTACTTTAGGTCACTTTGGGTCAAGTGAGCCTAAGTGGGTCAAATGGCTTGGTCAAAGCTTGATTTAATTGATATTGTATATCATGATTGAAATATAAATCCATTTACAAGTGGTTTGAAGTCAAATGGATTTTGATCCATTTGATAATTTCATATTCAAAGGAAGAATATGAAGGGATTTGGGGTTTGATTTTTGAATTAGGTTTTGATTGTATGATTGAAGTTTGTATTTATATTTGGACTCATGATTGTAGGTTTGATTGAACCATGAGAGAAAAGTTAAGAGTTTGGCTTGATTTGAAAATGATTTGGCTAAGTTCAAGATTTTGACTTGAAAGGCTTAGATTGGATTTTGAGTGGATTTGAGTTTAATTTTTGGAATTGGTTTTGATTGTTTGAATTTATATTTCATTTATATATGTGAATATAAATGAGAATATAAATGGATCATGAGAAAATTTCAAGGATTTGAAGTGGTTTAATCATGATTTGTTAAGTCCATTAAAAAGGATTTAAGGGACTTAAGAAAATCTCATGGAGTTTGAAGCTTGAATTTTGGAATTTGTTTAATTGATTTATATTTATATTTCATTTATATATGTGAATATAAATGAGGATATAAATGAATTATGAGAAAATCCCATGACTTTGAGATGGTTTGGTCAAGATTTTGGATAAGTCCTTTAATGGAAAATTAAGGTCTTAAAGAAAATTTCAAATTGGGAATTTAATTTTTGCATTTGGTTTGATTGATTTATATTTATATTTCATTTATATATGTGAATATAAATGAGAATATAAATGAGTTTTGAGAAAATCCCATGAGTTTGAAGTGGTTTGATCAAGATTTAGGCTAAGTCCATTAATGAAAAATTAAGGGAATTAGGAGAATTTCATAAATTGAGTTAGAATTTTGAGTTTAATTTGATTGGTTTGAATTTATACTTCATTTATATATGTGAATATAAATGAATTATGAGAAAATCTCAAAGATTTGAATTAGTTTTGATCATAATTATGGTTAAGTCCTTAAAGGCAAGATTAAGGACTTAAGCAAATTTGAACTTAGGAATTTTTGATGGATTTTGGTCATGGGTTTCAATCATAGATTTTAATCATATGGAGTTGATTTAAATTTAGAGAAACTCAATTAAGATTGATTTGGAGTTTGACTTGAAGGAAGAAAAGTGAGGAATGGTTCAAGCTAAGGGTAGAAGTTTTCCTAACACCCCTAAGGCATGACCTATTTTTATGGCTAACTCTCTAAGTTTTCTAGGGCTAGGTTGAGTGTCCACATATTCACTAGATGTGTCTTAAGACTAAAGAACTCTTAAAGTCTAAGAGAAGTCCTATGTCTAATATGGAAGGGTTGAGAGATCATTCTACAAATGAGGTCAACAACAATCAATAAAATTCCAGAAAAATCGGAGAGGTAGAGGTCATCCTTAAACATCCATAGAAAATTAATCATTCCATTAACCCATTAATTAATTTGATTTTTAAAGATGAAGAAGACTTAGGAAATGAATTAGGAAAAATATCCCCAATCACATTCCCTAAGTGCTCCTACTATTTAACATGGATAATTATGTTCAATTGATTAGTCAAGTTACTATTCATTCCTTAATTACAATTCACTAGATTAAGAGAGTGATTAGGCTTACTCAAATGATTTCTAATTAAGCAATCAATAAAATCCCAAAAAATAGGGGAGGCAGAGGTCATCCCCCTAAACATCCATAGAAAATTTGAGATTAATTGAGTGTTTAATTAAGTGTAATGCTTAAAATTTTGATAAAAAACCCCAATTAAGCCAAAGTCACTATTCAAAATCAATTAATAATAATTTTCTAGATTCTCCTTTGAAATATCTTCAAAATGAGCCAAATTTTATGTTTTTTGGATTTTCCTACAATTAGTTATTATTTTAGGAAGTTTCAGGATTAAAAATTAATTAATTAGCCCTAATTAAGCCTTAATCTCATCACGTGGTCATGAGCGCGCACCGACGATCGTTTTTCCATGTGGCATGATGGGATTAGCTATTTAAGTAGTCAAGATGCACTAACGATGGACAGTTTTCTCTGTGGACCGTCCGACGACCATGATTTAATCCGTGGGTTAAGGGAGAAATCAAAGGATCTACCACAGGATTTGATCAAAGCTGTTTATCTTGATCATGCGAGATGGATGACTCATGATCTATCTCATTTACAAGTGGAAAAAGATGAGCACCATCCATCTTTCCTCGTTCAATCTGAGCTCACCCGAGCTCAAATTGGGATCAAATGGATCCTACACCATCTAAAGGAGCATACAATCACATCCAATGGATGAAATCCCTCGACATGGACATTACTTTTAGAAAAGACCAACGTACAGAGGCTTAAAGCTATGATTTTGAGGAATTAACTCACTGAAGCTAATGCCCAGTGGTGCAACGCCAGAGGTAGCTTCGCCTAGTTGAGGCAAGACACTATTGAAGAAGTCCGAGCTCAATTTGGCCTAAGGTGCTCGATCGACCAATCCACCCACGGGCACGCCTCAGATTCGATCAAACTCACACCTCTGGCCACTTGGGAGCTTAGGAATTGGTTTGGTTAGCTTCGATTGGGTATGAGGATAGTTTGGGTGGAAGCAATTTGGATTTGGTTTAGTATAGAGGGAATATTGCTTGAGGGAAGGGTGACCTATTTTAGTTTGTGCACAAGAATGACAATGGACGAATGGAGAGGGCTTGGGGATCCTTGGAATTGCTCTGAGAGAGTTTGGAATGGGCTTAGAGACTCACATGAATTGATTCTCTGTGAAAATGTGTCGAATTGAGGGGGTGTTGACCTCACTTTTGGAGTGAGCTTTCAACTTCTTCATCTTAGACATAGATTCCTTAGACAAGAGTTTCTTAGTCTTAAGACACTTAGTGATTATGAACACTTAATCTAACCTTAGAGACTTAGAAGAGTTAGCCATAGGAATAGGTTATGCCTTAGGGGTATTAGGAAGACTTGCCTACCCTATAGCTTGAGCCAAATCCTTACTTCCTTCTTTCAAATCAACTTTAAATTCAAATCAACTTCAAATTCAAACCAAATTCAAATTTAAATCAAGTTCAAATTCAAATCAACTTCAAATTTAAACCAACTTCAAATTCAAACCAACTTCAAATTCAAATCAAACCTTAAATTAATTCCAATGGATTTTCTCAAATCATGAATCAATTCTAAATCAAATGATTGAATTCAAATCCCAAAAATCTTTCCTAAGCCCTTTGATTTCATCTTATGAACTTAACCAAATCAAATTCAATCACTCCAAATTTAAAAAATTTTCTCATAACCCATTTATATTCTCATTTATATTCACAAATATAAATGAAATATAAATTCAAATAGCTAAAACAAAATTCAAAACTCAAATTCAAATCCAACTTAAATCCAACTTACACCCTTTCAAGTCAAATTCTTGAACTTACTCAAATCATTCTCAAATCAATTCAAACCTTTGGATTTTTTTCAAACAATCATTCCTTCAATCATCAATCCAAAATCAAAATCAAACCAAGTCAAACCCATGTTCATCCTTTGAACTTAAAATTGTCAAATGAATCAAAACCCCTTTTGACTCCAAATCACTTACAATTGGATTTATATTTCAATCATAAGTCCATATGTGAGTTCAACCAAACTTGAATTAAGCCTTGATCAAGCCAATTGACCCACTTAGGCTCACTTGACCCAAAGTGACCTAAAGCTTAGCCAAATCCCCAAATTGGATTGAACTAAATCCATCTAAGCCTCACATTATGAGCAACAATTATCCTAGGATGATCAATCACTCAAATTGGGTCAAACCAAGTCAAACCTAGCCTTGACCAAGTCAACACTCAACCCAAATGAAACCCAAACTAGTCAAAATCCACCATAGGCCAAATTGATTGAAACCATTAATCTAAACCAATCCATCATCAATGATTGAACATGATCGAGCCATCAATTAAGCCAAACTAAGCCAAATTGGCCACTTGACCCAAGTTGACCCAAAATGTCAAAATGGGTCAAATCTTGATCTAAGCCAAATTGATTACAACCAATAGGTCAAATTCATTATAAATCACTTGTTGAACTTGACTAAAGCCTCAATTGGCCAACTGGACCCAACCTAGCACAATTGACCATGAACCCAACTTGACCTAAAATGTCAAATCATCTTGAAATCAAACCAAACCAAAATTAATTGAAACCAAAGCTTGCAAAACATTTCAAATGATCAACCAAGCTTAAACCAAATTGACAATTCAAATGGGTCAAATTGGTCAACTTGACCCATTTGACCTTGAACTCAAATGAACCAAAACTAAATATAAACCAATGGTTTGACCCATTAACACTATCATCTTTGACAAGTTGATCCATTTTGACTAAATCAACTTGAGCCAAATCATATCAAATCAACTCCAACTTCTTTGAAATTTGGCCCAACCTATTTTTGAAACATCTCTAAGCTGCCCAAATCAAAATAAAGGCCAAATAACCATTTTACCCTTGGGTCAAAGGGTAACCTATGGCCAAATTCACTTGGAATTTGGCTAATTCCTTCTCATGGCCACTTAACATCCTCCTAGTGGACCACATGGACACCAAGGGAGGTGGTGCACATGACCCAATGGGTTCTGTTCAGCCATAACCTAACCCAAAGCCAAACGGACCCCTCAAATAAAATTTTCCATTTGGATCACCTGCTACACTCACCTAGCACATGTTCACTTCCTCTCCTCCACTCTTATGCCAAAACTAAAGCACATGGAATCCCTAACAACCTAAACAACCATTTAATTCAAGCAATTGAAGGAAAATGGCAAGATGGCTCTCAACTGTCCTGATCCAAGTAGGGGGAGATATACTCCCCCTCATTTTCACTCAAAACACACACTTTGAATTCGATTGAGCCTTAGGAACCCTCGGTAAGCTTCTCAAGTCTTGTGAAGCATTCCCAAGCTCATTCCATTTCTTCCTTCTCATATTTCTTCAAAGCTAAAATAGGGGAGGTGAGGGAATTTTTTAACTTACTCAATTCTCCACCAAACCTTAATTCACTTTGCAAGCACCATCAAGTAAGCAAGTCGAGATCACCCAAAGAAAATCCCAAGTCTCCAAGCCATGGGAAGGGGAATCTTGATCAAAGCCACAAGACATTGAAGGGAAGCTTGGTTAATCCACACATCCACCTCAAATTGAGGGTTGAAACTTTCAACAGAGCTTTCTCTCCACTAGATGAAGCTACTTCCTCCGTTGGAAGTGCCGATGATAGCCTCCGGCGAGGTATGACTCAAAACTGATCCTCCATTGAAAATTGTTTTATCTTTTGTGAAGGGAATTGTAATTCCATTAGATCCTAACCGTTGGATGTTATTCCTTACACCTCTTTATGGTGTGGGGTAAATCTCTGCTGATAAAAGGTGAGCTGGATCAAGCCATGAGAAGCACTCCGCCTCCTCAACTTTAGGAATCATGGGCCATCCATCCTACATATTGGATGGACGACCATTAAAATGATGATCCTTTGATCTTTAAAACCACGAGATTAACTAAGACCGATCTTGATCGACAGTGGAAAGATGTGCATATGATGCCACATGATATGACAACTTAAATAACCAATCCACACATGATGGAAAGCAGTCGTGGTCCACGTAGTGCTAATGGGATTAGTTAATTAATTAGGCTTTTTAATTACCCATTAATCACATAAAATTTATAAATTCATAATTAAATGTATAAAAATCCAAAAAATACAAACTCAAGCTCATTTTAATGATAATTCAAAGGGGAATAATATAAAATTAAGTTTAATTATATTGAACAGTAGATTTCATTCAATTTGGGTTTTATTGGAAATATAATTATGTTACTCCTTAATTACTTCAACAATTAATTCCAAACTTCCTAGGATTGATTAGTGGGATGACCTCTGCCTCCCATGATTTTCTTGGAATTTATTGTTGAGTTAATTAGGAATTACTTGATTCACCCCTAATCACTCCATTAATTAAGTGATTAATTAACCTATTAAATGGTGATAAATCCATTAATTAAGTTTGCTAATCATTATGAAATAGTGAATGGACTTAGGGAATAAGATTAGGATTCCTTTTTCAATCTCTTCTCCCTAAGTTTACTCCATTTGGAAAATATTTAATCAAGTTGTAATTAATGGCTTAATCACTTCATTAATAAATTCAATTAATCCAAATTCAAAATCAAATCATTCTAGAACTTAATCATCTTAATTATTGGGTAGATCCTTATTCAAAAGCCTAAGGTAAGTTAAAGGAAATTATATCAAACCTACATGCGAAGGATGGTTATGAAAGTACTTAATTAAACCTTTTAGCTTAATTAATCAATAATTGTGAGCCAATTACATTATGCCCCTTCCTTTCTTAGGTGCATTACTGATTTAAATTCCATGTGATTGCATATCATATGTTGGCTCATAATTATTTGATTAATTATGTTAAAGTGGTGTAGGTAAGGAGTAATTAATGGACTTAATTCACATCTTAACCTAAACAAAACATAAAATCAATCTAATTATCATAAAATTAAACTAAATTGATTCACACATAGGGTAAATGGGTTAGGACCAGCAAACTCTTTTCACATTTCCTAAGTCAAATAAAATTCAAAAAAAAAATCTCTTTAAGGAATGTTGATTTAGTTTAAATGATCTTATTTCATATGATTGCCTTTAGGAATTAATTAAGGTGAATGAAGTCATATGCTTACATCACTTTATTTCTTTCCAAACATGTTAAATAATATTTGCCATATGAAATCATGCATTCATCTCTTTTGAAAAATTAATTAAAATAAAATATTTTCTTTATGTCAAATTGCATGTTTTGGCTAAAGTAAGAATATGAGTGGCTATTATCACTATTAAATCAAAAATTATTTTCAAGACTTATAAATCAAAGATTATAAATAAAATTATGCTACTTATAAATACTTATAAGCTTGCATGTGGTTATAACATATAATGTGTTATGTGATTTTCTTCTCTTTTCTTAACATAAGTTTGTATAGGATTTGCAAAGTGTATAGTTCATTTGAAAAGAACATAACACTTGCTTAAATATATTTTTATGCACTTCTATGTTATGACTTAAGAAGTATCTTCATATTTACATGTGTAAATTGCATAACCAAAACAAACAAACAAACAAAAATCTTTTGCGTGACTCTTCATCCATTTGTTTTCTTTTTATACAGGCACATGTATTTAAGAAAAGTAGTATATTAGTCTAGACATCCCGGCATTACGAGGTTTTAAGTAGCCCCAAGAAAGTCTTGTACCTTATACCCCTAGTGTAGAAAATAATGACGTTGTACTCACTTATGCCTTTTATACATGTAAATGTGCATTTGATTAATGGATAAAAGAATCCCTCTTTTCTACTTAATAAAAACATGCATTCATGAAATATCCAAATTTTCTTAAGCAACATCTCTATGCATTCATCATTAAGGTGTGCTAAGATTTACATTGCATGTATAGATATGCTTAGGATTTATTCATATGCATGGTATACATTTTGGAAAGAAATAAATGGTTATGTGTTATGTGATAGTAATTCACCTTAATTAATCTTAAAATGTCTTTCTTATTGAATATGTTTATTTAGAGAAAATCTAAACTTAGGGTTAATTAAAATATATAATAAAACATTCACTAAAGAAAAAAATCATTAATGAATCTACCTTAGAAATTACTTAAGGTAGGGATGAAAGAGAAGTTCTCTTCTTTCTTCTCTTTACAACATTTAGTGACTAAATGTAGGTTCATTCAAACCAAATCAAAATATCAATTAAAATTAAGAAATTAACTAAATCACTTAAGTGAAACCACCCTCTAAGTTGAATCCTTCACACTTAGAAAATTTTAACCTTAAAGCCTAGCTAAGTCGTGCCACACAAGCCTTAAATGACACGCACATTAGACTAAGTCATCATTTCTAACTATCAAGCCTGATTTTATTTTATGATGTAATATTTTTAGACTAGATGTTAGGTATATGTGTATAATGGATGATAGACTATATTAGTCATCATTACCTTCAGAGGGATTGTGCTTAAGGGCATTATAAAAAATATAAATGCTTTTGTATGTGTTGCTTATACCCAAGCATGATCCAAATTAAGATAGTGGACTTAGTTACCCATGTGTGGGGTGCTAAGTCCAATTCATTCCTATAACTACTTGGGATTGTGTGGTATGTTTAGCTAATATCTATTTTGCAGGTTTAGTTAGATTTATCTTTTCCATTTTAATATAACTTTTGAAATTAAAATTTAGAAAGAATGTTATGGGAAATTAAGATGAACATTAGTCATAAGACTATGTCTTATGTACCATGTGTAGCTTTGGAGCAAACTACTTCCCAAGTCCCAAAGAAGAAATAAGAAAGAAGAAATAAAGAAAGAAAGAAATAAAGAAAAGAAGAAATGAAGAATGAAGACCCCCATAACATGAATTCTTTCTAAATTGTAATTATTCATTTGTAATCTAAGTTGTATAAGGGTAGAGCTCGGCTATCCACATTTCTTTTCGGGTTGTGTGGTGGTTCCCGATCACATCAGCCTCTTATTCTTTTGCACTAGCTTTATAAAATTATTTGATATTTATTTAGCTTGTGCATTAAGATGGCATGTTTTTTCTAGTTTCTTCATCGATTGATGAATGGCCTGGATGCGATTAGGCTCTTAGGGAAAAATAAATTTTCTATCCAATTAATCAACTCAAAATTAAAAATTAACAACTCATAACCTCACCTAAAGCCTAGGACATAAATCAAGATAATAAATGATTTAGCAACCCTTTAGCTAGATGTTGTATGTCTCACATTATGCATAAAAAACTTCTTTCTTCACTCTTACTAATGTAAGGTGTCCATCTTTGGCAGAGAACACGACTTGACCTTTGAGAGCCATGGTGGAAACACACCTCCTTCTTTGATTTTGGCCCATAACCATTTCTCATGCATTAGGCATATGAATCCCATAAGTGTCAAATAAATTGTCCAAAATGAAAATAAAACTTAAACAAAAATTTTATTAGATTTAAGTCATTATTCATGCCCTACATGATCTAGTATCTGGGAGTGTGTTTAAGGACTTAGTCTCCTTTAAATAAACAATATTTATATCTTGAAGCATAGACTTGCTACATGTATTTAAAATTATAGAGGAGTTAGTTGGAGGCCACCCCAGGTGGTTATAAGTCCAAAAGTTTATCCTCTTGTGAGGTAAACCATATACCCATTTTTACCTTAGATTTAGTTGCCCCTGCCAAAGCTCCTATTTAGGTTCGAGGTTGTTATTTCCTACCAAGCATAAATCATCTATTAGGCATTTCCATGATCCCGTGGTATGAAATTATAAGTTTTAGATTTCTAATAAAAATTCAACTCCAACAATTAACTCTCTTCAAATTTCATAAGTATATATCCTCATCTCTTAGGCATTTCTATGATCTTATGTTATGAAATTGTAAGTCTTAGATTTCTAATAAAAATTCAACTCAAATAATTAACTCTCTTCAAATTTCAAAAATATAAAGCCCAATAATAGGATAGTTTAGGACCTAGGTTTAGTATTGTGAGCATCCCTACTCTCTCCTTTTTTTGAATAACTCCTCCTCTTGATCAATCCCATTTGATCTTCCAAAAATAACCAATTTTTTTGATAGTCCTATCTTTGAAATCTTTGGAGACAATGGTCATTTACTTTAATCAAGAGTATTCTTAAGGAATCTCATTCCTTAAATTATAATTAACTATGGGGACTTGTCTCCATAGGGAACTTAATGAACCCAATTTAAAATAAACCCTACTTTACTTTTCCATGCAAAGTAAGGGAAGAATCTCTAGCACATTCGAAGACCCATTGTCCTTAAGAGCCATCATTTGGTAGATTAGGTCCATTATAGAATGGCAACTTCTGTCTCTTGAGATAGTACATCATTCCTCAATGTCATACCTGATCACTCTAATTAGAACATCTGTAGATCTACGTTGTGTCCAACAACATACCAAATTTTTATTTTTCAAATTCTCCCAAAGAGTTTGAGAAATAAAAACACCGCCGGGGGTATACCCCTCAATTTTCCACCATTGATGGGAGTGTACATTTTGCATCATCATCCGTTCCTTTGAGTTGTCTCCATGAAGGTCGCTACGCTATGGGAGGAGTCATGGGAGTTTCCACGGACCCAATGTGCAAAGTTCTGGGCTTGATCCAATGGGTGCTTGGTTTCTCAGGTGAGTCACCTCCCAAGGGTCATGACCTAGGGTGAGTTAGGTTAGCTAGGTGGGTCGGGAAGGTTCCATGTCAATGAGCCATGGGATGGGCAAGAGACTTTAGCTTTGATCCATTGGGTTTAAGATTTAAATCCGATGGTTTGATGGCTAATTCCCTTGATGGGGTCCACTTAGCTTTTGGGCTAATTTGGGAATGAATTATGGCATGCTTGGGTCGAGTTTGACTAATCCCTAGGGTCCCATACATTGGTTTTGAGGGATTTGGCTTTATTTGGTCAAAATAGGTTCATTTGGGCTAGGTTGGGTTGAGTTGACCAATTGATCAAATTGGGTCAAACCAAGGCTTGGGTTAGGTTCTTATGATGATTTGGGATGTTTTGGTTCAATTAATTTGGATTGGTTTGGCCTAGGTTTGAATTTGACTCATTTTGATTCAAAAGGGTCAAATTGGTTAAGTTGACCAATTTGGCCAATTTGACCAAATAAAAATGTTATGAGTCAAGTTCAATTGGTTGATTAAAATGATTGCATTTTGGTTTGGTTTAATTTATAATTAATTTGAATTTGGTCAATTTGACCTTTTAGGTCAATTCGGGCTAGGTTGGGTCAAGTTGACCAATTGGTTAACTTGGCTCAATCATGGCTTTGATCAAGTTCAACAAGTGGTTTGAAATGAACTTGAGCCATTGGTTGCAATCAATTTGGATTAAATCATAATTTGACTCATTTTGGCTTTTTAGGCCAATTTAGGTCAACTTAAGTCAAGTGGCTAATTAGGCTTAGTTTGGTACAATTGATGACTTGATCATATTCAATCATTAATTATGAATGGGTTTGGGTCAATGGTTTCAATCAATTTGGCATATGGTAGATTTTGGCTAGTTTGGGTTTCACTTGGGCTAAGTGTTGACTTGGTCAAAGGCTAGGTTTGACTTGGTTTGATGCAATTTAAAGTGATTGATCACCCCATGATGATTGTTGATCATGATTGAGGTTTAGATGGGCTTAGTTCAAACCAATTTGGTTAGATTAGAACTTGGCTCAAAAAAGTCCTTTAAGTCACTTTGGGTCAAGTGAGCCTAAATGAGTCAATTGGCTTGATCAAGGCTTGATTCAAGTTTGGTTGAACTCATATGAGCTTAGGATTGAAATATAAATCCAATACCATTGGTTTAGAGCCAAATGGGTTTTGGTTCATAGGATAATTTCAAGTCAAAAGGGTTAACTTCGGCTTGATTTGGGTTGACTTGGTTTTAGTTCGATAATGGTGGTTTATGTTTATATTTGGATCCATGATTAAAGGGATGATTGACTCATGAAAAAATCCATGAGTTATGAGTTGATTTCGGTTTCATTTGGCCAAGTTAAAAAAAATTGACTAAAAGGGATAAAATTGGAAATTTGATTTGATTTGAGTTTGGTTTTGGTCATTTGAATTCATATTTTATTTATATTTGTGAATATAAATGAAGATATAAATGGCTCATGAGAAAATTACTTGAGTTTGGAGTGATTTGAAAGCAAATTTGATTAAGCTTAGGGATGTATGTTAAAAGGGCTAACTTGGGTTTTGATTTGGTTTGATTTATTTTTGGTCATTGGAGGGTGTGTTTCATTTATATTTAGAAGTATAAATGAAGGAATGATTGATGTTGACCTCATTTGTGGAATGAGCTCTTAGCCCCTCCATCTTTTAGTCAAACTTAAATCAATTCCAACTTGATGTATTTTCTCAAACTCAAAGCAAACTCCAAATGATTGAAGCTCATGATTGAAATCCAAATAAAAAATATTTCCTAAGTCATTTGATTCCCTCTCATGGACTTAGCTCAAATCAAATGTAAATCAATTCAAATTCAAGAAATTTTCTCACAACCCATTTATATTCTCATTTATATTCACATATATAAATGAAATATTCAAATCAATCAAACTAAATCCAAAATTCAAATCCAAATCAAAATATTTCCTAAGTCCTTTGATTCCTCTCATGGACTTAGCTCAATCATAAATCAATTCAAATTCAAGGAATTTTCTCATCATTTATTTTCTCATTTATATTCATATATAGATGAAATATAAATTCAAATCAATCAAACTAAATCCAAAATTCAAATCCAAATCAAAATATTTCTAAGTCATTTTGATTTTATCTTATGGACTTAGCTCTAAATCAAATCTAAATCAATTCAAATTCATTATAATCATTTATATTCACAAATATAAAGGAAATATAAATTCAAATATCCAAAAATAAATTCAAAAAAAAAAATCAAATCCAAATTCAATCAAAAATCCAACCTAAGCTTTCAAGCCAATATCTTGAACTTAGCCAAATCAATTTCAAATCAAGCCAAATCCTTGATTTTTCTTCATGATTCAATCAATCCTACAATCATGAATCCAAATATAAATACAAATTTTAATTATCAATCCAAAAATCAATTCAAAACTCAAACTCAAATCCAATTCAAATCCAACCTAAATATTCAAGTCAAAATCTTAAAATTACCCAAATAAATTTCAAATCAATCCAAACCCTTGATTTTTTTTCTTCATGATTCAATCATCCTACAATCATGAATTCAAATATAAATACAAACTTCAATCATCAATCCAAACATCAATTCAAAAAACAAATCAAAATCCAATTCAAATCCAACCTAATCCTTCAAGTCAAAATCTTGAACTTAGCCAAATCAATTTCAAATTAAGCCAAAACCTTATTTTTCTTCAGGATTCAATCAATCCTACAATCATGAATCCAAATATAAACATAAACTCCAATCACCAAACCAAAACTAAATTCAAAAATCAAACCCAAGTCAAACTCATGTTCACCCTTTGAATTTGAAATTGTCAAATGAATCAAAATCCATTTGACTTCAATTCACATGCAAATGGATTTATATATCAATCATAAGTCTACATGTGAGTTCAATCAAACTCAAATCAAGCTTTGACCAAGTCATTGACCTACTTGACCCAAAGTGACCTAAAGTGCCCCTTTTGAGCCAAATTCTAATCCTAACAAAATTGGATTGAACTAAGCCCATCTAAGCCTCACATTATGAGCAACAATCATCATGAGATGATCAATCACTCAAATTGGGTCAAACTAAGTCAAACCTAAGGGTTGACCAAGTCAACACTTAGCCAAAATGAAACCTAAACTAGCCAAAATCCAACATAGGCCAAATTGATTGAAACCATTGATCAAAACTCATTCATGATCAATGTTTGAACTTGACCAAGTCATCATTTGAGCCTAACCTAGCCCAATTGGCCACTTGACCCAAGTTGACCCAACTTGACCTAAAAGTCAAAATGTATCAAAACTTGATCTAAGCCAAATTGATTGAAACTAATGGGTCAAATTCATTCTAAAATGATTGTTGAACTTGGCCAAAGCCCCAATTGGCCAACTAGACCCAACCTAGGCCCATTGACCTTGAACCCAACCAACCTAAGAGGTTAAATTGAGCCAAATCCAAATATAAACCAAATTTATTGGAAACAAAGATACCAATCCATTTTAAATGATCAACCAAACATAAACCAACCCATGACCTAACCCAAATAGGTCAAATGGGTCAAATTGATCAACTTGACCCATTTGACCTAAATGAACTCAATTGAACCAAAACCAAATATAAACCAAATTGAATTAAACCAAAGCCACCAAAACATTTCAAATGGTAATATGAACTTGACCCAACTCTTGGTTTGACCCAATTTGACCAATTGGTCAACTTGACCCAAGTTGACCCATTTTGACCTAAATGGGTCAACATGAGCCAAATCATATCAAACTAACTCCAAAATTAGTGAAACTTGATCTAATCCATTTTTCAATCATACCAAACATATTCAAATTGAAATCCAAGCCAACTGACCATTTTACCCCTAGGCCATTGGGTAACCTAAAATCAAAATCACTTGGAATTTGGTCAATTCCATTTCATGGACACTTGGCATCCTCTTAGTGGACCAAATGGTCACTAATGGACATGGCGCACAAGACCTAATGGGTTTGGGTCAACTCAACCCAACCTAAGGAGAAAATTGACTACCCCTCATGGATGAGCACATATGATCCTTCCTCCACTCATTTTCAAGCACATGGGACCTTCACCACTCCACTCCACACCTAAAATTGAATGACATGCCACTCCTAACAGCCTAACAAACCCATTGAATATGTGTATTGATTAAAAAGCATGAGCTGATTGTCATTCACCAAAGGGGAGATATACTCCCCCTAATTTCACTTGAATTACATTCTCTCCTATTTGGTTGAAGCATAGGAACTCACAGGAAGTGATTTTAAGCTCCCCCAAGATTTTCTAAGCATTTTCCATTTCTCCATTTTCGGATTTCTTCAAACCAAAAATAAGGGAGTTCAAGTGAAAGTCAATCTCATTCAACCTCCACTAGAGCTCAATTCCTCTTGCAAGCTTCTTGAGAGGATCAAAACTGCCCAAAGCTTAATCCAAGTCTCAAGCTACAAGAAGAGTGTTCTTGATCAAGGTCGAGCCCAATTGAAGGAGAGCTTGGTCCATAGGAAGATCCACTCAACCAAATCATCTCAAATCTTCAACAGGGCTTCATCTCCACTAGACGAAGCTACCTCAATGGATTCGAGCACCGGTGATAGCCTCCGATGAGGTATGCCCTCAACTCGAGCTTAAAATAGCCATGGTGTGGTCCTTTGTGAAAGAAATTCTCACCTCGTGAGAATTTGACCGTTAGATGTAATATCCCTTGCAAGATGATGGTGTGGGTTTAATTTAAGTTCAATCTAAGCTCAATCGAGCTCAGATCATGCCATGGAAGGTGGATGGCTCTTCCCCGCAGTAAAGTGGATCGATTATGGGCCATCCCCATTTTGGATGGACGCCATGATCAAGACGCAGATCATTTTTTTTCCTTAAGAACCGCAGTTTGATTCACCGTCCGACCTTGATCGACGGATGGGAGAAAGCGCAGCGTCACCATGCTTTTGATATGACAACTTAAATACTCTCCCATCATGCCATGTGAAAAGCCATTAGCCTCCATGGTAATTAGAGCCATATAATTAAGGGATTAATTACTAAATAATCACTGAATCTTTAAAATAACATAACTAATTCTAAAAAAATCATAAAAACACAAGGTAAAATGCATTGTAAAGATAATTCAGAGGAGAATATTAAAATTAATTACAATGGATTTTGAATAGTGTATTTTTTTTCTTAATTAGGGTTTTATTAAAAAAAAAATAACCCTAATTACTCTCTAATTACCTCACTGATTAATTCCAAACTTCTCATGTGCATCTAGGGTGATGACTTCTATCTCCCTAATTTTCTTAAGATTTATTGATGGGTTAATTAGGAAGATCAATTAATGAATCCTTGATTACTCTTTTTATGTAATTAAGGGTAATTAAGCATATGAATAGTGGTTTAATCCTTTTATTAAGTTAATTAAGCCTTGTTTAAGTAGATAAGAGGTTTATAGAATGGATTTGGAGAATTTTCCCTAAGCCATTCCTAAAACCCCTTTCCTCCCTTAGTCTAAACTAATTATGGGCTAATCCCCTAGTCACTTGCTTAATTACTTTGATAAAATTTTCAAAACATTATAGAACTAAATCAATTCATCTTGGTGCTTAGGTGTTCAATAACCTAAGTAGCTTAAGAAAATCAAAATCCAACCCACATGTGTGGGAAGGGTTATGAAAGTACTTAAATTAAACCCTTTAACTTAATTAATCATTAATTGTGAGCCAATTGCATTAGATACCTTTCTTTCCTAGGATGCATTACTGATTTAAATTACTTGTGTTATTTTATGTCATATCATTGGCTCACAATTATGTGAAATATGTTGGTAAGTGTAATTAATTAATACACATACCTTAACCTAACCAAAACATAAAATTGATCTAATCAAAAAAATTAAACAAATAATATACACATGTGGAATGGGATAGGACCAGCAAACCTTCTCACATTTCTCAAATTGAAATCAAACTCAAACAAAATCTAAACTCTCCTTAAAATAAATCTGATTTACTTTAAATAATCTTATTCATAGGATTGTCTTTAGAAATTAATTAGGGTGAATGAACTTACATTACTTCCATCACTTTATTTCTTTCCTAGCATGCTAAATGTGTATGCCATATGAAAATCATGCATTCATATCTTTTAAAAATCAAATTAAATATGAAATATTTCCTTTATGTCAAATTGCATGTTTTGGCTAAAGTAATAATATGAATGGTTATTATCACTATTAAATCCAAAATTATTTTCAATATTTATAAATTCAATATCAAAACTAAAAGGTGTGCTACTTATGATTATCTATAAGCTTGCATGTGAGTATAAATATAAAGATGTGCATGTGTTTTTCCTTCTCTTTTCTTTAGCAAGTTTTGAATAGATTTATAAAGTGTATAGTTCATTTGGAACACAACACTTGCTTAAATAAATTCCTATTCATGTTATTACTTAAGAGGGATATCCATACTTACACATATAAACTACATAAACAAATCAAACAAACAAATACAATCTTTTGCATCTTTCTTTTTTCCATTCATTTCTTTTGTACATGCATATGTATTTAAGGAAAGTGGTATATTAGTCTGAACAACCACGGGGTTGAGAGGCTTTAAGTAGACCTAAGTAGGTATTGTACCTTACACCCCTGGTGTTAACAATGGCACCATACTCACTTATGCCTTTCATACATATAAATGTGACATGTGAAAATTGGATAAAAGAATCACCCTTTTCTACTTAACAAAATCATGCATACATGAAACATTCCAAATTTTCTAATATCACTTAGCATTCATCAAAGTAAAACATCATCATTTGTATGTATAGATATGCTTAGGATTCATCCATATGCATGTTATACATGTTGGGAAAGAAAATAAAGTGTTGTGTGTTTTGTAATATTAATTCACTTTACTTAATCTTAAAATGCCTTTCTTTTTTAGGTAGGTTTGTTTAGAGAAAATCTAAACTTAGGATTAATTAAAACACATAAGAAACCATTCACTAAATAAAAAAAATTCAAACATGAATCTACTTTAAAAAATTACTTAAGGTAGGAAGGAAAGAGAAGTTCTCTTATCTTTTCTCTCTCTTTACACCATAGTAATTAATTGTAGGTCCATTCAAACCTAAACAAATCATCAAATAAAAATCAACTAAATCAATCAAACAACTTAAATGAAACCACCCTCTAAGTTGAACTTTTCACACATAGAAATGTAAACCTTAAAGCCTAGCTAAGCATACCACACAAACCTTTAAAGCACACACACATTAGACTAAGTCACCATTTCTAGCTTTAGTTAGGTGCATGGTTTGATGCTTTCTTTTTTTTTGTAATATTTTAGTCTTGATGTTAGGTGTATGTGTGGTATGATTTGTCTAATCATTAATGGGATGGATGATTATATATATATATATATATATATATATATATTATTTGTATATATATATATATATATATATATATATATATATATAAATATGATTTGTGTGTGTGCTTATACCCTAAGCATAATCCAAAATAGGCCAAGTGACTTGGTTACCCATGTGTGTGCAAAGTCCAATTTATACATATATGCTTGGGATTGATGGTTTGTAATCTATTTTGGTGTTTAGTTTTTTTCTTTTCATTTTCATGTACTTTTGCAATTAGATTTTGGAATGATTGTTATGGGGATTAGATGAACATTGGTCATAAGATTTATGTACCATGTGAAGCCTTTGGAGCATCCACATTCCAACCATCCAAAAGAAGGAACCAAAGAAGAAAGAAGAAGCAAAGAAGAAAGAAGAAAAGAAAAAAGAAGAAATGAAGAATGAATACCCCCCATAACATAAATTCTTTGCTTAATTGTAACTAATTCATTTGTAATCCAGGTTGTATAAGCGTAGAGCTTGGCTACCCAATTTGTTTTCAGGTTTGTGTGGAGCCAACAAATGGTCTTTATTCTTTTGCTAGTTTTATAAATTGATTGATGTTTGTTTAACTTGCATTAAGATGGCAACTTTTCTAGTTTCTCCTTGCTTTGATGTATGGCCTGGATGATGATTAGGCTCTTAGAAAATAAATCTTCTACCAAATTAATCTCAAACTAAAATAAAATAACTCATAACCTCACCTAAAGCTTTAAATAAGATAAAAAAATTAGCAACCCTTAGGATGTTATCTTACTTTTAAACATCATAAAAAAGCATATTATTTCACTCTTGATTGAGGCTTCCACCTGAGAACTTGGCTTGACCTGAGAGAGCCATGGTGGAAACACACCACCCTATCCTGATGATTTTGGCCCATAATCTAATTTCTCATGCATTAAGCATATGAATCCTAAATACTGTGTCAAATTGATTGTCCAAAATGAAAATAAAATATATGAAAAATTTGTATTAGATTGATGTCATTAAAAGCTTGCCCTACATGATCTAGTCTCTTAAGGAGTGTGTTTAAGGACTTAGTCTCTTTCTAAATAAACAACTTAGCTATTTTGCAAAAGCATTTTGACTTGCCTACATATTTTAAAATTATAGGAGTAGTTGGCACACAGGTTGTAAGTCCAAAATGGGTGGTTTATCCTCTCTTGTGGAGGTAAAAAAATACCCATTTTTTCCTTAGATTTAGGTCATCCTTTTGGCCTCACCAAAGTCCCTAGATTTAGGTTCAGGTTGCTTTGGGCTATGAGCATAAATCCTCACCTCTTAGGCATTTTCATGACCTTGCATCATAGAATTATAAGCCCTAGCATTCTAATAAAAATTCTAGTCAAACAAATTAATTCAATTTCAAAAATGTAAAGCTCAACCATAATTTGGGATGCTTACTAGCCTTCCTAGTATCTCAAGCATCCCCTACTTATTTTCATTTGGCTTCGATAAGAACTCCTTCCTCTTGATCGATCCCACTTGACTTTCTAAAAATAAATTAATTGATTGATAGTCCTACCTTTCAAAATCTTTGGAGACAACGATCATTTACCTTAATCAAGAGTATTCCTAAGGAATCATGTTCCTTAGGATGTAATTAACTATGGGGTCTTGCCCCTGTGGGAACTTAATGAACCGCTTTAAAATAAACCTGCTTACTTTTCCATGTAAAGTAGGGAAGAATCTGGTACATTCAAGACCCATAGTTTAGTCCTTTTAGGTGATTAGGTCCATTGTAAGGGTGTGACTTATATCTCAGATAGTACACCTCTCCTCAATGTCATACCATCACCTAATAAGAACATCTGGATGTGGCATCCCAACAAGGCATATTTTATATATTTATTTTCATTTATCCTTCTTTTGGGGAAGGATAGATGAAGGCGAGATATATAAAAATTTTATCATAGATTTTCTAGACTGGGATGGTTCCTCTCCATATTTGGTAAATGATCATTGCTTCCAAGTATTGATAGTGGGTTTGTGCTTTTGTATGAATTCAAGACTATCTTTCTTTCTATTGACACTTAGCTTATTTCGTCCTTAAGTTAAGAACATCTTTAGGTTTTAGGACCTCACCCGTGTTGGTCTTAAAACCCCATTGGGTTCCCCAATGGCTGAAAATAAAAATTTAAAGAAAAGAAAATGATTAAAGACTTCCTCCTTACCATTTTTTTTGGTAAGGAAAGGTTCATTCTAAAAATAAAGATAAAATAAATCCTTCATAAAAGTCTTGCTTTTTGAAAGCACATTTTAAAATACACTTAATAAACTATTTGCACTACATCTAACAATTTTCATAATTATTACATGTAGAAACATTTCAAAAATAAAACCAACAATCATAATTTTCAAAAGCACAAATGAAATTCTTCACTCAATTCATTTTGATAAAGACTTCATTTTCAATAATAAATTCCAACAATCCTAAACTTTCAAAAAGCACAAAATTTGAAGTTGGGCCTTTCCATTCAATACATCCAAATATGTTGGATGGATGTTACATCTTCAAGCAAAAATCACAACTTTGAAATTCCACTCAACATTCCACATGTGTTAAGTTGGAATTTCACCCTTTCAAAAGCACATATGAAACCTCCATTCAATATACCCACATTTATTGAATGGAGTTTCATTTTAACCAAAAATCAAAATAAATTTTCAAAAAGCACATATGAAACCTCCTCATCCAATATACCCATATTTATTGAATGGAGTTTTCATTTCCAATCAAAATAAAAAAAAAACTTTCAAAAAAGCACATATGAACATCTCCATTCAATATACCCAAAATTATTGAATAAAGATTTCATTTCCAAATAAAATGACATTATTTTGAAATACCACTTAACATATTTCATATACGATTAGGTTGGAATTTCCTCTTTCAAAAAACAATAATCACACATGAAAATACATTTTTGAAAAATGAAACATAATTGATTTCCATCTTATATACCCAAATTTGTTAAATGAAAATCTCTCTTTTCAAAATCAAAAAACAAAATTTTCACATTTGGAACTTCATTCTAGCATATCCCATTTGCTAAAGTGAAGTCTCCCTTTTCAAAACACAAAAATTTGAAACACAATTTTGGAATTTCATTTAGCATACTCAAATTTGCTAAGTGAAATCTCCATTTCACAAAAATTTCAAAACACATTAGATCTTCATTCTTTAGCATACCATATTTGCTAAAGCGAAGTCTCCATTTTCAAAACAAAATCAAAACACAAAAAATTGAAACATATTTTTAGAATTTCATTTAGCATACTCAAATTTGCTAAGTGAAATCTCCATTTCACAACACATTGAAACTTCATTCTTTAGCATACCATATTTGCTAAAGAAAAGTCTCCATTTTCAAAATAAAATCAAAACACAAAATTTGAAACACATTTTGTAATTTCATTTAGCATACTCAAACTTGCTAAGTGAAATCTCCATTTCCCAAAAATTCAAAACACATTGGAACTTCATTTTAGCATACCACCTTTGCTAAAGTCAAGTCTCCATTTTCAAAAAAAAAAAATCAAAACAAAGAAACACTTTGGATTTCATTTAGCATACAAATTTGCTAAGTGAAGTCTCCATTTTAAAATCAAAATTCAAAAAAAAGAAACACATTAGGATTTCCTTAGCATACCAAATTTTCTAAGGATCCTATTTTCAAAATCAAAATCAAAATAAAAGAAACACATTAGGATTTTCTTAGCATACTCAAATTTGCTAAGAGTCCTATTTTCAAAAAAATTAAAAAAAAAACAAAAAATACACTTGGATTCTTCATTTTAGTATACCCAAATTTGCTAAATGAGGATTACATTTTTCAAAATCATAAATGATCCACAAAACAAGGCAAACAAAGAAAAACAAGAAATTGTTTTCAAACATGTCACTTAGCATACCCAAATTTGCTAAGTGAGTAAATTCAAAAAATTACAAATCCAAAACAAAATCAATTGACCCTTTGCTTTAACATACCAAAATTTGTTAAATAAAGGTCCTCAAAATCAAAAATCAAAATTCTAATATGAACCTATGGAAGCATCTATCTAAAATATTTGAACCCATTTTCAATATACTCAAATTTGTTGAAAATGGATTCTAAAAATTCTCTTTCCAATCAAATCAAAATCTCTCTAAATCATTTGAGCCACTTAACACTTTTAAGATGTTGAGTATGGGTTCAAATTCTAAATTCAAATTCAAAATCAATAAAGCGAAAATTTAATTCAAGTTTGTTTTTTGAAGTTCTTAGCAGTTAAATTTTAATCTCAGTTAATTTTTTAATTTGATTCAATGGTGCCAAAATGTTCACTTTTTTGGGATGGACTTGGATGGAGCCTTCCCATTAATTATTCACCTCATCCACTTTGGTGAGGTTTGAGGGGATTACATGTGAGGGACCTCCCTCACCATTAGTGAGCATAATGGTGTAGGAGCACCATTGGGTTGACATGCCATTAGATTCTGATATTCCCTCACTGAAGAGGAAGGTGGTTCCCACATTGGTAGTGATTATGCCGATGCCGTGGTTCTCCCCATTAGTGCTACCTCACTAGCATCCACCTTAAGGGAAGGCTCCCATCCCAGTTGTCTCCCACTTTTGAGGTTGGGTCTAGCTCTTACTTACTCACCTACGACCCAAAGGAAAAACAAGAACCACATGATAAAGTGGTACCACACTCATTGCTAGGAGAGATGGAGGCGGTCCATGTGTTGAGGAGTTGCCACATTGGTTTCCTCCTTCTGACAAACTAGTTCCATCCTCTCCTTGGGTCTGACAAAGAGGATGTTAGGAGGATTTATGCTTCACCTCTACTAGCAGTTTAGTTTCAGCCCCAAGAGGGAGGAGGTCATATGCCCTCAGATCTATATAGTGGCGAGCCTATGGATGATCAGGCTCAGTTTGATTTGAGATCATTATCCCCGTGTGGGAAGCATATTAGGGAGGAGAGGGGGAGGCCATACCCATTCACATTACTAGCGAGAGGTGGAGGTTTAGTAGGCATCGGACCTCACTCATGTGATTTTCATGTGCTACCAGCGTCAATCATGACAACATACTCACGGGACTACCCATCATGAGGAGAGCTCTTTGAGAGAGAGTGGTGTCTCCACCACACCCTCTCTCCATCTCCATCCATGTTCCAGCATCTCCAGTTCCACTAAAGGCCATGAAGGCCACATCGGAGGAGAAGAGGACCCCGTTGGTGATCCGGCTATGGTCGAGAGATCCCATCCTATCTACATCACCTACTATGGTGAGCTCTCTCTCGACCTCTACTAGTAATGGTGAAGGGACCTCAAAGCATAGTCATCCCTTCACCACCACCACCAGGATAAAGATGGTTCTGTTGATTCTGAGAGAAACCGCACATATGATGATAGATCCTCCAGTCACCATACCATTCAGTGCAGAGAACATATTTCTTCAGCAGTATTTCCCTCAGGGTTAACTCTCCACATAGGTTGCCTCAGTACATGATGATCCCACCGTCGGCCAAAGTCATTTGTGATTTAGATGGATCATTCTCTCTGATAGATGGCCATTATCTCATGGAAAGATCATGAGGAGAAGATCGCTTTGATCCCAGAAAGATGATTTATTAGACTTCGGTAGAGTTTGCATGGCCAAATACTATAGAAGATCCCTCGAAGACCATAAGTAAGATGAAAAGGATGGAAAATAAATGATTATCTGCTTGAGCAAGCTAGTTCATCTTTAAAAGTCAAGAGTTGGTGCATGTCTTGGATCACCAAGACTTTACCTCCAGTAGAGCAAGGTAGCACTAGCATGTATAGGAAGGTAGTGGATAGTACCTCCATACAAGAAAAAGATATCAAGAGCATGGTTGAGTAGTAGGTGAGAGAAGCATTGGCTCAAGCTCGAGGAGGATCATCAGTTCCAAAGGGTAGACCCTACCTAGAGGAATTTGATGTAATCCAATATCCTAAGGGTTTTATGCCTCCTTCTTTTAAAAGTTTTGATGGCAGTGGGAACCCGAGGTAGCACATTGTGCATTTTAGAGCTAGTTGTTGCAACACTGGTGGTAGTGACACTTTATTCTTCCATCTCTTTATCAATAGCTTAGTGGGTATAGCATTTGATTGTATCTTAATGGTTAGTGAAGACTTTTCTTGAGTTGGAGCAACTCTTTATCAAGAGGTTTCAAAGGTCACTTGTTGGCGATCTCTCATTGTGGCTCAACAAAACACCTGAGTCCCTTGTTGATTACATGGCATAATTTGAGTATGAAATGAACCATTTGAACATCATGCCATGGAGATTATGCTTAAGAATATCCATGGCCCGATCACCTTCATGCTCAAAGGTTTCACCATCAAAACTTTGAAATTAATCAACAAGGTGGCTAGCTTACAAGGAGAAGCCAAATTACCTTCTCGATCTACCAATAAAGCCAAAATGAAGGTATATGAGAAGAAACCAGGCGGTGATAGCGTAGATAAAGGAAAGCTGGCAGAGTAGTTTGAGAGATGTGCTCCACGGTCACTTCCACCTCCTCTACCACCACCAGGTTCTACACCCACTCCATGGCTACACTCCTCCCTCCTACCACATCATTAACGGTGTACATTGCAGGTAGCTATGGTCCACCTACTCTTTTGGATGAACTTAACAAGCCTTATTCATTTAAGAGGTAATCAGATCTTTAAGAATCTCTTAAAGAAGCCTAATTTTTACTACCTAAAATTAGGAGGAAGTGGGCAAAAGCAACGATCCTTTTTCTACCACATATGCTAGGTCATGTTTTGGAAGATTGCTTCACATTTAAGGGGGCTTAAACATAGCTTCAAGACGTGCTATAGTCATCCCAAGGAATACCTTGTGGAACAACCATCCGTTCCATTAGGGTAATCCTTGGATACTTACGATCCTTCCAAAAAGAAGGTTGGGATATCTTATCCAAAACCTCTAAGAAAATTATCTCAAGATCAAGAAACTTTCTTACATGCACGAGCACTCAAACCTCCAACATCAAGGAAGGTTTGCAAGTTAGAGCCAACTCAGGAAAGGAGGTAGTAGTAGCAACATCAGTTAATAGCCCAACCAGTCACCTCAATCCCTTGCATTACACATGACTACCTCTACTTTAACTAGCTCTTCTTCTTAGTAGACATCTTGTATGTGGATGAGGGCATCAAATCCCTCACCCTCTTACTTTACTTGATTTTTTTACTATATCAAATCTAAGAAATTGAAGAATAAAGCTAGCTTGAATTACATATGTGTCACTTCTATGGGTTGTATAATCTATTCTGATAACTCTTCAAGTCTAAATAATAACTATAATTTTTTGATCTTCCTCTTTATTCAGTTGGATTTTCTACTGAATACTACGGTTCACCTCTTGAGATAGACTTGGAATCATCCAATTTGAGGGTCCCATAGGAGAAGGGTGAGCTATGCAGTAGAATCTTCCATTACCACACCACAAGAGATCAGGTCAACCTCCATAGTGGCAGGTTCTACCTCCTAGGCACACCTCAAGATAAATAAGTCATTGGTTAGAGGATGAAGCCCCTCCACAAGATGCTCACCCTTGGATATGCTTGTGGAGGATCAGCCAAGGTGGACTACAATGTCCTCTCACTAAGAAAGTTTCCATCTAAAGCATATATGATGCCCTATCTTATCCAAAAGATGAGGGAATCATTAATGGCTCTCCTTGATCGAGATATGCTTAGCTCAGTGACCATTGTTGAGAGGAGGCACATTATTCTAGAAGCTAGGGATCACTTTCACAGATGAAGACCTATTCTTGGGGGGACATGAAACACATCCCTACATTACAGTGGACATGGGAAGAGACTTGCTAGAGTTCTCATCGATCCAGGTGCATCGATGAACATTATGAGTCTAAAGACCCTTGCCTATTTGAGGATCAACATCTCCACACTGAGATAGGATGATGTTGAGAGGATTCAATGAACAAGAGCTTTAGGTTCCATAGTGTTATCTTTGGAGATAGGTGAATGGAAGACTGAAGCCAAGTTTTATATCATTGATTCGAATACTTCATTCACCACTTTTCTTGGTAGGCCTTGGATACATCAAAATAAGATAATTCCATCCTCCCTCCATCAGTGCATCAAGTTCAGGAAGGATGGGATTGAGTACTCTGTCAAAGGAGATGAAAAGTCATTTTTAGTTAGAAAGGTTGAGATATATAAGGATGCGACCTACTATATTTCTCAAAACACCCTTTCTCATTAACTTGGACAAAATTCAAATTCAAAAGAAAAAAAATGAAAAAAAGAAAAGAAAAGAAAGAAAAGAAAAAAATCCAAGTGAACAAGAAAGGAAATTGAAGAAGAAATAGAGTTGCATATCACATTTCCACCCAAAGTTCATTCCATCATATGGACATGTGGGATGACTCGACCTCCACCGGGGAGGCAGAGAAAGGAAGTTCAGGTGGAAGACCCCGGTTGGCCATCGACCAATAGGGGTTATGTTCAGTTCATAGGAGTACCCTTATTCACATAGGGAATCGAGGATGAGTCTAATGTGATTAGTATACCGCAACCCCTCTCAGGTTTCATTGGAGGTGACACTGAGCGGACAATGAAGATCGGCCTCAAAGCAAAGTATTGAATCAATTGTATGTGAAACTATCAGGCGGAGTTAGGAACCTTAGCTCTAACCTCACTTTCATCTCAAAAGTTGAAGGTTTAGTAGTTAAGGAAGCCCCTAAGTCTTCGGTGATATGAAGAAAGATTCTTTTTTGGGATCATCCTCAAGTCACGAAGTTGATGTATGAACTTGAGGAATTCATATAAAATTAATTGAATTTTTTGGTACTCTTGTGTTAATCTTGCAAAGAAGGTTTGATTCCTTATAATGGTCTAAGCAGGTGAGTACTTTGAAAAGCTATGGAACAACAGGTGAAGGATGCACAATCAAGATCAGGAAGGATTAGTGCAGTGGGTCGATGATGATGATTCTTTGCTTAGTTATCACCAACCATGGAGTCGATAGGTTCTTTTCACAAAAACTCTTATGAGGATGTGTGTTTAGAAATCTCAGATGATCCAGATGATCTCCAAATCAAAGATGCACTGTTAGAATTTGAAGAGGAGATCCATTCAACAATTGACAAGCTTAAAGAAATCAACCTCGGATAAGAAAATCCATGCATACATCGGTTCATTGAATGAAGAAGAAACCAATGACTTAGTTAGGCTATTGGTGAGTTTAAGGATTGCTTTGCATGGAGTTATGAAGAGATGCAGATTATCTTCGACATAGTCCACAAACTAGCAATAGATCTAGCTAACCTATCAAGCAAGCTCTAGAAGCATGCGATTAGAAATTGAACAACATGTCATTTGAAGTCAAGAAATTGATCATGTTGGTTTCATCGAGGAAGAAAAATATCACTTGGTTAGCTGTTGTCCCAATTAAGAAGAAGAATGGCCAAATTCACATATGCATCAATTTCAAGGACTTAAATAAGGCATGTCCTAAGGATGAGTTTCTCTTCCTATACCAGAATTAATGGTGGACATCACCTCATCTCATGCAATTTTCTCCTTTATGGATGGGTCATTTGGCTACAACCAAATCAAGATGTGAGGATGAAAGAAACTACTTTTGAACCCCGTCAATCTATTGTTATAGGGTATGCCTTTCATCCTTAAAAATGTTGGTGCTACATACCAATGGGCCATGACTTAGATCTTCAACAAACTCATCCATCATTAGGTTGATGATCTAGTAGTCAAGAGCAGAGAAAAGGAAGACCATCTCTTTGACTTGAGAGTAGTTCGAATGGTTAAGATAATATAACCTCAAAATGAATCCCAAAGTGTGCATTGAGTAGCAGAAATTCCTTGGGTTTGTTGTCCAACAGGGGAATAGAAATAGATCAGAAAAGATCAAAGCTATCTTAGAAATGCCATTAAGTTTAACTCAACTCAGATCTTTCCAAGGGCGGTTGGCATATCTGAGACTCTTTATTTCCAACCTATTGGAGAGATGCAAGCCATTCTCAGCACTTGTCAGAAAGGATGCCAAATTCAAGTGGGACGATAAGTGCCATCATGCCTTTGAAGATATCAAGTAGTATTTGGTGAAGTGCGGTTCTAGCATCCCTATCTGGCGGGCCACTCATCCTCTACTGCTTGCATTGGATGACTCTCGGTGCTTTGTTGGCCCAAATGATGAGGAAGAAGGAGAGTGCTCTCTACTACCTCGACCATTGTCTAATCCCTGCTGAAGCGAACTATCCACCCATTGAGAAACATTGCCTAGCTTGGATATTTACATCTTAGAAGCTACGACACTATATGCTTTCTCATAAGGTGAACTTGATTTCTAGAACCAATCCACTGCAATATCTCATGACATATGCTATCAGACATTTGGTATGGTCCATGATTCTCTCGTTTGATATCACATTTGTACCTCCATGCGGTAAAGGGATAAGCACTAGTGGATTTCTTAGCACACCCACTTCTCTTGATTCTAGTGATGATCTCACGATGAACAAATCATGAACTTAGGGGAGGTTGACAAGATGGGAGATGTATTTTGATGGTGTGCTTCTTCTTTTCATAAAGGGGAAGCACCATGATCTACTCTTCTAGGAAAGGCGGGTAGGAATAGTTCTCTTAACTCCGCCATGATGTGATGAGATTCTCACACTATCTCTCCAACCCTTGCACCAAAAATGAAGCCGAGTATAAGGCTTTGATTGCTGGTCTGGAGTTAGCCATTACAGTCTGTGTCCAAAGCATCAACATCTTTGGGGATTCTCAGTTGGTCATCAATTGGGTGTGGTCTACAAGGTTCTCAAACTAAGCTTCATCATTACCACGAGTATACCATGAAGCTGTTGGCCCAAAATCCAGTCACCATCTACAAGGTTCTCGGGCAGAGAATCGAGTAGCATATGCTTTAAACTTGCCAAGAATTGGCATGTCCGAAGATGAGTCCATTCCAATAAGGGTCCAAAATAGACAAGTCCTATTCTTTGATGTTGAACTCATTGAGATACTTTCTCTTGAAGGGAGGTTGCCATTGCCTATAAGGACAAGGAGCTAGAAGGCAACCATTCATAGACTATTTGAACAAGATAAACTACCTCAAGAAAAGTCACAAGCCCATCGGTGAAATAGAGCTCTCTCTATGCTCTTGATGGCACCTATAGATCCTTTGATCAAATGTGGTTATTGTTTAGATAAACATGAAGCCCATGGCATTATAATGAGGTACATTTAGGTCTATGGGCATCAAAAAGATGAAGATCAAAGACTAGGATACTCGCGGCCTTGATGATTATAGACTTCATGGATGTAGCTAGGAGATGCCATCGATTCAGTACACGGTGTGGTCCATCAACCACCCAACATTCTACACCCATTGGCCTCATGGCCATTTGAGTGTTTGCGACATTATGGGTGTCGATCCTCCTTCTTCCAAGGGTCATCGGTTCATCTTAGCTACCCACTACTTTTCCAAGTGGGTGAGGCAATCCCAGAGAGGTCAGCTCGGCATGTGCTTTAGTTTTTAGAACCATATCATATAGGTTGGGGTGCCTCGATAATTATATCGATAATGGTACTACATTCAAAGCACCAAGATCAAGAGCTTCTAGAAGACATGGTATAGATTAGAGATACTCCACCATCTACTACCCCCTAGCAAATGGCTTAGTAGAAGCATTCAACAAAACTCTCATCCAAATACTAAAGAAGACTCTTGATGACAACAAGCGGCAGTGGAGTAGTTGGTTGAAGCCTTGTGGGCCTACAACACCACATACCAGACTCCAAACCAATCTACCCTTTTCTTAGTGTATGGGTCTGAATCCGTTCTACCTTTTGAAGTTCAACTCCCATCACTAAGGATAGCATTGGGTAGCAAGATCACTATAGAAGCGAATGTAAGTTGTGGTTAGAAGAGCTTTGAAGGTTTGGAGGAGAGTCTACTGCAGAACCTCGAGTTGTACAAGGCCAAAATGATTCAAGCTCACAACAAGTCCCCTAGGTCTTTCAAGTGAGAACTTGTGTTAGTCCTAAGGAGACCAATTATTGCCCATCGAAAGATGGGAGGCAAGTTTGAACCCACTTGGGAAGGCCCCTATTTCATAGAGAAGGCCTACCAAGAAGGATCTTTTCAGCTTATTGATTGTAAAGGGGAACACCCGATGCTTCCAATTAATGGGTCCTATTTGAAGAAATATTACCCATAAAACATGTTTGAAAACAATTATCAATAAAACAATAAAAATCTGATTCCATTTCATCAAAATTTTCTCTTCTTTCGAAGCATTATTTATTTATCTTGTGAATTTGCCATGGTGTATTTAGGGTAGGTGTAAGAGTCCCCGGTGGCATCTATCCTCTTTCACACAAAACAATCAAGCATAATCTCAGTATTAGAATAGGTATGAGAGAATCCAGAGGCATCCTATTTCAATTAGCACAACTAAGTTATGTATAAGAGAACCTGAGCAGCATCCTTTCTTAGTGGAAAATCTTGGTTGCCATCCACGGCACCATTTCATCAAGATCCTCAGCGTGTTTTAGGATAGGTGTAAGAGAACCCAAGAGGCATCCTATTCCCTTTAACACAAGCACAAAAATAAACACATATCTTTTGTCTCGGGCTATTTTGATGTGGAGAAGCATGGCACTCACTCATTAGTTGCTCTAGGTGGGTTTTATATCTGCTCCTAGTATGTCACCCTGGTCACTTGTTTTAGATGTGAGTACACTTTCTTCTAATTTGACCATTGTAAACCAACGAAACTTGTTGTTAGTTTGGTAGACTTCCTTGCCTTGATGCTACCTCATGTTGATTTTGTTTAAGAAGATGTGAGTCCCATGCTTTCTTCTTGAACTAATCATCATGATTTGACTAGGTTGAGTATATTTGAGGTTAGGATAAGTCCCCAGGCTCCTTTCCTCCTACATTTGAGTTGATATAAGTCCCCATGGCATTCACTAAGTAGTCTTTGGTCGGATAACATTGAGCCAAAAGATATCCTAGTTCCATTATAGGAGGATGTGAGTCCTTGAGCTTTCTTCTAGGCGATTATTGCAAATTGAAGGCACCTTAGGTTGGTTGATGTTCTTATGCGACGGACTCACACCCGGTGGATACACCACTCGATGTGAGTCCCAGCTTTCTCCTTGAGTTGCCACCAAATACCTATTTGATATATGATTAGCCATGTCATCTTCTAGGGTTTTGGATCAAGCCCTTAGCGGCCTTCTCCCCTGGACAATTTGGATCACATCCTTTCATTTAGACACTAGGGTTACTCTTGGATTGGATAGTCCCCTTTCTAGTAGCCACCACCCCTGGTTGGAGAATTTGTTAGTGGATGTGATTCTCCCTTGGTTTAATAAATGGAATTGGTTTGCTAATAAGCTCCTTCTCGGTTTGATCCCTCCAAACTAACAAGGTCCATAATAAACTAAATAAACAAATTAATTTGCTTGGATTAATTCAAGCCCCAAATGGCCCCTTTTCCCAAAGCATCTATCTTTAGGGTAGTGTCGTGAGAACTCCCTATAGAATTGCGACTACACAGTTGAGATAAATCCCGGGTTGGTACTCACTCCATAGTCACCCTTGGGTGGGTTCAATCTATTTTTCCACAAACAAGTTACCCAGTAGTCATTCCTTTTGAAGATGTATGTACATTCATTCTAGCATGGATCAAATAGGAAGCCTTAGTTGATTTGTTGCCCAAAGCAACATCACCCTGATGGTCTTTGTAGTGAAGATGTGAGTCTCAGCTTTCTTTCCTTGAATTAATCATTACAAACCGAAAGGCACTCCTTTGGTCAGATAGTGTTGACCTCATTTTTAGGATGAGCTCTCAAACCCTTCATCTTAGACATAGGACTTCTCTTAGAGTTTAAGAGATCCTTGGTCTTAAGACACATCTAGTGATTAGGTGGACACTTAACTTAGCCTAGAGACTTAGAGTTAGCCATATAGGTCATGCCTTGGGGTGTTAGAAAATTTACTAATGTTGAACCACATTCCTACTTCCTTCTTCAAGTCAAACTCCAAATCAAATCAAACATCAAACCTAAATAACCACAATTGATTTTCTTAACTCAAATCAATTTAAAATGATTGAAATCCTGATTAATTTCAAATGATTGAAACATGATTGAAATTCAAGTTCAAAATATTTCCAAGTCCTTTGATTCTCAAGGACTTAGCTAAATCAAGTTCAAACATTCAAATCCTTAAAATTTTCTCAGACCCATTTATATTCTCATTTATATTCACATATATAAATGAAATATAAATTCAAATAAATCAAACCAATCCAAAAATCCAAATTTCAAATCTTTCTAAGTCACTTTGATTCCCTCTTAAAGACTTAGCTAAATCAAGTTCAAACTACTTCAAATCTTGAAATTTTCTCATTTATATTCTCATTTATATTCACATATAAATGATATATAAATTCAAACAACAAACCAACTCAAAATCAAACTTAATTTTAATCTAACTAGCCTTTCAAGTCAAAATCATGAACTTAGCCAATCAATTTAAATCAAGCCAAACCCTTGATTTTCTTCATTCAATCAATCCTTCAATCATGAATCCAAATATAAACATAAAATCAATCACCAAACCAAACTGAATTCAAAAAATCAAACAAATCAAACTCATGTTCACTTTTAACTTGAAATTGTCAAATGAATCAAAACCATTTGACTTCAAATCACCACAAATGGATTTATATTTCAATCATAAGTCCATATGTGAGTTCAATCAAACTCAAATCAAGCTTTGACCAAGCCATTTTGACTTAGGTTCACTTGAGTGACCTAAAAGTACCCTTATGAGCAAATTCTAATCCTAACTTGGATTGAACTAAGCCAACTAAGCTCATCATGATCAACAATCATCATGAGATGATCAATCACCATATTGGGTCAAACCAAGTCAAATTAAGACCAAGTCAAAACTTACCAAAATGAAATCCAACATAGCCAAAATCCACCATAGGCCAAATTGATTGAAACCATTGGTTCATTCATGATCAATGTTTGACTTGACCAAGTCAACATTTGAGCCTAACTTTCAATTGGCCACTTGACCCAAGTGACCCAACTTGACCTAAAAGTCAAAATGTGTCAAAACTTGATCTAAGCCAAATTGATTGAAACCAATGGGTCAAGTTCATTCCAAATATTGTTGAACTTAAAAAGCCTCAATTGGCCAACTAGACCTAACTAATTGACCATGAACCCAACTTGACTAAAATTCAAAATTGAGCCAAACTCAAAATATAAACCAAATTGATTGGAAACAAAGATACCAATCCATTTCATATGACCAATTTAACATGAACCAACCCATGACCTAACCAATAGGTCAAATGGGTCAATTTGGTCAACTTGACCCATTTGACCTAAATGAACTCAATTGAACCAAAACTAAATATAATTGAATCAAACCAAAGCCACCAAAACATTTCAAATGTTCATATGAACTTGACCCAACCCTTGGTTTGACCCAATTTGACCAATTGGTCAACTTGACCCATTTTTACCTAAATGGGTCAACATGAGTCAAATCATATCAAACCAACTCCAAATTCAATGAAACTTGGCCTAACCTATTTTTCAAACATATCAAACATATTCAAATTGAAACCTAAGCCAAATGACCATTTTACCCCTAAGCATAAGGTAACCCAAAATCAAAATCACATGGAATTTGGTCAATTCCTTTTCATGGGCACTTGACATCCTCTTAGTGGACCAAATGGTCACTAATGGACCTAATGCACATGAATCAATTTGGTTGTAAACAAAACCCAAAATTGACCACCTCCTTTGAAAATGGCCACATGGAATCCTCCTCCACCTTGTTTGAGCACATGGCCACCTCCTCCTCCTCAAAATTGAATGCCATGCCACACTCAACAACCCATTGATAGGGTCAATTGGATCAAAATGGCAAGCTTCTTCACAGCCGTCTGATCCTTCAAGGGGGAGATATACTCCCCCTAATTCCATTCAATCTTAACTCTCACATACTCGATTGAACTTAGGGAAGCCAAAGGAGCCATTGCCAAGTGATCTCAAGCTTCCAAGAGTGAAATTGATTTTCCATTTTCTCAATTTTCATAGATTGAAAATAGAGGAGCTCCACTTGAAATCTAACTTGGCCAATACTTCATATCAAGTCAATTCCTCCCTCAAGCTTCATCAGAGGATCAATCAAACTTACAAGCCTTTTCCCAAGTTCAAGGCAAGGAGGTGCTATCTTGATCAAGATCGAGCCTATGAAGGAGTTGGCCTCTAGAAGAATCCATCCAATCTCAGACCTCAAACTCTCAACAAAGCTTCTCCACATGAAGCTTCTCCAATCGAGCATCGGTGATCACCTCCTGAGGTATATTAAAGAGCTAATTTCAATGTGTGGTCCTTTGTGAAGTAAGTATTCATGATTCTAGCCATTAGATGTGATCTCCTTTGCATGTTGATGGTGGGTTGAGTTCAATTGATCTCAATCAAGCTGGATCCTAGAAGATGGGGATGTCTCTCCCATAATATAGAGAGGAAATCATGGGGTCCATCCGCATTTTGGATGGATGTCCATGATTAAAACATAGATCCCATATTATCCTTTAGAACCGGCTTTAACCTCGGCCGTCCGATCCTTGATTGGGACGGTGAGGAGAAAGAAGCGTGCGCACCGCCGATGATGTGACAACAATATAATCCCATCACAGTGGAAAGTGCATGCCGCGTCGGGCCATGTCGAGATTAAACATTTAATTAGGCTATTAAATACTAATTAATCATGGAACTTCTAAATTCATCTAAAAAAAATCAAAAATATGAAATAAATTGCATTGGATAAATAATTGAACATAGAATATTCTAAAATGATTTCAATGGATTTTGAATAGTGCTTTTCTGAATTTGGTTTTATTTGGGAATTATTATTTTCTAATTACCCTCTATTATGATTAATCCCAAACTTCTTGTGCATGGTAGGATGACTCCTACCTCCCCTAATTTTCTTGGGATTTATTGTGGTTTAATTAGAGGAATTGGTTCATTCCTTAATCACTCCTTAAAATGTAATTAAGCTTAATTAAGGTATAATTAGTGGTTTAACCCTGATTGAGTCAATTAAGTTTTTCTTAAGTGAATATGAGATTTAGAATAATTTTGGGATACTTTCCAGATATTCCTTAAACCCCTTTCTTCCTTAATCCAACCTTAAGGGTTAATTCACTAATTACCCCTTAATTAATTTCATAAAATTCTAAAACTTTCCAGAACTCAATTAATCTATCTTGGGTAGATGCTTAGGTGTTCAAGAGCCTAAGTACAATTAAGGAAATCAAAATTAACTCACATGTGTGAGAGTGTTATGAAATTACTTAAAATAAACCCCTTAGCTTAATTAATCCTTAATCATGAGCCAATTGCATTAGGTACCTTTCTTTCCTAGGTGCATTGCTAATTTAAATTCTTTGTGTGGTTTTATGTCATATCATTGCTCATAATTATTTGATTAACTATGCCAAGGTGGTGTAGGTAAGGGGTAATTAATAACTTAATGCATACCTTAACCTAAGCAACATATAAAAAATCATCTAATAATCCTAAGAACAAACCAAATCAACAAACATATGTGGGAATGGGTTTGGAGCAGCAAACTCACCTCATATTTTTGAAATTAAATCAAACCTTCCTTAAAAATAACTTGATTTGCTTTAAGCTTTTTTATTTCATAAGATTGACTTTAGGAATTAATTAGGGTGAATGTGTTTACATGCTTTCATCACTTTAGTTCTTTCCTAACATGCTAAATGTGTATGTCATATGAATTTCATGCATTCATGCTTTTCAAAAAATCATTAAAATGAAACATTTTCTTTATGTCAAATTGCATATTTGGCTAAAGTAAAAATATGAATATTATCACTACTAAATCAAAACTATTTTTAAAATCTATAAATCAAACACCTAAAACTGAAATTGTGCTACTTATAATTATTTAGAAGCTTGCATGTGGATATAAATATGACGATGTGCATAGTGTGGCTTTCCTTTTCTCTTCTTTTAGCATAGTTTTGGATAGATTTGGCAAAGTGTATAGTTCATTTGAAAAGAACACAACACTTGCCTAACCTCATTCTATACATTCCTATGATATTACCTAAGAAGGACATCCACACTTGTACATATAAATTGCATAAATAAAACAAACAAACAAATACAAACTTTTTTTTGCATCTTTCTTTTCCATTCATTTCTTTTGTACATGTGTTTGTATTTGAGGAAAGTGGTATATTAGTCTGGACAACCCCGGGGTTGCGAGACTTTAAGTATCCCTAAGTAGGTATTGTACCTTACACCCTTGGTGCTAACAATGGCATTGTACTCACTTATGCCTTTTATACGTATACATGTGCATGTGAATAATGGATAAAAGAAACCTTCTACTTAATGAAAATCATGCATCATAAAGTATTTAAATTTTCTTAAGTAACATTTCTTAGCATTCATCATAAAGTGTGCTAAATATTTCCATTTGTATGTATAGATATGCTTAGGACTCATTCATATGTATGTCATACATGTTGGGAAAGAAATGAAGTGATGTGTATTTTGTGATATTAATTCACTTTATTTAATCTTAAAATGACTTTCTTTTGAATAGGTTTGTTTAGAGAAAATCTAAACTTGGGATTAATTAAAACACATAATAAAATTTCACTAAATAAAATCAAATATGAATCCACTTTAGAAATTACTTAAGGCATGGAAGGAAAGGGAAGTCCTCTTCTCTATTCCCTCTCTATAAAACTTAGTAATTAATTGTAGGATTCACTTAAACCAAACCAAAATACAAAATAAAATCAATCCAAATCAACTAAAAACTTAAATGAAACCACCCATCTAAGTTGAACATTTTCACACTTAGAAAATCTAAGCCTTAAAGCCATAGCTAAACATACCACACAAACCTTTTAAAGCACACACATTATGTTAAGTCACTACTTCTAATTTTAGGTTAGGGTGGTGCATGGCTTGATGTTTGCTTTTTTTGTGATGTATTGTTTCTAGTCTGGATGTTAGGGTGAATGTGTGTAGAATGAATGGTAGGATGATTTAGTCTAATCATTATTTTCTATAAGGGATTGTGCTTAAGGGGTGTTGTAATAAAAATATAAATACTTTAGCTGTGCAGGTGCTTATACCCCTAAGCATAATCCAATAGGCTAAGTGGACTTAGTTACCCATGTGTGGGGTGCTAAGTCCAATATACATGCTTGAAATTTGTATGGTTTGTTTAGCTAATCTCTATTTTGCAGGTGAAAGTTAGATTTACTTTTCTTTTTCATGTAATTTTGCAATTAGGATATTGGAATGAATGTTATGGGAGATTAGGATGAGCATTGGTCATAAGATTACATCTTATGTACCATGTGAAGCCTTTGGAGAAACCACCTTCCAACCATCCAAAAGAAGGAATCAAAAGAAGAAGGAAGAAAGAAGAAATGAAGAAATGAAGACCCCCATAACATGAATTTCCTTACTTGATTGTAAATTGATTCATTTGTAATCTCAGTTGCATAAGGGTAAGCTTGGCTACCCAATTTATTTTTGGGTTTATGCGGTGGTGCCCGACAACAAATGGCCTTTCATTCTTTTACGTTAGCTTTATAAAATGTTTGATGTTCTGTTTAGATTGTGCATTAAAATGGCATAATTTCCTAATTTCTTCCTTGCTTGATGTATGGCCTGGATGATGATTAGGCTCTTAGAAAAAAAATAAATCTTCAACCAAATTAATCAACTCAAAATTAAAATAAACAACTCATAATCTCACCTAAAGCTTAGACTAAAAGTCAAGATAAAAGAATTAGCAACCCATTAGCTAGATGAGTATTTCCTTTATAACATCATGCATAAAAGCATATTAATTCACTCTTGATTGGAGGGCTTCCACAATTTCCAGAGAACTTGGCTTGACCTTTGAGATGTGGAAACACACCTCCCCCCTTCTCACTGATTTTGGCCATAATCTTATTTCTCATGCATTAGGCATATGAATCCTATAAGCTTGAGTCAAATGATTATCCAAAAATAAAAAAAGTAATATATTTTGCATTAGATCTAGGTCATTTTTCATGCCCTTACATGATCTAGTCTCTTAGGGAGTGAGTTTAAGAACTTAGTCTCTTTCTAAAATAAACAATAGCCTAGCTATCTTGCATAAAGCATTTGACTTGCCTACATGAATTTAAAACCATAGGAGGAGTTAGTTAGTGGCCACCCCCAGGCAGTTGTAAGTCCAATCAATCGGGTGATTTGTCCTCTCTTGTGGAGGCAAACCAAATACCCATTTTTTATCTTAGATTTAGGTTGTGTTGTTGGTCCTTGGGAAAGCTTCTTAGATGTAGGTTCTAAGGTTGCTTCTCCCTTCTATGGGCTATAAGCATAAATCCTCATATCTTAGGTATTTCCATAACCTTGTATTGTAGAATTATAAGCCCTAAAATTCTAATAAAAATTTAACTCAAATAAATATTTCAATTTTAAAAACATAAAGCCCAACCATAGGATAGTTTGAGATACTTGTTTGATTTCCTAGTATCATGAGCATCTCCTATTTATCTTCCATTGGCTTTGATAATAACTCTCTCTCTCTCTCTCTCTCTCTCTCTCTCTCTCTCTCTCTTATTAATCCCATTTGATCTTCCAAAATGAATTAATTGATTGATAGTCCTACCTATTAGAATCTTTGGAGACAATGATCATTTACTTTAATCGAGAGTATTCCTAAGGAATCCCCTTTCTTGAGATGTAATTAACTATGGGGGCTTACCCCTATTGGGAACTTAATAAACCCTACTTTACTTTTTCATGCAAAGTAGATGAAGAATCTCTGGTACATATGCAGACACATTGTCCTTAGGAGTCCTTATTGAGGTGATTAGGGCCATTGTAGGGTGGTGACTTCTATCTTTCAAGATAGTACACCTCTCAATATAAATGATAACCTCATAAATATATGATCTACATGATATCCAAAAAATGCACAAAAAGGAGTATATTTTTATCTTTATTTTATCCCGCATAGAGTGAAGATGGAAGTATACATTCTTTAGAAAATTCTAATATAAAAATTTCACTACATATAGTTCTCCCATCGGCCAGGAAGCTACTCCCTTTGGTTGAGTGAATCTGAGATAGGTCTAGGCTGACATAAGCTCCTTCTTAGTGTGATCCATCGCAAACCAACGGAATCCATCAAAATAAATAAATTAAAAAATGAAATTAATACCTTGACTATCCTTGAGCTGATCTAAGTCTCCCGGTGGCATTCACTCAATAAAATATATGGGTTCAATTTGTTGCACTCTAGTGGTTCCTTATTTAGAAGATGTGAGTCCTCATGCTTTCTTCCCAACTTATTGCACGAAAGGCATCCCTTTGGTTGGATACTGTTGGTAGACTATTCTTTGGATTGGTGATTAATTAGCTACCGCCCTTTCGGTATAGCCCATCATAAACCAATCGAACCCATCAAAATAAACTAAAAAATGAAATTAATTTTGACTATCTTTGAGCTAATTTAAGTCTCGCATAGGCATTCACTCAATAGTCAGCCCTAGGTTGGGTTCAATCCGTTGCCTTGCCAATGGATCACCCCAGCAACTGGTTCCCACTTTGGAGGATGTAAGTCTACTATATTTTCTTCCTAGTATTACGAAAGGCATTCCTTTTGTTGGCTAGTCCCTGTGTTTGGTAGACTACCCCTTTGGATTGGTAAATATGAGTTAGTTGGGCCTCGTGGCTCCCCATGTCTGGTCCATTTCAAATCCAAAATTTAAAAACAAATTCAACCCTCCTCTCTCTAGTCAAACAACAACAAAATAAATTCAACCAAATAAATCCAATCAACCTATGGAGTCAATCAAATCAACAATCAAAACAAATTAAACAAATAAATCAATTTCTCTCCAGTGAGACTTAAAATAAAACTCTCAACCCCTTATGGATGATTTGAACATGTTTCCCTAGTGGAAGGTTCACATACTCTATCCCTAATGGATTCCTCCTTCCCTTGACATGAGTAGAGTCACATTGCCTTATCTTGGATTCTTCTACATATTAAAGTAGATCATCTCTATTAGTACTTGTGATCATTGGATTGTTGATCATTTAGTCACCAATATGTGGTGTACCTTATCACACTATTGGGTGCCCTTTGTTGACCTCATCGGAATGAGCTCTCAACCCCTCCATGTAGACATAGGACTTCTAGACTTTAAGAGTTCCTTAGTCTTAGAGTCTTAAGAGTGATTAGGTGGACACTCAACCTAACCCTAGAGACTTAGCAGAGTTAGCCATAGGAATAGGTCATGCCTTAGGGGTGTTAGGAAAATATATCTACCCTATATCTTGGGCCAAATTCCACACTTTCTCCCTTCAAGTCAAACTCAAATCAATTCCAACTTGATAGATTTTCTCAAACTCAAAGCAAACCCCAAATGATTGAAGCTCATGATTGAAATCCAAATCAAAAATATTTCCTAAGTCCTTTGATTCCCTCTCAAGGACTTAGCTCAAATCAAATCTAAATCAATTCAAATTCAAGGAATTTTCTCACAACTCATTTATATTCTCATTTATATTCACATTTATAAATGAAATATAAAATTTAAATTAATCAAACTAAATCTAAATCAAAAATATTTCATAAGTCCTTTGATTCCCTCTCATGGACTTAACCTGAATCAAATCTAAATCAATCCAAATTCAAAGAATTTTCTCATAACCCATTTATATTCTCATTTATATTCACATATATAGATGAAATATAAATTCAAATCAATCAAACTAAATCCAAATCAAAAATATTTCTAAGTCATTTTGATTTCTATTATGGAATAAATCAAATCTAAATCAATTCAACTTCAAGAAATTTTCTCATAACCCATTTATATTCTCATTTATATTCAAAAATATAAAGAAAATATAAATTCAATATCTAAAAATAAATTCAAAAAAAAAAAAAACAAATCCAAATTCAATCAAAAATCCAACTTAATCCTTCAAGTCAAAATCTTGAACTTAATCAATTTCAAATCAAGCAAACTCGATTTTTTTTCATGATTGAATCAATCCTACAATCATGAATCCAAATATAAATACAAACTTCAATCATCAATTCAAAAAAAAATCAAATCCAATCAAACAAATTCAAAATCAATAAAATCTTGAACTTAGCAAATCAATTTCAAATCAAATTTAACCCTTAAATTTTTTCCATGATTCAATCAATCCTACAATCATGAATCCAAATATAAACATAAACTCCAATCACCAAACCAAAACTAAATTCAAAAATCAAACCCAAGTAAAACTCATGTTCACCCTTTGAATTTGAAATTGTCAAATGACTTCAAATCACTTGCAAATGGATTTATATTTCAATCATAAGTCCATATGTGAGTTCAATAAAACTCAAATCAAGCTTTGACCAAGTCATTTGACCTACTTAGGCTCACTTGACCCAAAGTGACCTAAAGTACCCCTTATGAGCTAAATTCTAATCTTAACCAAATTGGATTTAACTAAGCCCATCTAAGCCTCACATTATGAACAATAATCATCATGAGATGATCAATCACTCAAATTGGGTCAAACCAAGTCAAACTTAAGGGTTGACCAAGTCAACACTTAGCCAAAATGAAACCTAAAATGACCAAAATCCAACATAAGCCAAATTGATTGAAACCATTGATCAAAACTCATTCATGATCAATGTTTGAACTTTCCCAAGTCATCATTTGAGTCTTAACCCATTACATGACCCAAGTTGACCTAACTTGACCTAAAAAGTCAAAATGTATCAAAACTTGATCTAAGCCAAATTGATTGAAACCAAAGGGTCAAATTTATTCTAAAATGATTGTTAGAGTTGACCAAAGCCCCAATTGGCAATTATCCAATTGACCCAACTTTACCTAAAAGGTCAAATTGAGCCAAATCTAAATATAAACCAAATTGATTGGAAATAAAGATACAAATCTATTTTAAATGATCAGCCAAACATAAACCAACCCATGACCTAATCCAAATAGGTCAAATGGGTCAAATTGGTCAACTTGACCCATTTGACCTAAATGAACTCAATTAAATCAAAACTAAATATAAACCAAATTGAATCAAACCAAAGCCACCAAACATTTCAAATGGTCATATCAACTTGACCCAACCCTTGGTTTGACCCAATTTTCCCATTTGGTCAACTTGACCCAAGTTGACCCATTTTGACCTAAATGGGACAACATGAGCCAAATCATATCAAACCAACTCCAAATTCAATGAAACTTGGCCTAATCAATTTTCAATCATACTAAACCTATTCAAATTGAAATCCAAGTAAAATGACCATTTTACCCCTAAGCCATTGGGTAGCCTAAAAGCAAATGTCTTTTTGGTGCTTTATTAACGAAGCAACTTGGAATTTGGTCAATTCTTTAATTAGGGTTTTATTGAAAAGTTAATAACCCTAATTACCTCACTAATTTCAAACTTCTCATGTGCATCTAGGGTGATGACTTCTATCTCCTCTAATTTTCTTGAGATTTGTTGATGGGTTAATTAGGAAGATCAATTAATGAATCTTTAATTACTCTCTTTATGTAATTAAGGGTAATTAAACATATCAATAGTATTTTAATCCTTTTATTAAGTTAATTAAGCTTTGTTTAAGTAAAGAAGAGGTTTATGGAATGGATTTGGAGAATTTTCCCCAAGCCATTCCCTAAGCCCCTTTCCTCCCTTAATCTAAACTTAATTAATGGCTAATCCCCTTATCACTTTCTTAATTACTTTGATAAATTTTCAAAACATTCCAGAACTTAATCAATTCAACTTAGGTAGGTGCTTAGGTGTTCAATAACCTAAGTAGTTTAAGAAAATCAAAATCCAACCCACGTGTCTGGGCAGGGTTATGAAAGTACTTAAATGAAACCATTTAACTTAATTAATCATTAATTATAAGCCAATTGCATTAGGTACCTTTCTTTCCTAGGACGCATCATTGATTTAAATTCCTTATGTGGTTTTATGTCATATCATTGGCTCATAATTATGTGATTAATTATATTAAGGTGGTGTAGGTAAGGGTAATTAATACACTTAATTCATACCTTAACCTAACCAAAACATAAAATTGATCTAATCACATAAAAATTAAATAAAAAATATACACATGTGAGAATGGGATAGGACCAGCAAACCTTCTCACATTTCTCAAATTAAAATCAAACTCTAACAAAATGTAAACTCTCCTTAAAACAAATTTGATTTTATTTAAATAATTTTATTCATAGGATTGTCTTTAGGAATTAATTAGGATGAATGAACTTACATTGCTTTCATAACATTATTTCTTTCCTAGCATGCTAAATGTGTATACCATATGACAATCATTCATTCATACTTTTTAAAAATCAAATTAAAAATAAAATATTTTCTTTATGTCAAATTGCATGTTTTGGCTAAAGTAATAATTTGAATGGCTATTATCACTATTAAATTCAAAATTATTTTCAAAATTTATAAATTCAATATCAAAACTGAAAGGTTTGATACTTATGATTATCTATAAGCTTGCATGTGAGTATAAATATAAAGATGTGAATGGTGTGGTTATCCTTCTCTTTTCTTTTAGCATAGTTTTGAATAGGATTTGGTAATGTGTATAGTTCATTTGAGAATAACACAACACTTGCTTAAATCCATTCCTATTCATTCCTATGTTATTACTTAAGAGGGATATCCATGCTTACACATATAAATTACATAAACAAATCAAACAAACAAATACAAACTTTTGCATCTTTATTTTTCCATTCACTTCTTTTGTACATGCATATGTATTTAAGAAAAGTGGTATATTAGTCTAAAAACCCAGGATTTGAGGCTTTAAGTAGCCTAAATACACCTTACACTAGTGCTAATATATTATACTCACTTATTCCTTTCATACATATAAATGTGTATGCGAAAAATGGATAAAAGAATCACCCTTTTCTACTTAACAAAATCATGCACAAATGAAACATTCCAAATTTCCTTAAGTAATATCAGTTAGCATTCATCATGAAAGTGTGCTAAACATCCTCATCTATATGTATAGATATGCTTAGGATTCATCCATATGCATATTATACATGTTGGGAAAGAAATAATGTGTTATGTGTTTTGTAATATTAATTCACTTTACTTAATCTTAAAATGTCTTTCTTTTTAGATAGGTTTGTTTAGAGGAAATATAAATTTAGGATTAATTAAAACACATAATAAAATATTCACTAAATAAAAAATAAAACATGAATCTACTTTAGAAAATTACTTAAGGTAAGGAACAAACACGAAGTTCTCTTCTCTTTTCTCTCTCTTTACAACTTAGTAATTAATTGTAGATCCATTCAAACCAAAACAAATCATTAAATAAAAATCAACTAAATTAATCAAACAACTTAAATGAAACTACCCTCTAAGTTAAACTTCTCACACATAGGAAATGTAAACCTTAAAGCCTAGCTAAGCACACCACACAAATCTTTTAAAGCACGCACATTAGACTAAGTCACCATTTGTAGCTTTAGGTTAGGGCGATGCATGGTTTGATGCTTTGCTTTTATTTTATGATGCAATGTTTTAGATTGGATGTTAGGGTGTATATGCGTAGACTGAATGGTAGAATGATTTAGTCTAATCATTATCTTCTGCAGGAGATTGTGCTTAAGGGGCGATGTAATAAATATATATATATATATATATAATTACTTTTGTTGTGCAGGTGCTTATACCCCTAAGTATAATCCAAAATAGGCTAGGTGGACTTGGTAACCCGTGTGTGGGGTGCTAAGTCCAATTTATACATTTACATGCTTTGGATTGCATGGTTTGTTCGAATAATCTCTATTTTATAGGTTTTTAGTTTGGTTTTGTTTTTCCATTTCCTTATAATTTTGTAATTAGGATTTTGGAATGATTGTTATGGGGGATTAAGATGAAAATTAGTCATAAGATCATGTCTTATGTACCATGTGAAGCCTTTGGAGCATCCACATTCCAACCATCCAAAAGAATGAACCAAAGATGAAAGAAGAAGAGAAGAAGAAAGAAGAAAAGAAGAAAACATAAATGATAGAGCTCGGCTACCCAATTTATTTTTGGGTTTGTGCAGTGGAGCCCGACCACAAATGTCCTTTTATTCTTTTGCTCTAGTTTTATAAATTGATTGATGTTTGTTTAACTTGTGCATTAAGATGAGAACTTTTCCTAGTTTCTTTCTTGCTTTGATGTATAGTCTGGATGATGATTAGGCTCTTAGGAAAAATAAATCTTCTACCAAATTAATCAACTCAAAATTAAAAATAAACAACTCATAACCTCACCTAAAGCTTAGGCTATAAAATAAGATAAAAGAATTAGCAACCCCAGCTTGATGTCTTACTTTTATAACAATGCATAAAAGTATATTATTTCTCTTGATTGGAGGGCTTCCACCTTTGCGGAGAATTTGGCTTAACTATGAAAACCATGGTGGAAACACATCTCCTTATCTTGCTAATTTTATAATATAATATATTAGCATATCAAAGCCTCATCAAATTGATTATCCAAAATGAAAATAAAACATATAAAAAATTTGCATTAGATTTAGGTCATTAAAATCATGCCCTACATGATCTAATCTTTTAGGGAGTGTGTTTAAGGACTTAGTCTCTTTCTAAATAAAAAATAGCTTAGCTATCTTACAAAAGCATTTGACTTGCCTACATATTTTAAAATCATAGGAGGAGTTAGTTGGTAGCAACCCCAGGCGGTTGTAAGTCAACAGCCGGGTGATTTATCCTCTCTTGTGGAGGTAAACCAAATACCCATTTTTGCCTTAAATTTAGGTCATGCTTTTTTTCCCTCGCCAAAACTCTCTAGATTTAGGTTTAGAGGTTGCTACTTCCCTTTGTGGGCTACGACCATAAATCCTCACCTCTTAGACATTTTCGTGATCATGGAATTATAAACCCTAGCATTCTAATAAAAATTGCACTCAAATAAATTAATTTAATTTCAAAAATGTAAATCCCAACAATAGGGTAGTTTGGGATGCTTACTAGGCTTCCTAGTATCTCAAGCATCCCCTACTTGTTTTCATTTGGCTTTGATAAGAACTCCTTCCTCTTGATCGATCCCACTTGACTTTCTAAAAATAAACAAATCAATTGATAGTCCTACCTTTTTGAAATCTTTGGAGACAACGATCGTTTACGTTAATCGAGTATATTCCTAAGAAATATTATTCCTTAGGATGTAATTAACTATGGGGGCTTGCCCCTGTAGCAAACTTAACGAACTCGATTTAAAATAAACCCTGCTTTACTTTTTCATGTAAAGTAGGGAAGAATCTCTGGTACATTCTGAAGACCCATAGTCTATAGGAATCCTTATTGAGGTGGTTAGGTCCATTGTATGGTGGTGACTTCTATCTCTTGAGATAGTACACCTCTCCTCAATGTCGTACCCAATCACCCTAATAAGAACATCACTAGATCAGATTGGCATCCCAACAAGGTGTATTATATATATATATATATATATATATATATATATATATATATATATATATATATATATATATATATATATATATATATATATATATATATATATATATATATATATATATATATATATATATATATATATATATATATATATATATATATATATATATATATATATTATTTTATTATTTATTTATTTATTTATTTATTTATTTTCATTTGTCCTTCTTTTCTAAAAGGTAAGGGGGATAGATGAAGGTAGAGATATATATAAAATTTTCACCACAATTGATTTATAAGAAAATCAACCAAGTTTGAGTTGGTTTGAAGGAATTTTGGTTAGGTTTATGGTGGTAGGTCCATATGGATTAAGAAGGGTCTTAATTTAATTTGATTTGATTTGGGTTGATTTGAATTTGGTTAAAGCTTAGTCCACAATATAAAATCAAAGGGCCTAGAAATGGATTTGGAGTTCAAATATGGTGATGGATTTCAATCATTGGATAGTTGGATTTAATTTTAGAATTTGAATTTGAATTTGAGGTTTGGTTTAAAAGAAGGAAGCAAGGATTGGGTTTAGGCTATAGGGTCAAGACTTCCTAAATCCTAAAACTTCCCATTCCCCATAGTTTCTTATTAAAGTTTCTTAAGGTGGTGAGAGCTCACTCTAAAAGTGAGGTCAATAAATGGTGCTCAATAGGTATGGTGTGACTAACAAGGCACACCGCACGTATTGGTGTTAATCAAGATAATCAACAGTGTCTGAAGGATCGCAAGCACTAACAGAAATGATCTACTCATAAACTTGAGGTGTAAAAGGAATCACGATCTTAGTGCAATACAACTCCACTCATGCCAAGGGCATAAGGGAGGAAGAAAGGATCCACCAAGATCAACATGTGAACCTTCCACTTGGGGAAGCAGTTCAGTTATCCGTGACAAAGTTTGGATTTGGATGCAAGGTATGATTTGGGAGAGTATCCACGGGGGTTAAGGTGTAGAACCCACCAAGGATAGATGCATGAACCTTCCACTAGGGAAGTAAGTTCAAGTTATCCACTAGGGATAAGAAGTTTGGATTTCTTTTGAGGTGCACTCACTAGGGAATGCAAGTTTGAATAAGATTGATTGACTCCACTAGGGAAGTCAGGATGATTGATGTCTCACTGGGGAGAAATTAATTGATTATTTGTCTAAGTTTTGAATTTTAAGATGAACCATGTTGGTTTGCAATGGATCGCACTGAGAAGGGGCTTTGTTGGCCTAGGCCTATCTCAAATTTACCAATCCAAATGCGTAGTCCACCGACCACATGGTAGAACTATCCGACCTAAGGGGTTTCCTTTTGGTGTACAATGGTTATGCTAGGGAGAAAGTGTAGTAGACTTACATCTCCAAAAGTAAGGGACAACCACTGGGGTGATCTGTTGGATATAACAAATCGGACCCAACTTAGGGCAACTACTGAATGAATGCCTCTGGAGGACTTACATCAACTCGGAAGTAGTCAAGATAATGTCATTTGATTGAATTGTATTTATTTTATTTTTATTTATTTTACTTTGATGGATCCCATAGTTTGCGATGGATCCACTAAGAAGGGGCTAATATCAGCCTAGACCTGTCTTAGATTTACCAATCCAAAGGGATAGTCTATCAGCTGCAGGGTAGAACTAACCAACCAAAGGGGTATCTTTCAATTTGCAATGGTCAAGTTAGGAAGAAAGTGTAGGGACTCACATCATCCTAAGGAACCACTTGGGTGATCGGTTATGTGCAACAAATCGGAAACTAACAGTGCCGTCGGTTTACAGCGGTCGTAGAAAAATGTGTAATAGACTTATATCTTTCAAAGCAAAGATGACCGTGAGTAACTCGTCAGTGGCATAATAAGTTGAACCCGACCTAAGGGTGACTACTGAGAGAGTGCCAACCTGGGGACTTATCTCAATTCAAAGTAGTCAGATAATTCCTATAGGGAGTTTTGCTAACATTGCCCTAATGATAGGATTCCTGCTTGAGAAAGGGGCCACTGGGGGCTTGAATTCTTAATTCACAAGCGAAAATAAATTTTTTCTATTTTATGTTTGCATAAACCCTATTGGTTTGTGAGGGTCCATACTGAGAAGAAGCTTTGTCGACTAGTCCTATCTCGGACTTACTGGGAGAGAATCTGCATCTATGAAAAATTCTCCAGGGTACTAGAAAGGGGATTGTCCAATCCAAGAGTAACTGGGGTAGTAACTAAATGGGGCCGTTAAGGACATGATCAAAATAGAGTGCCCATAGGGAGGTTCCACTGGGGGCATTATCCAAAACCCTGTAAAAGAAAGCCTATAGGAATTCGATGGCAAACTCAAGGAGAAAGTGGGGACTCACATCTGCCAAGAGTGGTGTATCCACCGGGTGGGTCACCGTCAGCATGGCGATAACCAACCAACCTAAGGTGCCCGTCAGTTTGTGATAATCAGTCTAGAGAGAAGGCATGCAGACTTACATCTCTCCAAAGCGACCGCGAGATAGTCTCTTTCGACAAAGGACCTAGGTGACTAAGCGGGGTGTCTGTGTAAAGACTAAACCCAAGCTTGAAGTAGTCAGGAGGAAATGAGCCACTAAGGGACTTATCCTAAACCTCAAAATATACTTGACCTAGTTAGTTCAAGAAGAAAGCAAAATTACATCCTCTTAAACAAAGTCAACATGAGGTAGCTTACCGGCTATGCGGTATGACCTACCAAACTAACAAGGCACTCGTTGGTTTGCAGTGGTCAAGTTAAGAAGAAAATATGAGGACTCACATCTGCCAGACAAGTGATCACTGGGGTGACATATTAGCGAGGTAGTATATAGCGACTGAGCATCGGTGAGTGTCACGGAAGCTTGCTCCCACATCAAAGTAGCTCAAGATAAAAGATATGTGTTTATTTATGCTATGAAAGAAGGAATAGGATGTCGATTGGGTTCCCTTACACCTATCCTAAGCACATAAGAATGTTACTCCACTAAGAAAGGATGCTGCTTTGGGTTCTCTTACACCCAATTTAGTTGTACTAGTTGAGATAGGATGCCTCTTGGGTTCTCTTACACCTATTCTAGTAGCACTAGAGGGTTGAATGTGGTTTGTGTTTATGTTGTGAAGGGATAGGATGTCGCTTTGGTTCTCTTACACCTACCTTAAACATATCATAATGGATTCGCAAGCAAAAGATGTTTCTAATATATAAGAAATGGAATTTGATATGAAAAGAAGTTTTATCAATGATTATTTTCAAACACGATTTATGGATAATATTTCTTTAGGTAGAGCCTGCTAATTGGAAGAATATTGTGCTCTCCCCTACAGTTTATGAGTTGATAAGATCCTCCTTGGTAGGCCTTTTTTTATGGTGAAAGGGCCTTCCCAAGTGGGTTTCAAACTTGCCTCATATCTTTTAATGAGCAACAATTGGCCTCCTTAGAACTAAATCAAGTTCTCTTACTTGAAAAGCTCTAGGATGGACCAATTTATTATGAGCTTGAATCATTTTGGCTTCATACAACTTGAGGTTTTGGCATGCCCGGACGCATCTCTCCTCCAAACCTTTGAGCTCTTCTAACTGCGGCTTGGCATTCTGCTCTGTAGTAATCTTGCTACCCATAACTATCCTTGGTGATGGGAATTGGACTTCTAATGGTAAAATAGCTTTGGACCCATGCACAAATAAGAATGGGGTAGTTTGAATTGAAGTTCTGTATATGGTGCGGTAGGCTCACAAGGCTTCAACCAACTGCTCATGCAACTGTCTCTTATTGTCATCGAGTGTCTTCTTCAATATTTAGATGAGAGTTTTGTTGAATGCCTCTGCTAGACCATTTTCCCTCATGTAGTAGATGGTGGAATATCTCCAATTTATGTTGTGTCTCTGGGCAAAATTATTGATTTTGGTGCTCTTGAATGCAGTACCATTATCGGATATAATTCATCAAGGCAAGGCACCCCAAACTTATATATGATATGGTTCCTGAAAAATTGAAGCACATGCTAAGTTGTGACCTCCCTAAGTGAGATTGCCTCTGCCCACATGGAAAAGTAGTCGATAGTAGCTAGAATGAACTAGTGACCCTTGGAGGAAGGAGGATCGATCGTACCCACTATGTTAACACCCCAACACTCAAATGGCCATGAGGCCAAAGTAGGATGTAGAATATTGGGTGGTTGATGCAGACCACACAATGCACCTGACATTGGTGGCATCTCATAGCTACATCCATGCAGTCTGTAATCATCGTAGGCCAATAGTATTTTAGTCTTTTGATCTTGGCTTTCATCTTGGAACTAGACTAGTGAGTTCCACATAAAATTTAATGTACCTTGGTCACAATCTTATAAGCTAAATGTTTGGCTAAACAACATAACCACATTTGATCGAAAGACTATCGATACAAGGTGTCATCCACGAGAGCATAGGAGAGAGCTCTCTGTTTCACTTGATGGGCTAATGACTTCTCTTGAGGTAGTTTGTCTATGTTTAGGTAATCCATGAATGGTTGCCTCCAATCTGACTCATCATCCTTTTTGGCAATGGCAACCTCCCCTTTAAGAGAGAGTCCTTCGATGAGTTCAACAGCAATAAGAGATAAGACTTGTCTATTTTGAACCATTATTGAAATGGACTCATCTTCTGAGCATGCCAACTCCTTGGCGAGCTTCACCAATGCATCTGCTATAGCATTATCTCCTCGAGGAATCTTATAGATAGTGACCTCTAGGATCTGAGCTAACAACTCCATAGTGTACTTGTGGTAGTGATGGAGTTTATGCTTTAGAACTTTGTAGGAACCAGCAATTTGGTTGATGATGAGTTGAGAATCCCCAAATATGCTGATGCTTTGGATGCATAATGTAATGACTAACTCCATACCGGCAATCAGAGCCTCATATTCATCTTCGTTGTTAGTGCATGGATTGGATAGATGATATGAGAATCTCATCACATCGCGGTCTAGAGTTAGGAGAACTATTCCTACCCCTGCCTTTCCTGGAAGAGTAGATTGTGGTTCTTCTCCTTTTTAAGAGAAAGTTGCACCATCAAAATATATCTCCCAACAAAAAATGCTAGTGTTCCCTAAGTTCATGATTTGTTCATCAGGGAGGTCATCACTAAGCAAAGAATCAGTAGAAAGTGGGTGTGATGCTAAGAAATCCGCTAGTGCTTACTTTTCACTGAGGAATTACGAATGTGATGTCAAACTATGATAAAATCATGGACCATCATGCCAACCATCCAGATAATGTTGGTCATGTCATGAGATATTGCAATGGGTTGATTCTAGAGATCATATTCACCTTATGAGAAATCATGTAATGCCATAGCTTTTGGGATGCAAAGATTAAAGCTAAGAAATGCTTCTCAATAGGTGGGTAGTTTGCCTCAGCAGGAATTAGATGTGACTGAGGTAGTAAAGAGCATTTTCTTTCCCTTTGCCATTAGTTTAAGCCAACAGAGCACCAAGGGAGTCGTCTAATACAATGGTGTAGAGAATCAATGGCTTGCTCGGGATAGGGGTTGTTAGAACTGGCAGCATCATCAGGTAGTGTTTGATGTCTTCAAAGGCATGTTGTCACTTGTCATCCCACTTGAACTCGGCATCCTTTTACAAGTCTTGAGAATGGCATCTTCGATAAGTTGGATATGCATCTTAGATACACCAACCACCCTTGAAATGATAAGTTGAGTTAGACTTTTAGGGGTGGCATTTCTAAGATTGATCTTCTCAGTCGATCTCTATTCCCGGTGTCAGACAATAAACCCAAGGAATTTTCTTGAAGCTACTCCGAATGCACACTTCAAGGGATTCATTTTGAGGTTAAATTATCTTAACCATTCAAAAAATACTCTCAAGTTGAAGAGATGGTCTTCATTTTTTCTTTGCTTTTGACTACTAGATCATCAACATAGCATTCAACTTGATGATGAATGGGTTCATTGAAAATCAGTCATGGCTCTGGTATGTAGCAGCATTTTAAGGAAAGGCATGATCTTATAACAATAGATTCTGATTGGGGTTCAAAAAGTAGTATTTCTTTCATCTTCGGGGGCCATCTTGATTTGGTTATAGCCAGATGGCCCATCCATAAAGGAGAATATTGTATTATATGAGGCAATGTCCACCATCAACTCCGGTATATGAAGTGGAAATTCATCTTTACGACATGCCTTGTTCAGATCCCTAAAATCGATGCATATGCAAATTTGGCCATTCTTTTTTTAAACTAGGATGACACTGGCTAACCAGGTGGGATATTTTTCTTCCCCGATAAAGCTAGCATAGATCAATTTATTTGATTTTGTTGTTCAATTTCTAATCGCATCTAGCTTGCTTGATAGGGTTGATTCATATAATTTTATGGATTGCTACATCAAAGATAAACCATATTTCTTCATAACTCCATGAAGTAGTCCTTAACCTTGCTAATACTAACTAAGTCATTGGTTCTTCTTCATTCAATAAGAAGGCTATCATGTGGATCTTCTTTTATTTTCAAATTGATTTCTTTGAGTTCATCAATGGTTGATCTGATTTCTTCTTCAAGCTCTGGTGGTGCATCTTTAACTTCAAGCTCATTTGGGTCATTTGAAGTTTCTAAACATGCCTCCTCATAAGAGTTAGCATGATTTAAGAAGAACTATCAGACCCCAAATGAGTGGTGATGACTAGGCAATGGTTATCATCGTCGACTGGACCCACTATACCGAATCTTAATCATGATCTTGATTGAGAGTGCCTACTTTGGTTGTCCCATAATTTTTCAAAGTAGTTCGACCTGTGTTTAGACCAAGTATGTGGGATTAATCCATTCTTTCCTAAGTTAATAACACAAGGTGAATACCAATCAAGAGGTAGTTGTATTAAATCTTTATATGAATCACCTCAAGTTCTACATCGGCTTCTTGACTTGAGGATGATGCTCCCAAAAAATTCTTTGGTCTGACATCTATGGATGACTTGGGGGCCTCCTTAACTACCAAACCTTCAACTTTACGAAAGAAAGTGAGGTTAGAAACTAAAGTTCCCAACTAATGCACGGCGTTCTACATAATGATGATTTGGATACATTGTGCTTTGCTTGAGGCTTCTTCATCAGCCTTGAATGTCACCTCAAGGGTCGATGTTAATTACATGAGACTCATCCTCTGAACTGGAGTCTAAGTCTATGTGGATAGCGGGGGTACTCTTGTGAGCTAGAACATAGCTCTTACCGACTAGCCACCAGCAAGGAGGTCTTCCACCTCTAGAATTGCCTCTAAATTTGCCTCTTCCTCTACCTGGTGGAGGTTGAGTCATCCCCCATGTGTTCATATGAAGGAACAAACTGTGAGCGGAATCTAACATCTGGCTCTACCTCTTCCTCGGTGTCTGATTCTCACTCACTTATGCTTTCTTTTTCTTTTCCTTTTTTCTTTTCTTTTTATTCTTAAATTTCTTTTTCTTTTTATTTTATTTCTTTTTCTTTGATTTTAAACTTTCACCAAGTTCACGAGAATAGACTTTTTGGTTTGGAGCAAGATAGTAGGTTACATCTTCATAAATCTCGACCTCTCTAACTGAGAACGACTTCAAGTCTCCTTTGACACAATACTTGATTCTACCTCTTCTGAATTTGATGCACTAATGCAAAGAGGATGGATCCATGTTGTTTGCATGTATCTAGGGCCTACCGAGCAAAGTAGTGAAAGTTGTATCTGAATCAATTATATAGAATTTGTCTGCTTTCTTCTAGTCATCTATCTCTAGTGGTAACACTATGGAGCCTAAAGCCCTCTCACCTTGTTCGTTGAATCCTCTCAACATCATCTGATCTCCTCAAAGTTTAGAGATGTCGATCCTCAAGTAGGCAAGAGTTTTTAGACTCATAATGTTCACAGATGCACCTTGATCAACTAACACCCTGGAGAGTTTGAATTTGTCCATATCCACTGTGATGTAGAGAGGATGGTTTTGCTCCATTGTCCCCAAAAGAAGGTCTTCATCGGAGAATGTAACTCCCAGAGCTTCTCTTGAGAAACATGCCTCCTCCAATAGCCACCGAGCTAAGCAAATTTCTAGATCAAGAAGGGCTTTGATCAATGACTCCCTCATCTCTTTGGATAAGACATGGGCATCATGTATGTTTAGTTTAGTTGGCAACTTTCTCAGGTGAGCGAGGATATTGTAGTCAACTTTGGGTTGGTCCTCCATAAGCATATCCATAAGTGGAGCATCATGTGGAGGGGTTTCTTGACTGGTAGAACCAGTGACTTTTTTACCCTTATCTTGAGGTGTTACCCTAAGAGGTAGAACTTTGCCACTATGAAGGTTGACTTCAGTGACTTCATGAGATGGTTTAGTGGAAAGTTCTACCTACTCATCAAGTTCGCCTACAGCTTCTCCTATAGGATCATCAGAGTCAAATGACTCTAAGTCAATCTTAATGGGTGAACTTGGGTGATTTAGAAATGGGTAATCCATTTCAAAAATCAGAAAAGGGTGGATCAAAATTGTTATAATTATTAGTACTTAGAGAGCTTTCAATAGAATGAAATCATCAAGATCATCAAAAGTAGAGAGAATGTAAGTGAAATCAATCTTCTTCTTCATTGATTTCTTAGATTTAAATGAAGGTACAAAATAAAAATCAAGTAAAGTGAGCAGAATGAGGGATTTGGCGCCCCCCTCCGCTCATATAGTATCAATGCTAGAAGAAGAACTGGTTGAAGATGGCCGCAACATGAAGGAGTTGGACTCGTGTCTAATGTGCTATCTTGGACAAGTGGAAGCTATCACTGCTATTGTTGGGCTTCTTCCTCCCTCAAGTAATTTTTAGCAACTTGCAAACATTCCTTAGAGTTGGAGGTTTGAGTTGATTCAAGCACCTATAAGGGTAACTTTCTAATCTTAGAAATTATTTTATTGGAGGTTCAGGATAGGGAGATATCCCAACCTTCCTCTGTCTTGAGAAGATCACGTGTATCCTTAAGGATTACTCAAACAAAACTAGAGGGTTGTTACAGTAGGTATTCCTTAGGGATGATAATGGCACCCGACTTGTAGCAATGCTCAACCTAGTTCTTAAAGGTAAAGTAATCTTCCAAGATAAGACCTAGCATGCAGTGGTAAGGGTAAAAGTTTAGATCATGACTCTTGCCCACATCCTTCAGCCTCCTAGGCTCTAGTAACTAAAAATTAGGCTTCTTTAAAAGGTTCTTAAAGATCTTCCTGACTACTTCAGTTTTGAATGAATAAGTTTATTCAATTTATCGACAAAAGTAGGTAAGTGATACTTACCCAATGGTGGATAAGAATGATGCAGCTGATGCTGTGGATGGGGATACTGCCAAGCAAGCAGAGGTGGAGGTCACTGTGGCAATAGAGGTGGCCGATATGATGGTCGAGGCAGTGGAAAAGGAGGTGGTAGAGGAGGCTACAAAGCTTGAGGTCTATCTGACTGAACCCTGGCTGGCTACTTCCCCTTATCAACTGCTGTAACTACCCCTGACATTTTTTTCAAATTCTTTTTACGGTCTGGGTTTGGGTGACTTATCTTGGAAAGGTAATTATTTGGCCTCTCTATGTAGACTAGCCACCTTGTTGATTAATCTCTCAAATGTCTTAATGGTGAACCCTTTAAGCATGAACACGCCTGGGCCATGAATATTCTTGAGTAGAATTTCAATGGCATGTTGTTCAGACAGCTGTAGTTTGTATTTCATACTTAAATTATGCCATCTAAGAATGTAATCAATAAGGGACTCACCGAGGTATTGTTGAGCTATAATAAGATCGATCATAGTTACCCTTTGCCAAGTTTCAGCAAATCTCTTAATAAAGAGCTGCTCTAACTCAGCAAATGTCTTCACTGAACCATTGGGTAGTTTAGCATACCAATCAAATGTGATGCCTATCAAGCTATTAATGAAGAGGCAAAATAAGAGCACATCACTGTCACCGACATTATAACATCCAGCTCTAAAAAGTGCTATGTGCTACCGGAGGTTCCCACTGCCATCAAAAATTTTGAAGGATGGAGGCACAAAGCTTTTAAGGTACTGAACACCATCAAATTCCTCTAGGTAGAGTCTACCTTTTGAAATAGATGAGCCACCTTGAGCTTGTGCTAATGCATCCCTTACATGTTGCTCCACCATGTGTTCGATGTATTTTTCATGCATAAAGGTGCTATCCACCACCTTCCTATGCAAGCTACCATGGTCTCTCTCTGCAGGAATGCATTTAAGTTGATCTAAAGTGTGTTCCAACTCTGCTCTGTCAGCCACTACGGGAAAAGGCTATGAAATCGGAGTTGAATTCTACAATGCTGACACCACTGCCATCAACTCTTCAATCTTCTTCCCCATTTGGTCAATATGATCATCCGTCTACCTAAATTGGTGAAGGAGGTGCTAAGTTGAATAGACGGTGTCATCCTCTTCAAATACAATACCTTTCTAACTGTGTTGATCCCTCTAAAGAGAACTCCTAGTATCGACCATATGAACTTCGGCAGAATCTTCAAAAGATCATCCTCATCTAAATCAAAGCTAACCTTTCCTTCCTCATAATCTGATCGATCACTCCCTAGAAACTCTCTCTTTTCTGCAAAGTATTGTGCTAAAATCTCATATAAGGAATGATGGTAATTTAATGAATATGCCGCTAATCAAGGGATGTGCTCGCTGACAGAGATGTACCTAACACTACCTGTCACTAGAGTGTTGGCTCTAGGAGGGTCATGACTACTAGAAGAGATATGCTCATGACTGCTCATGGGTGGAGTAGTGTCTCTAGGGAGATCCACTACCATGGAGACTGCAGAACTATCCCCTTCCCCTTCCATAGTTATTGTTATCACTGGCTCTGGTGGTGGTGGTGGTGGTGGTACCACGATGCTACGGGGTCGCCACTCCTTCTTCACCAAGGCTAGAGTAGGAGGTCGAGTAAGTGAACTCGTCGTCACCTCTGTCAGTGGAGTAGATGAAGTGGGATCCTTTGGCCATAAAAATATGTTTGCTTGTAAAGATTTGATTCTATGATATTTTGATTTGTAAATGGGGCTTTCTTCTCCCCAGCTACTGTCTTCTATGCCTTTGTAGACACGACGCATGGTGGGACCTAAACTGGTGACGGTGGGCAAGCATGGATCGATGTGGTGGAGACAACAGCCACTCTACTCAACGGCTTTCCCCATGATGGTAGTACTGCATTATGTTATCCCCATCGACCTCGGTGGCCCGTAGGTAAATCAACTATAGTAGAGACCATCAAATGTGTGGAAAACCTCTGTCACTCCCTCTTCTCTTACTTAGTTGCTACTCGAGCCTCGATGCTCTATCTCTATGAATGTGCCTAATAACATTCCTAGGGATGATTGACCTCAAGTCAAATAATGTACCAGACTTTGAATGTTTGTGTACTATGCCTACTTGTTATAATGCCATCCATAGATTGGCATAAGACTTCTTCCTATCCCTAGCCAAAATCTCATGGTATGTGAGGTGGAGACAATGTAGCTATCCTCTGATAGTCCTTCATCTGATGACAAGAGGGGGTGAAATTGGTTGCAGTCAGCAATGGGAAAACCTCACGAGGAGAACCCTCCTCTACAATATGAGATGTGGCATCCATCTCCTAGGAGGCACGCTCATGGTGCCGCTTGATCTTGAGGCTCTTGTTACGTCACTATGTTTAGCATTGTGTATGGCTGAGCAAGGCAAGTTTGAGAGCTAGATCCCACCTCGAAGGTAGGGAAGTCTATCTTTGAAGCCAGGATAGTCTTCCCCTTAGAGGGTACCAATGAGGAGGTGCTACCACGTACCCAAATGCTAGTGGGAACAACTAACTGAGAAGGAAAGTAAATCTAGCTACGCCTATAAAATAAGTGTTAGCAAAACACACTATACAACCCAAGTAGTTATATGAATAATTTGGACTTAGCACTCCACACATGGGTAACCAAGTCCACCTATCCTAACTTGGGCTATGCTTAGGGGCTAAGCAACCCACATAAGAAAAGTATTTATATTTTATTACGATTGCCCCTTTAACACGTACCTAAAACTAAACATTCATCAAACCATGCACCGCCTTAATATAAAGCTAAAAATGGTGACTTAGCTTAATGTGCATGTGTTAGAGCTTGTGTTGTATGTCATAACTAGGCTTTAGAGTTATGATTCACTATGTGTGAGCGATTTAATTTATGAAGGGTTGATTTCTCTTTAAGTGGTTTAGTTGATTTGGAGATTTTTACTTAATATTTTCTTTTGTTTCATGTAGCCTACACTTAGCAACTAAGTGTTATAAAGAGAAGAGAAAGAGAGAGAGAGAGAGAGAGAGTCTCTCTTTTATCCACAACTTAAGTAATTTCTAAGGTAAGTTGATTAATGAATTTCCTTTAGTGAATGGTTTATTATGTGTTTTAATTAACCCTAAGTTTAAATTCATTCTAAATAGCCCAATTCAATAAGAAAGGCATCTTAGGATTAATTAAGATGGATTACTATCACATAACACACACTCATCCATTTCTTTCCATCATGTATATCATGCATATGAATAATCTTAAGCATATATATACATGCAATGTAAATCTTCGCATACTTTGATGATGAATGCAAAGGAATGTATTTTGAAATTTAAATATTTCATTTATTAATTGAATTATGAATGCATGTCTTTATTATGTAGAAAAGGATTTTTTTATCCATTAGTTAAATACATTTCATATGTATAAAGTTATAAGTGAAAGTATGGCATCATTATTTTCTACACTGGGTAAAGCAAGACCACTTAGGCTACTTAAAGCCTCAGACCTGGATGTCCAGACTAATATACCACTTTCTTAGATACATGTAAATGTTTGAGTAAATATAAGGATAAAAAAATCTATGCAAAAGTTATATTTAATTTATTTGATTTTTTTATTCTCATTCATTGGCCACATCACACATGCATATGTATAAGAGTTTTAAGTGAGTACATCACCATTATTTTCTACACCAGGGGCATAAGGTACAAGACGTACTTAGGGCTACTTAAAGCCTCACAGCCCTGGGATGTCTAGACTAATATGTCACTTTTCTCAAATACATATGAATGTACAAAAAGAACCAAATGGATATGGAATCATGCAAGAAATTATGTTTGATTTGGTTGTATGATTATGAAAACCCTTCCTAAGTCTTCACATAGAGATGCATAGGAATAGATTTAGACAAGTGTTGTGTTCTTTTCAAATGAACTATACACTTACAAATCCTATGTGGATCCATGCTAAGAGAAGGAAAGAGAACTTCATAGTACACATCTTATACTATCATCACATGCAAGCTTATAGTGTTTTGTAATTAGCATTACTTCATTTGTAATAATTGATTTATAAGTTTTAAAATAGTTTTTTGGTTTAATAGATAATAGCCACTCATATTCTTAATTTTAGCCAACACATGTAATTTGACATAATAGAAAACATTTTATTTAATTACTTTTCAAAATAAATGAATGCATGATTTCATATGGCAAATAATATTTAGTATGATTGGAAAGAAATAAAGGAATGTAAACACATAATTTCATTCACCCTAATTAATTCCTAAGGCAATCATATTAAATAAGGCTATTTAACATGAACCAAAATTCTTTAAAGGAATTTTTTATCCTTGAATTTGATTTGATTTAAGAAATATGAGAGAGGTTTGCTAATCCTAACCCATTTCCCTATGTGTGAATTAGTTTGGTTTAATGAGGAAAATTTAAGTTGATTTTATGTTTTGATTAGGTTAAGGTATGAATTAAATGAATTAATTATCTTTTACATATCACCTTAAGTTAATTAACTAATTAATAATAAGCCAATATGATATGCAACCACATGAAAAGTAAATTCACAATGCTCTTAAGAAATGAAAGGGGCCTAATGCAATTGGCTTATGATTAATAGTTAATTAAGCTTAAGGGATCTCACTTAATTACTCTTTGATTTTCTCACACATGTGAGCCAATCATAATGTCATTATCTCTCATCTTGGGTTACTGAACACCCAAAGAACTACCCAAGATCAATTAAAGGTTGCTTAGGTGAGGATGAATTGATTTTTAATTTTAATTTAATTAAGCTTTTAATGAATTGATTAAATATTTTAATTATGTTTTAATTTGAATGATAAAATTCACTTGGGGGAAAGGATCAAGGGCAAGGCCTCAATCCTAATCCCTAAATCATTTAAACATTTACTTAGGTTTTAATTTTCTTATTTTAAAGATTTAATCACTTAATTAATCAATTAATCATTCCATTAACTCATTAATTAATTTGATTTTTAAAGATGAAAAAGACTTAGCAAATGAATAAGGAAAAATATCCCCAATCACATTCCCTAAGTGATCCTACTATTTAACAGGGATAATTATGTTCAAATGATTAATCATCAAGTTATTTTAATTATATTAATTGGATTAAGAGAGTGATTAGGGCTTACTCAAATGATTTTCTTAATTAAGAATCAATAAAATCCTAGAAAATAGGGAGGCGAGGTCATCCCCTAAACATCCACAAAAAAATTTTAGATTAATTGAGTGCTTAATTATGAATAAGCTAATTAAATTTTGATAAAGCTTTAATTAAGCCAAAGTCATTATTCAAAATCAATTAATTATAATATTTCTAGATTCTCTTCTAAAATATCTTCAAAATGAGCCTAAGTTTATATTTTTTTTGGATTTGTCTACAATTAGTTATAATTTTAAGAAGTTTCAGAATTGAAAACCAATTATTTAATCTTATGCCCATGGTCACGACGCCAACGCACATGTGGTGCACGGATTACCTATTTAAGTAGTCATCATGCCGAATTTCCGGTGGTGAATCGCATGGGCCATCCAAAGATCGGATGGCCATGATTTAATCCACGGGTTAAGGGAGAAATTAAAGGATATACCATGAGATTTGATCAAAGTCATTCATCTCGATCACGTGAGATGGATGGCTCATGATCTATCCCATTTGCGAGCTGCAAAAGACGAGCACCGTCCATCTTTCCCAGTTTAATCTAAGCTCACCCGAGCTCGAAATGGGATCAAATGGATCCTACACCATCTAAAGGAGCATACAATCACATCCAATAGCTGAAATCCCTCGACATGGAGATTTTTTTACAAATGACCAATGCATAGAAGCCCAAAGTTTTGGGAATTCACTAATGTCTGGATGTAACTCAAGAGGTAGCTTGCTTGACAGGCCATGTTGAAGAATTTGAGCTCAATTTGGTTTGGGTACCAATCCATGCACAGACGCCTTGATCAAACTCACATAGCCACTTAGGAACTTGGGAATTAGTTTGTTTGGCTTCGATTGGGTATGAGGATGGTGTGGGTGCAAGGAATTTGGATTTGGTTTAGTAGAGTGGGAGTATTGCTTGAGGGAAGGGTATCATATTTTGGTTTGCTCACAGGAATGGCAATGGCCGAATGGAGAGGGCTTGGGGATCCTTAGAATTGCTCTGAGGGAGTTCAGAATGGGCTTAGGTACTCACACTAATTGATTCTCTATGAAATTGTGTTTGAATTGAGGGGGTGTACCCCCTCAATTTTCCATCATTGATGGACGGGAGTGTGCACACATTTTGCACTGGCTCACGCCCGTGAAACTGCCGAACTTGTCTCCATCAAGTTTAGGCCACATACCAGGGATGGGAGGAGTCATGGGGAGTTTCATGGACCCAATGTGCAAAGTTCCCATGGGCTTGATCCAATGGGTGCTCGATTTGGGTTGGAGGTGAGTCAACTCACCTCCCAAGCATCCTTACTAACCTAGGGTGAGTTAGGTTAGCTAGGTGGGTCAGGGGAAGGTTCCATGTAGTGTTAATGAGCTACCATGGGGATGGGCAAGTTGACTTTAGCTTTGACCCATTGGGTTTAAGGTTTAAATCATATGGTTTGATGGTTAATTCCCTTGGTGGGATCCACTAGTCTTTTGGGCTGATTTGGGAATGAAGTAGGGCATGCTTGGGTCGGGTTTTACTAAGCCCTAGGGTTTTGGTTTGGAGGGATTTGGCTTCATTAGGTCAAAATGGCTTCAATTGAGCTAGGTTTGGTTGGGTTGACCAATTAGTCAAATTGGGTCAAACCAAGGTTTGGGTTAAGTTCATATGATGATTTAGATGTGTTGGTTCAATTAGTTTGGATTGGTTTGGCTTAGGTTTGAATTTGACTCATTTGATTCAAAAGGGTCAAATTGGCCAAGTTGACCAATTTGACCAAATTATGTTAGGTTAGGTGTTGAGTTAAGTTCAATTGGTTGATTTAAAATGATTGTAGGCTTAGGCTTGGTTTAATTTGGAACTAATTTAAATTTTGGTCAATTTAGGCTAGGTTGGCCAAGTTGACCATGGTCAACTTGGGCTCAATCATGGATTTGGTCAAGTTCAATAAGTGGTTTGAAATAAACTTGAGCTATTGGTTGCAATCAATTTGCATTAAATCATGATTTGACTCATTTTTGGCTTTTTAGGCTAATTTGAGTCAACTTAGGTCAAGTGGCCAATTAAGCTTGGTTTGGCTCAATTGATGACTTGGTCATGTTCAATCATTGATTATGAATGGGTTTGGATCAATGGTTTCAATTAATTTGGCATATAATGGATTTTGGCTAGTTTGGGTTTCACTTGGGCTAAGTGTTGACTTGGTCAAAGGCTAGTTTGACTTGGTTTGACCACCCAAGGTGGTTGATCACCCCATGATGATTCAATCTTGATTGAGGTTTAGATGAGCTTAGTTCAGTCCACTTTATTGGATTAGAACTTCACTCAAAAAGGTCCTTTAAGTCACTTTGGGTTAAGTGAGCTTAAATGGGTCAATTGGCTTGATCAGTGCTTGATTTCAAGTTTTGTTGAACTCACATATTAGCTTAGGATTGAAATATAAATCCAATTACCATTGGTTTGGAGCTAAATGGGTTTTGATTCATATGACAATTTCAAGTCATAATGGTTAACTTGTGCTTGATTTGGGTTGACTTAGTTTTGGTTCAATAATGGTGGTTTATGTTTATATTTGGATCCATGATTGAAGGAATGATTGGCACATAAAGAAATCCATGAGTTTTGAGTTGATTTAGGTTTAATTTAGCCAAGTTTAAAAAATTGGCTAAAAGGGCTAAAATTGGGAATTTGATTTAATTTGAGTTTAGTTTTGGTTATTTAAATTCATATTTCATTTATATTTGTGAATATAAATGACATATAAATGGGTCATGAGAAAATCACTTTAGTTTGGAGGATTTGGAAGCAAATTTGATTAAGCTTAGGGATCAAGGTTAAAAGGGCTAACTTGGGTTTTGATTGATTTAATTTAATTTTGGTCATTGGAGGGTGGGTTTCATTTATATTTATGAGTATAACTAAGGAATGATTTATTTATAAAAAAAATCAACCAAGTTTGAGTTAGTTTGAAGGAGTTTTGGTTAGGTTTATGGAAGTAGGTCCATATGGCTTAAGAAGGGTCCTGATTTGGTTTGATTTGATTTGAAATTGGATTTGATAATTGAGAAAATCAATTGGATTGAGGTTGATTTCAATTTGGTTAAGGCTAAGTCCACAAGATAAAATCAAAGGGCCTAGGAAGGGATTTGAGTTTGAATTTGGTCATGGATTTTAATCATTGGATAGTTGGATTTGATTTTGAAATTTGAATTTAAATTTGAGGTTTTGTTTAAAAGAATTTGAATTTGAAGTAAAGACCTAGTTCATGAAATATAAATGAAAATAATACAAGTATTTTCTTAAAAAAAGGATATTAAAAAAAGGATAAGGTATTTTGATAAACTTTTCAATGGGGTCTGAAAGTATGATTGATTTTGGAAATTTTAATACCCTAAACAAAAATAAAGAATTTTATTTTTATCATCGTATTAGTAAATATGAAGTTAGAGAAGCCTTAAAGAAAATGAAATGAGAAAAAATAGCATGAACTAATGATATTCTAATAGAGTGTGGAAATTTTTAGGAGATCAAGAAATTTCTTGGCTTATAAATCTTTTAATATTATTTTAAAGACTAAAAAGATGTCAAATGAGTGGAAAAAGGGTTTGTTGGTTCCTATATTTAAGAATAAAGGTGATGCACAAGAGTGTGCAAATTATAGAGGAATTAAGTTAATGTGTCATACATTAAAATTATGGGAGAGAGTAATTAAGCATAGTTACAATGTGATACAAAAGTTTCACAATCACTTTGGTTTCATGCCAAGTAGATCTATATGGATGTTATACATTTGTTAAGAGGTTTGATGGAGAAGCAGAGAAAGTAATGAGGATCTACATATGATATTTATTGATTTAGAGAAAGCTTATGATAAAGTTTCAAGAAATGTTCTTAGAGAGTTCTAGAACAAAGGAGTTAATCTTGGTTATATTCAAGGCATTAAGGATATGTATACTAGTCAAGTACTTGTGCCCAAACACAAGGAGGATTGACAAAATATTTTCCTTTTCTAGTTGGATTACATCAATCAACTTTAAGCCTTTATCTTTTGCTTTAGTTATGGTTGTTCTACTATGCATTTATAAAGATGTACCTTGGTGTATTCTTTATCATGACATTCTTCTTGGATAAGACTAGAGGGTCAAGAGAAACTTGAATTATGGAGATCAACATTAGAAATGTTTTGTTTAAGTAGATATAAAATTGAATATATGAAGTGTAATTTTAGTTGTATAAGTTCTAGTGGTAATGTTGTGACATAGGTGAACAAGTCATTAATAAAAGTGAGAGCTTCAGATATTTAGGCTCTATTGTTCAAAATGATGGTGAAATAGATGGAGATGTTTGTTGACCTCATTTCATAACGAGCTCTCAACACCTCCATCTTAAGCATAGGACTTCTCTTAGACTTTAAGTGTTTCCTTAGTCTTAAGACACATCTAGTGATTAGGTGAACACTCTCCCCTAGCCCTAAAATGACTTAGAAGGTTTAGCCATAGGAATAGGTCATGCCTTAGGAGTGTTAGGAAAATCTTCTACCCTTTAGCTTAAACCATTCCTCACTTTCCTTCTTTCAAGCCAAACTCCAAATCAATTCTACTTGATTTTCCTAAACTCCAATTCAATTCCATGATTCAATTCCATAATTGAAATCCATGATTGAATTATGATTGAAAGTCATGATCAAAATTCCACCAAAATTCCTAAGTCAAATTTTCCTAAGCCTTAACCCTTTCTTACGGACTTAGCCAAAACTATGATCTAGACTAATTCAAAGCTTTGAGATTTTTTTCATGACTCATTTATATTCTCATTAATATTCACATTTATAAATGGAATATAAATTCAAATCAATCAAATAAAATTCAAAATTCTAAAATAATTTATGAAAATGTTCCTAAATTCCTTTAATGTTCTTATTAAAGGACTTAGCCAAAATCAACTCCAAACCTAGATCAAGCCTACTCAAAACCTTGGGATTTTCTCATTTATTACCTATATCCTCTTTCATATTCTCATATATAAATGAAATACAAATATAACTCAATTTAATCAAAAGAAAAATTAAATTCCAAATTAAAATTGCTTAAAAATCCTTAAATCACTTAATTTTTGATCAAAATGGCATGCATAGGCTCAGCCATCCGATTGCCATAAGGGAAGATATACTCCGCCTAATTCACCGAAATCAAAACACACTCATAATCGATTGAGGTCTAGGAAGCTTTGGCAAACATCACAGAGCTTTTCCAAGGCTTCTAGGAGAAATTTGAATTTCAACTTTCTCGATTTTCAAACATGGAAAATAGGGGCTCATCTTGATTTCCAACTTCTTCCACACTTAATGTTAGCCCATCATCTTAGGACTCATTTGAGATTGCCTAAGCATTCAATTGAGTTCTAAAGCAAAGGGGAAGATCAATTCGATCAAAGCCACAAGGGGAGCAAAGGGGAGTTGGTCCATCCACTCATTTACTCAACCTCAAGAGCTAGAACCTCAACAGGGCTTCTCCCACTATGAAGCTACCTCATCAATCTCGAGCAGCTCACCTCAATGAGGTTAGTGAATTTTGACCACTTAAGTGTGTGTGTGTTTGTATTTTAGTGGATTTTCATCTCATAGAATCTTACCATGGATTGATTCCTTAGACTTAGATGGTGTGTGTTGAATCTTGTTTGAATCCATGAAGGAATGGGCTTGGATCTTCCCTTGGATTATGAACGGCTCGCATTCCTCCTTAGGAAAGAACCACCAATCTCGCCATTCATTCTTAGATGGACGCTGAGATTTTACACATTTTTAATCCCTTATCATTTTAGAACTCTCCATCCTCTTTGATGATCTGGTGGTAAAAGTGTGCCACCGTTGCCTTTATCGATGTGACAACTTAAGTATAGGCTCATGACATGACACGTGTAAAGCACATTGACTGCCGCCACCATGCGTCACATCGTGGGTGGGGGATTAAATGGGATTAGTTATTAACTAATTAATTTCTAATTAGTCCCTATGGATTCTAAAAATCATATCTCCTCATAGAAAAACTAAAAAAAAAAAAAGGAAAAATGCCTTGGATAGATAATTTCATCTAGAATAATCTAAAATTATTTTCAATACATTTGATTTCCCTTTTTCTTTGAATTTGGGTTTCTTTCGGAATGGTAATTAGCTAATTATTTTCTAATTAAGCCATCAATTAATCTCAAACTTCTAGGGTTCATTTTAGGGTATGACCTCTGCCTTCCCTAATTTTCTTGGGATTTATTGAGGCCCTGATTTGGGACATTGCTAGCTCATTTCTTAATTACCCCTTTCATGTAATTAAGGGTAATTAAGATGTAATTAGTGATTTTCCTATGTTTAAGTTGGATTAAGGTTAGATCCAGTGAGTAGGGGTTTTAGGGAATAATTTTAGGATGTTTCCAAGCTATTCCTAAACCCTTTCTTTCCTTAATCCCTTCTTAATGGGTTAATCCATTAATTACCCTTTTAAATAATTTTCAAAAATTTTAAAAATCTCCAAAACTTAATTAATCTACCTTGGGTAGAAACTTAGGTGTTCAATAGCCTAAGTCTCATTAAGAAAATTAAACCCCCTTCATAAGTGTGAAGGGGTGTTTTAAAAGTATTTAAGCTAAAACCCTTTAGCTTAATTAACTTTTAATTATGAGCCAAATTACATTAGGCCTTTTCATTACTAGGTGCATTATCAATTTACATATCTTATGGGTTGTATGTCATCTCATTGGCTCATAATTACCTAAGTTAATTTTCCTAAGGTGGTGTAGGTAAAGGTTAATTAAATCACTTAATGCATACCTTAACCTAATCAACATTTAAAATGAATTTAATTATCTGAAAATTAAACAAAAATACAAAACACATGTGAGAATGGGTTAGGAACAACAAACTAATCACATCCTTTTAAAATTAAATCAAACTTCAAATAAACTAAAATCATTTTGAAATTCACTTTGATTTATTCTAAGTTTTCTTATTCTTTAAGAATGTCTTTAGGAATTAAGTGAAGTGAGTTTGTTCATATGATTACATTACTTTAGATCTTTCCCAACATGTTAAATTGTATGCCATATGACTTGTGCATCCATGATTTCATGTTTTCAAAGTTTTAAAATGAAATTGTTTCCTTTATGTCAAATGTGCATGTGTTGGCTAAAGTAAGATATGAGTGGCTATTATCACTACTAAATCTAAAGTATTTTCAAAATCCATAAATAAAACATTAAATCTGAAAGGGTGTTATTCTTATAATTTAATTATAAGCTTGCTTGTGGTAGATTATAAAGTCATGTTTAGTGTAGCCTTTCTTTCCTTTCTTAGGTTAGCATAGTTTTGAATGTGGGATAGTAAAGTGTAGGTTCATTTGAAAAGAACCCAACACTTACTTAATTCCAAACCCTATTCATCCCTATGCTCTCACTTAAGAAGGAGTGCTTACAATTACATGAATAAATTGCATAAACTAAAATGAAATCATTAAGTAAACTTTTGCATTTCCTTTTCCACTTTATTTATTTTATACATGTTTAAGGAAAGTGATATTAGTCCGGACAACCCTAAGGTTCAGGTTTTAAGTAGCCCTAAGTAGGTCTTATACCTTACACCTCTGGTTAATAATGGCGTTGTCCTCACTTATGTTTTTCATACTTTCATGCATGTATGTGAAATTTTGGATAAAGAAAACCTTTTCTACTTAAGATAATTCATGCATATAAAACTTCTAAATTTTCTTAAATGAATTACTTAGCATTAAGTGTGTTAGTTATCTCATTTTCATGTATAGATATGCTAATGGTCCATCCATATGCATGTTATATATGTTGGGAAAGAATTGAAGTAATGTATGTTATGTGAATTTTGATTCATTTTTCTTAATCTTAAAATGCCTTTCTTTTGGGTAGGTTTGTTTAGAGTTAATCTAAACTTAGGATTAATTAAAAGATTTAATCAAAATATTCACCTAAATGAAACTAAAATGTGAACTTACCTTAGAAATTACTTAGGATTAGGAAGGAAAGAGAAGTTCTCTCTTTCCCTCTCTTTATAACTTAGTAATTAATTGTAGGTTTCACTTAAATCAAATTAAAACATGAAATAAAATCAACCCAATGTCACTAAACAACTTAAATGAAACCCTCCTCTAAGTTGAATATGTCTTTCACACTTAAAAATTCAAACCTAAAGTCCTAGGCTAAGCATGCCACACAAACCTTCAAAGCACACACATTAGCCTAAGTCACCACTTCTAGCTTGAGGTTAGGTCAGTGTATGGCTTGATGTATGTTTTATTTTATGATGAATATTTTAGACTGGATGTTAGGGTGCTCATAGAAGGAATGGTAGGACATGCTTAGTCTAACAATTCTTTTATGTAGGAGATTCTGCTAAAGGGACGCTATCATAAATAAAAATATAAATGCTTCTTGCTTTTATACCCTAAGCATAATCCATAGTCGTGGACTTAGTCACCCATGTGTGGGTGATAAGTCCAATATACATGCTTGGGATTTGTGTGTGTGATTTGACTAACCTTGTTTTTGTGTTAGCTAGATTTCCCTTTTCCTTTTCATGTAAAAAGTTTGTATATTTAGGATTTGGAATGATTTATTATGGGGGAATAGGATGAACATTGGTCATAAGATCCTATCTTATGCACCATGTGAAGCCTTGGAGCATCCACGTTCAACCATCCAAAGAAGAAAGAAAGAAGAAAAGATAGAAAGAAGAAAGAAGAAAGAAGAATAAAGCTTGAAGACCCCCCCATAATAATGAGTTCCTTTTGCTAAGTTGTAATTTAATTCATTTGTAATCTGGGTTGTATAGGGGTAGAGCTCGGTTACCCAATTTGATATTTTGGGTTTTGGTGGTCCACCACAAATGATCATATATTCTTTTTGCGCTAGTTTTATAAATTGACTGATGTTTATTTAACTTGTGCATTAAGTGGCATGCTTAACCTAGTTTCTTCCTTACTTTATGGATGGCCTGATGTGGATTAGGCTCTTGGAGAAAATAAATCTTTTACCCAACTTAAAAATTCAAATTAAAATTAAATAACTCATAACCTCACCTAAAGCTTAGGATTAAAATCAAGATAAAAGAATTAGAAACCCCTTAACTCGGTGAGTTCATTTATTTATAATATCATGCACAATAATATCTTATTTCACTCTTGATTGGAAGGCTTCCATCTTTTTCAAAGAACCCGGCTTGACCTATGAGGGCCATGGTGGAAACTCACCTTTTAAATTTCTAGTTGATTTTGGCCAACAATCTATTTTCTCATGCATTAGTCATAAAATAGCCTATTAGCCTGAGTCAAATTAATTATCCAAAAATGAAATAAAATGAAATTTGAAATGCATTAGATTTAGTTCATTTGAAGCATGTCCCTTTACATGATCTAGTCTCTTCAGGGAGTGAGTTTAAGGACTTAGTCTCTTTCTAAATAAAAATAACATAGCATCTTGCATAAGCATAAAGACTTGCCTACATGTATTTAAAATTAGGAGGATTAGTTGCCACCCCGTATAAGTCCAAGTTTGGGTGGTTTGTCCTCAGGAGGCAAACCAATTACCCACTTTTGCCTTAGATTTATGCTTTCTACCCTCAAAGCTCCCTAGATTTAGGTTCTAAGGTTGCTTCTCCTTTGTGGGTCCATAAGCATAATTCCTCACCTCTTAGACATTTTCTTAATATTGTATTAAGGAATCTTAAGTCCTAAAATTCTAATGAAAAATACAACTCAAACAAATTAAATCAATTTCTAAAATATAAAGCCCAATTTTAGGATAGTTTGAGATGCTTGCTAGGTTCCATAGTATCGTGAGCATCTCTTGCTTATTCCCACTTTGACTTCGATAGTAACTCCCTATTTTGATCAATCCCATTTGATCTTCAAAATACAAACCAATCAATTGATAGTCTTTCTTATTAAAATCTTCAAAGACAACGATCATTTACCTTAATCGAGTTTTCCTAAGGATCCCCCTTAGGATGTAATTAACTATGGGGCTTGCCCTCAGAGGGAACTTAACGAAATCAGTTTAAAATAAACCTTGCTTTACTTTTCCATGAAAAGTAGGAGAAGAATCTCTGGTACATATGCAAACCCATCGTCCTTAGGAGTCCTTATTGAGGTGATTGGTTCCATTAAAGGGTAGTGACTTCTATCTTTCGAGATAGTACACTATACCTTGATAATGTATCCAATCACCTGAATAAGTACATCTGCGAATCTACATGGCATCTCACTAAGATGAATTTCTATAAGGTCTCTTCTTTCTTTTCTCCAACAGATTTGAAAGGCAACTCCTTATTAAGAGATTTATTAACCCACAAATTTTTCTGGTAACTCCGCTGGGAATGGTTCCTCTCTCTATCTTTGGTAAATGGTTGTTCTCTTTGAGTATCGATAAGGGTTTGTACTTTGGTATGAATCCAAGACTACCCTTCTTTCCATTGGCACTTAGCTCATTTTCATTCTTGGGTTAAGTTAGCAACATCTTTTGGTTTTAGGACCGCATTCCCCATTGGTCTTAAAACCCCCCATTGGGTTCTCCAATGGATAAAATGAAAAGATCTAAGATATGAAAAGAAACTTCTCCTAAAGGCTTCCTCCTTATCATCTTCATGATAAGGAAAGGTTCATCCTAAAAATAATAAATCTTCCATAAAGAATTTTGCTTTTTCAAAAGCACCTTTTTTTTAAAATGCACTTGATAAAGTATTTTCCACAAAATTTATTCACCCTCATTTAACAATTCATATAATTGTTACATGTAGGAATTTTCAAAAATAAAACTAATAATATTTTCCAAAAGCACAAATGAACATCTTCTTTCAAATCACTTTGATGAAGATTTCATTTTCAAAATAAAATGAACAATCATGTTTTCCAAAAATCACAATCATAATCATAAAACTTTTCAAAAAGCATACATGAATTCTTCTATTCAATACATTCACACATATTGAATGGAAAGTACATTTGTAAACAAAAATTAAATTTTCAAAAGCACATATGAATATCTTCATTTAATATTAGGTTTATTAAATGAAGATTTCATCTCCAACTAAAAATAAAATATCATTTTAAGGAATCCTACTTAAGCATATCCCACATATGTTTCAAGTTGGAATTCCTCTCTTTCAAAAAGCAACAATCACACACAAAATAAAAATATCTTATTTCAAAAATAAAATGGATCTCCATTCTACATACTTAAATTTGTTGACTGAAGGTCCTCTTTTCAAAAATTCAAAATCAACAATCATATTCCCAAAAAATTTCAAAGTCCATTTGGAACTTCATTTAACATACAAAAATTTGTTAAGTGAGGTTTCCAAAATCAAAATTCAAAAATTTTCAAAATTCTAAACACATTTTTGGAACTTCATTTAACACACCCAAATTTGTTAAGCAAAGTTTCCAAATTCAAAAAATTTCAAAAATTCTAAACACATTTTGGAACTTCATTTAACATACCCAAATTTGTTAAGTGAAGTCTCCAAATCCAAAAATTCAAAACTTTTCAAAACACATTTTGGAACTTCATTTAATACAGCCAAATTTGTTAAGTAAGTTTCCAAATTCAAAAATTTTCAAAAATTCTAAACACATTTTGGAACTTCATTTAACATACCCAAATTTGTTAAGTGAAGTCTCCAAATCCAAAAATTCAAAACTTTTCAAAACACACTTGGAACTTCATTTAATATACCCAAATTTGTTAAGTAAAGTTTCCAAGTCAAAATTTCAAAATTTTTCAAAACACACTTCGAACTTCATTTCACATACCCAAATTTGTTAAGAAAAGTTTCCAAGTCAAAAATTCAAAAATCTTCAAAACACATATTTTGGAACTTCACCTAGCATACTCAAATTTGCTAAGTAGAGTTTCCAAACTCAAAACAAAAATTTCTCACACACATTTGGAACTTCTTCCTTAGCATACCAAATTTTCTAAGGAGAAGTTTTCATCTTTCAAAACCAAAAATGAAATCAAAATTTTAAAACAAACCATTTGGAATTTCATTTAGCATACTTAAATTTGCTAAGTGAAATTTCCATTTTACAAAACCAATTGGGATTTCAACTTTAGCATACCAAATTTGCTAAAGTTGAATCTCCACTTTCAAAAAATTTCCAAATAAAATGAAGCACTTTAGGATCCCCTTAGCATACCAAATTTGCTAAAGGATCCTACCCTTTTCAAAAATCAAATTTTGCCCAACAAATGAAAACACTTAGGATTCTCTTAGCATACCTAAATTTGCTAAGAATCCTATTTTCAAAATCAAACAAAATACACTTGGATTCTTCACTAAGCATACCTATATTTATTAAGAAATTCCAAATTTTTCAAAATCAAAATAAAACAAATTTTTCAAGAAGAAACAATCACTTTCACGTTACTTAGCATACCTAAATTTGCTAAGTAAAAAATTTCAAAACTTTCAAACAACACAAATCAATTTGACCCTTACTTTAACATGCCCAAATTTGTTAAAGAAAAGAGTCCTCCAAATCCAAAACAAAAATTCAAACTCAAAATAAAATGAACCTATGGAAGCATCTTATCAAAATCTTAAATCCATATTTCAACATACTCAAATTTGTTGAAGTTTTGATTCATACTCAAATTTCTCATTCAATCAATCTCTTCAAATTCATTTGAACCCCACTTAACACTTCCAAGTTGTTGGATGTGGGTTCAAACTTTCAAATTCTAAAATTTCAAAATCTATGGAGATAGAAAATTGATGCAAGTTCATTTCTCATTTGCAGATCTCTTTCAGTTAGTATAGTTTTCGCCATCGGCCAAATAATGGCAGGATCACAAAAATTTGTCTTCACCTTCCCACATGGACCTAGCCTTGGACCAGGCTGACTTTCCTCGCTTGGATCATACTCATTTGATCCACTTTGACCATGGCTTTGAGGGAGCCAAGATCACATGTGAGGGCATTCCCTCAAGTAGCAGAAGAGGGTGGTCAAAGTCCATCGTGGTACTTACCTTGATTCAGATTTCCTCACTAAAGAGGAAAGTTGTGTCAATACCATAGCCTTTAGTAGTTTTAGTGCTCTAGCTCTAGTTCAATGCGCCCTCGAGTTGCCCACATTACCCGAGCGAAGCTCACCACATCTACTACAAGGTAAGGCTCCTGGTTTCAAGGATTGCCTCCCCTATATTTGTGCACAAGTCTAGCTCACACTCATCTCTTCCTACCCAATAAAAATAAGAACTGTATGGTCAAACAGTTCCATACTAGGATAGCGAGAGAGTTGGAGGCAGCTGCTAGTCGCCATAAATGAGTCTGTCATGATCACATCACCATTGATTATGGATAACTAGTTTCATCCTCTCTGATCAAATAGAGAGGATGCTGAGGATCGATCATCACCTCCTCTGGTGCACGCAGCTGGGAGTAGAGGTCGCCGCCTCATTCACTGTGGTGGGGCATATGGATGCTCGGAGTCTGGTGCTCAGTCTAATTTATGATCTATTATCCCTGAGTGTGGGAGGCATCAAGAGGCCCGGAGGCCCATACATCATATATCACCAGCATGGAGCGACGAAGGTTCAACCGTCAGTCAGCATCTTCTGCCTTGGTCAACTTTCCAACTCAGTGTGCTACCCATGATGATCATACTATAAGATTCCTCCTGTACACCATCACAGAGAGGGTAGCCTGACATAGAGAGTTGGCGGTGTCTCCACCCCACGCTCTACTCCACATCTGCCATCTCTAGTACAGGTTCCAGCATCACCTATTCCAACAAAGGCCATGAAGGTCGCATCCAGGAGAATACGCTTGGTGATCCTCACTATGGCCAAGGATCCTACTCCTCCACACCATTGTGGTAGGGCCCAAGTTCTCGCCGACCTTCGCCCTAGTGTGGTGCGAAGGAGCAACCCCAGGCATCGTTCATTCCTTCACCAACCCCACCCATTCAGTCGGATGCGAAGTTGTGACTACTATTATGGATATTCCATATGATGTAAGTGTAAGGGATGAGGATCATTCTAGATCTTACCTCTATTGCAACTAGTCAATCGATTATCATTCTTCTGAGTAATTCGCAGATTGACTCCTAAAGGGTCTAGTGCCTCTAGTTCATGAGCGGATAACACCAATCAACCCAAGCTTTTTGTACCTACAGAGTTAGATCGATCCTTAGATGAGATAGTTGCACACTATTTTATGGAGAAAATGGAGAACTTAGGGTATGCTTGGTCTAATTAAGAAAAAGTTAGCTTTGATCCCAGTGAAGATGACTTGATGGGAGATTCAGCTAGCATATGCATGTTTGAGACTAGACTTTCTCTTCTTAGGGAGTAGCATGCTATGGAAGGAGATGAGGTTCATCAAGGAGACACCGCAAAATCAGCCCATCACCTCAATTCAAGGTAAAAGATAGATTGATAGGATGGCACAAGAAGGACTTCTTGTTGCGCAGTGTCGCAGTAAGCAAGCCCTTCTAGTTCATCCTAGCATAGCGATGTTAGTCAGCCTGAACTATTGCATGTCTTAGATCAATTTAAGACTTTACCTCCCATCGAGCAAGGTAGCACTAGTCCAGAGAGAAGGTAGTGGAAAGTACCTCCATACATGAAAAGATTTGAAGTCCATGGTTGCCAGTGAAGGAAGCCTGGATCAAGCCCAGGGAGGATCATCAGTTCTAAAGGGTAGACCCTACCCAGAGGAATACAATGTCATCCAGTATCCCAATGGTTTCATGCCTCCTTCCTTCAAAAGCTTCGATGGTTATGAGAATTTGAAAAGAATATAGCTCATTTCGGCCAACTAATGTGCAAGATCTTTTTACTCTTTAGACTCTTTATGTCTAAGTATTTCCTTTGATTGGTATGAACTACCCAATAGTTTAATAAAGATATTTATGAGTTAGAGCAACTCTTCATCAAGAGATTTGAGCTCAGTTACATCAGTGATCTCGATATCCAACAAAGACTCGGTGAGTTGATTATATTCTCGATGGTAACCGAGTATGAAGTGTGAACCACGCCTATCTAAACAAAGATGCCATTGAGATTCTCTTGAAGAATATCCATGGCCGATCACCTTCATGCTTAAGGGCTTCACCATAAAGATATTTGAGAAGCTAATCAACAAGGCTAGTCTACAATGAGAGGCCAAACAAATTGCCTTTTCAAGATCTTGCCAAAGAAAAATCGGTTTATGATAAAGAAACCTGAGCAAGAAGAATTGACAAGGGGAAGCACTAAAATCAGTCGAGCGACCATGACCTTGACCCTCCTTTTACACCTCCGCCTCGCCTCCTCCATCGACAGCCACCGCCTCGCCATACCACCACCATGGCATGCATATCCACGCTGTAGCTATGGTCCACCTACTCTATTAGATAAGTTAAACAAACTTTATTCTTTCAAGAGGGAGGTAATCAAAAAAATCATTAAGAATCTCTTAAAGAAACTTGATTTTCAGCTACCTGAGCCTAGAAGACTGGAGAAAGTTGGAAAAAGTCATGATCCAAACTTTTTCCCTTACCACCATATCCTAGGCCACATTTTGGAGGATTGCTTTACTTTTAAGGATTGGCTTGAACACAGTTTCAAGATGGTTGTCATTATCCCAAAGGAATACCTTGTGGAACAACCTTCCAGTTCCATTAGGGTAATCTTGGGGATACTGATCCTACCAAAATAAAAGAAGGTTGGGACATTTCTTTGTCTAAAACCTCTAAGAAAATAATCAAGATCAAGAAGCTTTCCTTGCAGTGCCGAGTTAGCTCAAACCTCCAACACCAAGGAAGGTTTGCAAGTTGTCGCAACTCTAGGAAAGTGGGAGCTCAAGAAGAATAAAGATGTGTCACTGATAGCCTCTTAGCTCGCCCACGACCGTGTCAGAATTTAGCCTTCCATATGCTTCCACACCAATGACTTCTTCCATTTCAGCTACTTCTCCTATTTCTTCTGCTAGTAGAACTCTTGTATTAGTGGATAAGGGCATCAAATCCCTTACCCCGTGTACTCTACTCGACTTCTACTTTGTATCTCCAAATACTTTCAAGAAATTGAAGAATTAAGCTGATTTGAATTACATCTGTCTCTTCTCGATGAGTTATTCTTCTATTCCTAGTGATAACTCTTCAAGTATAATAAACTATAATAATTTGATCTTCCTCTTCTCGATTGTGAGTTGGACTTTCCAACTCAATATTATGGTTCACCTCTTGAGATAGACTTGGAATCATCCACTCAGAGTCCCATAAGAGAAGTCGTAGGTGAGCCCGGCGTGTGTAAACTTGCCACCATTTACCTCCAGATTACCAAAGTCAACCTCAGAGTGTAAGGTTCTACCTCAATGGCACCTCAGATAGAGGAAACAAGTCATTGGTACAAGATCGAGAAGCCCTTCCAGATGCTCCACCTTGATATGCTTGTGGAAGATCACCAAAGGTGGACTACAACATCATTTCACACCTTAGAAAGTTGTCATCTAAGCTAAGCATATATGATGCCCTTTGTCATATCCAAAGAGATGAGGGAGTCACTAAATAAGGACCTCCTTAATCCTGAGATATGCTTAGCTCAGCTGACCGCTATAGGTGAGGAATAGGGGTGTAAACGAGCCAAGCTTGAGCGAGCCGAGATGTTGTTCGTGTTCGGCTTGTTTATTTATTTTTTGTTCGAAATTGACTCGTGTTCAAAATAGCTCGTTTATAGAGTGTTCGTGTTCGGCTCAAAAAACTGTTTGTGTTTATTTTAAGCTTGTGTTCGGCTCGAAATTGGCTAAATTTATTTTTTAATAATATTTATTTTTCTTAATTTCATTTAAAATTTAAAAAATTAAAAAATTAAAAGAAATATTTAATGGAATCTTATACAGTAAAAAAAATTAAGTACTATTGGAAAAAATTGAAACTAAAAGATATACAAAATAATGATACACAATCAAAAAAAAAATTTTACAATTAAAAAAATTTAGTTATACAGTAAAAAAAACTAAGTACTATTAATAAAAATTAAGTAAAAATTTAGTTAATTGAAACTAAAAGATATACAATAAATATTTATTTTACACAAAATTGAATACAATTTAAAATGCTAACTCATATTATCACAATTTACAAATTTAAAACTTACTAGAATAAATTCATCCTAAAATTTACATGATCATACAAGCAATAATTTGATTCAATAAAAGCTAACAAAATAGTGATATTACAATTTCCAAATAATCCAATCCATAGCTTCAAGCCTTCAAGTCTTCAAGCTTTCAAGCCTTGAACCAATCTTGAATCTTCAAAATAGTAATATGCACTTCATGTAAACAAAACTAACAAGAAAATATGAAATAAATATTATGAATGGGCTCTAAAATTAAAATAAATAATCATTGATGCCATTATGGTGGTACCAATTTTAGACATTCAAAAATTGACAAAATAAAAGATTAATAATAATAAGTGTAGGAAAAAAAATGAAATGAACATTGAATAAGCTAACATTAGAATGAGTAAGAAGGAAAAAAATGTAAAAAAAAACTTTGTGCATAATATAATAATAAAGAATAATTAGATATCACAAAAAATTAAATTGAATGTTTGAAAATACATATGCCTAACTAAGTTTCATCTCACATACATCTATTTAGTTTTCCATTATATGTAATATCACAAGTGATATTACACATTAATAATTGTAGCATATGTTCTAAATTGACCAAGTGTAACATCTGTTACACATTAATAATTGTCAGCAGCCCCCCAAACTCCAAATGTCATCAAGCCCAAGATAGAAACCAAACCCCGAAAATCAAGCCAATCACCCAATAGTCAAGAGATTCAAGAAAACTCCAAAGGTCATCAAGCCAAAAGCACCTAAGACGTAAACCAAACTCAAGATAGAAACCAAGCTGAATCACTCAAGAGTCAAGATAAGATAAACTGATGTCATCCAAGATTTAAAACCAAACTCAAGATAAAACCAAGCCAGAATCACCCAAGAGTCAAGACATCATTCAGCATCCCCCCAAACTCCAAAGGTCATCAAGCCAAAAGCACCTTAAGACAGAAATCAAACCCGAAGATAGAAACCAAGCCAAAATCACCCAAGAGTCAAGACAGCAGCCCCCCAAACTCCAAATGTCATCAAGACCAAGATAGAAACCAAACCAGAATCACCCAAGAGTCAAGACAACATTCTGCAGCCCCCCAAACTCCAAAGGTCATCAAGCCAAAAGCACCTAAGACAGAAACCAAGCCAGAATCACCCAAGAGTCAAGACAGCAGCCCTCCAAACTCCAAATGTCATCAAGCCCAAGACAGAAACCAAACTCAAAGACAGAAATGCCATCAACACCAACACTTTAGTGCAGTTAATAACAAACTCTTTTGAAGGCTCATTGCACAAAATGACCATATAACCAACTATGCCAAAGTCATCCTGTCAACCACCACATGTTAGAATAATCTTATAGCCAACTATTAAGATGCCAAAAATAATCTCAAATGAATCCGAACATAAACATAAATATAAAATAACTATAGTTGCTAAGACAACTACATGTCCAAATTAAATAAGACAAACTATATGTCCAAATTAAATAGAAAATCAGAAGTCCAAATTAACAAGACAAATGTAAGTCCAAATTTAACAAAGATAAATGAAAATTAGATTGGAAAGAGTAAATGCAAGATGATATATTGATGCTTAGTATCCTTCTCCATTGCTAAATATTTTTGGCAAGCTTACATAAAGATTTTCCTCCTCCATTAACTTTCAAATAAAAAGTAGATCATGAAGAATGAAATTTATCGATATATTAAATAGATTTTAGTTGGAAATGCACCAAAGGATTTTTTATGTTGGGTTGAACACCTCTGATCCAACTAGTCGTACAAATAAGTGCATTGACTATTTTTGGAGATAAAGAGCTTCTATAATCATCAAGAACTCTACCAGGAGCACTAAATGTAGATTTGGATGCAACAGTGGTTATGGGAATTATTAAAACATCTTTAGCCATTTTGGATAAAATAGGATACTTGAGAGTACTCATCTTCCACCATTTAAAAACATCAAATGAATCATTATTGCACAAGTATAATCCCTCCTCCAAATAAGTTTGCAAATCATATTTTGATGGTTGAATAGAACCAAGCAACAATAAAATCAAGAAATCTAATATACAATCAAAATTTGATGAAAAGGCACATCAACGCTGTGAAGATCCATTGAATCGCTTGGAGTACTAAGATCAACTAAATAATGATTGTAGATTTCAAAACATCCCAACACTCTTAATCTTGGATTCTACCTCAACTAGAGTATATTTAGAAATGTGAAAGTAATGAATTTCATTTTCAAACGTAGATCAAGCAGCAAATGACATGAGTAAATTGCATTCTCCCTTATTTGTCAAATTTAATTTTCATAAAAGGCCATTTGCTTGATGAATTCATCCGATTTAATTGCATTCTTCAATAAGTAGTTTACATGCATGATAGTAGTAGAAACATATTTGTAGTTGGATAAGAAGAACTCAAATCATTTTGTCACATTATGAAAATAGAAGAAACCTTCTCCAAATGCTAATTTTATATGATCTACTATCAGCACCAAATTAGCTCAAACAAAATGTTATTAGCATGGGCACCTTTGCATCTCATTTAATCTTGTTTATCAACTTCAGCTCTATATTCAATGTTCTTTTACTCTTCTCATTTAATCAGCTCAAAAAAAATTGAAACTAAAAGATATACAAAATATATAGCAACTAATTTTATTTGATCTACTATCAGCACCAAATCAGCTCAAAAATTGAAGAGTAAAATAATGGCCGGATAAATTAGAATGAGAAGAGTAAAATAAAATGAAAAATCAAATAGAGACAGCAATATATAATATACATGCCAATAGAGATAGCAAAATAATGGCCGAACAGGACAAATGAGAATGAGAAGAGTAAAAGAAAATGAAAAATCAAACAGAGACAACCATATATAGTATCCACGCCAACAGAGACAGCAAAATAATGGCCAAAAAACCGAGTAAGCACTTCAAGTACTTCAAGCATTTCAATAACCTACAGGGAATAACTAAATCATCCACAACAAGCATACAGATAAGGTGGAGAATATCTTACGTGAAAATATAAGCACTTCATTTCAATACCAAAGACAAAGAATATAGCATACATCAAGTGACTCAAGTCTACAAATGAAAATCGAGTCACAAATTATAAAAGCTTAAGAGCATTTCTTTTTAACATGAAACCGGTAAAGAGGATTAGAGGAATTTCTATTTGTATAGATCATAGAATTATAACTCGAAGCAAGAGTAATTGCTTCACATATCAACAAAAAAAACTACACATTAAAAAGAAATATATAGATTATGAGGGAGAAGAGTTAAGAGAATGATAGCATATGCAAAGTCGAAGTCCCAAGTAGCTTGATAAAAGAAGAAAATAATCCACCAAACCCTAGAAATGAGATCAGAGGGTTCTCTTGCTTATAGATATTATAACTCGTAAAGACTCTTGAACAAGTAGAAATCAATGCCAACAGAAGAGAAGAAACTAGAAAGTGGCGAGGGACTTACAGGATGCAAAATCGCAAAGTCAAGAGAGACTCGGAGAGTGAGACTTACTTGCCAGTCATGACTCGCACGAAGGTATACATCCTTCAATTATTTTAAATTGCGTTGAGATAAATTGTATGGCTATGATATTACCCTAAATATTACCTTACCGACATCATAATTAAAAAATCCTTAAAATTATAATTATAATATATTTTAACTTATTTGATTTAAAATGTTATCAACTAATTTAATTATTAAATTAAATATAATTTCTAAAAAATATTTAATGACATAAATTATATTTTTAAATAAAATTTTATATAATTAATTATAATTATTTATTTATTTCGAACTAAATCAAGCCGAACACGATCGAACAAAGGATTGTTCGTGTTCAGCTCGCTTAGTTAACGAACGAGCCAAACATGAGCTGTTCGAAAACAACGAGCTTTTTTGACAGCCCTAGTGAGGAAGCACACTATACAAAAAAATCCCAAGGGATCATCTTCACATATGAAGACCTTCTATTGGGGGACTTGGAGCATAACCGTCCCCTATACATTACAGTCAACATGGACAGGTTCAGACTCGCTAGGGTTCTCATGGATTCAGGTGCATCAGTAAACATTATGAGTCTAAATACCCTTGCCTATTTAAAGATCAACATCTCTAATCTCTGAGCAAATAGGATGATGTTGAGAGGATTCAATGATCAAGGCGAGTGGGCTTTAGTTCCATAGTGTTGTTGGAGATAGAGACTGGAAGCTGTTCTACATCATTGATTCAAATACTTAATTCATTGTTTTGCTTGGTAGGCCTTGGATACATCAGAATAAGATCGTTCCATTCTCCCTTCATCAGTGCATCAAGTTCAAAAGAATGAATTGTCAACGGGATGAAAAGCCATTCTCGAGAGAGGTTGAGATTTATGAAGATGCGACCTATTATCTTCCTCAAAACACCCTTTCACGTGAACTTGGACAAAATTAAAATGCAAACACAAAAAAAAAGAAAATGAAACAAAAGAAAATATGAAAGAAAATGAAAAGAAAAAAGAAAAGTCCAAGCGAACAAGAAAGGGGAATTGAAGAAGAAGTGGATCCGCATTTCACATTCCACCCACAGTTCATTTCATCATATGGACATGTGGGTAAGATGGCTCAACCTCCACCAGGAAGAGGTGAGGTAGAAAAGAACCCCAGAGGTGGAAGACCCCTAGTTGGCCTTACCAATACAGTCGTTTCATAGGAGTACCTACTATTCACATAGACTTAATCCACAGGATAAGTCTAATGTGATTAGTATACCAGCCAACCCCTCTCAACAAATTCTATTAAAGGTGACTTTTGATCCAGCCAGAGATGAAGACCAGGCCTCCAAGCAAAGCAAAGTATTCGAATATGGTTTATATGAAACTATCAGGCAGCAATTAGGAACCTTAGCTCTTACCTCACTTATACCTCAAAAATTTGAAGGTTTGATAGTTAAGAAAGTCCCTAAGTCTTCCAGTGATACAAAGTAGAAGAGCTTCTTTTTAGGTTCATCATCCTCAAGTCCAGAGCTTGATGTAGGACTTGAGGAAGATACTTTTAAAAAATTAATGAAATTACATTTTGACTTTTACTCGCCTTCTATTTAAAATCTTGTGCATAAAGGTTTAGTTCCTCACACTTGGTCCAAGTACAGATTAGAATACTTTGAAAAATAATGGAATAATACAGGCAAGGAAGAACAATCAAGAGCAGGACTAGGATTCGGCATAGTGGGTCCACCCGATGATGAAGATTTTTGCCTAGTTGTTACCAACAATTTAGAATCTGATAGGTTCTCCTCACACATCCCCAACTCTCATGAGAATGTGTGCTTAGAAAGTTCAGATGATCTAGATGATCTTCGAGTTAAAGAGGCACTGCCGAAGTTTGAAGAAGAGATTCATTCAATAATCGACAAGCTAAAAAAATTAACATCGGGATAGAAGAAAATCCTCGCCCGACATTTATCAGTTCGTTGATGAATGAAGAAGAAATCAATGAATTAGTTAGGCTATTGACTGAGTTTAAAGATTGCTTCATATTGAGTTATGAAGAAATGCTCTAATTATCTCCTAACGTTGCAGTCCACAAGCTAGCAATAGACCCTAACGTTATCCTTATTAAACAAGCTCCTAGATGCATGCGATTAGAAATTAAACAACAGGTCATTTCTGAAGTCAAGAAACTAATCGATGTTGGTTTCATCAGGGAAGAAAAATATCCTATCTGGTTAGCTAGTGTCATCCCAATTAAGAAGAAGAATGGCTAAACTCGCATCTACATCAATTTTAGGGACTTAAATAAGGCATGCCCTAAGGATGAGTCTCCTCTTTCTATACCATAATTAAGGGTGGACATTGACTCTTCTCATGTTGTGTTAACTTTCATGGATGGATCATCTGGCTATAACCAAATCAAGATGTCTCCCAAAGATGAAAGAAACACTTTTTGAACCCCAATCGTAATCTTTATTATAGGGTCATGCCTTAAAAAATGCTGCTACATAAAGGCTGACTGAGATCTTCAATGAACTCATCCATCATGGTTGAGTACATGATCTAGTAGTCAAAAGTTTAGAAAAGGAAGACCACCTCTTTGACTTGAGAGTAGTTTTGAATTTAAGATAATATAACCTTAAAATGAATCAAGTGTGCATTCGAGAGAAATTCCTTGAAATTGTCACACCGGAATAGAAATAGATCCTAAAAAGATTAAAGTTATCTAGAAATGCCACCTCCTAATAGTTTAATTTAACATAGATCCTTTCAAGGATGACTGGTGTATCTAAGATGCTTTATCTCAAACTTATCAGGGAGATGCAAGCCCTTCTCAGCACTTGTCAAAAAGGATGGCAAGTTCAAGTGGGATGACAAGTGCGCAAAGATATCAAAGAATACTTGGAAGCCACCGTTAGCTCTATCCCGCAGTCATTAATCCTTTACACTGATTGATAACTCTCTGCTGAGCCAATGATAAGAAGGAAAGCTCACTCTACTACCTCAGCCATCATCTAATGAAGCAAACTATCCACCTATTGAGAAACATTTAGCTTTGATCTTTGAAAGCTACACTACATGCTTTCATAAGTGAACTTGATCTCAAGAACCAATCCACAGAGTACCTCATGACACAACGGATGTTTGGCTTGTTGGTCCATGATACTCAAGTTTGATATCACATTTGTACCTCCATGTAAAAGGTCAAGCACTAGGATTTCAAAGACACCCACTCTATGATTCTCGCTTAGTGAAGATCTCCATGAACAAATCATGAACTTAGGGAGGTGAACTCAGAGATATATTTTGATGGTCGCTTTTCTTAAAGAAGCACCACAATTTATATTCTCCTGTGAAAGGCAAGGAATAGTTCTTCTAACTCCAAATTATGATGTGATGAGATTTTCATACTATCTTTCCAATCCCTATACCAACAATGAAGCCAAGTAAGGCTTTGATTACCAGAATGGAGTCAGCCATCACTATCAATGTCAAGAGCATCAACATCTTTGGGATTCTCCGTTGGTGATCAACCAGATGGGTCCTACCAAGTCCTCAAGCCCAAGCTTCATCATTATTATGAGTATACTATGAAGCTACTGGCCCAGATTCTTGATGTTACCATCTACAAGGTTCCCCATGCAAAGAACGAGGTAGCAGATGCCTTGGAAAAACTTGTCGAAGAGTTGGCATGTCTGAAAGATGAGTCCATATCAATAAGGGTCCAAAATAGACAAGTCATATCCCTTATTGATTCAAAACTCATCAAGAGACTTTCTCTTGAAGGGGAGGTTGGACATGGAGGAGTTGGATTGGGCAACCATTCATAGATTACTTGAACACGCAAACTACCTTAAGAGAAATCTCAAGCCCATCGAAAACAGAGCTCTTCCTATGCTCTTGTCATACACCTGATCACGGCCCTTTATGTGGTTATTATTTAAACAAACACAAAGCTCATGGTATTATAATTGAGGTACATTCGTGTCTATGTGGAGCATCAATTCCAAAGATGAAGTCAAAGATCAAAATACTTTGATACTACTAGCCTTCTATGTTCACAGATTGCATGGAGATGCCATCACGTGCATGGTGTGGTCCTCCACAATAACATTCTACACCCTACTTTGGCTTCATGGCCATGAGTGTTGGATATATTGGGTCCGATCGATCCTCCTTCTTCCAAGGGCATCGATTCATCTTACCGCCACTAATTACTTTTGGGAAGTCATCCCACTTAGAGGTCACAGCCACCATGTGCTTTTATTTAGAACCATATCATATAGTATGCCTCATGAATTATATCCGATAATATGGTATTCAAAAGCATGAAGATCAACAAATTTGCAAGACACGATAGATTGGAGATACTCCACCATCTAACCCCAGCTAATGGTTTAAGCATTTCAACAAAACTCTCATCCAAATAATCAAGAAGACTCTTGATGATAACAATGATATGAATGAGTAATTTTGAAGCTCCTACACCACATACCAAACTCCAACTACCCATTTTCCTTAATGGTCCAAGTTATTCTTCCTTAAGTTCAACTCCCATCACTAAGGATAGCATTGGGTAACAAGATCACTCTGAGTGCAAAGTTGTGGTTAGAAGAGCTCAAGGTTTGGAGGAAAGTAGCCTACCCATGCGCAGAACCTCGAGTTACAAGGCCAAAATGATTCAAGCTCACACAAGCTAGTCCTCCCAGGTCTTTTGAGTAGGAGAACTTGTGTTAGTCCTAAGAGACCAATTGTTATAAAAGATGGGAGGCAAGTTTGAACCCACTTGGGAAGGCCCATGTCATGAGAAGGCCTACCAAGGAGGATCTTATCGCCTTATTGATTATAAGGGGAACACCCAATGCTTCCAATTAATGGACTCTATCTAAAGAAATATTACCCATGAAATAAAACTTGTTTGAAAACAATTCATTAATAAAAAGAATAAAAATGATTCCATTCATCAAATCTTCTCTTTCAAGTATTGTTTGCTTGTTTGGAATCGTGACATGTTTTAGGTGTAAGTGTCCCCCAGTGGCATCCTATCCCTCTTTCACAACACAAACACAATCTCTCGATGCTTTTAGAATAGGTGTAAGAGAACCCGAGATGCATCCTATTTCAATTAGCATAACTAAGTTAGGTATGAGAGAACCCAAGTGACATTCTTTCTTAGTGGAATTCTATCATCCGTGGCATCATTTCATAACCCTCAGTGTTTTAAGGTAGTGTAAGAGTCCCCAGAGGCATCCTATTCCTTTAGCACATGCACAACAACAAACACAAATCTTTATCTCAAGCTATTTTGATGTGGGAGCAAGCCCCTGACACTCACTCATTAGTCTCTAGTCGTCTACATACCACCTCAAGTATGTCACCCCAATGGTCATTAAGGATGTGAGTCCCCAGCTTTCTTCCTAACTTGATCATTGCAAACCAAAGAGAGCCTTGTAACGCTCACCGCATAACCAATAAGCTACCTCTTGTTAACTTTGCTTAAGAAGATGTGAGTCCCTCTGCTTTCTTCTTGAACTAGCCATCATGTTCTAACTAGGATAAGTATTTTGAGGTTTAGGATAAGTCCCCCGGAGGCTCCTTTCCTCTTGACTACTTTTGAGTCAATCTAAGTCCCTCAGTGGCATTCACTCAAGAAGTCCCCAGTCGATAAGCACCCGAGCCAAAGATGACTATCCCAAAGAATAAGTTCTACCATAAGGATGTGAGTCCCCAGCTTTCTTCCTGATTGTTGCAAACCGATGGCACCTTAGTTTGATGTTTGCTATTAACAGTGACTCACCCGAGTACACCACTCTGGCGATATGAGTCCCCGCTTTCTCCTTGATACACAATACCTATTGAATTTATGACCATGTCATTTTCTCCAAGGTGTTGATTAAGCCTTATCATCCATGGGCACTCTATTTGGATCAAGTCACGACCCCATTTAGATACTACGAGTTACTTTTGATTGGACATTCTCCTTTCCTAGTAAACTGTATCATAAATTTGTTCAAGCGATTTTCCCTTGGTTTAGTAAACTGAGATGTCTAGTCGATATAAGCTCCTTCTCAGTTTGATCCCTCACAAACTAACAGAGTCCACGATAAAATAAAGAAATTAAAATAAATAAAATAAACCAAAATTAATTCACTTGTGGATTAGGATTTAATCCCCCAAAGGGCCCCTTCTCCCAAGTAGGTATCCTATCTTTGCGCTGTCGCCAGACACGAGGAGATATATCCCCTGGTCACTCACTCCATACTTAGGTTGGGTTCAATCTATTTTTTCACAAGTGTTTCGACAATCATTCTTTGAAATGTAAGACCATGATCTTTTTAGCATGATCACAAACCAACCACCCTCAAGGTCGTTCAATTTATTGCCCAAAGTAATCGATCACCCTTGGTCTTTAGAAGATGTGAGTCCCCAGCTTTCTTCCTTAAATTGATCCATTGCAAACCAAATGCACTCCTTTGGTTGGATAGTTCCCATCTATGGGAAGCTACTCCTCAATGAATAAGATAGTCTAGTTTCTATAAGCTCCTTCTATGAACCATAACTATGAATCCATCAAAATAAAATTTAACTAGAAATGAAATTAATCTTGATTATTCTTGAGCTAATCTAAGTCCCCCAGTGGCATTCACTCAATAGTCTGCCTGCTATTACCCCAAAGAATCGTCCTTACTGAGGATGTAAACTATGCTTTCCTAGTACAACTGCATACCAAAAGGCATCCCTTTTGGTTAGTCCTACTATGTGCTTAGACTCCTTTGATTGGTAAATATGAATCGGTCTTAGCCTCCATGGCTCCTATTCAAGCATAAACCCATTGAAAACCAATAATTCATCCTAAAAATTCAAAATTAAAACAAATTCAATTTCCCCAAGTGGAGATCTCTCCTTAGATTCAAATCAAATCAAACCTCTCTCATCTCCTTGTAGATGACTTGAACTGCTTCTAGTGGAAGTTCACACTCATCCCTTAGTGGATTTCTTCCCTCTCTTATGTCATAAACATAAGTAGAGCCACATTGCACTAAGCTCTATTCTTTCTTTTCCTTACATGGGGATAAATAGTTTATGTTAGTCTTGTGATCTGATCATTGTTGGTTCCAACACTAATGTGCGTTCCTGTCACACACACACCTACCCTTTGTTGACCTCATTTTAGAATGAGCTCTCAACACCTCCATCTTAGGCATGGGACTCTCTTAGACTTTATTTTCTTAATCTTAAGACACATCTAGTGATTAGGTGGACACTCCCCTAGCCTAAGACTTAGAAGGTTTAGCCATAGAATAGGTCATGCCCAAGGTGTTAAGAAAATCTTCTACCCTTTAGTTTAAACCATTCCTCACTTTCCTTCTTTCAAGCCAAACTCCAAATCAATTCTACTTGATTTTCTCAAACTCTAATTCAATTCCATGATTGAAAATATGATTGAAAGCCATGATCAAAATTCCACCAAAATTTCTAAGTCAAATTTTCCTTAGCCCTTAACCCTTTCTTAAGGACTTAGACAAAACTATGATCTAGACATATTCAAAGCTTTGAGATCTTCTCATGACTCATTTATATTCTCATTAATATTCACATTTATAAATGGAATATAAATTCAAATCAATCAAATCAAATTCAAAATTCCAAAATAATTTATGAAACTTTTCCTAAATTCCTTTACTTTTTTTATTAAAGGACTTAGCCAAAATCAACTCCAAACCTTGATCAAACCTACTCAAAACCTTGGGATTTTATCATTTCTCATTTATATCCTCATTTATATTCTCATAAATAAATAAATATAAATATAACTCAATTCAATCAAAGCAAAAAATTAAATTAAATTAAAATGCTTAAAATCCCTTAATTTTTCATTAATGGATTCACCTAAACTTTGATCAAACCACTTCAAACTCATGGGATTTTCTCAAAATATATTTTTATTCTCATTTATGTTCTCATATATAAATAAAATATAAATATAATCAATCAAATCTAACTGAAAAATTAAATTTCAAATTAAAATTCTTAAATCCTTTAAATTCTTTAATGGATTTAACCTAAATCATGATTAAACTCTTCAAATTCTTGAAATTTTCTCAATTTATATTCTCATTTATATTCACATATATAAATGAAATATAAAATTCAAACAATCAAAACCAACTCCAAATATCAAACTCAAATTAAATCAAAATCAAATCTAAGCCTTTCAAGCCAAAATCTTGAACTTAGCCAAAATCATTTCAAATCAAGCCAAACTTTTGATTTTTTTTCTCATGATTCAATCAATCCTGCAATCATGAGCTCATATACAAATCTAAACCTCAATCCTTCAATCAAAAATCAAACCCAAAACTCCTTCATATTCTCTTGAATGAGATTTTCAAATGGATCAAAATATTTGACTTCAAACCTCTTGTAAATGGATTTATATTTCAATCATAAGTCCATAAACAAGATCAAATCAACTCTGACCACCATTTATTTCACTCACTTGACCCAAAGTGACCTAAAGTACCTTATGAGCCAAACTTTGATCCTAACCAAATTGGATTGAACCAAACTCATATCCTCTCATCATGATCAACAATCATCATGGATGATCAATCAATCAAATTGGTCAAACCAAGTCAAACCTGGTTGACCAAGTCAATAATTAACCTAAAATGAAACCTTACATACCAAAATCCATCATAGGCCAAATTGATTGAAACCATTGATCTAAGTTCACTCATGACCTATGTTTGAACTTGACCAAGCCAACATTTGAGCCTAACCTAGCCCAATTGGCCCACTTGAACCAGGTTGACCCATTTTGACCTAAAGGGCCAAAATATGTCAAAACTTGATCTAAGCCAAATTGATTGAAACCAATGGGTCAAGTCCTTTCAAATCACTTGTGGTTAAAAGCCTCAATTGGCCAACTAGACAACCTATTGACCTTAGACCCAACATGACCAAAGGGGTCATGTTGAGCCAAAATTGAACCTAACCCAAATTGATTGGAAACAAAGATACCAATCCACTCCATATGCCCAAACCTAAACCTACCCTTGACCTAACCCAAATAGGTCAAATGGGTCAAATGGTCAACTTGACCCATTTGACCTAAATGAGTCATATGAGCCAAAACCTAACTATACCAAATTGAACCAAACCAAAGCACCAAAATATTTCAAATGGTCATATGAACTTGACCCAACCTTGGTTTGACCTAATTGGTCAATTGGTCAAGTTGACCCATTTTGACCTAAATGGGTCAACATGAGCCAAACCCTATCAAATGGATTCCAAATCCATTGAAACTTGGCCCAACCTATTTTCAACATACCAAACATACCCAAATTGAAATAATAATAAAATGGCCACTATACCCCTAGGCCATAGAACAATTTTTGGCCAAGCCCATGGGTATTTTGGTCATGCACTCATCACAAACACTTGAGGCTCTCCTAAAACATCAAGGGGACCTAGTGATGAGTGGTGCACCCAATCCAATGGGTTTAGGTCAACCCATTTTGCCTATGGACCAAACTTGACCCATATGCATGAAATTGAATTTTCAAACTCTCCCCAAACCACAATGCATGGAGTTGGCATCCACTCCTCCGCCAAACCCACCATGTGCACCTTTAACCACTCAAACAACCCATTCCATGACAATTGGATCAAAATGGATCATAGCTCACCACCGATCATGGGGGGGAGATATACATTAATTCATTGAAATCACACACTCATTGACAGGTAGAAGCTTAAAACATCAGAGCTTTTGAAGGCCTCTAGAGATTTGAATTTCATCTTTCTCCAAACAAGGAAAAAACAGGGAGCTCATCTTGATTTTCAACTTCTTCCACACTTAATCAGCCCTCTTATACTCATCATCCAGGACTCATTGAGCTTGCCTAAGCATTCAATTGAGTTCTAAAGCAAAGGGAAGATCAATTGATCAAAACAAGGGGAGCTAAGGAGTTGGTCCATCCACTCTCAACCTCAAGAATGAGGCTGCTCACTGCAAGCTACCTCATCGATCGAGTGGATCACCTCGGAGTTTTTGACCACTTAAGGTGTGTTGGTCTTTGTGAAGTGGATTTTCATCATTGATTGGCTTGTCCTTATATGGTGTGTTGAATTGTTTGAATCCACAAGGATCGCTGATCTGATTGTGGCTCACATTCCTCGAAGAACACTCTCCACATCCATGTTAGATATTGAGATTATATTTTTAATCATTATTTGATTTTAAAAGGGTTTATCCTCTCATTATCGATCTTTGACAATGGCTAAGGGTAAACACGCGTGTGCCACCGCCACCTTTATCGATGCGACAACTTAAGTATAGGCTCATGGCATGACGTGTGTAAAGCAAATCGCCGCCACCGCCACGTGGGTGGGGATTAAAATTATTAGTTAACTAATTCTATAATTAATCTATATGGCTTCAAAAAATCATATCTCCTCATAGAAAATTAGAAAAAAAAAAAATGCCTAATAGATAATTTCCTAGAATATTCTAAAATTATTTTCAATACATTTTGATTTCCTTTTCTTTGAATTTGGGTTTCAGAATGGTAATTTAATTACTAATTTCTAAGTCATAATCTCAAACTTCTAGGGTTCATTTTAGGGGATGACCGCCTCCCTAATTTTTTGAGATTTATTGAGGCTTGATTAGGAAATTGCTAACTCATTCCTTAATTACCCTTTCATGTAATTAAGGGTAATTAAGATGTAATTAGTGGATTTTCCTATGTTTAAGTTGGATTAAGGTTAAATGAGTAGGGTTTTAGGAATTTTTGGGATTTCCTAAGCTATTCCCTAAACACCTTCCTTTTCCTTAATCCCTTTTAAGGGTTAATCCATTAATTACCCTTTAAATAATTTTCAAAATTCTAAAATCTCCAAACTTAATTAATCTACCTTGGGTAGATGCTTAGGTGTTTAATATTCTAAGTCAATTAAGGAAATTAAACCCCTTCATAAGTATGAAGGGTGTTTTAAAAGTACTTAAAAAAATCTCTAATTAATTAACTTTTAATTGCAAATTGCATTACTTTTCTGCATGCATTGCAAATTTACATACCTGGGTTTTATGTCATCTCATTGGCTCATAATTACCTAAGTTAATTTTCTAAGGTGTAGGTAAGGTTAATTAAATCAATGCATACTTAACCTAATCAACATTTATTTAATTATATGAAAATTAAACAAAAATACAAAACACATGTGGAATGGGTTAGGAACAAACTAATCTCACCTTTAAAATTAAATCAAACTTCAAATAAACAAAATCATTTTGAAATTCACTTTGATTTATTCTAAGTTTTATTCTTTAAGAATGTTTTAGGAATTAAGTAAAGTGAGTTTTCATATGATTACATTGCTTTAGATCTTTCCCAACATGTTAAATTGTATGCCATGTGACTTCATGCATCCATGATTTCATGTTTTCAAAGTTTTAAAATGAAATTATTTGCTTTATGTCAAATGTGCATGTGTTGGCTAAAGTAAGATATGAGTGGCTATTATCACTACTAAATCTAAAGTATTTTCAAAATCCATAAATAAAACATTAAATCTAAAAGTGTGATATTCTTATAATTTAATTATAAGCTTGCATGTGGTAGATTATAAAGTCATGTTTAGTGTAGCCTTTCTTTCCTTTCTTAGGTTAGCATAATTTTGTATGTGGGTTAGTAAAGTGGGGGTTCATTTGAAAAGAACCCAACACTTACTTAATTCCAAACCCTATTCATCCCGATGCTCTCACTTAAGAAGGAGTGCTTACACTTGCATGAATAAATTTCATAAACCAAAATGAAATCATTAAGTAAACTTTTGCATTTCCTTGTCCACTTTATTTCTTTTATATACATGTTAGTACTTAAGGAAAGTGGTATATTAGTCTGACAACCCCGAGGTTGTGAGGCTTTAATTCTAAGTAGGTCTTTACACCTCCTGTTAACAATGATGTACTCACTTATGCTTTCTTACTTTCATGCATGTATGTGAAATTTTGGATAAAGAAAACCTTTTCTACTTAAGAAAATCATGCATATATAAATCTAAATTTTCTTAAATGAATTACTTAGCATGCATCATAAAGTGTGTTAATTATCTCATTTGCATGTATAGATATGCTTAGGGTCCATCCATATGCATGTTATATATGTTGGGAAAGAATTGAAGTAATGTATGTTGAATTTTGATTCATTTTTCTTAATCTTAAAATGCCTTTCTTTTGATAGGTTTGTTTAGAGATCTAAACTTAGGATTAATTAAAAGATTTAATCAAAACATTCACCTAAATGAAATTAAAATGTAAGTTAAATTACTTAAGGATTAGGAAGGAAAAGTTCTCTTCTCTTTCCCTCTTTATAACTTAGTAATTAATTATAGTAGGTTTCACTTAAACCAAATTAAAACATGAAATAAAATCAATCCAAAGTCATTAAACAACTTAAATGAAACCCTCCTATAAGTTGAATATATCTTTCACACTTAGAAAATTCATACCTAAATTCCTAAGCTAAGCATGCCACACAAACCTTCAAAGCACACACATTAGCCTAAGTCACCACTTCTTTTAGGTTAGTTGGTGTGCATGGTTTGATGTTATGTTTTGTTTTGTGATGAATGTTTTAGAGATGTTAGGTATGCTTAGAATGAATGGTAGACTTTAGTCTAACTATTATTTTATGAGATTGTGCTAAAGGCTATCATAAAAAAAAATATAAATGCTTCTTGCTGCTTATACCCTTAGCATAATCCATAGGTGGACTTAGTCACCCATGTGTGGTGATAAGTCCAATATACATGATTGATTTGTGTGGTGTGATTTGACTAACCTTATTTTGCTGTGTTAGTTTAGATTTTTTTCCTTTTCATATAAAATTTGTATATTTAGATTTGAATGATTTGTTATGGGGATTAGATGAACATTGGTCATAAGATCCTATCTTATGCACCATGTGAAGCCTTGGAGCATCTACCATTCAACCATCCAAAGGAAGATCCAAAGAAGAAAGAAAGAAGAAAAGAAAAGAAAGAAGAAAGAAGAAAGAAGAACAAAGCTTGAAGACCCCCATAACAATGAATTCCTTTGCTTAATTGTAATTTAATTCATTTGTAACTTGTATAAGGGGTAGAGCTCCACAATTTGATATTTTGGTTTGTGGTGGTGCACCACAAACCCATTTATTCTTTTGCATTAGTTTTATAAATTGATTGATGTTTGTTTAACTTTGCATTAACCTAGTTTTTCCTTACTTTATGTATATTGATGTGGATTAGGCTCTTTAGAAAAAATAAATCTTTACCCAACTTAAAATTCAAATTAAAATTAAACAACTCATAACCTCACCTAAAGCTTAGATTAAAATCAAGATAAAAGAATTAGAAACCCCTTAATTGGATGAGTTCTTTCTTTATAATATCATGCACAAATGCATCTTATTTCACTGATTGGAGGGCTTCCATCTTCGAGAACCCTTTGACCTATGAGGTCCATGGAAACTCACCTCCTAAACTTCTAGCTAATTTTGGCCAACAATCTACTTTTTCATGCATTAGTCATAAAAAAAATCCTATTAGCCTGAGTTAAATTGATTGTCCAAAATGAAATAAAAAATGAAATTTGAAATGCATTAGATTTATTTCAGAAGCATGTCCCTTTACATGATCTAGTCTCTTTAGGGAGTGAGTTTAAGGACTTAGTCTCTTTCTAAATAAAAAATAGCCTAGCTATCTTGCATAAGCATAAAGACTTGCCTACATGTATTTAAAATCATAGGAGGAGTTAGTTGGCCACCCCCAAAGGTTGTAAGTGTCGTTTTGGTTTGTCCTCTTATGTGGAGGCAAACCACTATTTTGCCTTAGATTTAGGTTGTGCTTCGCCCTCACCAAGCTCCAGATTTAGGTACTGAGGTTCTCCCTTTATGGGCCATAAGCATAATTCCTCACCTCTAGGCATTTCCTTAATCTGTGTTAAGGAATCTTAAGTCCTAAAATAATGAAAAATATAACTCAAACAAATTAAATCAATTTCTAAAATATAAAGCCCAATTTTAGATAGTTTGAGATGCTTAGTTTCCTAGATCGAGCATCTCCTACTTATTCTCATTTTGGCTCGATAATAACTCCTCTTTGATCAATCCCATTTGATCTTCAAATACAAACCAATCAATTGATAGTCCTTCCTATTGAAATCTTCAAAGACAATGATCATTTACCTTAATAGAGTTTTCCTAAGGATCCTCCCCTTGATGTAATTAACTATGGGGCTTGCCCTCAGGGAACTTAACAAACCCATTTAAAATAAACTTTACTTTTCAAAGTAGGGGAAGAATCTTGGTACATATGCACCATCATCCTTAGTCCTTAGAGGTGATTGATTCCATTAAAGAAGTGACTTCTCTTCGAGATAAGTACACCCTTGATAATGACCCCAATAAGTACATCATGACCGCTGGCATCTTACTAAGATGAATTTCTATAAGGTCTATTCTTTCTTTTCTCCAATAGATTTGAAAGGTGACTCCTTATTAAGAGATTTATTAACCCACAATGTTATTAGTAGAATTCAAGTTGGATGGTTGAAGTGGAGGAATGCATCTATCCTGTTGTGTGATAGAAAAGTTTCACTTAAACTTAAGGAAAACTTTATAAGATGGTGGTAAGATCGAATGACTTATTGCGAATCCAATAAAAGAGAAGCTAGTTAAGTGTTATAGATGAGGATGCTTGTGGATGAGTATTTTACTCTGAGATAAAATAATGAATGAGTATGTTCGACAATAAGTTGGAGTAGCTCCAAATAAGATTTGAGAGAGTCACCTATGGTTTGGCCACATAAAGGCTGTCATCTTGCTAGAGAGCATATGCATTAGATTTTACATTAAGAAAAGAGTTGACCTAAAAGACTTGGTTAAGATGTATAAAAAAATGACCTAGTATTTGAATTAAATGAGAAATTAACACACAATACACACAACTATAAGATTCAAAATTCCAAAGTGGGATAAAGGTTGTTGTTGTTGTTATTGTTTTGAAAGAAGGAAAGTTTGGGCTATGTGGTGTAAGTCTTCTTAAATCCCTAAGGCACCACCCATTCTATGGCTAACTCTTCTAAGTCTTGGGAAGTTAAGTGTTCACTTAATCACAAAGTGTTTTGAAAGAAACTCTTAAATCATAAGAGTCCTGACTTGAGAGAAGTTGAGAGCTCATCTGGTCAACAATAAGATTAAAATTTAAACTCCATATTCTATATCGCCACGCCAGGATCTAAGACCTTTTAATTGAAAGTTCTCTCTCAAGATGGAGATAATTAACTATCACCTATAAAACCGGAACATCTAAAGTCATCATAAATGAGGATGAAATCTCTGGTAGGTCTTATCTATTTTTCCATCTTCAAAATTTCATGACACATAAATTATACTCTCTTCAAGAGATCTAATTTTTTGGAGCCTGCAATATCCTTGAAAGCAGTGGAAGATTTTAAGAACTCCCTAGCTTATCATATGTAATTGAAGATCATATCCAAGAAGCTCATAATCATATTCTTGATGTTTAAATGAAGGACTTGGAGCACCAATGTTTGGAGGAAGGCTTTATATGAGGATTCCTTAAAGGAATTCTAAGACGCAAAATAGATTGAGAATCTTCCAAAGTATTTGAAGACCCTTCATTCGTGAGATGAAGGGGTTGAAAGTGAGTTTACAAGTGGAGGATGTGATATCATGTAGTATCACTTGAGGATGCATTTCTTTCCTTTTATTTGTAATTCTCTTATATCCAAAATTTTAATTCTTTCTTATATCATCATATTAGCTATCAATGACATTAGTAAACCAAAAAATTTGGGTGATTTGCTCTTTTTCTTTTTTTTTTTCTTTTGACCTATTCAGGTGATTGGTTGGAATATTATTCAATGATACAACATGTTAAGAGGTCATGGGAAGTCCATCAAGGACTTTTTGACTTATCCTAGGTATTAGTCAAAATATTATTTGGCATCTTACCTGTATGGAAGAGGTCATGAGATGTCTACTAACAACTTTTTGACCTATCATGTATACCAAAGTGTTACTTGAATTCTTACCAGAAAAGAGAAATCAAATCCCTTTGGGATGATCATGACCGAGACACGAGTGCATTTCTCAAGTGGGAAGATTAAATGAAGAAGATTATTTATGTGCAACAAGCTTGAAAAAAGCCATAAACTCATTACTTTGATAAGGTCGATGATATAATATTATCATAAGATAACTTAACAAAGATATGGGGTGAAGAAAGAATGACAAACGAGACAAAATAAAGGCTACAATATTTATGCAGTAGGAATCACTAATTATACTTTCAGAGATTCTCAGTGTTTCAAGTTCGAGGCAAAGTTTTTCCCTCTAGATCCTGCTTAAATACCTTGACTTATACTAACCACATAAGTGTCATCCCAAGAGATAACTTATTGTGTTGGGTCTTGCCAACTTCAAGACTGTAGACCAAGTCACCAATGAGATGGGACGATTTCACTCTTCTATTAAAGTGATGCTACTCTTTGGTGGTGGAAGCTCAAGTATCATGTCACGAGGTTTGGGAGTAAGTCCAAGTTCAAGATTTTCTTCATTGTATGATTGAATGATTGAACTTTGAACTTGGAATTGATATCTAAATAATAAGAAAAAACACAAATTATATGTCACCAATCGAGTTCATGAAGAGTGTAAGCCAAAGAACACTAAAGAGCTCCTCAACCCATTAAGGTGCATTTTAACCCTTTGAAAGTTAGCTTTTTCATCCATTAGTTTGAGGATGTTGGCCAAACAGATGTGCAAGAAAATGTGAAGATCTTTACAAAAAGATGTAAAGATTTTCCCAGTAAATTGGGTTCCATTGTCATTGATGATCTTTGCAGGAAGACTGAATCGGCATATTATGTTCTTCCAAATAAATTATTTAGCATTTATCTCTGTAATTTTAGCGAGTGATTCAGCCTCCACCCATTTAGTGAAGTAGTCAATAACTAAAATGATAAACCTTTGTTGCCCTAACACTACTAGAAAGGGTCACATGATATCAATTCCTCATTAAGTAAAATGTCATGGGCTTTGAAGGGATGAGAGCTTTGTACATGATATATGAGAGAGGTTAGAGCAATTACTCGATATTTTTTTGTGAAATCAATGCCTTTGCCTCATCGCTAATAACCCTCCTCATGATTTTAAGGGCTAGCTCTTCCTTATGTGTTCTCCACATATTCGAGAGTAAACCTCTCTTGATGCATAATCGGCCTCTAATGGTGCAAGGCATTTAAGGTATGGCCTAAAAGAAGCTCGTTTGTGTAATTCGCCTCTGATAATACTAAAGTTTGTTGCTTGTCTTTAGAGACAAGTTGCAGCAGTGAGGTCTTTAAGAAGGGTCCCTTCTTGTAGAAAGGATAGGATGGGGTCCATCCATAAAGGTTCTTTCGTCTCATTAATAGTTTGTATTACCCATGACCATTGGATACTAGGATAATATATTTCTTCAACACACCTTCTTAAATATCTCCAGATAGGTATGAAGTTTAATCAAGATCAAGTGTTCTTCTCTCGAAGTATATGAATAATTTGATGTATCTTTTGTGCTAGCTGAGAATTATGAGCATTAAAGTCCCCCTCAACCAAGGAGGTGATAAGCTAAGAGTCAGTGTAGATCATTAAGTTTTGAGCTTCACAATCGATGGCAAGTCTTAACCCTATGATTAGAGCCTTATATTCAGCCACATTATTAGTTGTTAGGGAATTTTAAGTGAAGTTCATACTCTAAGGTATCCTATTGAGATAAAATAAGTTAAATTCGTGCTCCGGCACTAGCGTTTCCTGAAGCCCCATCAACATAGAGGGTCCATTGAGAGATGAAAGGGGTATAATAAATAGCTCATTTGGAGTAGGGATAATGCACTAAACTATAAATTCTGCGAGTACTTGAGACTTTATGTCTGGCCTAGGTAAAAAATGAAAATCAAACTCTCCTAATTCTACGGACCACTTGGTTAACCTTCTAAATTCCTCCAGTTTTTGCAGAATGGCCCTCAATGGTAAATGAGTATAAACATCGATGGTGTGAGGTTGGAAGTATGAACGCAATTTTTACACCGAGAAATCTAAAGCCAAAGCCATCTTATCTACTAGTGGATAACGACTTTCTATATCATGGAAAATTTTTCTAACATAGTAGATTGGTCGTTGTATCACATTTTCCTCTCGCACTAAAATTGAGCTTATTGCGTGAAAGGAGACCGCGATATATAAGTATAACATCTCTCATTGGATATGTTTGGATAGTAAGGGCGGAGATGTTAAATCCTTAGTTGCTACAAAGTAGCTTGACACTCATCAATCCACTGAAAATTATTATTTTTAGCTCCCTATAATTTCTTAAAAAATGCCAAGTATTTATCTCCATAATGAGCTAAGAAGCGAGATAAGGCAGCAATTAATCCATTCAAGCATTGAACTTCCTTGATATTTTTTGGAGGAGTCATATCTCTAAGCGCTCTGATTTTCTTAGGATTAGCTTCAATCCCGCGATGGGTAACCATGAACCCGAGAAATTTTCCCGACATAACCCCAAAGGCCCACTTGGTTGGGTTGAGTCGCATGTTATAACATCGAAGGAGGTTAAAGCATATTTCTAAGTCAGAAATATGTTGTGATTCTTCCAAGCTTTTTACTAACATGTCATCCACATATACCTCTATTGTGTGGCCTAAGAGGTTTTTAAAAAATTTATTAATGAAAGTTAATAGACCCGATTTTTAACAATGGCATAACTTGGTAACAATATAAACCTTTATCTATTTGAAAATATGTGCCTTTTTCATCCATTTGGTCTATTTTTATTTGGTTGTAACCTGAGTAAGTATCTAAAGAATTGATCATTTTATGCTCAAATGTAGCATCAACCAATTGATCAATTCGGGGGAGGGGAAAATTATATTTCGGGCAAGCTTTATTGAGATCATTGTAATCAATACACATTCTCCAAGTTTCTTTTATTTTTTTAACCATGACAATATTTGCTAACCATGTAGTGTAATGTACTTCTTATATGAATTTCGCTTCTAAGAGCTTGTTAACTTCTTGTTCAATAGCTTAAAGGCGATCAGATGCAAAACTCCACTTCTATCGGATAACTGGTTTAAATGTTGGATCAATCTTGAGGGAGTGCATGATTACATTAGGGTCGACCCTAGGCATATCTGTCGAACTCCAAGCAAAGATGTCTTGATTCTTACGTAAAAAGTCTATATATTTTACCCTTTGTTCGTCTAAGAGTAGCGATCTGACTCACACTGTTCATAGAGGTTGGTCATATGATAATGAAATAGGGAGCATGTCCTCTACGTGCAAAGCCCTCTAAAGTACTTCTTCACCTTGAAAGTTAAAATTTTTTGATCAAGGTCATCGAAGGTGAAGCTTATCTAAAAATATTGGCTATTTGATATAAACCACTCCAACTATGGGGTTGGAAATTCATCTTAAGATGAGAATCAAGCAATAAAGACCAAAGATTGATTAGAGGGGCCTTTCGAAGATAGCGTTCTATGTTGAATCTGACTTAACCACTATGAATTGAATTGAAGAGTCACTTGTTAAGGAAATTCTCTGAGAACAACAGGAAGGGTGATTGCCCCCTCCATTCGCACAGGGTGATTATCAAACCCATATAATAGTCCTGTAGTGGGTTAGAGCTTTTCCCTAACTAGACCCATGCTAAGAAATATGGAGTAAAATAAAATATCAACAGAACTCCCATTATCAATCAAAATTCTCTTAACATTATAACTTGGGTTACCGATCCTCGCACCGATGACAAGTGGATCTTGATGTAGAACATGGACTCCTTCTAAGTCTGAGTCATTAAAAATGATGGAATGATCAATACGAGATTTCTTTAACTTCGCCTCTTCAGAGGTGGCTATGAAGACTTGATTAGATAGTTGTGGTCCTCATATAATTGTTTCAAATTTTCCAACTATTTGGCTACTATTTTATTATTTCTACAATGATTGTCCTTGTTGCCCCCCAGTTGGAGTTATGTTTACTTGAGTTGACTGATTCTACACAAATCGGCCTAGATATCCTTGTCAAATGAGTCTCTCAATCTCTTCTTTGAGTTATTTACACGTCTCTATAGTATGTCCACGACTTCAATGAAAGTAACAATATTTCTCTTAATTTTCTGAATTTGATTTCAGTGAATGTGGCCACTTAATGGTCTCTTTATCTTGAATGGCCATCAAGACGTTAACACGATATGTGTTCAGTTGTGTGTATTCTTTTTCTGGTCATGGTTCACGTTATTGGTGTGGGGGTCGTGGAGCGAGATCACGACTACCTTATTGCTTCTTTTGATGGGATTGTTAACCAGTGTTTCCTGGGGCACTCTTATATTTTCTTGTAGATTGTTCAAACTATTTTCAATGGGCATTAATAACCACATCAGCAGAAATTTACGCTTCCACAAGATGAACCAAGTCGGCATACGAGTGGACCATATCATGCATTAGGGCGAGTAGAAAGGCCCAAGACGGAGCACTCCAAGGAAAAGTCCTCTTAGTAATTCAGGGTCCACCTTTGATATTTGGCGAGCTTATAAGAAGAACCTCTAGAAGTACTCCTTAAGTGATTCACCTTCATTTTGATGAATTCCTAAGAGATGAGAAGAATATTTAATGATCCTCCGGTTCACCATAAACTGTTCTACAAAAATCTTGGCGAGTTCATCAAAAGTATGGATAGATCCCCTTGGAGGGAGAACCAAGAAGAGCGACCCTGAGGGTGAAAAAGCCCTAACAAGTAGTGTGTCAAGAGCTCGTTGGATGTGCATGATGGTTCTGTAATAGTCGATGTGTACATATGGGTCAGTTTCCTCATCATAGGAGCTGATGCTTGGAAGCTTGAAACCTATAAGAATAGGATGGTTGAAGTGGAGGAATGTCCGCCTATTGTGTGATGAAAAGTTCCAATTTAAACTTAAAAATTTTATAAGATGGTGGTAAGACTGCAATGACTTAAAGGTAATGTTGGCCAATAGAGAAGCATAAGACTAGGTTAAGTGTTACAGATGAGGATGCTCGTGGATGAGTGACTTTACTCTAGATAAAATGCTAAATGAGTATGTTTGAAAAAGTTGGAGTTAGGGGTGATAAGATTAGAGAGAGTCGCCTTATATGGTTTGGCCACATAAAGCATCGACCGTCTGATGATCCGGTTAGGAGAGTAGATGCATTAGATTTATCTTATGTTAAGAAAGGTAGAGTAGACCTAAAAGACTTAAGATGTATAAAAATGACCTAAGTATCAATTAAATGAGAATTTGACACATAATGGACATAATGGAGATGAAGGATTTGAGTGAATGCCACGGAGATAAATCTTACAAATACTCAATTAAATAGGAGTTGTATAATCATCATCACTCTCAACTATGTAATAAGGTAGAGAGGGAACTTTTGGAATTTTAAAAAAGAGATTTTAAGTGCTAACTCGCTTGCTATAATTTTATTGGTTGATATCATAGACATAATTTGTCTTTTAAACATATGTCAAATCAGGATACAACATAATAACGAGTTAGCTAAGATAGAAGGAAATGATGAAAACCTTGACCTACATGCCCTAATTTGGGAGAGAATTTAAAGTAATATTATAAGATATGCCATTGCTACTAATGTGGGATGTACATATTAGATTATATCATCTCTAATTTAAAATTAATTTTATTCTTAACCTATAATTTTCTATTGCATTACTTAATCACCAATAATTAATTTTAGATAATTATGTAAAAATTAATATACCTACATATAATTCTTAAATATTTATATATCTAACATTTACTTTCATAACTAATTTATTAATATCATAATAAAAATGTTCTTTTATATTAATTTTTTAAGTGAATTGTAAGTTTGATTTATATGCTTTGAATAAATATTATATTTTAGATATTGAATATATAAATTAAGAAAAATAATTTTTATTCTTCTAGTAAAATCATATCCCCCTCCCCAACCCACCCACTTTGCAATCCATCTTATGGCCGAGCAATCCAGGAACTGAACTTATTCCCTTCCGGCCTTCTTCGCTCCTACCGTTCCCTTTCTCCCAAGACTCCTTACATTTCTGAATCTTTCATATTACATACGGTTCTTTCGATCCCATCTCCTCTTCCCCCGATCTCCTCACTTCGCGATGGCTTCTGGTACCGCGGCGGCCAACCCAAACGCAACGATGGCGGCGCCTCCGGTTCCGCCTACGGCGATGGTGGAGTGGCATCAACGGCCTCCGAACCCTAAAAACCCCATCTTATTCTTCGATGTCACCATCGGTAGCATTCCAGCTGGTCGCATCAAAATGGAGCTCTTTTCTGACATAGCCCCCAAGACCGCCGAGAACTTCAGGTCATCAATTTTTCCTCCCCGACCATGAAACCCTAATCATAACCCTAGGCCTAACCTTTCAAGCAGCACTTAGTGTGCTTGAATTTTGATCATTCTGAATAAATCAATGTTTGCGGTCATCTAACTAAGCTAATTAATTGCTGGCCTAATGGGTATTTTGTTTGATTCTATTATGCAGGCAATTCTGCACCGGTGAATACAGGTAATCCCTTGGAATCTCTTGTTCCGTAAAATTTCTCCTTAAATGTGCTGTGTGACTCTGTTCCCTGTACTTTGTTCTGTCTTAACGTTATAGTGGTATATATATTTACTTCACGCACTATACGTGAGGCTTTTAAGTTGCACTAGACCAAAGTACTGAGATAGCTACATTTGGTGGGTTTTCCCAACATTGATTTAATTCTGGGATGTTGATTTGTTAGCAAACTTTTTGGTATTTTCCATACATGATGAGACTCATCGGCTTGTCGTAGTTGACAGGTCAATGTGGTCCAGTGTTTCTCTCTAAATTGGGTGCACGAGTGTGGCATCGTTCTAAATTCGAATATTTTTCATAGTTTTCTGTGAAAATAAGGATGTTGTTGGTGTCAGAGCACATCCTGGACAACCTGCTGTCCCACATTACTCTTTATTAAAGTGTGTCAATGATTGATCTTACTGAACTGCAGAAAAGCAGGTGTACCGGTTGGTTACAAAGGATGCCAATTTCATCGAGTTATTAAGGATTTCATGATTCAAGCTGGTGATTTTCTTAAGGTCTGTTTTTCTGCTGAACTTATTTGATAGCTTTATTAAATCATCTTTAAATCTATATGATTCTAAGCAAGCCTCTAACAGTTTATCCCTATGAATTCACTAGATTCATTATTAATGGATGGATTTTGACGTGTGTAAGGTGATCTATAATGATAATGCAAAGCAATGGTTCTTCTTAGTTACAAACACTTAGCTTGTCTTACACTTGAGATATTTTCTAAATTATGTAGTTGTAATCAATATAGTTTTATTTATATATTCTTACCGAATTTGAGATTTGATTAGTTTTACACTCTTGACAAGAGTTTACTTCACACTGACTTTGTTTTTACCCTTTATTTTGTTTGAATTGAATAAACTGTAAATGCCTCCATGTTAGAAAAGTTCATGAGTAGCTTTGATTTATTTTTATGTAGCATTTTACTGCAAGGTCCTATTATTTCCTTACAATTTAAATGTCACTTATAGGGTGATGGAAGCGGTTGTGTAAGCATCTATGGGAGTAAGTTCGAGGACGAAAATTTCATTGCAAAGCACACAGGGCCAGGTTTATTGTCAATGGTATGTTAATTTGTGCATATTCCAGCTTTTTTTACTTTTCTCTTAATATTGCTTAACAGTTGAAGAAATTGGAAGCCTAGTGAAAATTGTAATGTCAGCCATGTGAATGACTATTCTATGTGACTAACATAAAATACAACCGGGACATAGGCATTATTGCTGTTATAATGATAGGACAGATAAAAAAACATGATATAAGTGGATGTTGAGGATTGGCTTGTGCATGTATGTCTTTGTTTATGCATGCATATTTAATCATAAATCAGAGGGCAGGTATGCTGCTGTTTTTGGTTAGATTGCATTAACATTGGTGATTTCGATTATATATTGGTTGTTCTGTCAGTAGTTATTAGACGATTTTGTAGTGTGGAGATTTTTTATTTTTGAAGCTGATTTAAATGATCCAAATTGACCTTGCACCACCCTCCAAATTAGAACCAGCATGGCATCTTGCTTTGCTACAAATGTTTTTTATAAATAGTAATATTAATCTGCAAATTGATTTGACAAGTAACCTTTCGAGGGAGGTATTAACGATGTATTTTGATGTCATACTTCATCAAATAAATGCTTGGTCATGTAACTTCAAATTTTTTAATCTTTAAATCATGTTGTTTAGGAGAGGGGAAAAAAAATCTTTTGTTGCTAATTTCTTGAATCATGACATCAAATTGAACTTTTTACCGAACAAATATGGACATTATAGTTTGAAATAGATCACTGGCTCATCATAATGGCGTCTTTTATAATGTATGCTTGAGTTCAAATGCAATCTATAGTTTATAAAGAATAAAGGAAAGAAGGATGGATCACCTCTTAAAAGTGTTAAACATTTAACTCGACTTGCAAATTAGATGATATATAATTGTAGCTCATCATTTCAACAAATTAACGTGCTACTCTCAATGATCTCCACTATATGAATAAATAGTTTCATAAGGTTCTTAATTGAGAAAAAGGATAAAAAGACAATTTGACCCCCTTTTGGCTATTTTGGTTTGACATTTTTAACTTTTCGGGAACCAAATAATTTTTTTCTTCTTCAAATCTTTGATATTCCAATAGAATTGTGGCAATGCATAGGAGATCACAAAATTTCTTGTTTTATGAATCTTTTTAATATTATTTTAAAGACCAAAAAGATGCTAGATGAGTGGAGAAAGAGTTTGTTGGTTCTTATTTTTAAGAATAAAGGTGATGCACAAGAGTGTGCACATTATAGAGGAATTAAGTTGATATGTCATACATTAAAATTATGGGAGTGAGTAATTAAGCTTAGATTATGATGTGATATAAAAATATCTCAAAATCAGTTTGGATTTATGCCTAGAAGATCTATTATGGATGTTATACATTTGTTGAGAAGTTTGATAAAGAAGTATAGAGAGAATGAGAAGGATCTACATATGATATTTGTTGATTTAGAGAAAGTATGTGATAAAGTTCTAAGAGAAGTGCTTTGGAGAGTTCTAGAGAAGAGGGGAGTTAATATTTCTTATATTTAAGTCATTAAGGATATGTATACTGGAGCTGGCACTTGTGTTCAAACACAAAAAGATTTACCAAATATTTTACTATTTTAGTTGGATTACATTAAAGATCGACTTTAAGCCCACATATTTTTTCTTTAGTTATGGATGTTCTTACTAGACATTTACAAGAGGATGTACCTTGGTGTATGCTTTTTGTTGATGATATTCTTCTTATTGATAAGACTAGAGAGGGAGTTCAAGAAAAACTTGAAGTATGGTAGTCAACCTTAGAGTCTAAAGGATTTCATTTGAGTAAATCTAAAATAGAATAGATGGAGTGTAATTATATTTGTAGAAGATCTAATGACAGAGTGATGACAATGGGTGATTAAGTCATTAAAAAGAGTGAATATTTTAAATATTTCAGGTCTACTTTTTGAATTGATGGTGATATAGATGGGAATGTTATTAGTAGAATTCAAGTTGGATGGTTGAAGTAGAGGAATGCATTGGGCCTATTGTATGATAGCAAAGTACTACTTAACTTAAAGGGGAAATTTTATAAGATGGTGGTGAGACCTACAATGCTTTATGGTGTAGAATATTGGCCAATAAAAGTGAAAGGTAAAATTAAGTGTTCAGAGATGAGGATGCTTAGGTGGATGAATTATTTTATTCTTAGAGATAAAATGAGAAACTAATATATATGTGATAAGGTTGGAGTAGTTCTAATGACAGATATGATTAGAGAGTCTCCTTATTTAGTTTGGTGGCATAAAATGCTGTCTAATGACCCAATTAGGAGAGGAGATGCATTAAATTTGACTTATGTTAAGAAAGATGGAGGTATTCCTAAAAATACTTGATTAGGAAGTATAAAAATGACTTCAATTTATTAAGATTAAATAAGAATATGACACTTAATAGAATACATTAGACAAAAAGGATTCATGTAGCCAACTCCCACGTAATGGGATAAATTTTTGTTGTTTTAAATCTTTGATCCAGTCTAACAGATTTTTAAGATCATACCTTCCATTAATTGAAGAAATATAATTTTGAACCTTACGGTAGTTTATGTGTTCATCTAAATTCTCAACTTATTCTATTTAACTTGCGTCATTGATAATTTTTTATTGGCCCAGTTACTATTCTTACATTAAATTAACATGATGCAACTAGTGGCTTTGATACTAATTTAATCCAAGTTAATTTAGGTTAGGTTTTCCTTAATACAACTACAATGATATGAAATATGCAAATCACGCAAGAGAACTTAGGTTTCATAGATCACATGTAATTAAATAAGACAACCTGCTTTCTTCAAATGCAAATATTTAAATATGATATTTGAAACTCAAATAATAATATAATGATTGAATAAAGCTAAATGAATCATCAAAAAAAAAAATTTGAATAACACAAAATTAGCAAGGATTTACAATTTAATCGTTGCAAAATCAAAAGCATTTTTATGCAAATAAAAAAAAAATTAGTTTAGAAAAAAATTATATCAAAGTTATTTAGTCATCATGTTGGTACCAACATATGAGTTTCATTGGATTATGTTCTCGTACTTGTATTTCACTTAATGAAATCACATATTTAACTTGCCATTGCAAAACTGAAAGTAGATAATATGAATTGAACATTATGCCATGTAATCTCAAGGATCCCCTCGGGCATTTAGTTTCACATCATTACTTGTTTCACATCATTACTTCTCTAATCTAGTTGTCCATCATGTCATTTCATGGGATTAATGTGAATTGAATATTATGCCATGTAATCTCAAGGTTCCCCTCTCTCCTGGGGGGGGCAATATTATGCCATGTAATCTCAAGGATCCCTTGACGATCTACAAAATCTAAAGAAGTTAAATAGAAATGAAAATGGTCAATTGATTAAATGATTTCATAATATTTTAAGTGTCCAATTTAATTCTTTTATTCCTTAAATATGTTCTAAATGATTGCATATCTTGATTTATGTGAAATATCTTCATTCTCTATCTTATTTGTGAACCTTGCGTGAAATTTCTATCAAATTAAGTAATGATTCTAAATGTTAGATATGTTGGATCATATTTGAGAAGCCAATAGACTAAAAATAGTTTGGGACTAAATGACCCCTTGTAAATAGTCCAAGCATCAATTTGATTATTTTCTTCAAGTAAATAAATCCTTGCAAATTTTCAAAGATATAGCCCATCTATATAAAGTTCAAAATCAACTTATATAATTGGATAATGATTATCAAAAAGATAAATGAAATTTGTAATATATTAAACTTAAAAGGGCTGCATTTAGAAATTCAAAACTACTTAATTGAATCTTAATAATGTCTCTTAATCCATTGCATTGCTACTACAAATTATAACTTATGATACGTATCAATAACCTCTATTTTTTTCATTATAAAACTTTTATTCCTTAAATATGTTCTAAATGATTGCATATCTTGATTTATGTGAAATACCTTCATTCTCTATCTTATTTGTGAACCTTGCGTGAAATTTCTATCAAATTAAGTAATGATTCTAAATGTTAGATATGTTGGATCATATTTGAGAAGCCAATAGACTAAAAATAGTTTGGGACTAAATGGCCCCTTGTAAATAGTCCAAGCATCAATTTGATTATTTTCTTCAAGTAAATAAATCCTTGCAAATTTTCAAATATAGCCCATCTATATAAAGTTCAAAAATCAACTTATATAATTGGATAATGATTATCAAAAAAGATAAATGAAATTTGTAATATATTAAACTTAAAAGGGCTGCATTTAGAAATTCAAAACTACTTAATTGAATCTTAATAATGTCTCTTAATCCATTGCATTGCTACTACAAATTATAACTTATGATACGTATCAATAACCTCTATTTTTTCATTATAAAACTTATGATACACTAACATTCAGGTATCAATGTTGTTTTCGTTCATTCATAATATTTTTGATAAGACACATGCTTGTTATGAGGCATAGATTTTTCAGTATAATTTGTTATTTGAGATTTCTTTTCTTTTGTAATCAATTAAACTTAAATATTTGATTCCTTCTCATCAGAATTAAATCTTTGAAAATTTCTCTTTGAATAAAATATAAATATTATGTAATCTCTTTTTTTTTACTTTTTAATTTGTTTAAGTGGATTTTAGGCATATATATGTTGTCACTTGACAAATATAATTATCTGAACTAGCTAAGATCATATTGTTGTTGATTTTTAGTCTATGCTAGATGTAAAAATAAGTAAATCTCATATCACATAAGTAATTATTAAACACCTCAATGTATATATTAATGTCTTTTAAATTAATTATATTTTAATCTTCAAACCACATTGCATCTTTTGAATTCTACAATAAGTCAATAAATAGTATGAATCCTAGCCTTTACATTTTTTTAAGCCTACATTTTACTTTGAAAAGATCAAGATGCTTTGCTTCACAATTTTGAATTTTCAATGTTTTGTGATATAATGGGGAACTATCTTCTTCCAAAGACTCCATTTAACTAAACATTTCCTTAAACTAAGAAGCCTTTTCTTTTCCAACAACCTATTTTATTCTATGTTATTCTTCTCAAATGTTGGTAACTCTATGAACTATATTGAGCTCAAAATATAAAGTAATGATTCATTATCATTTCTAGTGACTAATTATATAAATTTAGGATAGCTTTGGTTTTCCTATGTCATTTATCCTTTGCTTAACTATTCAAAGATGTTAACTATTGGAATTAGACGCGTTTTGAACATTAGCAATATTTATTAGGAGAAAATTATTTCTACTCTTTTGAAAATTTATTCCTTGGTCGTGGTTTTTTATTCATCATCCATTGATGATCAAGCTTGACAAGTTCTTTCATAAGTCAAAACTATACTTCATGCAAATATAAGCTTTCAGGAGTTGTTATTAGCTATATTCCACTTTCACCCTTTATTCAAGAGGCCTTTTTTCTGGGTTAGAGCTATTCGTTTTGAATCATGAGTTTAAAAGTGCATATAATAAGATGACCAGCTTAGCTCAACTTGCTCTAATTGATGGGCTCACCTTCTCATGCTCTCTGTCTTCCCAAAAGCCTTGAAGAAAGAGATGATGCCTGAAGCCTTGGTAATGTTCCTATATTTTCCACTTAAAACGTACATTTGTCACATAAAGTCACCACTTCTCTTCTTATACAAAGGTCTTCTCGACTGAAAAGACAAGCTATCCTTTCATCTCAAGCAAGCTTAAGGAAAATGTAGAATAATGTGGGTGTGTTGGAGTAACAAGGCTGGTCTAATGCCTAGGTTTACTCATCACAAAAACTCTTTAAAAAAAATCAACCTGTGCTGAGAAAAAGGATTTCGATTGAAATAGGGAGTGCATATAATCAGTCTCAGTTCTAGCCAAATAGAGGACAAAATGGATGAAAAAGTTGGTATGTGGTTGTTCCTTCCCCATTGAAGGGGCATTATTTTGAGGCATGTTGGTAGTATATGGTGCTGCATCCCTGCTTATTTGTGTTCTAGTTTGAAACTCTTCTGTTTGTTCTCCTAAGATACGCTGCTGTATCCATAAATTGGTGGAGTAATAACTAAAACAATATACGGGACCCCAAATACGGGGTACTCAGTCCTCAATCATCTATAGGTATGCTACCATCCTTTTATCCGTGTTATGGTCCTATCCATGCAGAGAGAACTGGCAAGCTGGATTTCTATGATTCTCAAGCCAAAAAATATATGAAATATCTGTTTATATAGTTCATATGATCGCATGTATGAGTCCAGAGCCACTGTTTAGGATAGGAAAATTGCATTTCAGGAAAGATTTACATTGAGAGTGTGATGATTAGGCAAACCGCTTCTAAAATGAGAAACCATTAACAATGAGCGATGTTTGATTGGTCTCTAGATGTTACATGCTTCAGATAATTAATGGTTCCCTCTTTAAGATTAATTTCAAATGCAAAGTTAGTGTATGCTGTTATCAGGTTATATTTCTGCAAAGCTTGTTAATGGTGCTCATGCTATACTATTCCAAACTAACAACAATCAATTGTTTCTCTACTTTCACAGGCAAACAGTGGATCAAACACTAATGGTTGTCAGGTACTATTAATTTTTTCTATAGAGTGTTCGCTTTCCCAGAAATATTGATATACAAACAACAACAACAAGCCTTTATCCCACTAAGTGTGGTCGCTACATGAATCTTTCGTCTCCATTGTGTCCTATTATGTGTCAAATTCTCATTTAATTCAAGTATATTAAGGTCATTTTTTATATATCTTAACCAAGTCTTTTTAAGTCTACCTCTACCTTTCTTAACATAAGGCAAATCTAATGCATCTACTCTCCTAACCGGGTCATCGAATGATCGACGCTTTATGTGGCCAAACCATCTAAGGCGACTCTCTAATCTTATGCCACTGAGCTACTCCAACTTTTTTCCAACATACAGATTTTATCTCTAAGAGTAAAGCCACTCATCCACCGAGCATCCTCATCTCAGAATACATAACTTAGTCTTATGCTTCTTTTATTGGCCAACATTCTCGCACTATAAGTCATTGTCTTACCACCATCTTACAAAATTTTCCTTAAATTTAAGGAAACTTATCACACAACAAAGCCGATACATTCCTCCACTTCAACCATCCAACTTGAATTCTACTAATAACATCTCCATCTATTTCACCATCATTTTGAACAATGAGCCTAAATATCAATCACTCACTCTTATTAATGACTTGTTCAATTGACACACAACACTACCACTAGAACTTCTTTGCTTTTTTTAGATCTACTTAAACGAAAACCTTTAAACTCTAATGTTAACCTCCATAATTCAAGTTTCTCTTGGACTCCCTCTAGTTATCAACAAGAAGAATGTCATCAAGAAAAGCATACACCAAGGTACATCTTCCTGTAAATGCCTAGTAAGAACATACATAACTAAAGCAAAAAGATAAGGGCTTAAAGCTAATCCTTGATGTAATCCAACTAAAATAGGAAAATATTGTCAATCCTCCTTGTGTTTGGGCACAAGTAACAACTCTAGTATACAGATCCTTAATGACTTGAATATAATCAATATTAACTCATTTCTCAGAACTCCAAAGAACATCTCTTGAAACTTTATCATAAGCTTTCTCTAAATCAATAAATATCATATGTAGATCCTCCTTGCTTTATCTATACTTCTCCATCAAACCTCTTAACAAATGTATAGATCCATAGTAGATCTAACTAGCATGAAACCAAACTGACAGAGAAATTTTGTATCACATCATAACCTATGCTCAATTACTCTCCCGTAATTTAATGTATGACACATTAACTTAATTCCTCTATAATTTGCACGCTCTTGTGCATCACCTTCATTCTTAAATGGAACCAACAAACTCTTCCTCCACTCATCTAGCATTTTTTAATCTTTAAAATAACATTAAAAGATTTGTAAGAAGAAATTCTTGATCTCCTAAACATTTCACACTTCTATTAAATATCATCGACTGCTTTTTTTTTCCACATTTCGCTTTCTTTTAAAACTTCTATTTTGTTTAGAGTAAAGATTGCTAAAATCAATCATACTTTCGGATCCTTCATTGAGAAGTTTATCAAAATATCTCATCCACCTATTTTAATATCATTTTCTAAGAAAAGACTTTATTATTTTCATCCCACCTCATAACCAAGTTTTACTTCTCCTATCTCTTTGTGGCTAATTTATACATACATCTTTCACCTTCTTTGATCTAATCTATCAGTATAAATCACTAAAGTTAAATTTTTTCATCATATATCGCTTTATAATCTCTACGTTTTATATCTTTCCAATTCTTGAATTTTTTACATCTAAACCAAATTTTATAATACTTTATTTTATCTTTTCTTTCACTAACTCAATCAACTATTTATTAAAAGAAAATTTTTCTTTTGATTCTCCAAGCACATTTTTAGTACATTGCTTAATTTCACTTACTACTTTTTCCCACATAATATTAGTTTCCTTAGCTTGCTCTTAAAATATTTTTATTTGTATTCTTTAAGTGTCTCCATCTAATCCAAAGACAATAATTTGATTTATTTTTTCTCTTATAATCTTTCATCTTAAAATCTAAAACTAACAATCGAAGTTGGATACTTAAACTTTTACTTGGAATAACCTTACAATCTTTACAATTTAAACGATCTATTTTTCTTTTCAGAAAATAATCAATCTGTGTTTTACTAGATTCATTTTATAATAATATTCATCTCTTTTCTTAAATATAAGATAACTATAAAATTATAAGCTAAAGAAAATCTAATATAGTCCTACCTTCTTCATTAATCACTCCAAATCCATAACCATCATGAATACATTTAAAATCTTCTACCACTTTATTAACATGTTCATTTAAATCTCTTCCAATAAATATTTTTTCTTCAAGAGGTATCTTTGATTAATCCTTCTAATTCATTCCAAAATTTTCTTTAAGCTTACATCCAAACCTACTGAAGATAAACACTTATAACATTGATAATCTTAGTATCAAATAATCTTAAAGCTATAATTCTATCTCCACATCTATTAATATTTATAACATTATCTTTCAAATTTTTATCTATAATCACACCTACATCATTTCTAGTTCGACTGCTACCTGAATATTAAAGTTTAAAATCTAAACTATCAATCTCCTTGGCCTTCTCCCCAACCCATTTAGTTTCTTGAACACATAAAATATTTTTCTTTCTATAAACCATAATATCTATTAATTCCATTAATTTACCTATAAGAGTATCTATATTCCAAGTTCCTAACCATAATATCTATTAATATTGATATGAAGGGAATATTTTTATAGGCATATACAACAACAGAAAATGCAATATACAGTCCTATTAAAAGTTTAAATGTCTTACAACAGCTTTTAAAACCACAATCTTTCATTACTTATCATGTTTTTTGCGTTGAAGTCATCCACTATTACTTAAATGCTTGGAATCTTATAATCCCACTCCTTTAGTTTTATTATGGTTGCTTTATTTGCCCTAAACAAGGAAATTGCAAGCAATCAGAAAATGCCAAATCTTGTGTTTTTTTTCATTGATTTGTGCTTGGTGATCACATAACGACATCTCATAATGGATGAGTTTATAATACTATAGCTTGATGTTACACAATTGTTTTTAGTGGGGAATATTATAAATAAATGTTTCCTAAATGTTCTAATTGTCTAATGTTTAAAAGCAAAATAAAGAAAACATATATTGATGGGCATAATTAAGGGATATATGCACCGTTCATTTGCCTATCTGACAAGATCGCATCATGTCCCTACACTTGTCCACAAAGCCAGTGAAAGACACTTGGAAAAGGTGACTCAATTTAGCTGAATTTAGCCAAACATGCCATCATGTCCAATTGAACCTCTTTTTTTATCAATCTTGTGCTTCAAGCTAAATACTAGAGATCGCATTGGATGCAAAGCTGCCACTTGGAATCAAATTGATAACATGAACCACAATTCAATCGCTCAATTAGCTTGAGTGAGTTGACCATGTCAGTAGTCTGTTTGGTGATGATAGATGTATAGGAAGGCGATCATAAAGCCGAGTCAGCATAGTAGCTATCAAATATCTTGGCTTTGTTGAGCTTTAGATGCTTTGGCACAGCTCCAATTGAGACTCCTCGAGTCTTTCTAGAAGCAACATGAGATGACAATTGCACCAACTAAAATCATTATTCATTGGCATTGCCCATGCCCTTCTGGTCTTTCATTTTTGGCTCAGCAGGTGCTCTTCAAATAAGATTTCTAGAGTCTCCTCACGTCAACCAGTTATGCAAAATGACTATCTATGATTTTCCACTTCTGCATGTTTACTTGTTCTTGAGAAACAGATAAACTCCTAGATCCGGTTCTAATGGTACAAAATACTAGTTCGAATAAATTAATGAAAAGTTTATATATATCATCTTTCTAGCTTTTTTTTTATGATTCCCACCACATCTGGAAATGTATCCCCTTCCCGTTGTTAGTCATTTCTTCCATCTAACATGCTTATTCAAATCATTTGACATCTCATTAGCAATTATTTAGAGTCTTTATTAGGGGCCATTTGTTTCACTGTAAGTATGCCAAGGCGTTTAGATCTCACTGCCATGACTGATTTGTTTGGTCAAATTAACATGAAAGTGGGTTCTTTTTCTTCAAACTCGCCTTAAAAAATACAAGACTTGAAGGCTAGAGAATCACGTTCAATTTTTTTTTAATCTTTTTGTGACAATAGAATACAACAACAACAACAACAAGCCTTAATCCCACTAGGTGGGGTCGGCTACATGAATCCTTCGCTCCATCAGTGTCCTATTATGTGTCAAATTCTCATTTAATTCAAGTATACTAAGATCATTTTTATACATCTTAACCAAGTCTTTTAGGTCTACCTCTACCTTTCTTAACATAAGGCAAATCTAATGCATCTACTCTCCTAATCGGTCATCTGACGGCCGACGCTTTATGTGGCCAAACCATCTAAGGCACTCTCCTAATCTTATCTACCACTGAGCTACTCCAACTTTTTCCGAACATACTCATTTTGCATTCTATCTCTAAGGGTAAAGCCACTCATCCACCTCGAGCATCCTCATCTGTAACACTTAACTTAGTCTTATGTTTTCTTTATTGGCCATTCTCGCACATAAGTCATCAGTGTCTTACCACCATCTTATAAAATTTTCCTTAAGTTTAAGTGGAACTTTTCTATCACATAAGGCCGATGCATTCCTCCACTTCAACCATCCAACTTGAATTCTACTAATAATATCTCCATCTATTTCACCATCATTTTGGACAATAGAGCCTAAATATCTCAATCGCCACTCTTATTAATGACTTGATCACCTAAAGTCACAACACTACCACTAAAACTTCTACAACTAAAATTACACTCCATATATTCGCTTTTAGATCGCTAAACGAAAAACCTTTAGACTCTAAAGTTGACCTCCATAATTCAAGTTTCGTTGGACCCCTCTAGTCTTATCAACAAGAAGAATGTCATCAGAAAAAAGCATACACCAAGGTACATCTTCTTGTAAATGCCTCGTAAGAACATCCATAACTAAAGTAAAAAAGATAAGGGCTTAATGTTGATCCTTGATGTAATCCAACTGAAATAGGAAAATATTTTGTCAATCCTCCTTGTGTTTGGACACAAGTGACAGCTCTAGTATACATATCCTTAATGACTTGAATATAACCAATATTAACTTCTTTCTCTAGAACTCTCCAAAGAACATCTCTTGAGACTTTATCATGTTTTCTAAATCAATAAATATCATATGTAGATCCTTCTTATTTTCTATGCTTCTCCATCAAACCTCTTAACAAATGTATAGCATCCATAGTAGATCTACCGCATGAAACCAAACTGACATTGTGAGAAACTTCAGATCACATCGTAACCTATGCTCAATTACTCTCCCATAATTTTAATGTATGGCACATTAACTTAATTCCTCTATAATTTGCACTCTTGTGCATCACCTTTATTCTTAAAAATAGGAACCAACAAACTCTTTCTCCACTCATCTGCCATCTTTTAGTCTTTAAAATAACATTAAAAAGATTTGGAATTTCCTTGATCTCCTAAACATTTCCACACTTCTATTGGAATATTATCCGTCATCGCTTTTCCACATTTCATTTTCTTTAAAGTTTCACTAACTTAGATTTACTAATACATGATAAAAATGAAATTCTCTATTTTGTTTAGTATTAGGTTGCTAAAATCAATCGACTTTCAGATCCTTCATTGAAAAGTTTATTAAAATATCTCATCCACCTATTTTCAATATCTTTTCTAAGAAAAGCACTTTATTATTTTCATCCTTAATACTCCTCACTCTTGAACTATGTCTTTACTTCTCTATCTCTTTCGGCTAACTTATACATACATCTTTCACCTTCTTTGATCTAATCTATTGTATAAATCACTAAAAGTAAATTTTTCAGATCATATATCGCTTTCTTAGAATCTCTACGCCATTTTATATCTTTCCCAATTCTCCGAAGTTTTACATCTAAACCAAGTTTTATAACAACGCTTCTTATTTATTATCTTTTCTTTTAATTCACCAACTATTCTTATTAAAAGAAGTTTTTCCTTTTGATTCTCAAGACATCTTTAGAACTGAATAAAGACTTGATATTTTTTTTTCCCACATAACGTTTCCTATGAACATCCCAAACTTTAATTTCTTGTAGCTTCTCTTAAAAATATTTTTATTTGTTTCTTAAGTGTCCCATCTAATCCTAGACAATAATTAAGTTTATTTTTCTCTTACAACTTTTCATCTTAAAATCTAAAACTAATAGTCGATGTTTAAAATTTCACTTAATTTCTTACAATCTTTACAATCTAAACGATCTATTTTTCTTATCAAAAAATAATCAATCTGTTTTACTAGATCCATTTTATAAGTAATAATATGTTCATCTCTTTTCTTAAATAAAGTAAGAACTACAAATTCATAAGTAAAATCTAATATAGTCTACCTTCTTCATTATAACTAAATCCATAACCACCATACTTTTAAAATCTTCTACCACTCTACCAATACGTCCATTTAAATCTCCCTAATAAATACTTTTCTTCAAGAGGTATCTTTGTATTAATCCCTCTAATTCATTCCAAAATTTTTCTTTGAGCTTACCTCCAAACCTACTTGAGTGACACTTATAACATTGATAATCTTATATCAACAATAATCTTTAAAGCTATAATTCTATCTCCACATCTATTAATACTTATAACATTATCCTTTAAACTTTTATCTATAATCACACCTACACCATTTCTAGACTTTTACCGAATACCAAAAGTTTAAAACCTAAACTATCAATCTCCTACCTTCTCACCAACCCATTTAGTAACACATAAAATATTTATCTTTCATTAACCATAATATCTATTAATTCCATTAATTTATATGTAAGAGTACCTATATTCTAATATCCTAACCTAATAACAATAAAATAATGAAAATCATAGGAAGTGTGGGTAAAAATGAAATTTATTACAGCCCAAACAAACACATGTTCGCCAGAATTTAGTCCCCACAAAAAAGAAAAAGGTCACAACTCATTTCATTGTGATTTGTGAGTCTTAAAACTATGATCTAGATACTTAATAGTGATGATGAAGCATAAGAGAAATGAAACACAGGTTAGTTGAAATTTCAAGGGAAGGATGCATAAGTAAACAGTTTAATAGTGGGCATTCTATTCATGGAGTATATATATATATATATATATATATATATTGCTAAAAACCATTTGTCTTGTTTCAAGAAGGATATCATTATCTGTTTCATGTCCTGTTAATAATCCTTTTATCATTGTCTGATTTGGTACATATTGTTGAATTATGCAGTTTTTTATAACCTGCGCCAAGTGCGACTGGTTAGACAACAAGCATGTTGTTTTTGGGGTAAGTTCTGCATTATCTGCCTTCAAATAACATAGATTAATAGTGAACCATTCAGCTAAGTTAACGAATAAAGCAGGTTTACGTTCTTAATCAAAAATGCATTTAGAAAACTAATTTGTATGTTAGTTTTAGATGAATTTAAAAGGTATATCCTTGAAATGTTGAAAGTTATTATCATTATCTACGAGAAAGGTATTATTTGAATTTTTTTAAAAAATTATTGGTAACATCAATAGCTTTTTTTCTTATAATAACTTTACAATCATCTTTACAAAATTTTGTAACAAATACACTCTTAGTTTGATTTTATTATTACAAATTAGTATATGTATTTTCATGCAAACACGATCAAAATTCTTCCAATGTGAGGATTTTATTCACACTTACAAAGTAAAAGTAAAAAAATCTTCATTTTCTATTACATATTTTCCATCCACGAGCATCTAAATGATCACCCTTAGTCAAATTTTTGCATATTATACTGATTTTTCTATTTAACTTGTTTGAGCATAAAATTAAAAAAAAAAAAGTATTCTGAATTTTGCTGCTTTTGCTTGCACTGTAATGCAGAGGGTGCTGGGAGAAGGGCTTTTGGTTGTTAGGAAGATCGAAAATGTCGCCACTGGTCCCAACAATAGGCCGAAGCTTGCATGTGTCGTATCAGAGTGCGGTGAGATGTAAAATTCAGCAGCTTCTATGTACTAAACTAATATTTAATATTTTATATTGAGAACTTAACCTGTAACGTATTCTTATATCATCAGTGCGTAGGTTAGTCTTGTATTTATTGGTTTATATACTTTTTTTAATGGATTTGTTGTTACTTGAAATTCGGGCTGGTCTTTTATATTAATTTTAGTAGGCCACTTTTGCAGGATACGTTATGATTGCTATTTGTTACAATCGACATTATAACTAATGTAAAATCGTCTTATTTATTTAGCCGATTTCAGTCGTAATATAGAGATTATTTTGTTATTGCATCTTATTTGAAGCCCGATCCCTACAAAGAATAGTGATGTCATTTGAATAGACTTGATTATGATAAAAATCAATGAATTTGGATCCCTTACTCGTATTAACTATTAACACAAACAACAAATGTATTATACAAAAAAAAGTATTAAACCAATTAAATGTTAATCAACAAATTAATATTAATTGCAGTACTTGTAATATTATCAACGAACGTATTAAATCAATCTGGAATTTGGAGGCCAAATGGTAGCATTCGCAGTTAAATTACATTTCCTTTCAGCTATTGGAATATATATTTGAAGTGGAAGTTGGCTGACAAACTGCTACTATAAGATTATGATTGTCAAACAAAAAAAAAAAACTAGTTCATGAATAATATATGTTCTGCTCAATTTAATTCAAAATAATAAATTATATTATATCATAACTATAAGTATAATTTAGTGATTAAAATTTTTATTATATAAAAAATTAGCTCAAATTTGAATCTTTCATTTTACAAATTTTTTGAATTATTATATTTTATACAGTAAAATTTTGAGTTATTTTGAGTTATTTTGAACATGAGAGCAGAACATAAATAAAATAATTTTTTAAATAAATTTAACATGAATAAAAATTTAACTCACTCAAGCTGAACTCGTTTACACTCATATATAGGATTGCTTGTTCAATAACATATTCGTTATCCACAAGTTATAAAACATTAGAGGGGAAAAAAAAAAGATGCAAGTTTATCAACATATTTATCTTTAGCTCGGAAAAAACAAATTCCTGTTAAAATATCTGATCAAAATTTTAAACAGATTGAGCTTCAAAGCCCTTCGACTGATGAGTGTAATGAAATGTTATATGTAATTAATATTATATTATTGCAAGCAAACAACAACAACAACTTAATCTCTTCTTGGGTGGTTAAATTTCGTAAATCCTTCTCTCATTGTGTCATATGTGTCAAATTCTCATTTAATTCAAATATACTTAGGTCATTTTTATCATCTTATAGTCTTTTAACTCTACCTTTCTTAACAGTAAGAAAAAAATCTGCATCTACTCTCTGTCGGATTATTGGACGGCCTTTATGTGACCAAACCATCTAAGGCGACTCCTTAATCTTATCTACCACTACTACTCAACTTTTTCCCTAACATATTTTGCATTCTATCTCTAAGAGTAAAGCCACTCATCCGCTTGAGCATCCTCATCTCTGTAACACTTAACTTAGTCTTATGCTTCTCTTTTATTGGCCAACATTCTGCACTATAAGCCATACAATTAAAAAAAAAAAATTAATGAAGCTGAACACTAACGATGACGGCTAAAAAATGACAGGGAAGTCTTAAGACTAATGATTTCCAATAGTTGTGTTAAGGACCAAACACTTGGGGAGCAGACACTATAATTTGAGAGAAAAAGAGAATGAAGAAATGTTCTATATAAATAAAATTATAAGGAGCATATTAAGTTATACAATGGAACATAGAAAAGAACCACAAGCAAATAACTCAAAAGATTTACACAAGATGGAACTAACACATCTGCAAAAGTCACAATTCTATAAAAAAAAATGATGCAATCTTTCAATGAAATAAATCGATCAATTCACCGTATCTGACATATCAATGAATCACAATATTCCATGAACTTCTCTAATGGCTATATGAGATTTCAACTCAAATACCATAGCCTAAGCCACACAGTAAACTTGTACACCATTATCAAGACTACTTCTGAATCTATTTAGATAAAAAAATTCATGGTGATCGACCACTTCATAATTGAAATCCGATTAATTTACAAGAAGCAATCCTTACAGCGCTTAAAACATATCTACAACAATATACAGTTCATATTGGTTATTAGGCTCAAGAACAAACGGCTCCTGTTAGGTAGAGAATGCTGGTTCTCCAATTTTATTTTGTATGTTTATAGGCTAAGGTCCAGCCCGTTGATAATCAACATCATAAGTATCAATAATTAACACAATCTTGCAATCATTGGACAATCCATAGAGTGCATCAAACTTCCACTCTCAATGATCCTTCAGTTTTAATTAGTGCTAGACGTGTCCTGATGCCTAATAGTCTCATTGAAAATGGTATTTCCACTCCCAATGATACTTTGATTTTGATCATCCCAAAGCAAACATCTAAGACCATCAACTTCATGACAAGTAATACCCAATAGATTCCTCCACATGTATATCAAAAAGACATCCAAATACCTTTAAGCTCTTATAACAAAAAGGAATTAAGAATCCTTTGTTAATGAAATAAACTATAATACTCACAATATCTATCCATAAAGCCTTCAACAATCCAACATTCAACATAACTATTTTAGCATTTTCATTCAAAATCACATTTAGGCACTCGATAACCCCATTCTGCTATGGTGTTCTTGGATGCATCGTCCACATATACTTTACTAGTGATGTGAAATTCGTTAAATTCGTTATGATAATCTCACATGATATATGTTCTCAGGCAATCGGTATGCACATCAAACTCATTCTCCATTTATAATGTATTGTAAAGTGGGATATGGACATACATGTGAGACACCACCAACACATATTGGGCGTGCCATCCATAACTTATATCTTTAACAATAGGCATTTTGAGTTCATATCATGTCATACATGTATCCTTATGTTCATATCGATGAATCATGCTTCTCCATCAAATTTTTCCGTTAAAATGGAAAAAAAATACAATAAAAAAGCTTTTTTTAACAAATAAAAGCACACTTTTTTTTAAGTTATTAGTGAAAATGATATAGGATAATGGGATTGCAAGGAATACTATTATGGTTGGTTCATAAACATTAGCATATATGAGCTCAAGCTATTGACTTTAAGTTCCTTATATTAAATGTGAAACTAAACTACCGCTCCTTGCTTAAGACAATCGATTAAATATAGTATCCTGAATGCATTTTCACACATATATCCAAACTTCCAATGCCACATTCAAGATCTCATTTTCAGCAAGTGTCCTCATAATCTCTGGCAAAATAGTCAAATATAAACTCTTTGTGCAAAGTAAAGGGACAAGACAGACCTAAATCCAAAATTCAAAACTCAATGGAACTATGAACACTAAGGAGTAGTGCATCAAGAATATCTTTTATGGTAATATCCACATATTCTTCCATTTGATTTGAAAATTGTTCACCTTTCTTATATGGATAATCTCCTTTCATGTAGTTAATATTATTATATTCCCGATATGCATCTTGGAGATTTGGATCTACCATAGTTGTTGCCCCTCTTTGCAATTCAACCTTGGCTCTCAAGATGCAAAATAGCTAAGTCTTCAATGGATTCTCATCTTTGGAAGATCTCGAGATCAAATAGTCGACAATAATGAATTTCAACTTCATAGACTATCAAGAATTGTTGACTGCCATCACAATTCCATATTAGCTCTCCAAAAGTGATGATAACAAGCTCAAGACAAGAACTTCATTGTTGAAGTTGATATTAACAAAACACAACAAACTTATGGTCAAATTGAATTTGTTGACATGCCTAATTATTGAAGCACTTTCCATCACCATCTTCCATCATCTCAATATCTTAATCACCATCAAAAGAGTTTGGAATACATATCTAATAAAGCTATCATCACTTTAGTTGTGATCTCTTGCGATATATTGAAGGCGACATTATTCATCAATGTTCAGCATACAAATCCCACGCATAGTTATCCAAGAGATCTGAATCATCTTTACTAATAGCTATCATCTTGGTTTTCAAGAGTAGATATTTTTTTCCAAGTATAGGTGATCCTCAATCCGCATCATCTAATATCCTAAGTGTTTTCCATCAAACTAATTGATCTTCAAATTTACATACTTAATGGTTGTCGCTCCTACTTTTCCCCATAAGACCTCAAAGCCCAACTTTAATATTAGTTATTGGAGAATAGTGCACACATGAAAGCAATGATAAAACTGAGGATAAAAAGAAAAGAACTGCAGAAAACACCAAAAAAATGACAATAATTTATGTGGTTCAGCTAATTTTGCTTACGTTCACAACCACAAAGATAATTTCCACTAACCATATATGCCCAAAAGATTAAAAAAAATAAAACAAATGTTTATCTTACTCTCTTCTCTTTAGTTTTCTCTTTTCACAGCCAAAAAGAAGCAAAAAAACCAATGATGTATGTATATATATTAATTTTATCTCCTTGATACACCTTTTCTTCTCTGCTTTAACCCAAACGTAACTGGCAGACCTCTTCAAGCTCTTAGTCCTAAGCTCACTATTTTAACCTAGATGTCATCAAACTCACCTTTTTGATAGTCATACACCACACGCTAACTACCATCTTTACTTGTTGACCACCTCTACAGGCGCTCTGATCAAGCTACCATTGCTGAACTCCTTGCCAACCATGATAGGGATGAACATGCCCGTTAAAAACCTTCATTTGTTGCATCTCTTTGCATTGTTAGCCTTACAATGTATCATTGAATGCAGAGTAGTGGATCATTACTTTATATAATCACCTCTCACCTAACATTTAGAACAGCTGCCAATCACATCCCTTCAAAAACTCAAAGCCATTTAAGAACTCCAAAAATCCAACAACTCTTGAGAACTCACAACTAGAGAAGGTAGTGGTTGCAATAAAAATTTTGAAATTTTATGGCTAGAATTAGAATAGATTTTGAACAAATTTGTGATCAACCAAAATTTCATAAGCTTTTTTAATATAATTTTGTAACAAAACAATGATAAGCAATTAACAAGAATTTCCAGAGAAATAAAAAAGAAAAGTATATAACACAAAAAAGATAAAATGAAATACAAGTTCAATTAGCCCACCTAGTTTGAAGCTTGGTGAAAAAAGAAATAGTTACTTAAATTTTCTTCTTTTTACCGCCCTGCTCATTGAATATATGAAACCTTCAATGCATCAAGGCATTATAACTTAGCATGCTTCCATGAGAATTAAAAGGATACAGTAATTTATGAACTTATGTTTCTTTTCTAATAGGACCTGTGAGAGGTGTTGATGCCGAAACTAAGGTATAAAATGTGACTTCCAAAGTATCAACTTATCCCAAATTTTGAGTGCAAACCTCTATTGATGAAGGAGCAAAAATCATTGAAGAAGTGGCCGTCTGAATGTTGAATGTGCTTCATGATGCTGAACATTTGGTTTTTCTAAATTTGTATGGTCCTTAAAATAATTAGAGTTAATGTAGCTAAAAATCTTATAAAAAGAATAGTATCGGAAGACACCTTCTAATTAAACCTACTATAAGTAACCACCAGATAATGTATCAATCTACATCTCTTTAGGAAGAGGGGGAAAGTAACGTCCAATTCCACTGAGACCCTAGCCAAAAATGGCATTGAAAGACAAGCAGTAATAGCATCAATTTGCAAAAAAATCACTAAAAGTAGATTCTAGAGAATATAATATTGGTTGAAGTATAACAATGGATAAGACTAATTATTTTTGAAAAAAGGAATAATTATTTTCGAAAATTTGTCCACAACCATATAAAGGTCCTTTTTTATATTTGGAAAGCCTCCCAAAAAAATCCACCACAAATAACTCGGCACAGGGAACAATATGCACCCAACCTCTTTTTTTGCAAGCTAGGAAGTGTTGTAGAGTAGGCATCCTCTGATATAGTTACATATGCTACATATTTGGCCAGTAAATGTAACGTTATAGGTTCTCCAATATTTTCTCCACTCAAATGTGTCCATCCACCTTGGATGTGTTTGTTTCAACATTAATTAGACTTGATTTGTTAAATCTGATATGTACAACTGGCCTTTTTTGAATATAAGGTCATCATTCATAGAAAATTATGGAGTTTCTTTCTCCAAGTCTTCAAATCCTAATAATCATTTTGTGCAAAATATTCAACAAGAAAACTAGTACTTATAAAAAAAAATGTTAGAAATGATCGAGGGTGGATGTCATTCACTTCGTTGGTAATCTCCTTTTGTACTTGATCACAAGGTTAAATTGTTAGATATAAGTTAACTACTTTAGATGTAAAGATTACAGTAGCTTATAAGTTTGTATATGCCAAAGTAATATATGGATTGTATGTACTACGACCTCCATTTTCATAAGACAGGCACACTAACGCATCAATGTTTGATGCAATGTTGGTAATTGACATAGATGAGATAAGTCTTTAATGTTGATAATTGCTTGACATAGATGAGATAGTTCTTCAGGCTCCTCGAGACATCTCAAGAAGATAAGCAAAGAGTTTCCCATACTGCATTAGTTTTGTGCCCATTAAATGTTCCCCGGTGTCTACATAATTGAACGACTAATATAAATTTTATAAGGCTAACATAAGGATCAAACTTCTTTTCCAATAGGAGAAATACATTTTCTTGCTTCTAGCTATATTCTCACTTGGCATTGACTTTGGTCAAAGTCAATGCATGTAAATTTAAGTGATAAGCATGATGAATGAACTTAGACATATTAGTAAACTCCTACAAAACTCCTTACATCAATCACTACATGTAACTGGGCCACATGAATTATGTTTATAGGATCAATTTTGATTCTCAATTGTCCACCTCAAATCCAAGAAGGAGTGAGGATTATGTCTTAAATTTACACTTTTGTTGGTTTAGGAGGAGCTAATGTTCATGAAATAAATGAAATGCCTACCTCAAATGCTTTAGGTTCTCTTTCCACAATTTGGCAAAAACTACTACACCTTTTAGATTAGATGATAATAATTTTAAACAAGTATAATTGTAGAATATCTCAATTATCATCCCTATGCATGTAGATGGGTTGCTAAAGAGTTTAAATAGCATGAATAACCACTTGTATAGTCATTGTCTTGTTTCCAAAATAGTCTTCCATTTGTCCATATCAATGACGCATGCATAGTGATAACCAAATTTGAAATCTAACTTGGTGAAGACGATTGCTCCATCAATCCAACGAGTCGTTGATGTGTAGTGGTGTATAACAATCCTTTATTATTATTTTGTTAAGAGAGTTGTAGTCAACACAGCCTCTATTTTATATCTTTCTTAAGGACCATTATAATGTGTAATTCACGAAGTAATCTACCAAACAAATCAATTCTCCACTTACTCTACAACATGCTTTATATCTCTTCATTCTTGATGGTCGATGTTCAAAATATCAAAAGGTTTGGTAGCTGCACAAGTGGCATCAACTGGTTATCATGATCATGTGGTCACTTTCATAACAACTGATGTACCTCTTAAAATAGTTATCATAGTTATAAATCTTCAACCTAGCTCAATTTAGATAAAGTAAAACTCATTTCTTCTTCCAAAACAAACCTAATAAGCAAAAAGTAAATAAAATTTTGTGTTGCATTTAAAAGTTTAAATGTTTGTACTACTATCAATCTTTTAAGAACTTAATCCCACCTTCAATCATTCGACACTCGTAGGAACTATGGTATAACACTGCATACTCATCATAAAATTATGAACTATCAAAGATAATTTCACAAATGTCAAGCAAAATCACCTCAAACAATATCTCGTCAATGTAATATTTGGTGACCGCAAGTTTTAACAAGCATTAGCGTTAATATTTAGCCTAAAGATCTTATGAATCCATCGCAAAAGGTTGAATAGGTACTAGCCACTAAATCTAACTACTACCATCTTTGCATAGATTAATTTCTTCTTATTGCAAGTGTTGACAATATCATTGCTCACCTATTACTTTATATGTATCTTTGGGGTGAATGACTCATCTCATGTGTAAACAATGGACAATGAGCCCACTATTATATCCTTCAACATTAGTATGTTATAGTCCTCCAAATCAATGGCAATCTTATTTGTCCCCTCCTTTCACTTTTCAAAACATAAAAATACTAAATCTAACATTTTCTCTTGAATGAAACCAAATATCTACCAATGGTTACAAAATTCTCTTAAGACATTTATTTGGTTAAGGCATTGTAGCATTGTTTAGCCTTTTCCCCTTTGTTTTGTAAAGGAAGATCCTACCCCTACAAAATATTATTAAGACTTAACTTTCTCCCTAGATTTTGTTCATTCTATGGTCATTGTCATCGTACTGACCTATTGAGATTCATTATAATAAATAGGCAAAGTTTACTAGCTATTTGGTAGAAAATCCCTGAATGTGATTCACACATCCCCAAGGTTATAACTCCCAAGTGCTCGTACTCTAAAAATAATCCTACAGTTGTCCCATAACATTGTCTCAGTGATTGTATCATTTCTTCCACTTAATCTTCACATAACCCATCAAATAGAACTCTTGATGTAGAAATTGCTGCCTCTAGGATATTTTTTATGATCATTTCCTCTTAAATGAAAGTTCCGCTAAGCTAAAACATGGTGGCTTAATTTACATTAACATCACTTTGTAACAAGTATTAGGCCCATGCAAAGTGAAATGACTCCAATTGGTCAATCAACCATAGGGCTATCAAAAAAGCTCGTTGTTCACGCACTCGTTTTATCGATATAGCCGTGTTAGCTTGTTTAGTTAACTAACGAACGAACATAACATATTTCAAACTCGATATATAAATGAGCCAAACATGAACAATCATTTGTTCGATGCGTTCGCTCGATTTAGCTCGAAATAAAAAATTATATTATATTATATTATTATTATTATTATTATTATTATTTATTACTATTATTATTATTATTATTATTATCAAGGGAAGGATGCATAAGTAAACAGTTTAATAGTGGGCATTCTATTCATAGACTATATATATATATATATATATATATATTGCTAAAAACCATTTGTCTTGTTTCAAGAAAGATATCATTATCTGATTCATGTCCTGTTAATAATCCTTTTGTCATTGTCTGATTTGGTACATAATGTTGAAATCTGCAGTTTTTTATAAATGATCGAGGGTGGATGTCATTCACTTTGTTGGTAATCTCCTTTTGTACTCGATCACAAGGTTAAATTGTTAGATATAAGTTAACTACTTTAGATGTAAAGATTACAATAGCTTATAAGTCTATATGCCAAAGTAATATATGGATTGTATGTACTCGACCTCCATTTTCATAAGACAGGCACACTAACGCATCAATGTTTGATGCAATGTTGGTAATTGACATAGATGAGATAAGTCTTTAATGTTGATAATTGCTTGACATAGATGAGATAGTTCTTCAGGCTCCTCGAGATATCTCAAGAAGATAAGCAAAGAGTTTCCCATACTGCATTAGTTTTGTGCCCATTAAATGTTCCCCGGTGTCCACATAAAGTTTGAACGACTACTATAAATTTTATAAGGCTAACATAAGGATCAAACTTCTTATCCAATAGGAGAAATACATTTTCTTGCTTCTAGCTATATTCTAAATTGGCATTGACTATGGTCAAAGTCAATGCATGTAAATTTAAGTAATAAGCATGATGAATGAACTTAGACATATTAGTAAACTCCCATAAAACTCCTTACATCAATCACTACATGTAACTGGGCCACATGAGTAATGTTTATAGGATCAATTTTGATTCTCAATTGTCCACCTCAAATCCAAGATGGAGTGGGGATTATGTCTTAAATTTACATTTTTGTTGGTTTAGGAGGAGCTAATGTTCATGAAATAAATGAAATGCCTACCTCAAATGCTTTAGGTTCTCTTTCCACAATTTGATAAAAACTACTACACCTTTTAGATTAGATGATAATAATTTTAAACAAGTATAATTGTAGAATATCTCAATTATCATCCCTATGCATGTAGATGGGTTGCTAAAGAGTTTAAATAGCACGACTAACCACTTGTATAGTCATTGTCTTGTTTTCAAAATTGTCTTCAATGATGCATATATAGTGATAACCAAATTTGAAATCTAACTTGGTGAAGACAATTGCTCCATCAATCCAACGAGTCGTTGATGTGTAGTGGTGTATAACAATCCTTTATTATTATTTTGTTGAGAGAGTTGTAGTCAACACATAGCCTCTATTTTATATCTTTCTTAAGGACCATTATAATGTGTAATTCACGAAGTAATCTATCAAACAAATCAAGTCTCCACTTACTCTACAGCATGCTTTATATCACTTCATTCTTGATAGTCGAAGTTCAATATATCAAAAGGTTTGGTAGCTGCACAAGTGGCATCAACTGGTTATCATGATTATGTGGCCACTTTCGTAACAACTGATGTACCTCTTAAAATAGTTATCATAGTTATAAATCTTCAACCTAGCTCAAGATAAAGCAAAACTCATTTCTTCTTCCAAAACAAGCCTAATAAGCAAAATAAAATTTTGTGTTGCATTTAAAAGTTTAAATGTTTGTGCTACTATCAATCTTTTAAGAACTTAATCCCACCTTCAATCATTCGACACTCAGTAGGAACTATGGTATAACACGATACTCATAAAATTATGAACTATCAAAGATAATTTCACAAATGTCAAGCAAAATCACCTCAAACAATATCTCGTCAATGTAATATTTGGTGACCGCAAGTTTTAACAAGCATTAGCGTTAATATTAGCCTAAAGATCTTATGAATCCATGTAAAAGTTGAATAGGTACTAGCCACTAAATCTAACTACTATACCATCTTTGCATAGATTAATTTCTTCTTATTGCAAGTGTTGACAATATCATTGCTCACCTATTACTTTATATGTATCTTTGGGGTGAATGACTCATCTCATGTGTAAACAATGGACAACGAGCCCACTATTATATCCTTCAACATTAGTGTGTTATAGTCCTCCAAATCAATGGCAATCTTATTTGTCCCTCCTTTCACTTTTCAAAACATAAAAATACTAAATCTAACATTTTCTCTTGAATGAAACCAAATATCTACCAATGGTTAAATTCTCTTAAGAAATTTATTTGGTTAAGGCATTGTAGCATTGTTTAGCCTTTTCCCCTTTATTTTGTAAAGGAAGATCCTACCCTTACAAAATATTATTAAGACTTAACTTTCTCCCTAGATTTTGTTCATTCTATGGTCATTGTCATCGTACTAACCTATTGAGATTCATTATAATAAATAGGCAAAGTTTACTAGCTATTTGGTAGAAAATCCCTGAATGTGATTCACACATCCCCAAGGTTATAACTCCCAAGTGCTCGTGCTCTAAATTTTGTATAATCCTACAGATTGTCCCATAACATTGTCTCAGATTGTATCATTTCTTCCACTTAATCTTCACATAACCCATCAAATAGAACTCATGATGTAGAAATTGCTGCCTCTGGGATATTTTTTATGATCGTTTCCTCTTAAATGGAAGTTCCGCTAAGCTAAAACATGGTGGCTTAATTTACATTAACATCACTTTGTAACAAGTATTAGGCCCATGCAAAGTGAAATGACTCCAATTGGTCAATCACCATGGTCGAAAAAAGCTCGTTGTTCATAACGACTCATGTTCTCGATATGTAGCGTGTTCGCTGTTCGTTAACTAAACGAAATAACACTAGCATATTTCAAACTCGATATATAAACGAGTCGAACATGAACAATCATTTGTTCGATCGTGTTCGGCTCGATTTAGCTCGAAATAAAAAAAAAATTTCTCATCCTAGAAATAATAAAAGATCCCATACCATCTCTTTAGTTGAATAAATGTAGTGAGTTTATCAAAAATTTGGGGCAATCCCAATATAGACAAGCACCACATATGCTGCAATCTACAGGAGATGATGCAATGAAAAAAATGCAACTAAAATACATGTAATGAGTGTATAGTATTCATGTTAGATACTTAATATGATGTGAAAAATAGTAGAAAATAAAATGTTTTCACTGCTTTGATAATCTCATTTGGGCATCTTCAAGACAATTTAATTTAGAAACACCAAATGTCATCCATGCCGAAGGAATTCTTCTCTGTGAAAAAATTTCAGTCATTATTGCCCATTTAACATTGGGCATGGAACACCCAACTATACATCATATCATGAATCAAATAGCTAACCGAAATAAACTCAGCCGGTATTATAAAATGTTATTTCAAGCTCTCAAATGTTCTACAAAGCAAAGCTACTCCAACATGCTATACATCTGTTAATTCGAAGTTTAATGCACATGAATTTCCTTGCTTATGCTTGAGATTTGAAGCTTATGTTGTCCCTTTATTTTACAGCATCAAATGTAGTCCTTATACTAAAGCACAAACAAATCCATCACAATCCCCACAAATGAACTCCAAACTATTTATTTGCACCTATTTGACAAGGAAAAATATCAAGTGTTGTTTTATAGCTTTCCTTTAGTCATTAGCCCATCTTAATACTTCTTCAAGGTTTTGAATCATCCTTATTTGCTAGGATAAAGTATCAATGCTTTAAGTTTGGTATATGCTTTGTAAAGCTCTTAAATCATAAATACATAGATTTTAAATTATTTCAACATCCAACCATATCGAATTGTTCACACGTTCAAGTTTCACTATAGCTATTGGAAAAAAGATAAAAGAATAATGCATGGAAGAATTTGATTGCGTTGCATTAGTTCTAATGGTATCAAACACAAGTAAAGAACTTAGAAAATATATATAATCAGGGCAATATCAAGGATCTTATATTTTCACAAAGAATGTTAAATGGCAAAGTCATGGTTGACTAAAAATTAAAATCACAAAATATCTTAGTTGACATTAAATTAATAAATAAATCTAACTATAATGATGGAAAACAAATGATATCTATGTCATTGGTTTCAATATATTGTATCTATTACATTAAATAAATGGGTCATAGATAAGAAAATAACCTTAAGAGTTAAATCTGGATAAATAAATTGAAAATATTATTTAGTCTTACCATTTAATAATATAATATCAAGGAATGTTATTTTTTAAAACAACAATTTGACTGGAAATGTTATAAGGATTTAAGACTTTGAATGTAGTGTAATAAAGAAATCAAAACAATGAAAATGTTAAGATCTATTTGATAAAATTAGGAATGATGGAGTGACAAATAATTAATTAAATAGATGGTAGGAGTACCATCTGTAATAGGTAAGGTTGAGTTGGGCGATTTGATCATGTATAATGGAAGGCAAAAGGTACGCAAATAAGCCATGTAAATAAAGTTAGTGAAAAGGAAATAAGAAGTAAAAAAGGGATGCTATGCAAAAAGAAGAAACACAATAAAGTAATGTTAGCAATGGCACTGAATAGGAATGAATGAAAAACATTCATAAGCCAACCCCACTAAAAGCTGATAAGGATGATGTATGATGACAGCATTTGAGGAATGGATGCAAGAAAAATGAGTTCAGAAAATCTTCATCATAAGCATGGAGGCCAAAGAGATGAAGACATCTCATTGGCATTGATATAGATCACTGCAACAAAACAAAAGAGATACTGAAACAAAGTTTGCCAGGTAAAACCGAGTAAACGATGGGATAATAATACCTGAAAAAGTAGGTCAGCACAAGAAAAGCTTATAATTAACATAAATGTAAGATGATATAAGCCATGTTAATTCTGTGCAAGAAGAGAAATTGAACTAGGGCACGGGTGAAAGTTGATAAAAGTAGCCAAAGAAAGAAATGTAGTGAACTGTAGCAGCGCATAAATGCAAACATCAGGTTGCAGAAACAATGAAGGCAGAACTTCAAAGCATACCCTTCTTGACAATCACAACAGATGATGATAAATTTCCTCCAGATTTATAGTTTAAGTGTGTAAGCATCTAAAATAATCCATAATAAAAAGCTCCGCATAAATGCAGAAAAAAGGGAACGTAAACATGGCGTCAGAATTCTGAGCTGAAACAAATCAAGAGTTCTCGAAGAAAGTTTTAATAAAGTCAACGACTTCAAACGAATTTTTTTTATCTCAAAAGGAGCACTCTCGACAGAATGCCATTATTCATGATTCCGTCCTGAGTTGTATATCGAAAAGAGAGCCACGTTCTTTAAATCAACCAACTCCTGCAACGATGCAGCTAAGCCATAGAATCAGCGATAACACAAGCATGTTCTACTTCTTTATAATTCCCAGCTAAAAAACCTAACAATTAGCCAGCCATGGGATGGTTAAGGATGTACTCGATGGCAACGTTGCAGGAGTCAATCTTGTCGGCCTCCATGTCTGGGATCTCGAGCTTGAACTCCTCCTCGAGCGCCATCACTATCTCGACGTTGTCAAGACTATCTAGGCCCAGATCCTTCTGAAAATGAGAATCTCCGGCCACCTGCAACCACTTACCGTGATGAAGCAGCGAAAAATGGAAGACATGAGATCAGGGTTAGTTAGGATTTGGAAGAAGGACCTTGGAGGGATCGAGCTTGGGGAAGCTCTTAACGACGGCGAGCACGCGTTCGACTACCTCCTCCCGTTCAAGATGCTCGTCTCCATGGGAGGAAAGGGATCGGTACTGGCCATGGGAGGGATTCCATGACGCCGAGGTCGGCCGGAATCGATCGAGAGCCTGCACGGGGATTCGGATGTGGCGAAGGATCGCAAGTCGAAGAGCGGCCGCCATCTCTGGGCTCGCTCGAACCTTCGCATGCTTTTTATTTCTTTTTCACCCGTCCCACTTATCACAATAATACAATAATTGCTACTAAGTGCTTTAAAAAGCTGATTGTAAAATGCTGGGGGAGAAATTAATTTTTTTTAAATTATTTTGTGTATTATAAATATATTTTTTTTTGAAAAATTAAAAAAAATAATTTTCACAAACATCACACTCTTAAGCTCTACTTCACAAAATAGTTTTTTCACCCTAACTTTTTTAAAAAAATAGCCAAAAAATTGATAATGTACTTTATTTTTTTGACTACTTTTAAAAAAATAAAACAGCTAAAAATTATTCTAAATAAATCCTAAGTTGTAAAATAATCTTAAATCTGATTTTAATTATAGGACTTATTTTTTAAGGAGTATATATATATATATTCAAATTCTTATATATTTATATAAAAATACTTAAAATTTTATATTTATATATACATAATCCTTTAGTATGTGTATTTCTTAAAACAATAATTGATATTTTTGATGTACTATTTTTAATATAATATTAAACTTTTCAAGGTTATATATAAACACACATATGTCCATTTAACATATCTAATTATAAATAAAATTAGCCTAATAATTGAATGATCATAATTTCATAATTTTATTATCCAATTAAAATTAGATAAGATCTTAATACTTCCTAATAAATCACTCAAATTTGTTTGAAAATAAGAGGCATTTTACTTAACTTTTTTAAAAAAATCTTATACTAATGATATATTTTATATTTATTATTTGACATTATTAACAATATCATATTAGCTTAAGTGATGTTCTACGTAAAAACAACACAATATTAATGCATATTAGCTTAAGTGAATATTGTTAAATTATATGAGATTATTTATTGATAAAAAAATGATGGGGATAAAATATAATTATTCCAATATTTTAAAATTAATTATTATTTATATCATCCATAATATATTGAACTTCAGAGTTAAGACTACTTAATCGAGAAGATACTCAACAAATATTAATTGGCTAAACAAACCCCTAATTGATTAGGAAGGTTAGTTGAGTTTATACAACAACAATAAGTTTATATCCCACTATGTTGGGTCAGTTACATGAAGCTTCTTCTCCATTGTGTTCTATTAAATGTCAAATTCTCATTCAATTCTAATAAAAATAAAATCATTTTTTTATGTTAAACTAAGTTTTTTAAAGTCTACCTCCAACTTTTATCTGCTATTCTAATTGGGTCATTGAACAACCAATATTTTAAGTGATCTAACCATCTAAGACGACTCTCTCTAACCTTATATACAATTGGAGCTATTCTACCCTTTTCAATATAAATTTATTTCGCATTTTGTCTATAAGAGTAATGTCACTCATTCACCAGAGCATCCTCATCTCTACAATGCTCTACTTAATTCTATGTTTTCTTTTACTAAGTAACATCATGCGTTATATATCATTACAGGTCTTATCACTATCTTAATAAAATTGAAGTTGAAGAAATCATTATAAAAAATGAAGTGCAAAAAGACAGTAAAACGTGATGATATTCCAACAAAAGTGTGAAAATATTTAGAAGATCAAGAAATTTCTTAGCTTATTAATTTTTAATATTATTTTAAAGACAAAAAATATCAAATAAATAACAAATTTTAAAATTTAAAATGTCAATCTCATTGATTTTCTCTCCAACCCATTTAATTTCTTGAATACACAAGATATTTATCTTCCTGAATCATAATATATATTAACTCCATTGAATTACCTATAATAGTGTCTATATTTCAAATTCTTAAACTGATTCTAATTTCATGAACTAAATTCTTTATTTGCATCCATCCATAATATAAGAATCCTTGCTTAATACTACACCTGCAATGATAATTGCACACTTTTTATTATATTTAGGTCATACAATGCATAGTTTCCAACCCTAGTATTGATATAATGTATTAAAGGATTAACATCATAATTTTTCAATAAATTGTATGCTAGTTGTCAACTACATAATGCAATCCTCTGCACACTCTCTCTCTCTCTCTCTCTCTCTCTCTCTCTCTCTATATATATATATATGTGTATGTTTTGCTATATTAATACGGAGGAATAGTACACATATTTCTTCAGTGTTTTGATAGGTCGCCAAAATACTGTAAATAAGCAGCCTCATGAAACTATATACAGAACCTATACATATGAAAAGCAACCAAGACAACAGTGGAGAAAGAAAATACCAATCATTCCAGGGAAGAAACAATTACATATAATCTGCAATAACAAATAAAGGCCAAAATAAGGAAGTGTTAGCCTTGACGCTGAATCATGCGACAAAGAATACGAAAATCATGAGAAAAACTATCAGTACAAAGAATATCTTCAGCATCAGCCATCGATTGGAGGAAATACTGTTGAGGTACTTCAGCAGTTGACCCTGTGCACCTTCAACATTTGCTAGTGTGTCATCCATATTCTCATCAATCCTGAAAAAATGTGCAGATGAAGTTTTTTTTTGAGATATGTGCCACTGAGTCAACTCATTATCATGAAGAGAAGACAATAGGTAAGAACCTGATAGCTAGCTCTCCTTGCTGAGAAACCATGGTGGCTAACTGAGTGAAGATGTTGCTCAGCTCATGAATGGTGGATTCTACATTTTGGAGGGCCTCGGCTCTGCTGTTCATGTAGCTGTCTTGTACTGGAACCATCGGTTGCTGCTGCTGCTGCCATTGATGGAGCAAAGGCTGAGTTGATGATGATGATGACGATGATGATGATGATGATGATGATGGATCACCATTTATCTTTGTCCTGAAAATGCACCAAAACATGGAAGAAAAAAAGTAATCTTCTCTGTTATTATTTGCATAAACAAAACATAATCGGCATTCTATATGGTGAATGCCACTTAGTCCATTCGATAAGGACCTTTATAGTCGAGTCAAGATCTTGGGTTTAAAATCCGTCTACACCATAATAAAATCTTATCTAATGGATTTGAATGGGTGAAAAAAATATGCATTGTATGCGGGAAGTTGAGTTACGGAGCATAATTTTGGCCCACAGAAAAGGCACTAGAAAGACTTTGTTGTGGATTGACGTTTGCAGTAACGTCTGCACAGGCATTTCTCTTTATAAGGATGGAGGCCATATTATATTATACAAAAGAAATTAGAGTAGAATTTTATCTGCAATCAAATTATAATGAAATCTACAGAGGTGGCAACAGGGCGTAAAGATCAATTAGGTGAATCATTTTTATGTACTCATATTCTTTTCTATTTTTTGTTCTTCTTCCTAGTTCTACCTGTTTGAAAAAGGTTAACCTATTTCCCAACATAAATAACTATGGCAGCTTCTTGTAGGAACACAGACAACAGAATAAAAGTGGCTTCCATTAAAGAGAACAAAAACAGTATTAGATATCAAGTGAATTCACTTGCATGGAAACATGAAACTTTTGTAATCATTAAGGCCAAATAAATTACATAATCCTTCTCAATTTAGTGTTGCTATGAAGTTCACAAATTACCTATGAAACAATTGAGAAGAAGATGCCGAGTCAATCGCCCATGGTGCCGGAGGTGCTGCTGAGTCTGATGTGGTCCTTGAAATCAATGGTCTTTGTCGAACAAAAGGATTGGTAGCATCCTTTGAAGTAGAAGAAGAGAATAACTGTCGCCTATTTTCATGAACCTTCAAGCTCTGCAAACCCAAAGATTTATCAATCATCTTTTATAAGATTTTGTGAAGTATTTAGCATGTCTGCCAAAAGATTAAGAAGTAATACTCAAGCTGGATTTCTAAGACCCACCTCTGTCCGCATTGTTAGAACTTCTTTAAACTCCTTTGTAGTGCTCATCAATCGGTTCTTCAAGTTATCAACAACAGTGGCAGAATGACTAGTTGTGTCACTGGAGATATTCCCAGATTCGTTTTGTGAATTACATAGAAGCTGCAAGTCCGCTACCGCAGAGTTTAGAGCAGTAATATCCTCCTTTATAATTGCAGTCAGTTCTTGTATCTCAACTGAAGGGTCTTCAAATACTGATGTTCTCTTTGCCACTGAACCAAATTTATAAGGTTAACGTTAGAGTAAACCATATGGTTCCAGATTGGAACTCGAATGTGAACAAATTAAAGGTACTCTGATGCTGAAAGATATGTGGAATGGCCATAAAAAATTATGTAATGATAACAATAACAATGCTTCCAATTGTTTGCACTAACAACAAATTGAATTGAGCATCAAATATATTTGAGATATTATAATAACAGAGATAAATATATTAGATATAATACTACGATTACAATTACACCTAGTAATATATATATATATATATATATATATATATATAGTGATAGTTAGGGTTGAGCATAACATAAATGAAAATATTAAGGAGGATGCAGCAAAGTTAATAAAAAAAATAGTTATAGAATGATTATATTCAAGAAAAAGTTGAAATGACATCTATTAAAGATAATGTAATTGAAAATAAAAATAGGTGATTTGGACTTTGGATATCTATAATAAAAGATAGAAAATTCACCATTAAATAAGTTAATAAATTTAATGTTGGATAATTAAAAAGAATAGACCTAAGATAACATGAATAAAAAGAGCTCAAATAATTTGCATAAAATAGATATAACACCTCAATTAGCACTCCATGACAACAAATAAAATCCAAGAATTAATAAAATCAACTCCAAATAGTTGGGATAAGGCTAATGACAATGATGACAATAACAAAAATTGTATTAAACATGATAACCTTGCATATACTTGTTTTGAATCAATATTAGAACTCGCATTGATAATTTTTACAATCCTGAATTATAAAGGAAAGATAAAGGCTACAAAACTTGTCAATCTATCATGAATATCACTAGACATCATACCAAAATGCTCAGTCCTCCAATACTATACAAACGCCCACATAACCCATAGTATTACATGCTATGAATCCATCAAAAATATTTAAAAAAACAAAAAAAGGAAAAGTTATGAATTTTTTATTAGAACTCAACATGATTAATGAGGGCTAAATTACTCCATGTCAAATATAGAGGATTCTGCACAATAAACAAATATGGCAATCCAAACTTTCGAAGTATCAAGTTCAGAATGTTGAGTATTATTATTTAAATTTAAATGAAAACAAGATGGCTTAATCTTGAGAGATGCCCCAACTTTAGAAATAATTTTTACATCAATTCAATCAGTAATTTATTGATAATGAAGGACACAAACAGATACAAACACCTGGAAACCTGACGAGATTCTAAAGTTAATTTCATGTTTTTAGTAAACATTTTTTGGTTTGTATTTCTTTTTATGTTAGTAGTGTGTCATTTAAATTTCCCCTATATTTTCATTTTATTTAGCTTTGTATGAAAAGCATGATGGAATTTTGAACATATAATAGAAAACCCTCACCTTTCCACTCCAAAAATAAGTTCCTTATTTATGAAGAAAAAGTTTGAAAACAAATCCACTGTATTAAAAGATACTCTCCATCTCCTCAAACTTTGCTGACAAAGCCTTTTTCTTTTTCTTCCTTGAATTTGTGTAGCACTTCTCACTCTCTCTCCACTTGGTTGTGTACCCATAGCTTCTCTTTCTCCTCCCCATCTCCTGCTACCTCAAGTTATCCTCATAATTGAAATGAAGAAATGAATCATTTTCATTGTAACTTTCATCAAATAGTATTAGAGCAAGACTAACATCCAAAAGACACATTCTTATGAAATCCCTGGCCATACTACTAACATCACCTACCACTTCACATTCGCACCAAGAAAATCTACCCAAAACCTTAAAAAAACCATCTACCATAAATGTTCCCTCTCACCTAGTTGTTGACTACCTTTCCACAAATTGTAGTCACTGGCTACCACCCCCCAATCCAAGCCATGGTTACATTTGGAATGGTATTGCATTATTTGGTTTAAAAAATAGCACATGTCATAATAATTTTCTTCATTATTTGACTCGTTCACTTCTATATTTTATAACCAATCAAATCCACCATGATCTTACCACTGTTCTAATATCTGAACGGTCATCTTTCACTCTGATTTCTACTGAAAACCCCCTCAAATCCACGCCAAATCTTTTCACAATTACCATCAAACATAGTTGATACCCTTCTATACATATCAAACCTCATCAGCTCTTTATATTACAAACCAAAAAGAATTGGCGAGCCTGACCACCCTTCATCCCCTATAGACTAGGGTGGGAACAACCACCCAAAGCTCTAGTTACACTTTGACAACAACAAAATACATTTACATATTCAACCAGACATTGACAAGCTTGCTATTTGCAGAGTCCTTAATTATAACAAATCATTTTTAAAGAGGTTGAGAGTTTTTAAGACACAATGTTTATTATGATAAAATAAGACCAACAAATCAAAAAATAAAAAATAAAAAAGGAAGAGCATGAATATGTATAACGAGTTATCCAAGAAGAGAAGAGAAATTTTAGGGCCTATATGCCACACTCACAATAAACTAACTAAAAAATGATACCAATAGAGTTGCATTGGAAGGGATTCATTTCTCAGCAACAATTATGCTAATAATAAGGTTAAGTTTTTTATGTAATTTGAGCCAAAGATGACAGCCCAAATACCACAAGATATGACAAGAACTTGGTGGATTTGATTGATGTTAGGATATGAATGGGAATACATCTGTATTTATGATTAAAAAGAAGAGAAAAATCACATAAACCTTCTCATATGAGCCCCGCTTTGCTCACTCAACTCAGTTCCCACACACAATGCCTAGATTTCATCTGCTCCTCTTGCAGCATACTAGACACACTAGCATGCCTCATCACAATATGCTTACTTGCCTCACCCAAGCTTATCTCACTTCCTTGCAATTGCTTGTCTTCCTTATGAACATGCAACCACTCACATGAAACTAAAGATCACTGCTTGCCTAACATGCACATGTCGCACTTCACCACCTCCTCTCCCTTTAAATATTGTAGTAATTACATGATAGAGGCTTGTGAATAGCAAATGACAAGTGGACAAGAGATGCATGGCTCCCATAAAAAGAAATGACTTCATTCCTTAGGTGAGTTATCTATAAAGACTGCACTAGTCATATCTTTGATTCGAGCGGGATGAAAAATACCCTCTGCATCCATATTATCCTTGAACCAGCCAGAGTCTGCCTCTCTCCATTCACCTTTGATCTGGGTTCATGGAGAGATGTCTTGTTCACTGACAACAGTGTTACCAATGGTTAGTGTGACTCTTGAGCTGCCATTGGAAAGAGGTTAGTATAAAATGCCACTTTAACCATAATAAATGAACTAAATTTTATTGTCATCAATGAAGTTGCCAAGAGGAAGAAACATAACTATAACTATATGTGACTATTATATATATATATATATATATATAGTGTGTGTGTGTGTGTGTGTGTGAGAGAGAGAGAGAGAGAGAGGCATCTAGACAATAAGAATCTGCATAACTCTTTGAATCTCAATAGTTATCTCATATGAGCTTTTAAGTATATCATATAGACCTAAAATCATATCTTGATGCATCTTTTTAGAGCTAACTCCATTTCACTTTTTTGGAACAATGCATAGTTTTCAATATCTTTATCCAAAATGATTTCTTCCTTAAAGTTTTCATCTTGCAATTTCTCAAAATGACATTTCATTTTTTTTTTCCAGATCTTAATCTTTAACCAAGATCCTATTATCTTCACTTTATTGCATCTAACTTGATCAATACCCATAATTATCCAAATTTCAACAGATATCTCATATAGCTTTAGGCATCTCATCTGTAACATATACAGAATTTTAAAATAAAAATTCTTAGACTAAAAAGTGCTCCAACTTCTTTCACAACTGAAGGAACTAACAATTGAGGCAAAGGACACAAGATAAAAAAACTTACTAAACTTAAGTGTTCAACTGCCAAATAGTAGCCACGAACATGAAATCTCAAATACCTAGAATCTATGGAGACCTTGCCGCCAAATTCACCTTTTAAATGGTCATAATGATCTAGGTGAATGTCAAATATAACGCATTCTCCATAGTCTAACATTTTTTCCATACAGTCAACCAAGCCTTGCTCCACTTCTTCATCGATAGAAATATTGTCTTCAAAGCATTGTCGAGGCTTTAAGCAGTAATCTCCAAGATCTAATGGCTGATGAAGTGTATCGTCCTGTTTCATCAATACTCCAAATAATCCATATTTATTTTCATTATTTCCACAGTTCAAAGCAGCATTTTCCTTAGCAAAATCCAAATCATAAAAATATCACATAGTTTTCTTCCAGACAAAATCCAATTCATAAAGCTTCTAATACAAAAAGGAAAAAGAAAATCCCAATATTGCAAGAAATAAATAAATAAATGACACTGACTCAAGGATTTAGTCATGGACTAAAAACACCAAGAAAACATAGATTGAGAATGGGGGTTGCTTTTGTTTGCAAATTTATTGGAGTAAAAAATGCAACATAAAATATGCATGTGCAATGTATATGGTATAAAAAAAGCTTCAAACTTTTTTCCATCATTCGCTAAATTTGTACATTGTTTATTATGATTTGCAAAAGACTTTCCATCTCTTATTTAGCCTTATCAAAATAATTCTGATATTTTATTAATGTTTGAAACTTCATCTAAGTGCTCATTCAGTTGCTTGTAAAATACTTGTAAACACATTATGTTTAATAAAACCATCATCATTCATTATGAACAAGAAAAACAAAATCATCTCTTTGGAGGGAGTTTTGGAAAACTTCATGAAGTTTGAAATCAATGTTAGTGTATAACGAAATCCAACCAAATAATAAATTTAACAAACTTTGGTTTTCAAACAATGACATTTAACCTAAAGCAAACAAAAGAGACCCAAGTATCTGAGTTTGAGATTCATACATTGTGGAAGGAACGTAATCAGGTCCGTTGTTGGCAACAGCTTAAAAGATACAGTAAATCTTTTATAACACTAAGGAAAATCGTGTAGATAAAAAATAATCCATTTCAATACATCCTTTTATTTCTTCTTTGCTCTATTTAAATTAAGAGTGGATTTTCTAAAGTTGTAAATTACTAAAATTATATTTTGGGTCTAAAAGGATTAATTTAATCTCCAACTATTTAAGAAGAGATTAATTTCTAAGGATTAATTTCTAAAGTTGCAAATCATGTAGACTATCTAAAAAATTAATTTAATCTCCAACTATTTAAAAAGGGATCAAATCAATCCTACCATCCAAACTAATAGAAATTTAAAGTTCAGGGAGTTAAAACTAAATGAAACTTCATCTAAGTGCTCATTCAGTTGCTTGTAAAATACTTGTAAAAACTTCATGTTTAAAAAGAAAACATCATCATTCATTATGAACAAGAAAAACGAAATCATCTCTTTGGAGGCAGTTTTGGAAAACTTCATTAAGTTTGAAACCAATGTTAGTGTGTAACAAAATCCAACCAAATAATAAATTTAAAAAACTTCGGTTTTCAAACAATGTCTTTTAACCTAAAGCAACCAAAAGAGCCCCAAGTATTCGAGTTTGAAATTCATACATTGTGGAAGGAACGCAATCAGGTCCATTGTTGGCAACAGCTTAAAAGATACAGTAAATCTTTTATAACACTAAGGAAAATCCTGCAGATAAAAAAATAATCCATTTCAATACATCCTTTTATTTCTTCTTTGCTCCATTTAAATTAAGAGTGGATTTTCTAAAATGTTCTAAATTACTAAAATTATGTTTTGGGTCTAAAAGGATTAATTTAATCTCCAACTATTTAAGAAGAGATTAATTTCTAAAGTTGCAAATCTTGTAGACTATCTAAAAGAATTAATTTAATCTCCAACTATTTAAAAGGGATCAGATCAGTCCTACCATCCAAACTAATAGAAATTTAAAGTTCAAGAGTTAAAAATAAATGTATTTTTATCAAAAAATTTTCTTCTTGATTTTTTAAGTAGGTCTAATTTACTACTAATATTATTTACTCATTCACAATATGTACAATCATATCCGCAAACATGACATAAGATCATGCTGATCTCAAAATGAGTTATTTTTTAGAATATGTTATTTTATTTAAATATTATTATTTTAATTTAATTGTAATAAAATACATTAAATATTGTTTTTCTATAGTATCACAATTATAAGATTATTATACCAATTTTATTGAAATTTAAAAAAAATTAAATATTATAGTTAACAGATTAATTATTTTCGTAGATATAATATACGAAGTCAAAAAAGTAAAACAACACATGGGAAATATAATCAAGGTTATGTATAATTAAAAAGCAGAAGAACACATGAAAATTAGAGTTACTATATATATTTCAAATAATAGTGGGATTGATTTAGCCCCTTTTTAAATAATAGTGAGACTAAATTGATCTTTTTAAATAATTTGAGGCTATTTTGGTCCTTCATAGATAATTGAAAGACCATTTTGGTGGTCCCTTTCTCTAATGCCAAACAAAATGAGCAAAAAGGAAACACAGCAAAATAACAAGTATCTCATGAGCAACTAGGTAAGGCAACAAAATTAGAGTAAACAAAATAATAATAATGACTTATGAGAAAGATACAAATTAAAATAAGAGACCAATCTAGACGCTCACATGAATGTGTGTGTGTGTGTGGCGGTGGTGCCGTGGGGGTGGGGTGATTTACATACTTACCATTGAATTATTATATATTTATATATCTAAAACCTAAATCTTTATATTTGTTTACATAACATCATGATCTCTAAATAATATTAAAAATGTCACTAACATTAGCTTATCTAAAATAAAATAAACTTTGTTATGTATATATTTTGATGTGATTTAGTCACTAATGTATTATAAAATAAATATAAAGATTTGTGTATTAGATATATAAATAGATAAAAATTCAGTGATATGTATCTGAATCCCCAAAATAATAATGTACCAATATGTAAGAGCTTCTTCACTCCAGTCATAAAATACACTGGGTACATTGACCACTACACTAATCTTGTCTTAAATGTAGTGGTGCATTTTTTTCCATGCTTAGCCCAATGTCATACTATAAGACTCGCTCCAAATATGCTTTTTAAATACTTACACCAAATAGAATGATTTGAAATGAACACTTCCTCTCTTCCTTCTACACTATCTCTCTTTCTTGCATTGTTGATAAGTGATAGTTCAGCTCAAACACAACGCCTCTCCCAAGACAAATTTAATTTCTAAATATATAGTTCACAGATGTAAAAAAAATGGCAGTGCATCCACACTAACCAACAAGAGATGTGTTTGAAATGATTGATTCCTCTTTACATATACCGTCCCAATGACTTGCCTAGTTGATGTAGATAGCGGACCATATCCTTCCCTCCTTACATGACTGTCTTTGCAGACCAACATCCCAAGAGATTAGTTTTAAATGGCCAACCAATCCCACCCTCTATGCTCACCCTACACCCCCAACCCTTGAGAGATAGGTGTAGATGGTCACTCACTCCATCTAAATCCAACCCGCCTTAATACTCAAACAAACAGAGAGACAAACCAAGAACAAAAAATAAAAAAATGAAAGAAAGTGGCCTAGATCTCTTAGAAACTTCCTACAAAATCAGAAATATGGTAATTATATTTTTAGTAGTACAATCAATAATTGCACAAATTAAAAATCAAAATATCTTTCATGATACCATTACAAAATAAAAGCAAGTTTATATATATAAAAAACAAGTGGAACCCTCTACAATTCCAACAAACATGCATATACTTTTGCAGTCTCACATATGACTTCAGTCCTCACTCATGAATTCATTCCTCTGATAACGACGTGCGGAAGCAAAGAACAGAGAAGTTACATAATGTTTAGGCAACGAAGAAAATAAAAAATGTTGATCGGGAAAGACTGGCCTTCACATATCAAGATTCTAGCATATTCTACTTGCCTATAATAGCACCTATTAGGCATATGATACTATCATAATTGACATACTTAATAATTTAAACAAGAAAGTTTCATCACAATAACGCCAAAAAAACAAAAACTTAATGAAATCACAACCAGTTTACTAGCTGATAGAAGCCATAAGACAATCAAAATAGCTTTCAAAAGTTTTCAATGTAAACACTGGTAAAAAAAATATATAGAACAGCCTTGTACTCTTGTTGTCATTCTGTAACTTTTTTATTGACAACATTGACAATGAATGCAATCTTTATTTTCCTTCTTTCAATATATTCTGACAGTTTGGATAATAAGTAGCCAGACTGCAATGTTCTGAATTGAAAATAAGGTGTCACCCTCTGAAGATTCTGAAGCATACTGGTTACACAGTGAATTCTACAAAATCATAGCTTCTTCAGACTACCTCAACATTCATTGCTATCAATATGTATCTACTGCAGTTCATGCTATATCCATGCAAAAGACTACCGAGAATGATTAAGTAAATAAATATGCGAGTTGTCAAGGGTATAGAAAGTATAAGAAGCAACAGAAATACACGATTTATCTCTTACACTTTGCAAGTTTCGCAAGCTTTTGGGAAGTTTGGTGAATCCCAAGCCCAATCCTTGAAGCTCTCTTATTAAACTCCGACTGGATGGAGACCGCCGACTTCGGCCCCTCAAGTTTGGACCCAGCATTGTTGCTTTGCGCATTTGGCCCAGAAGACAGCGACTTCTTTAACCTTTCCGTTACGTTGAGAAACTCCTGCGTCCGGTCCCGGTAGGACGATTGCCAAGATCTGGAGTGCATCTCGGAATCCGTAGATGTACTCTCCAATAGAGGACTAAGAACACAGATCTATCAAAACCCCACGCAGGTAAAATATAAGTGCCAACGAATGAAATTCTTCACCAAGCCTGCATACGGATATCGATTCAAACTCTCAGAATCGGATCGAGATATCCGGACCCCAAAATCGAGCGTCGTAATTTTCGTCGCGATCCCAAAATCTTCCGTTCGGACGGCGAGATCTATCGGCGCCGCATCACCCCCTGACGAGATCTCAACATGACGAAATCAAATACCTTTTGGAGCAGGAATTACGGGAAGAAGAAGAAGCAGCAGCGGCTACTGCGAACGACATAAGTCGCGTTTATTATTTATTCGGAAATACGTACCAAAGTTTTTTTTTTTTTTGTGCTAAGAGTGCTTATTTACATCAATAATTATAAAAAAAAAAACTTTTAAAATTTTGAAAAAAAAAGTTTAAATAAAATTAAAGGAGATTTACATACATATCACGTTAAACATCAATATTTATATATTTAACACCTAAACTTATCATTTTATAATTTTAACACCTAAAACATTCTAATACAACAAAATTTTCCGTTCTCCCCTGTAGTATTCGTTCTTGTTCGCCTCAGTTACCTGGTATGAGCTTGCCTCGAGCTCAGTAACAGTCTGGCTTCGTCTTCGCTTCCCGAGCGGAGGGTAAGGGATTGAGAAGCTGTTTAGCCATCGTGCCTCTCTGCTCCCGCCGGCAACGCCTCCGTGAGTCTTCTTCTTCAGCGCGCGAAGGGGATTTACGAAGCTCGTCTTTGTCCGAAAAGGGTTTATTTGTATTGGTATGGTCGCATTCCGAGGCTCTCTATATCTGATCCTGAACTAATCAAGGAGTTTGAAGTATTATCAATCAATACAGCATCCATTGATTTATAATTTGATTGGTAAAAGCATTCTTGCTTCTGGAGGTGAGTCTTGGACTAATCATAGGAGGTTTCTTAGTCCTTTGTTCCTCATGGAATCTCTCAAGGTAACATTAATCCATTTGATCAGAAAAAAAAAAAAAAGAAAAAAGGTTTCTTAATAATAAATACAAATATAAATAGAGGCTTGACTTGGCATTCAGGTTCTATACCACAATATTACAAGAATTAAGCAACCAATAGAAAAATGCAAATTTTTACTATCACATGGAAAACCTTAATCATTTGATCTAATTTTATGATAGTTCAGATATATATATTCATAGTAAGAAACATGTAGAATGAATTTGATCTTCAACAAAGAGGTGATTTAACTTAAATAGGACATATGTGCTTTTGCTTTCTGCTGAAGCATTATGCATGTGTTAAATCTGTAACAAAACCCTTGAATAAGCTTAAAACACATTTATGACTTTCTCCCTTACTCTTCATCTTAATGCATTTAGGATCTACCTGGCTTGGTACTTAATACAGTGGAAGAAAAATAGGTATTTGGAAAAGTCTCATGACATCAAATGAGCTGGAAATTGATGCATACAAGGAATTCGAAGATCTTTCGCAGGCTATTATCGCCCAAGTAGTGTTTGGAAACGATGCAAAAATGGGGCTGCAAGTTGCTCAGCTGCAATCGGAACAAGCTTCCATATCCTCAAAATTAGTGAAGATCTTCTACATTCCAGGAACAAAGTAACTGAACTATTTGAATATTTATTAACCAAACAAACAATCTTTCTTCAACGATCCTGATAATTTGATTCTGCAATTATAGGTTCATCCCAATACCCTCACATCAAAGGAGTAAATGGTTGAGAAGGGAGGCTGAGATGAAGTTACATGAAATAATTGGAAAAAGATTACAAAATGTTATTCTTGCTATTCAGCAGCTTCTACTGCTAGTTTTTCCTGCAATTCTACTGCAATGAATGCATGTTGTTCTTGCTTGTTATTTTTTTTTCATATTATTCTATTGTTTGTTTTTCCTAGTTGTTCTACAGCTTCTGATACTTATTTTTCTTGTTGTTTGTTTTTTTTGCTGTTATGCTACTTATTCCATTGTAACTGGATGACATTTCTTCTGCTTGCTATTGAATTTTGTTGATTTTTTTTGCTGACTTTGATTTCTTTAGTATTTGATTTAGCGTCAAGTTATATGAAGTAGAGTTAGCGAGCTGTACCGAGCAGACGGGTATGTGGAGCTTGTTTAATATTATCGAGTTAGACACTTCTTAGTAAACTAAGCATCACTTCAGCCCTCCAAAATTCATGATCCCAACAAGCACAATACATGGATCATCTCTCTATAAAATATTATACACAAATATTTGTTTCATTGAGAAAGTTGTGTCTATAAAGCTTTCTAGAACCTTCAATCACACACACTAAGAACAAAAGCTAATGCGCCATTAACTGTTTTACCATAAAAGTTTGTTTGTTGCAAAACATTTAAAACAACAGAATAACAGTTCCAGGACACAGATCTATGTTGCATTTTTCAAAGCTCATTGCAGCATCCAGGAAGCCTCCAATGTACTGCATCATTACAGAATATATGTCTCAAGGTACTCTAAGAAGCCTTATACTCAAAAGGTTGATGTTTACAGCTTTGGAATGGTGCTGTGGGAGCTTACAACAGCACTTGTTCCATTCCAAGGAACTGCGTGTGCTTATCGCTTCTGTGAGAAGGTACTTTGTGGTTCATTATTTTTTAAATTTTTTTCTTATTATAATTCTATAGTATTAATTATATATTTCTACATTTTGCTGCTCAATGAGTTTTACTCTTTATCTTGATACTCCCTTGTTTCCTTGTTGTTTAATCAGATCAATTTATTTGTACAATTTGGATCCCAACCTAAGTATTTGTCCTTCTGATCAATAAGTTAACTTAGGATGCCGAACTCATCTCGCCCAATTAATAAATACATATAATGTTTCTGTATCAATATGAAACCAAAGATGAGTTTCAGTATCGGGGCATGTGGAACCCAAGTAACATGCAGAAATCTTTTAACTCATGTGCAGAATTTTCATTCAATGTCTCAGATCTGTGTGCTTTATTGTCTAATTATTTTTTTTCCATTGAAAATACTCGAAGGAGTTCAAGATCTCTTTATCAAAGCAAAATCAAGGTTTAGCGCCTCACTTAGGCCTTTCCCACCATGTCGCTTGGAGAAATGGTCGAACCTGATGCTTGTGCTAAGGTGATTGTTGAATATGCTCAGCCGAGGGGAAGCTTACCAACCTATGTTGTCCGGAAAAGCGTGGTTGGTGCTTGATGCTTCAATAAACTCAAAACTCCATTTATTTATTCCTACATGAAATGTTGGGAATGCCGAACTGTAAATGTTGGAACTTCGATATAAATGTTGGAACTGCTAAATAATTGGTAATTGTATGTAAATGCTTCAATAAACTCAAAACGTGTTGGTGCTTGTTGGAACTCGTATGTAAATGTTCTGCTTTGCACTTATTTTATATAAAACATGAAATAAAATTCTTTGAAATGTTGGTGAATCGTGGAACTGTATGTAAATATTGGTGATTAATGATATATTGTTAGTTTGTTTGTCATTTTCATTAAGAATTCGTTATTCTTTAAATGATTGCCTTGAGATTCTCTATAAGAGAACTTGCCTTGGGTGATCATCTTCTTTTTAGAAATCGTCTAGTAGATAATTGAAACTTGGCCAACTTATTGCGAAAATAATAAAGCAAATGCACTATTAACATAAATTTAGGGGTACATTGACGACTACGACGCCACCTATCCCATCTAAATCACATCGCTCATACATATTGACACTTCTTAGTACCACACACTTCACCCACACATACTACAAACAACCAAAAGTACAACAAAAAACAATAACAACAACTCCAACAAAAAATTTCATAAGAGTTAATGAGCTCGAACTTCATCGACCATCTCATCATGAGCTCTAAGAAGCACATCATGTATTGAAGGTTCAACTTCATCTACCCAATTGAAAATCAATCATCTTGTGTCATGGCATCGATAAAATTTTTTTCCAGTATTCGGTCCTTTATGAGTAGTGTATATAATACATGGTAAGTTACACCTGCATCTCACTTGATTATTTTGGAGCACATTCCCTATTATTGACGATTGACTCGAGCTCATTCCTCATATTATTGAAAAAAAGTTTTAGTCAATTCATATGTTAAAGCATAGCATCAAATAAAGTATAATTAATTTTCTGTTCCTGGAACTATGAACAAGTGCTTCCACTTCTTAATATCACAATATTAGCAATCATAGTTCGCATTTTAGTTATGATTAATATTTATAAAATAAAGTGCATCTTATCATGTATAGAACCAGTGGTAAGTGTTGAGGCTATAGTTGACACATAAGTATCACTAATTTTTAACAAAAGAGGCTAATAAATGAACCAATCAATAAAATTCTTAGCAAATACATGAAAGTTAAAAGAGTTTCCAATTCATGAAAAATACAACACATTCACTACCACTTTGAAAGACATTCATTTCACATGCAATAAAAGCAAACAAAATCGAGGTTCAATTTCCAACTCAACGGCCACGATCTCTTATTGTAGACCTCCAACACACTCTCATGTTGACAATAAAATGTCGCTGAGAAAAAATCTAAACTAATTAATCACCCAAAACAAAACTTCAATCAAACCCAACCGCCACTCATGAACAAAAGCAAACGAAGGGCAGGGAAGAAGACTCAGAAGGCTGAGAGAGAGGCAACTGAATATTCTCAATCTTAGCTTCCGCCATAGAATCGAACCTTTTTTCTTTTTGATCAAATGGATTAATGTTTGAGAGATTCCATGAGGAACAAAGGACTAAGAAACCTCCTCGATTAGTCCAAGACTCCAAGCAAGAATGCTTTTACCAATCAAATTATAAATCGGATGTCAGAGATTGATTAATACTTCCTTGGCGTTTGTAAACTCCTTGATTAGTTCAGGATCAGATATGAGAGCCCTCGGAATCAATGTACCATAAATACAAATAAACCCTTTTCGGACAAAGACGAAGCTTCATAAATCTCCAAGCCGAAGAAGAAGACTCAGGAGGCGCGTCGGGAGCGAGAGGCACGATGGCTAAACAAAAATCCCTTACCTCCGCTACCAAGTGGGAAATCAAGACGAAGCAGGCTGCACGGAGCTCGAGAAGAAGACCGAAGTGAATGGCGAACGAAGAAACGAATACTTACGGGAGAACGGAAAGTGGTAATTTTGTTGTGTTAGAATGTTTTAGGTGTTAAAATTATAAAATGATAAGTTTAGGTGTTAAATATGTAAATATTGATGTTTAATGTGGTATGTATGTAAATCCTCCAATTAAATGTGCTCTAATGCTTAGTAAAATTTTATTAAATTTATTTTTAAAAATTCTTTTAAAATAATTTGAATATTAATTAAATAATAAATATTCAAATTCCATCCTGATATTCATTATCATATTATACTTTATTTCTTTATACTGACAATATTATTGTGTTTAAATGAGATAAACACTAAGTTTTCTATTCTACCTATTAACTCTCACAATTTGATCTCAAAATATCCTCATGACATTATTTTCTAAGTCAACAAAGTCACATGATAGGTAATGGCATCCAACACATTACTTTTTTCTTCACAGTATAATTAAAAAAGATGGTAACTTTTTAAAATAGTGCTTTAATGAACTTACTCATAAGATATTTTCATAAGATAATGACAAGCTTTATCTTAATAAACCAATGTCATAAATGATCTTTGCTTCATATTAGGATTCGAGAATACGAGATTAGTAAAGGTACACCGAATATCTTAAGAAGATTTTAGTAAAATCTTGAGATCCAATTACTTGGAATAATGGATGTTAAGAGCTAGAAATTCTAAGAAGGTTTCATTAAAAAGTTGTTCGAGGGAAATGAGACAATTTTAGGCTTACAAAGATTATTAATCATGCACTGATGATGATGTATTAGTAATACCATGTTGTGAACGTGACAATTAATAGAATCATGATGTTCTTTAATAAATGTACACCAGCATTTGTATGCCATGCCTTATTTTTATTTTGTCAATGTTATACATGACTTACTTTATTATTTTAAATGATTTGATTTAGGATATAATAGAATGTGCGATAAGTGAGAGGCTATATGAAAGGAGTCTTAATATGATAGTTATAAATTAAGTTACATGAAGAGAGAGATAGAGAGAGAGAGAGAGAGAGAGAGAGAGTTTATGGAAAGAGATATTTTTGTAAGTTATAGACATTTAGTGAGTGGCTATATGAAAGGAGTCTTAACTCGAGATATAAGATTGCCTCATGCTCATGCTCTAATAACGACCCTTATGTATGTGAGGATTAATGTTAATGTCATATAATTTGTTATACAAAGCCATTACATAAAATTATGTAAGTTTGATTCAACATAGCTAATTGTGTAGTGAAGCAATTTGACTTCTAGTCGATTACAAGTTAAGAACTTTGGGTGTGTTTTAAATTGAGAGCCCATATCCTTCATGATTTTTTCAGTTAGTATTCTATGTGAATTTATAAATATATCTTTATAAATAGGATGATTTTTATACATATCACGTAATTTTTATATACTTATATATTAAAATTTAAGTTTTTATATTCATTTATATGATAATATAATATCTGATTATATTACTATAAACTATGACATTATATAAATAAATATGAAAAAAAATCTTAAATATGTAACTTCATAAATAAATATATATATATATATATATATATAATTCATTTGAATAGATGTGCTTGAATCAATCCATCATAGAAACATTCGATTAAGAAGCTGTTTGATTGCCTGAAAAAAGAATGCAATGTAAAAAAATATAATATATTTAGATTACTTAAGTTATTTGGTTAAAATCTCCATAAATACATGAGTTTTTTTTTTTTTTTTATGTATTGTAAGAATGTAACATATTTTGGAGATTGTGGGTTGCAGTGGTGGCGATTGATAGGGGGTACTCGATAATGAATTTGATGGAGAGTGGCAGCCGACAGTGGATGACGGTCGCAATATTTTAATAATGAACAATGTATTTGAAATTCACTAAAATCTAAGAAAATTTTAAATAAACCAAAATTCTCTATTTTGAATTATTCTAAATATTTCACATTAATTTAAAATATTACTTTACATTATATCAAACTCATAAAAATTTAATCTTTATATTTACTTTATTTTATATTAAAAAATATTCAAAAGAGATAGCCCTTAAATAAAAAGGGATTTTTTTTTAAATTAAGTATCATTAGAATATTAATTACGTAATTAAGTATTAAAAAAAAAATTTAATATAAGTATAGTCGCCCAATTAGTGGGCGACTAACCCCACGCCGATTCCAGTTAGCTGACGCTAAACCGGCGTTAAAGCCCTCGATTAATCGAGAGTGCACTAGCTCATGTAATCAAGCTAGTCGCCCGCCTTGATGTTTTTTTTTTTTTTTTGTTAGAATTGTTCAAGTTTTGTATAACAAAGCTTGGGTGGTAAGATCCTGCTACTATGGAATTAGTTGTTAGACAGATTATGAGAGTATTTTATGTTAGACTTATAATAGTATTTCTAAAAATAAAATTGTAGTTTAATAAGTATTAAATGTAGATGTAAGTATGGTATTGAGTCAAAAATAATTCTTATTGTGCAAAATGTAGTTATAAGTTTGATTTGTATTTCTTCTAATAATTATTTTATGGTTTTAACAGAAATATTTGTAATCACATTTGTGTCTTTTATATTTAGATTTATGTTTTAGTGACTTGAGAGTTTAGTATATTAATTGATTTAGCTTGTGAAATTGAGTTAATCTTTAATATTTTGCTTTTTTGTAATATATTCACTTATTACCTTTCTTATTTAATTTACACCTTAGTTCATTTGTATAATGATGCACTTTAAAACTAATTTATTTTATTACAAATTTGTGAGCTAAAACTTTTGAATGACATACAATACAAAACAACATGCGAAAGAATTGAGTAGAACATCAGTTAAGTTTGATTCAAGTAGTTCAAAGAAAGTACATATGAAATATAACAACATGATTTGAGGATTTGCATCCCAATTTAAACAAGTAGATTCAACTAAATGGGAGCCAATAAGCAAAAAATGATCAATAAATGAAATAGATAAGAACAAACGTAGTACAGACGCACAAATAGACAATCCTAAACATCTAACGCCTCCGGCATCTGTGTTGAATTGCACCACTCCCAGGTTTGTACTGGTCAGGTGCACGGATGAACGATCACGCAGCTCATGGTGACTCTCCAATGCAAGATCTTCGGCATTCTGTGTCGGATCGTCCTGTGACTGGAAGATAGGTGGTTGTGACTCATATGTAGCCTGATATGTAGAAGGACATGGATCAGCAACATAGATGGACTTGGATCGATAAGTAGATACGCTTCTGGGCCATGGCGATCATTTGTAGGCACCGATCTGTAATATGTGTCCCCGATATGTACACGCTGATTCAGGTCTCTGCATAACACCTCGTACCTATCAACACATCCCTGTAGCTCGTGCTCATCCGCACGACCGAAGTATGGCTGGAAGATATCCCGAGTCGCCGAGATATGCTCCGTACACGAAAAAATAGTATGTGAAATTAGCCTCTCGCAACATATTGAATTCAAATGAATACTTATATCAGCACTTACATAAATACGCTCCACTTGTGCTCTGGCATAGTAAGTGGTCGGAGGATCTGGGCGGCCAGAATACTGGAAGCCCGACCAACCAAAGACATGTACGACGATATGCCATCCCCACATCCTCATCTAAGCCCTCGACGAGGTAATCCCTCCACCTCTCCCAAGCGGCAATGTGCGACTCGTGGTAATCAACCCAGTCGACATCCGCTTTACCCCGACCATCGACCCTTTTGAAACTAGGGTCAACTAGGGCTACATCTACGGGAATGAATTAACTAGCAAAGACTCGATCCGTAAATGTCACTCAACCCTCTTCCAGCTGATCAGAGAGACTCATGATAATCATATCTCAGAGCATGTTGAGCATGTATATGGCGACGTGATTCGCCATCGTTTGACACGATCACCTGCACATATCAAAAATTATGTTAAATTAGAATATGTATTATAGATATTTGAACTGAAGTGTTATCTGCAAGTCCAACCTGAGTATGCCGCAAGTCATCCAACTCATTTATGTATACTACAACGTTTGCCATTGACTACTGGTGAACATACTTCTCATTCCATCTATACACACAGCATAGTTTAAACACATATATAAGCTAAAAATTTGAAAGTGCAGTTAATAAAATATACCTCAACCCAATGCTCAGATCGTCAAGATTAGTAAGATATGACACATGTAGAGTTGGCCTCCCCACATGAATATGCTCCCAAGACCATATCTGAAGGAGGTGTAGGCTATTATGTCAGTTGGCCTGGTGACTCGTCTGACTCCTTATATAGGTGGTTAACCGCCTCCACCCATAGTCATCGTACTTAATGTATCCAAGTCCCCTAGTAGTGGTAGATACTGCAGGTGGACCTCTGAACCTAATGTATCCGGTAGTAAGAAACAACCAATAAAAAATAAAATGTAAGCACGCAGTGTCGAAAACTCCTCGGGACTAACGCACGACTCAGTAAAGTCCACCTCACCACCGACATGCATGTCAGCTGGCTAACACAATGTAGACCCACCTATTATAGCCCACTGATGAATCGTCTGCAGGTGATGGGTCACCCCTTCAGCATAAGCAAGTGTGACGCAGCCTCAAGTATAGTGATCTACAAAAAAAAAATCTATCATTAAGCAAAATAAAAGGCAAGCAGACGTAACGTAGAAACAGAAATGAAATATTACTAACAGTATCAGGGTGAGCGGCTCGATGTCATCCACGTAGAGAGGTTATGCTAAGATGAGCCTCATTAGTGCTGCTCAATAGTGGCCTCCCCAGCATGGCAATGCCACGACGCCTAGTCGGCCGCTCCGCCATCGTACCTATTGAAAAAAATAAGTGAAAAAATCAATATAAGATAGTTATAAACAATAAAATGGAAAACAATAGCGTAAATTAAACAAAAGGACTAGAGTACTGCAACCTAAAAGGGAAATCTGAGTAACATCCTATAAGTAAAATCTAAACAACATGAACTACACATATACATTTTGCACTAAGTTATCCTCGACGTACCGTCGGCTATTAACATTGTGAGGGCACGATGACATAGTGGACAGCTGTCTTGCATAGACTGCAGGTTCTACCACTGTTAGCGATATTTTTATCCATTGTGTTTATGAATCTGCTCGTACGAGGTTTGCTTGACCTTCTGCGAAAATTTTGTGGCTGCAATGCTATTAATTCATGCTCTGCACTGAAAGATGGCCACTCAGAACAGTCAAATAGCGTATGGAACTCATTTATGTATGTCAACTTATACAGATGCAGTGTGTAGTACTGTGACACACACGTGAGGTAGTTCAACCATCTAAATCCCAGCAACAACTACATGTGAGCATGACCAATGATATATGATCGTTTTGTTACAACTGCAATTACAAAGGCCTGTCAAAAATTTGCATCTCACGTGAGTTGATGTTTACAGGTTCATGGTAATGTCTGGCCTCACTTTCAGTACGCTGTAACATTGTGGATACCCTTTGGGTAAAAATAGACAAGTTGGCATCCTGTCGAGTCAGAAGTAGCCTTTTCATGAACAAAGCTACTAAGTTATAGTAGATAGCAGTGATTAAAGCTTGAATCGGTAAATCACGAGCCCGTTTCAGGACACCAATAAAACACTCAGATGTATTAGTCGTCATTGTCCCATAACGCATATCACCATCATGCACAAGTGACCATTTAACAGGGTCACACTTTACAAGCCATCTGTGAGCTTCTTCTTTCACATTTTTAATATTTAACATTAAACGATTGAACTGACAGATATCATCAGTATTTCCTGCCATATACATCTTCTGGCATAGAAATTCAACATCACCAATCCCTAGTCTATGTATTACCTTTTTAAAATTTTCACGCAGATCACGTAAGCAATGTCTGTGAGCTGCCCATGGAAACACTTATCTACATTCACGTAATAAACCAGCATGTTTATCAGATATTATGCAAAGATCACATCTACGAGACACAATGGGCAATATATCGTGTAAGCATATCAAGAACCACAATCGAAATCAATCGACTCCACAAAGAGTGGAAATAACCCATTATTTCCATCGATTTCAACAGCAATTAATAATACTTGCCTAACAAAAAGTACCGTCTAAGCTCAGGACTAGTCGGCAGCTACTCCATCCCATGATTGAAGGACCAAATGCCCAAAAAAGTCTCTAAAAGTATTGTGTACTGCTACACTGAATTCTACAGACTATACCAGGTAAAGTACTGCAAACTGATTTCATATAAAGGCTTAGAGTCCTATAAGACACTTCCTAGCCGCCAAATATTGCTTTTATTGTCCTATGCCTTTCATCCTAAGCCTTAATGTACGAAACTTTAACATTGAATTTCGACTTTATTCTACCTATAATCTCCTAGAGATCTATCTCGATGTCCGATCACGATATAATGAAGCTATGAATTTAAAATTAATGATGACCGCACGCCATACATTGGATACATCTATGATTTTCACCAACTTTTAATATTCTCCAAGCACCCCTTAAACATCTACTGCTGCTATAATGCAAACACCACTTACATAGTCTTGTAGGACTACCATGATGTACGCATATAACCGTAGTTCTTTTGGTTAAAGGTATCTGTTTGGAATTAAACATTATTTACTATGCACCACCCAACAACAGCAAATTACAGACTCCGGTTTCTTGCGAAACATATACATTCAACAAGATCACTTGAGATTTCAGTATCGTTTGTTAGGACAGTTTCGTCAGATGGACCGTCAAAATAAATATCGTTGTCCCACTCTCTCTTCAGCACATCCATATACTCATTTCAGGACAACATCTCGACTCTCCAATATTTTGAGTGATTTCTTAGAAGAGCATGATTGTCAGATTCCTGCAAACTCTACCCGAGTGAGCCATCACTAACATCCTGCTAAACTCACAACTTCAACCATTGCTCATACCGTACTCATCACCGCTCACTGAGGCATATACGGTTCCTCTGAATGATAAACAACATCATCGTTGTCACAAAACTTATAAGTTGGATGACAAACTATCATATTTATTATTGCAAGTATAAACTGAAAAATGTTGACAAGATATTACCTGAGAATCAACTCATCAAAGTGATTGTGTCCTTGGGAGTGCGATGAATGAAGTCATGCGTCTGGTATATCTCGATCTTATTACCGGATCAGCTGATATGGATGCAACATTAACATCCTCTAGTTCGACATACAACACTAACATATGACAAGAAGTTTTGTCCAGTGTAACTTCACAAATGTCATCATCCGATATTACAGACGCTATAAATTTGTTACCCACCGGATAACGACTTGTAAGAGTGATTGTGTGACACTCTGAATCAATGTGCAAGGTTCTCATACTGCTGTTTCAATTCCAATAGGACACATAACCTTAATTAGACGATTTTGACCTCCCAAACTTGGACTAATTGTTCATCGATACTCGCCTTCCATAAAAAAAGGATCAAAACAAATTCTCTATTTATTCTTGCAAAATAAACTATATAAATAATCAGACACTCTAAATAGTACTACCCTCGGCTACTTATCACCTAAACCGCAATGCCAACACAAACCTACAAATCAAATCCCAAACAAAATTCGAACCATACAACTCTAATACCTAAATAGTACTACTCTCGGCTACTTATCACCTGAACCTAACGCCAACACAAACCTACAAATCAAATCCCAAACAAAATTCTAACTATACAACTCTAATATCTAGCACACATACTCTATTAATTTATAAATTGATATAAATAGAGATTTACTGTCTTCTAAGAACGGGATGTGCAAAAAAAATGATAATCCATCAATACTTCCAACCAAATGGAGTCAAATCGGGCTAATGTTGGCTTTCAACAGCTACATAGGGAGAGAAAGTCGCCAAACGAGTTAACATTGTGAGAAGGAAGGTTTCTTTGAATACGGAGAAGGCGACAACTGTGCACTTGTTATGCCAACGCCGCCAAGCCGGGATGGAGAGGAGGAGGGGGAGAAGATGGTCGGTGAGCTCTTTGGGTGGCAAAATCACCGTCGGGCGATGAGAAAACAGAGAAGATAGTCGATCGTCATATAATAATGCCGCGCATCACTAAGTGGACGATTGGGCTCTAATAAATGCTTAATCCACCCACGCGCCAGCCGGGCCACCCAATTAATTGGATTATAATATATATTTAATTTTTTTTAACAACACTTAATTAAGTAATTAATATTCTAATAATACTTAATTTATAAAAAAATACCAAAAAAGCAGCCCTCTTTCTCGATTCACCTGTTAACTGTATTTTCTCAAATTTCTTTCGAAATTTATGAAATTCATTTTTGCACGCCCGCCATGAGTTTCAGGCTTCGCGGGTTCGAAACAGCAGAACTGAACCCTAGTTCGAATTCCAGCTCTCGCGAGAAGCAAGGGAAACAGTCCATCACCGACCTCGGAGGTGGCAGTGAAGTTTTCTATGTCCCGAGATTCTTGCATTCGGAACGAGCGTGGGCATGGTTCGACTATCTCGACAAGGAGATCCCGTGGACGAGGCCATTGATCCGCGTATTTGGAAGGTCTTGCCTCCAGGTTTATCCGCTTCTTGATAGTTTTTATTTCTGCACTTACTCCTTTCAGTATTGTAGATGTTTGGGAATTGATTACGAATTCTCTGCAAAAAATTGTCGGATACATTCTCTTTATTCATCCATTGAGAACTCCCATGTTTAATGAGAGGGTACTAATTAGTCCGATTGATAAGAGCTTTCATTATTTTCAAAATCTTAAGTTCAAATCCGAGCAAAAAAAAAAAAAAACTAATGTTTACGCTTGGGCAGTGCCAAACTTGCTTAAAGCCTAATGACTGATTTGGTTATAAAAGATAGCTTCTCATCAGAAATCTCTGAAAACCAGAAACCAAACAATAACTAAACAAGAATGTGGCAGAATTAAAAAAGCAATGAAGCTATTCCAAAATGACCCTAAGATGATTTCTGTTTCTTGAAAATTTGATCGTCATTTGTAGTAACTACAACTGAATGATGACAAAATTGATTTGATGGTATTGTGATGGCAACTCTCGTTTGTAGATACTTTAATTTGATCTGATCTAGTAACAGTTATCAGTTAGTCAAAGAAATGATTGATTGAACTGTTACTTATGAGAATTCTTAATGCAGTAAGGAACCATTGCGATCATAATTTTATATGTAGTCTGATTTGCTTTCAGCTATTGGAAATGTAAAGTTACTGCTATCTGCAATTAAAAATACATTTAAGGTTATGAAAATGGTGGTATATACTATTTTTATGTCTGAATTATCACTATATCCGCATTGAAATTGAACAATTGAATCCCATTTATTTGGCTAGCACACCATGGATTTTCACATATTTCATTCCTGAACATGATATTATTACCTTATTTTTGCCATACCTTGTTTGAAGCTCCCATTTCAATTATATTTTGTTTGATAAAATTAAGAATGGATATATACACACTCAAGTATATCCTCTCTTAGTTGGATTTTTTTATTTATGTTAATTATTACAAAATCTATTTTTATTTTTACTAAAATAAGTTTATCTATGTCTGCAGCCAAGAGACACATGCTATGTTGCAAGTGAAGGACTTACTAATTTAAAATATAGTGGTTATCAGCCATATGCATACACCTGGGATGAATACCCTATGCTTAGAGACATCTTGCAAGCAGTAAGAATTTATGATTTCATCATCTACTACACACACACATATATATATATATTGAAGTATCTGATTTTGCATTTTTTTTCTTATTATCTTCTTGCTCCATGCTTCTTTAGTCTCAATTGTTGATTATGCACAAATCAATGTTCTATAGGTTCATGAAGCTCTTCCTGGAAGTAGATTCAATAGTTTGCTCCTGAATAGATATAAATGCGGCTCAGACTATGTAGCTTGGCATTCTGATGATGAGAAACTGTATGGATCCACTCCAGAAATTGCATCTGTTTCTTTCGGATGTGAAAGGGAGTTTCTTTTGAAGAAGAAACCAGTCAAGAAAGAAGGTACGAGTAAAAATAATGCAATGAAAAAAAACACAATTTTCCAACTGATCTAAAATTTATTTTTCTTTAAAGTTCTACAAGTTGAAAACTTGAATGCCATGGCCTGCAATTATGGTTTTCCTCATTCATCACTCTTCATTTTGAATTAGCTGACTTGTTTTCTGTTTATCTTTGACTGTTTTGCTAGCTATTAATGCTTCAGAAGAGCAGAGAAATAAGCGGCTGAAGATTAGTAGCCAAGAGCAGCACTCGTTCTTGCTGAAGCATGGCTCTTTACTGGTGATGAGAGGATGTACACAGCGAGATTGGCTTCACTCAGTGCCGAAGCGCGCTAAACCAGGTTCTGTTCGGATCAACCTTACTTTCAGGCAGATAGTGATGTAGATATTTGCCTCTTCATGCTACAACTAATTGCTTTTTTCTTCTAAAATTTTGTTAACTAGCAAGGGTATTTATTTCTTATGTCATTTACTGTAGTTTTGCAATTGACATGGATCTATTTGATATGCAATATAGTCTTTTTTATCTTTTATTTTTTGTTTACATAACTTGTGCTAATATATCTAGCAATCTTTACTAATCACATGAGTCACTGTACTTTCCTTTCTGTTCTAGCCATTTCTTGACTTGGCATCTTTAAGGCGAGTTGTTAAGACTCTTAACTAGTTTAAATTTGTAGATTCAAGTCAATCTAATAGACACATTTGCTTTCAAATAAATATGCAAGCATATATATAGAAAAGCCTAAAGTGACAAACACTAATTCTGTCAACTGATAATCAGATAATGTCTGCCTAAAGTGATATCTTACCTCTGGTCCCAGTAATATCACTTTAGATAGATTTTACTGTATATATATATATATATATATACACAGACACATATACACACAATAGTTTAGTGGAAGTAGGTTTTAAAATGATCTGTTTTCATTTAAATAATATATATATATATATATAAAAAACTGCGTTATCATATAATTGCTCATTGCGGGCATTTCATATAAATCGAACAGCAGATAAAAGTTTTATAACTGAGAAAGGATGAAAGGTCTTATAAGAGTATTCCATGGTTGACTATTTGCATATTCAGAAGCGACAATGTCTTCTTCCAGTCTGATAATTTCATGTCATAAGAAATAAGCATTTCGCATAACGTGAAAACATTCCAGGAGTAAGAAATATTGCTCGGTTAGTTTTATTGTTCCATTGATTTATTGGAGAGCACCTTTTAGTTCATCAAAGGGTAAAATAAATATATTGCTGTAACGGTGTAGAAATGGCTTTCGGTGGTAGAAGTCAGGTGGTAGGTTTATGGTGCGTTTGGGACATTTTTTTGAATTTTTTGAATTTTTTTTTTTTTTTTTGGCAAAAAGCAACTAAAAAATAATCACATATGTATTTGATTATTAACATTTTTTCTATTTTTAAAATTTTTATTATGAAAAATTGATTTTAAGAACTAGAATTATTAGTCAGAAAATTAATGTTTGAATTAAAAAAAAAAAAAATTTTTGTAACATTCACAGCAGTTGTACTAAACAAACTCTTAGTTGGGCATGGCTTAAGTTACCGTGTAGATATTATGTGATTTGATGTATTTGAGAGTATGTAAAATGATTAGTAAGAAATAAATATAAGGAGAGTAATATTTTGAATCAACAAAAAAGGTGGACTTGCACGCATAATACATAATAATTATGTATTTATGTATCTAATAATTAAATTTTTTATGTTTATTTATGTAACATTTTGATGTTTTAATCACATCAAAATATATTCGATGAAAATATATTTTTATTTTAAAATTTTAATTATGTATTTTAATATATATATATGTATATAATATGCTTAAAAATTGTGGTATGTATATAAATCTGCAATCCTTCCTCTCCCCCACCCTAAAAAAAAGGGTACTTTTAACTTTATATATATAACCCACCGTCTCTTAGTTTGGTTGGCGAAGCAGAATTCCCCAACTGTGATTCTTCCGTAGGAGATACTGATGTGAGAATTCACACGTGAATGATAAACGCCAGAACTTCCATAAAATTAGTCACAATGATATTTCCATCTACAAGATGAATGGAAGTGTTGGGTGAATATATTCAAAATTTTGAATGGAGCCAAATTATTGTTCTTGTACTTATATTCATATAGTCTATTAAGGAGAATATTCTACCCTTTTAACACTTTAACATTCGAGCAAGTATTGAGCAATATTTGAATAAGATTTGAACATAATTTAAAAAGAAAACTAACACAATAAAATTGGATATTTGGGATTTGCTCCTTTGTTTATCATCAGTTGAGCCTTGATTATATCATCATGAAAACAAATGGAGCTTGATTTGCCCTTCCTCATTGTCTTTGTGTTGAAGAACATGAAACACCTCATTCTTGTATAAAGAGGTTCCTATTTGAACTTTTTTCTATTTATTGCTTGTAAGGGAGTTTGTGCAACAACTCACAAGGGAGGACATTGGAAGGCTAACAATGCATGGACTTTACGAGGTTTGAATGATAGTTTGAGTGAAGATTCAAATATTTGTTTGAACCAATTTCTCATAAAAGTCTCAATAAATAGTTCATGTGTAAGAAAAGTACCCTCATCTTAAATGAATTATTTATATATAACATTTTCTTAAATATTTATTTATATAATATTCTCATATATAAATCACATTGAAATATATAACATAAAATATATTTTATTTTAAATAACTAATATTAATGATATTTTTGACGCAATTCAAAAATTAGTCTTGTTTATAAATAAAGATAAAAGATTTATACATTAAATACATAAATAAAAAACAATGATAAATGATACGCATTTTAAGTTTTTCTTTAATTAAATATATGAGAGAGAGAGAGAGAGAGAGAGAGAGAGAGAGAGATTGTATATGCTTGTTAACAAACAGATAATACATTTAATATGGAATTGCAACTAGTAAAGGGTGGGTGCCATAACTTCTATTTGATACCAGAAATGGCAAATGGATTTGGGTGTAAACAAGGAAAATTCACCCATACAATGGCCAAATATATGCCAAATTTCTTCCACAAATGGCTTCAATGTCTTCAAAAAATTTATAATAATAATAATAATAATAACAAGTTTGTAAGAATCAACTTGTATACCATATACAAAAATACCCAAAGAACTAGAACTGTAAAAATACGTGATAAGATCAGAATCATTTGGCTCGCTTTGAGGACGCCTCATCTTCATTCTCGCCCTCTCCAAACCTCTTGAGATTTGAGCCATCGCTGAAAGAAACTGCTTCTTCTTCTTCTTCTTCTACTTTGGTAGTATCAGAGAGGTTATACCGCACGAGATTTGTCGTGATGGCATGTATGGCAGATTCGGATCTCGGCAGGATCAGCTTCTCCATGATTTCCTGCTGTCCACACTGAGATTCTTGATCTGCATCTTCCCTTAATTTCATGAGAACCTTATTCTTGTCTTGGATGAAGCTGTTAAGTTTAACCTGAATTATACTCATGAAAAATTAGAAGGGGAATAGAGATACTTTCCAACAATAACAAGTCTTTATCTCACTACATGGGGTTGGCTACATAAGCATTTTTTTTCATTGTGTTTTATTAAGCGTCATATTCTCATTTTTTTCAGAGAGGTTATTTTTTATACTTCTTAACCAAATTTTTTTAAATCTACTCTATCATTCTTAACATAGGTCAAATCTAATACATCTCTTCTAACTGGGTCATCGGATGACCAACATTTTATATGACAACAACAACAACAAGCTTTTATCCCACTAAGTGGGGTAGGCTACATGAATCCTTCATCTCCATTGTGTCCTATTATGTGTCAAATTCTCATTTAATTCAAGTATACTAAGGTCATTTTTTATACATCTTAATCAAATCTTTTTAGGTCTACCTCTACCTTTCTTAACATAAGGCAAATCTAAAACATCTACTCTCCTAACCGGGTCACCGGACGGTCGACGCATTATGTGGCCAAACCATCTAATGCGGCTCTCTAATCTTATATGCCACTAGAGCTACTCCAACTTTTCCCCGAACATACTCATTTTGTATTTTATATCTAAGAGTAAAGCCACTCATTCACCTAAACATCCTCATCTCTGTGATACTTAATTTAGTCTTATGCTTCTCTTTTATTAGCCAACATTCTGTAGCATAAGTCATTGCAGGTCTTATCACCATCTTATAAAATTTTCCCTTAAGTTTAAGTGGAACTTTTCTATCACACAACAGACCCGATGCATTCCTCTACTTCAATCATCTTGAATTCTACTAATAACATGTCCATTTTTTCACCATCATTTTGAACAATAGAGCCTAAATATCTAAATCGCTCACTTTTTTAATGACTTGTTCACCTAATATCACAACACTACCACTAGAACTTCTACAACTAAAATTACACATCATATATTCAATTTTAGATCTGCTTAAATGAAAACCTTTAAACTCTAAAGTTGACCTCCATAATTCAAGTTTTTCTTGGACTCCCTCTCTAATCTTATCAACAAGAAGAATGTCATCAGCAAAAAGCTTATACTAAATGACATCTTCCTGTAAATGCCTAGTAAGAACATCCATAACTAAAGCAAAAAGATAAGAGCTTAAAGCTAATCCTTGATGTAATCCAACTGAAATAGGAAAATATTTTGTCAATCCTCCTTGTGTTTGGACACAAGTAACAGCTATAGTATACATATCTTTAATGACTTGAATATAACTAATATTAACTCCTTTCTTTTCTAGAACTCTTCAAAGAACATCTCTTGAAACTTTATCATAAGCTTTCTCTAAATCAATAAATATCATATGTAAATCCTCCTTACTTTCTCTATACTTCTCCATCAAACCTCTTAACAAATATATAGCATCTATAGTAGATTAACCTGGCATGAAACCAAACTGATTGTGAGAAACTTTTATATCACATCATAATCTATACTCAATTACTCTCTCCCATAATTTTAATGTATGACACATTAAATTAATTCCTCTATAATTTACACACTCTTGTGCATCATCTTTATTTTTAAATATAGGAACCAACAAACTCTTTCTCCACTCATCTGACATATTTTTAGTCTTTAAAATAACATTAAAAAGATTTGTAAGCCAAGAAATTCCTTGATCTCTTAAACATTTGCACACTTCTATTGAAATATCATAAGGTCCTACTATTTTTTCACATTTCATTTTCTTTAAAGCTTCTCTAACTTCAGATTTATTAATACGATAATAAAAATAAAATTCTCTATTTTTCTTTAGGATATTAAGGTTGCTAAAATTAATCGTACTTTCAGATCCTTCATTGAAAAAAATATCAAAATACCTCATCCACCTATTTTCAATATCATTTTTTTTAAAAAATACTTTATTATGTTCATCCTTAATACACTTCACTTGAACTAGATCTCTACTTCTCCTATCTCTTTGGTTGGCACATACATCTTTCACCTTCTTTGGTATCTAATCTATTGTATAAATCACTTAAAGTTAAATTTTTTGCATCATATATTGCTTTTAAAATCTCTATCCACTTTATTTTTCTCAATTCTTGATTTTACATCTAAACCAAGTTTTATAATATCTTCTTATTTCTTATTTCAGATACTGACTCTACCACAAACTATTTTTATTAAAAGAAACTTTTCTTTAGATTCTCCAAACACATTTTTAGCAACTTACTTAATTTCACTTGTTGCTTTTTCTCAAATAACATTAATTTCCTCATGAACATCCCAAATTCTAAGCTCTTGAAGCTTGATCTTAGAAATATTTTTATTTGTGTTTTTTAAGTACACCCATCTAATCCTAGAACAAGAATTTGATTTATTATTCCTCTTATAATCTTTCATCTTAAAATCTAAAACTAGCAATCGATGTTGAGTACTTAAACGTTCACTTGGAATGACCTTACAATCTTTACAATCTAAACGATCTATTTTTCTTATCAGAAAATAATCAATCTGTGTTTTATTAGATCAATTTTTATAAGTAATAATATGTTCATATATATATTTTTAAATAAAGTATAACAACTACAAAATCACAAAGCAAAAGAAGATCTAATATAATCTATCTTCTTCATTACACTCTATAACCATCATAAACACTTTTAAAATCTTCTACCACTCTACCAACATGTCCATTTAAATATCCTCCAATAAATACTTTTTCTTCAAGAGACATCTTTTGTATTAATCTCTCTAATTCATTCCAAATTTTTTCCGTTGAGCTTACATCCAAACTTACTTGAGGATCATAAACACTTATAATATTGATAATCTTGACAACAATAATCTTTAAAGTTATAGTTATCTCCACATCTATTAATATTTATAACATTATCTTTAAACTTTATCTATAATCACACCTTATGCCATTTTAGTTCGACTACCTAAATACCAAAAGTTTAAAACTTAAATTATCAATCTCGCCTTCTCCTCAATCCTTTTAGTTTCTTGAACACATAAAATATTTATCTTTCTATGAACCATAATATCTATTAATTCTACTAATTTACCCGTAAGAGAACTTATATTTCAAGTTCCTAACCTAATTCTAGTTTCATGGACTAACTTTTTTGCCCGCATCCGTCCATAATATGAGAACCCTTGTTTATTTAACACGCACCGCGTCGGCAGCAGATGCACATTTTCTCAGATTCAAATCATACAACGCGTCGCTTCCAGGGGATGCCCTAGCATTAACACAATGATTTAAAAGATTCATGTCATGATTATTTCGACAAATTTTATGATGACTGTCGGCTGCCTACCGCAACCCTCCACTTTTCACATCCGGACTTGGGACCGGCAAAGGTAGTGTTATTTTATGTGACCAAACCATCTGAGATAAAATCTCATCTACCATTGGAGCTACACCAACCTTTTCATGGATATATTCATCAACACTTCACTTAATTTATTCTTCTCTTTTATTGGTCAACATTCTGTGCCAGGAAGCATTGCAGGTCTCACCACCATACAACAACAAGCCTTTATCCCACTATGTGGGGTCGTCTACATGAATCCTTCTTCATCATTGTGTCCTATTAAGTGTCAAATTTTCATTTAATTATAATAAACTAATATCATTTTTTATACATTATAACCAAGCCTTTTTAGGTTTACTTCTACATTTCTTAATATAAGACAAGTCTAAAACATTTACACACCTATTTGGGTCATCGAATGACCAACATTTTATGTAACCAAACCATCTAAGGCGACTCTCTCTAATCTTATCTGCCGCTGTAGCTACTCCAATCTTTTCACGTATATAGTCATTTTGCATTTTATCTCTAAAGCCATTCATCCACCTCATCCTCATCTCTGCAACATTTAACTTAATTTTATGCTTCTCTTTTACTGGCCAACATTATGTGCTATAAATCATAGCAAGTCTTATCATCATCTTATAAAATTTTTCTTTAAGTCTAAGCGGTACTTTTCTATAACACAATAGGGCCAAATGCATTCCTCCACTTCAGCCATCTAACATGAATTCTACTAATAACATCTCCATCTATTTCACCATCATTTTGAATAATAAACCCAAGATATCTAAAACATTCACTCTTTTTAATGACTTGATCACCCAAAGTGACAACCTCACCGCTAGATCTTCTACAACTAAAAGTACACCCCATATATTCAATTTTATATCTATTTAAATGAAAACCTTTAGGCTCTAAGGTTGACCTCCATAATTCAAGTTTCTCTTGAACCCCCTCTCTACTTTTATCAACAAGAAGAATGGCAAGCAAAACCATACACCAAGGTACATCCTCTTGTAAATGTCTAGTGAGAACATCCATGACTAAAGCAAAAAGATATGAACTTAAAAGTCAATCCTTAATTTAATCCAACTGAAATAAAATATTTTATGAATCTTTCTTGTATGGCACATTAACTTAATTCCTCTATAATTTGCGCACTCTTGTGCGTTACTTTTATTCTTAAAAATAGGAATCAACAAACTCTTTCTCTACTCATCTAATATTTTTTTAGTTTTTAAAATAATATTAAAAAGATTAATAAGCTAAGAAATTCCCTAATCATTTAGAGATATTTTCCATGCAATTTTATTTCAACTTATTATATGCAACATCTAAATTCAAAAAATTTTAAGATGATTTAATAGTCATGAATCAAGTAAAATGGAAGGTAAAAACAGTGAGAAATAGTAATATCCTTTTTTTTATTAGATATTGAATAACTTGATCTGCATTGATTTTGAAAAAGTTATGAAGAAGTAATACTTTAGGTGAAGGGTATTACAAGACATTAAATTCTTTCTTCTAATTAAATTAATAAAAAATATTTTTAAAAAAAGCAACCAACTCAAACAGCTGCAAGCACCCAGAAATGAAATATCTGCACTTTACCTGAAAATTAACGCCCCAGAAAACTGTAGCGAATGAACAGCGACAACCATCAGTAAAATTGAACTTCAGAGCCATCATAAAAGGTCTTTTCCTTGCAGTTTCTCTAAACAATTATGATTCAGATAAAAAAAATGGAATGAGAAGATTCATGAAAATCCATGAGAGTACATATTTTTATGCACCAAATAGAAGTGACAATACCTTTTCAAAACAAAAGGTTCCTTAGTTAGGAATGCAGTTTTCATGTCAGGCCTTTCAGGAAAAGAAACCTACCACATAAGGAATCCATCATCAAGCATTATTCTAATTTATCCATGGCCTAATATTTATTCAACAATTCACAAGCATCATGGTTTAGATGAGAAATTCAATTACAATCTTACAAGAATTAAATTACCCTATGATAAATATTCAGGAAAAAGTTTTAAAGGTTAATTAATTTAAGAAAATAAATGTGTTACAAGTGAACCAAGACTAATACGCAGTTAAAAAACTGAGGCACATAACCTAGAGTTATATGAATGAGAGGATGCGGAGGCAGACTAATGAAAAATTGTAGCAATCCAAACCTTTAAACGCCTGACTTTAAGGTTTCAAGAAATTTTGATATTCCTAATCATGTTAGCTACCCTCAAAAGGCACAAAGAATAGATGAGAGACGTAGAAAATACAAGCACTAAGTTACACATTTTATCTGAATTTTCCAAAAACCAAAAGCCAAATATGAAGACATGAGATGTTTCTTTTTTGCTGAAAATAATGATAAAAGAATTTTAGATGTTCATTATTTATAAACAGACCTAAAGTTAAATTTTGATGTCATTAGGCTTTTGTCATGCAGAAAATGCTAAGAAGTTGAGGTTCTGAGCATCGAGTCTACAATCAAAATAGATTGAGATACACACTGACAAAACCCTCCATTTATCCACCAAGAGAAACGAAAAATTCATAAATGCCATAAACCTTTTAAAGTGAATGAGATAACTCACAAATTGACCAACCATAATAGCAGACAATGAAAAGACGATTATATTATACTACAGATATTAAGAATAAAAATGGAAGCCTTTTTTAAGTCTGGTAACAGAAAGAAACAAAAACAATCAATTACCTCAATTGATTTAACAAATGGTAGAGGAGCCCTTGATCCATGGAGACTTACTACCTTGAGGATCCATTTCACGTATGTTTTCTCTGCATTATTTGAGAACATAACGACTTGAGATACCAAAATAGCTGCATTTCAATAATTTTGATATAGACGTAATGCTGGAAAGGAGAATAACAGCATTCTAAGAAAAGTACAACAAAGTTTCCACCCTTTGGGAATTAAGTATCGAAATTCATCTAGAGTCTAGACAAAGTTTAGCAAAAAAGGAGAAGCAAGTTAGCTATAGGCAACTTTACCAATAAAACTTTTCCAACAATATGTATAAAGCTGGTTATTCCGTATGGATTCGGATGTTAAGCAGTAAAAAAATCATAGGTATCTAAGTTGAGCATGATAGAAATAAATATGTTAACATAAATGTGAGGCAAAAATTTTAAAAAATTATTTAAAAAATATTATATTAGAGAAAAGATTGGAATAACATCTATTAACAATAAGATAATTGAAAATAGATTCGAGATGTCTTATACATGTAGGGTAGAAAGTGTCATAAGACAAGAAAAAAATGGTGTAAAGAAGAGGGGTAGACCAAATGTCACAATGATAAGAATTGCTCTAAATAATTTGTGAAAGATAAGTCTAATCCCTTAGAAAGCACTCAGTAGGAATGAATAAAAAAAATGAGGATTGATAACATCGACACCAAATAATTGGGATAAAGTTAATGATGAACTTTTCAAAAAAATGCTAAAAACAAGTGGTTGTGGGAACCAACAACCTTTCCTTTAACACATGTTAAAATTATTTGCCTTGATAGCTTCCTTAAATATGCTCCATGAGGCCAAATCATTTGTGTGAACATCTAGGTTCCACAAATGTTTTACCGTTCCTTGCTTGTGCCCATACAAAATTTTAGCCTCAAATCTAACAAAAATTAGAGGGAAAACTAACTAAAACAAACATAATCTACGCACAAAATTATTATAATTACTAATAAAGGATTATTCAAAAAGTCAACTGATAAGTAGTTATACAAGGCTCAATATGAGGAGGACGATGATCAACAGTTCAACACAATATTTTTTTTCAAGAAGCACTATAACACCCCAATCATCATAAAAGTGTATGAATTAGTCCTTAAGTGGTTTTTACAATTCTAGAACATAATAAAAAATCTTGAATTTCACTAACAGGAACTAAAGAAGGATAATTCAAAAAGTCAACTGACAAATAGTTAGATGATACTGATCATAAGAGTGATGATGATCACTAATTATACATAATTTTTTTTACAAGCTTAATGAAAATACAATCATCAAAAAAGTTAATGGATTTAGTCTTCCATAGCTTTTTTACTAATGTAGATCATAATCAACAATCTTAAATTTCACTTAGAATGATCAATAGTCGAAACAAAATGGGCAATAATTAGTTGAGTGAAGAATGTTATATACTTCTATTATTAACATGTTTCTATATCATAAGAATAAAAAATATGAATTTTAAATAAGTAAAATATAGAGAAATTTCCAAACAAATATGACTAGGTGATAAATAGGGTGGACTATCTCACAATAATTAGGTTTCTCAATTAATAATGAAGTGTAAAATTTGAATCAATATCTCCATAGTCCCCAAAAATGATAGGAGCCTCTTGAATGTTAAAAAATCCATTTTCTATATAAAGAGAAAGAATTAAAATAAACATTGATCAAATTTATATGGGATGTAACCAGCTAATAGTGGCATAAATTATATTCAATAGATTGTTGTAGATCACATCAAAGGAGTGCCTAAGGGTGTGTTTGGCGTGACAGTTGGCCCATGATGCTACGAGAAAATGCACAGTGGTGCTGTTGGGAGAGAATGCATTCCCCCTACTTTTTTATAACTATGTGGTATTGAACAACGTTTTGCGATCTCCACATGGTAATCACATTCCGCAGTTTCAGATCACGCTAATTCCAAAAATGTCCTCCCCGCTCTTGTTTGGAGTCTCTTCCTTACCTCTTCCAATTTCTTATCTGGTTTCAACTAGCTAGCAACTATCGATTTTGCGAGAAGGCTTTTCATCATGGCTTCCACTATGCACTCGCCCCAACTTCAACCTTTCAGAAGAAGCAACGTCTCCTTATTCGCATCTTCCCCACAAAGAGCTACTCTTCTCTCTTCTCTATCTACATCTCTCAATCAAAATAGTCACCGAGGATCTTTTTGACAAGGTAGGTTATGGTTCCTTTCTCTACCAATTTCTTTTGTTGATAGTTTCTCTACTTATTGCTCAATAATTTAAGATCCTCAGTAGTTAAAAGTTGAAGAATATAATCTTCATGAGCCTTACCCAAAAAATTTTAGATAGAATCCATAGTATTAAAAAGTGTTAAATACTTGTCTTGTGTTTCTAGGAGCTTAAAGTTTGGATTTTAGGGCTTTTACAAACTATTTTTTGTTCAATTGATTCAAAAATATGGCTAAAATACATATAATAAAATGTTCCTATTTAATTAGAGATATAGCAAGAACACTCGTACTTAGGAAAGGATATTCATTCATCTGAAAATCTAATTAGGGCTTTCAATTCAAAAATTTATTTATTAATGTATGAATACTCTCTATAATCGTTAATACATGCACATAAGGATATTTTAATCTTTTATTAATAAACATCTAGAGTATAACAGATTCATAATTGAATTATCCAAGCATAGACAATACTTTAGGAACAATAACAATTTCCTGATAGCAGCTTTTTTTGAAGTAGCTTCACAACTGCTTTTTGAAATAGCTAGAGCTGCCCCAAACATACTCCAAGGCATAGAAAATTTCATAAGAAAAAAAGAGAGTTCTAGTGCCCAAATTCTCAACACCAAGCATTATTCATGCTCTAGATAAATTATGAAGACCATGCCATTTTGTAAGTATCCAACAACAGCGAGTATTCTGCACAGGCATGGATGCATGAACTGCCAACTAGATAAACACGACAAGGGCGAGTATTAGATTGTAAAATTAACACATGCACGTATTATGATTTTCTTTCTAATGTTTAATAAATGGTATAGGCATGATTATGCTGCATACAAACAGAACATTACTAATATTAAACTACAAGTAAATTTATAAACTAAAAAATTCTTCAAGGATCTCCATGCTGTTTCAATGAATCAAAAATTAAATATGTTTTACAGCTGAATCATACAAATGATTATGCAGCATATAAACAGAACATAAGTAATATAAAACTCTATTAGCTAAGTTACAACCTAAAAAACCTTCAAGGATCTCATTGCAGTTTCAACGAATGGAAGATTAAATAAACTTTACAACTTAATCATATCAACTGTGAAGTTGGCAACTAACGAAATAAGAAGTATATGATAATGTAAGCTTAATAAACAAATGTGTTAAATGATTAATTCGAGGTGTTTTCCATTTTCTCATAGCACTAAGAAGAAATGAACACAAGAAAAAATAATCATACAGAAGGCCCCATATAGCTATGGTGAGGATAAAGAGGATGATGATAATTTTCAGTATGTTTAAAAAAAGCACAAATTTTTTTACTATGCTACCAATAACAAAATGAAAGGGTGGTCAATCGAAGGGTTTAAACTTACTTCTTGGAGCATGTCTAAGGTTAATATGGACAAAATCAATACGAACATACGGGGGAATTTGAAGATTCAGAATGTGCATGACACCTGCAATAACCTGAGTTAAATTTTGGCAGTTAGTAATACCCAAAAAAAAAGAAAAAAGAAGAAGAAGAGAATATCAGACAGAATTCTGTAAAATATACCAGAAATTACAATGAACCACAGATATATATCAAACTATCCATTTATTTCTTTCATAAAATCCTAAATCTGATTTTCTATACCACACAAAAATTGCAGTTTTAAGAGTTTCGAATTTTCAGCCATTTTAGATCATAAAGTGAAGCTGCTTATGCACTATATAAGCAATGTCACACAAAAGTAACTCATCGTCAGTAATAATAGCAACAATCGTCAGCACTAACCATCTTGAAAGAAAGGAATTTGTAATGCAATTATGTAACATGCTCAAACATTATCACTAGAAAGAAATTTATAGTTTAAACTAGCCAACTTAAGATGATATATATTCTAAGAGATATTTAAACAAGATATATCTTGGTATACCAAAGATTGTTTGACAGAGGGGTGTCTTCTAGTGATGGGCCTATTGTCCGCCAGCCCTAGCTAGCTGGTCCGTCCAATTGAACCCCTGAACTAGCTGGTACAGGGCTTCTATTACTGTGGGTTCAAATTTCTTATGTTTAAGGTTTGGTTAGTATTTTGTTGTTTTTATGATTAGAACACTGTTGCTCTGTATTACCCTTGTGTGGGTTATAATCTTCTCACTATTAAATAGTGAAGCGGTATCTTGATTGAGACGAGATAGTGAATCCAATTTCTATCTCCGAAAATCACTCCACATTGTTGTTCAACCATCCTCCTACCATTCATTAGTGCTATTTCCTACACCAGACATCTATTTTTCCCCCTTCTAGCAGCCCAACCAGCCATCCAGCCGCCAGCCCTATCAGCCACAGTAGCCGGTTTCCCCTGTTTTCCATCAATCCAAGTTTTACTACAACCCTGACTCTTGTTCTTACCTTGTTTGTCAAGAGATAGTATCATTTGATATCAAAACTAGATTAACCTTTTAGATCTATCTTGGGTTACATCTATCATTGTCAAATCCAATCCACCTAACATAAAACCATAGATCTATCATCACGTTCACTTAACCGATCCAAACTACCCCTCCAACATTCGGCCAGCTCAAAACCCCCTCCTACATCATTAGGCCTACCATAAATCCTCATCTACACCTCTCAACCAAGTCTCTAGGCCTACCTACAGGCCTCAGCAAGCCTAAAACCCCCATTTTCCCACTTAGCCGAAACCCTATGGGAGGAAATCAATCATGGCACCAAAAAGAAATCTTCAGAGAGGAGTTCAAAAGCTCACCATGAAGGAAATGTAGCAGGAAATCCTACAACTATAACGTAAACTCCCTGGATTTAAAAGAATTTAAAAGAACACAACACGGGGAAATCACCGATAGCCACAATGGTGACCAACTGAAAGGACAAGATGAGGAGAAGGCTTTTCATTAAGAAGATTCCACTTATGAAGATCCAATACGACGCTGATTTGGCATGAGTATAAGAAAAGATATAGTGATAACTCAAGAGATGATAGACATGATGATGAGCACCAACTTCAAGCAAATGAAGAAATAACCTTGTAGTTTGACGGGTCCTATAAACCGAACCCAAAAGAGAGTAGCAGTGATTTAGGCACATCTTTCATACTCGTTGAACTGTAAAGAGAAATGTGTGCAAGCTTATCATTGAGACAATTGTGCGAATAAATCAAATCTTTATATATAAAAATATTCCAAGTTATATTGCCTGACATGGTTAAAAAATATGTGGGCTCTGCAAATTCGCCACCGACCTCTCCGCGATGAAGAGTGTTTAAAATATCGGTGAAATTTTCAGAAGACAGATGAATAATAGATAAGACACTATCCAGATTTCGCCTTCATTTTGTGAGGACTTTAAATCTGGTTCCAGGTTTCTTATAGGCGCAAGCACCTATAATTAATTATCCCTCATAATACTGAGAGAGCACTTTCGATTAAGGCTAATCGATGAATCACAAAATAACGAGTGTATAATAGCAATGAGTAGAGTTTAGATATTATGAGATTTATTATTTTAATTTAAAGCTTATGTTTGGGGGAACAGTAACGCGCCCGGTCAAGATCTCATGGTTCCCTCATCCCAGGCTGTCGCGGTCCCTGGTCCACTTAGTCAAAAAAGCTAGTCAATCCAACCTAGGATTCTCACAACCATGTTACCCCGGTGTCTCAGACTGGAGTGAAGTTTGTCAAGGAGACAAATATAAATCAACCTTAGCTAACATATGACTTTTGCAATCAAAATACATTACATTCAGAAAGAAGAAAGCCGTTGGAATATATGGCCGCGGTCATGACCGTGATTTATGGTGTCATATCAGCGAACCAGGCCAGAGAGAGGCTCGTAACCGCTATTTGTGTGGTGTCATTTTGCAACAAAATCATGCAGATAGAGGATACAGACCATGTCCTTATGGGCTTAAGATTATTTGAATGTGAAAATAGTTATATATTTGATTTGACATTTTGAGCAAAATGTCTCTTAGTTATCACCTCACAAACAAGCATTGTGGAGGGGTGGATAGTTTTAACTTTAAATTTAAATAATTAATTTCATTTAATATATATATATATATTTTATTTGAATATTTGATCATTTGTAATTGATTTAAATTTGAACATGTAATAATTAGTCATTAAACCTTAATAATGACAGCCACTTTTTTTATGTGGCTATTGTAGGTTAATAGACATTGTTAACTTTGCATTTTTCCTTGCAGAGGATCGAGTCTAAATTCATTGCTTCTACATTCATAGTCCTTCAAAACTTGTCAACTCTAGTTTAAACATAGAGGATCGAGTTTGAGACTTTTTCTTTAGAGAGCTTAAACTTTAGAAGTTATGTCATTATATTTATCTTTTGTAGTTATATAATAGAATTAACTTATCAGATTTTATTAAGTTGAAAATATTATAATAACATCATTTGATTTTTAGATTTTGTTAACTCGGACCCGGATCTAAGACCCAACCGTGGTAATTCATTGTTTCAAAATTTATAGTCCTCCAAATCTTGTCAACTCTAGCTTGAGCATAGAATATCGGGTTTGAGACTTTCCTCTTGAGGGTTTAAACTTGAGAAATTATATTAACAATGATGTTGATAGATTTGTCTTGATATAGTAATTACCGATTTTATTAAGTTGAAAAATATTGTAATAGCATTATTAGATTTTTTAGATTTTGTCAACCTAGATCCTAAGACCCAACCGAAGTGTAGATATCTATTCATTCATTTTACACATAACTTGCACATTTTCCTAGATGTTTAATCTAGTGGACACTTCAATATACATACAAATATCTGTTCTTTAAAATGTTATATGCATATTAAGATGTCTAAGTTGAAGTAATTATATTTGACCTGACATATGTGTCAAGTTGCAAGCATAAGTTTTGATATTAAGTATAGATTTTGATGCATAAAATCATAAATCAAGTGTAGCTCTATTTTATAAAATATGAGAATTTCAACTCATTCAAATACATGTTTGCAAATCAAGTGAAAATTTATTCTTTAAAATATAAGTTTAACCTTCTCAAATACTTATTGCAAATCAAGTGAGTATCTGTTCTTAATTTTCAAGCATGTATCTGCACTAGAGAATACAAAATATTTATTTGTAAATCAAGTCTAGATCTGTTCTGAAAGATGCAAGTTTAACCCTTTTTAAGTTTTCATAAAACAAGTGTATATATCTTTATAAGACATACAGCTAATCTTTTTAAACACTTGCTAAGTATCAAGTGTAGTGTTTATCTTATGAAAATTTCAATAAAGATTTAAAGGAAGTCATGAATCAAGTATAAATTTTCATAATAAAATACTATATCATGAGACATATGCAAACTTGTTTCATTCAAATGCTCACACATATGAAATCAAGTGTTTAATTTTGTTTATAGCACATATCACACATCAAATTCAAGAGAGCAATGAGAGATTGTATCATACACATGAGAGCTAGCCACATTCAAATCTCTTTTTTATATAAGCCCATTTATAGATTTGGGCCTAATGGCCCACTTGAAATAAGAGAAAATTATGAGCTTAAAGGCTTCATGATATGAGTCTTCTCTCTTTACAAATCCATTTATAGATATGGACCCAATGGGCTTTTAAATTTAAAAGGAAATTATGAATTTAGAGATTTCATGAGATGGATTTCTCTCTCTTTTTTTATTTTATTTTATTTTGTAAACTCACTTATAAACTTGGGCCTTTATAAACCCATTTATGGACTTGAGCCTAATGGGCTTTTAGATTTGAAAGAAAATTATAGGCTTAAAGAGTTCATAAGATGGGTTTTCTTTTTTATAAGCCCATTTATAGATTAGGGTCTAATGGGCCTTTTGAAATAAGAGAAAGTTTTGAGCTTAAAAGTTTCATGAGGTAATTTTTATTATTTATTTATTATTATTATTATTTTATTTTATTTATCAACACATTCATGAATTTGAGCCCAATGGGCCTCTTGGATTTAAAGGAATGTCATGAGCTTAAAAGCTTAATGAGATGAGTCTTTCTTTTTTTATTAACACATTCATGAATTTGAGACCAATGGACTTCTTAAAACTTTAAGAAGATTATGGGCTTAAAAAAATTCATAAGGTCAAACTATTTTTATAAGCCCACCTAAGCGAATCAAGATAGGTCAAGCATGAAAGAAAGAGATCATAACATTATTATCCTTTTTTTTGTAATATTATTTTATTTATCATGCATTTCTCCCTCCTTTTTCTTTTTTATAGTGACACGAATTCATAAAGAGGGGGAATGCTTTTCTTCTTCTCCCTTTTTTATTTATTGCCCATTTATGAGTTAGTTATGAAAAAGAAAGAAAGAAATCCACATTTTTACGAATTTTCTCCCTCACTCTCTCCATTTCCTTCTCTTTTCCTCTCCTTTTCTTCTTTTCATTTATTATTTTTCCTTTTCTCTCTTCTTTTCTCTTTTTTTTTATATTGATATGACATAATCCCGTGGAGAAAAGAAAGAAGCTTCCCTCTTTTTATTTTACCTTTCTTTCTTTCTTTCTCCCTAAATTCATGCCCTTTTTATGAGTAATTTAAAAGGAATGACAAATAAAATTAAAGGGGGATGGACTTTCTCTCCCCATTTTTTATGTCATTTATGTATATATATTTTTTTATTTGCATGCCATGATGCTATGAAGAGAAAGGGGAGGAGAAGAAGTTTTCTCCTCCTTAATATCATGCAAAAAGCCATATGACATTAGTGAGATGACATAAATCCCCTTTATGTATTTTTTCACCTATCCTATTTCATGTGTAATTTAAAGACGAATGGCAAAAAAAATTAAAAGAGACGATGAATCTTCTTCCCTACCCCTTTTTTTGTCATTTATGCATGCATATATGCATTATTATATATCTTTTTTTTTTCTACATAGCATGATGCCGTGAAGAGAAAAAGGAGGAGGAAAAATTCTCCTCCTCCTTAATATCATGTAAAAAAGCCATAAGACATTAATGGGTGACATAAATCCCTTTGTATTTTGTCATACATGATATTAGATTTTTTGGCTTCATACAAAGGAGCTTGGATGATATTTTACTTAGGAAGAGAGCTTAAGAGCAAGCTACTATATATTACAAGTATGAGAGCATTTTTCTCTCATGAAGATTTACTCTCTCATTTCCATCACATCTTTCTCACAAGGAACATTGCAAGTCTAAAGTTTCTAAGGGAGCTTACCAACTTCTAAAGGAGCTTGCCAACAATTGAAATTGATTTCAAATCACATCGTATTAATCTGTAAGTCATGTTTAATTTGATATTCTAAGTTTAAACCTTATTATTTAATTTGATGTTCTATTTAGCCAACAAAATTGCAAGATAAAAGAAGCAAGAGATTCACATGAAATGAGGGGTTTAAATCAATTTAAGTTTCATGCACTTGCTGATCTTACTTTGATGCCATAATGATCATAGCTTTTAGATAAGAATTGAATGAGTAGAAACATCACATGACAAATTTTCATAGCAAATGACAATACCCTTCTCAAGAATTAACAAATGATATGATTGGATGGCCGTACACAAGTAAACTTTCAATTCCAAATAATGGGAGGAATGCAAGATTAAATTCCCCTTTCTCTTTTTTTTTTTTAAATCGAAACCTTGTCATACCATATAAGGAATAACTTGATTTGATAAAAGAAGGAAAAATCTAAATGAGACTTAAATCATTTTACATAGAGCAACAAAGATAACCATACCAAATCATAAATGATTCAAATCTTGTTGTCTCTCTTTCATATCAAAAGATCACAGATAGTATCTTGCATATTTCATGAGCCCTATCACTATCAAGTTAACTTTAACATAATGATGAGTTCACCATTTAATAGGATCCAAAATCAACTATCATGAGGTAATGAAACTTTAACTTTCACAAAAAAATAAGTCAAAACTCATTTCATATGACATGATGATTATTTAGAAGCGGCACATAAGGCAAACACATATGAAATTCTATGCCAATGCTATTCATTAATGAGAAACTATGAAATTGAGATTATGTGGGTTTTATGTCATGCCTCCTTCTCATTTTAAATTGATTCAAGCCTTAACGAATTGCCTAATAACATGCTTGTAACATATTTAGTGTAAAACCTACCCTAGCTTTAGCTTGTGACAACAAAAACAACAATTTTCAACCATTGGAAACTCATTTGAAATTTACAAACCAAACCTAACAATCTTTGGTTCCATACATATGCAATTTTCATATATCATTTCCGCTTCAAAAAACATTAATTTGAAAGTAAACATAGCTAAAAGAGCAAACCTAAAGTCAAAATCTGAATTCACCTTCCCCTTTTCTCTTTCTTTTCACAAGATAAGCAAATAGAGTATGGCTATATATGGATCAAACATCCACCAAATCTATAATACATAAATCTGAAATTCTGAACTTAACCAGGAAATTATTCACATGACATCAATATTCAAGTAAGAATCAAGTTAAACATGGCTAAATAATGCAAAGGAATGAACCCCTTTACTAATTTTCGTTTTTAACCTTATTCCATAACTTAGAAAAAGGAAAACAACATAGCATGAATGGATGTTTGATAATAAGATAAGGTTTGAGCCATGCAACACATAGGGCTCCTCATTCCCACTTCCAACCCACTCATATAGCACATAAAAGAGAGGATTATCACAAGATAAGTAAAAATCTGGATTCAAACAAGTAATTGCCTACATGACATCAAGATTCAAGTAGGAATCAAGTTAAGCATGAGTTGAATAAGTCTATAGATAAACACTTGCTCTCTTTTCATTCTTCCTCAAATCAAGAGAAAGAATCAAACATTATATATCAATGGCCAAATTGAGTTTTCAAAGATGGCAATGCTTAAGCTAATGAAACTAGGATTTCATTATCACAACATACTTTCATACTTTAAGAACGAAAAGGCATAAAATAACACAAATATATAAATCTCTATTTTATCTAGACATGCATCTTTAACAATCCTTTTCTTTTATTCTTGTTTTAGCTCAATTAACTAAAGGGGACTTTAATGGTCAAAACTGAATAGAATTTCATGAATCACAATGGAACTTTGAAACTTAAACATTCTTCTTTTTCTTCTTGTTTTTTATCAAAAATTTTAGCAACCTCCAGACATCATCCCCACATAGGGGGCTACTTCGGGAGACTAGATCTTTCCACCACGCCAAGAAAGGCGTGCATGGAAGATGTCATAAGACACTGCGGCCAAAAATTTTATTTGCCCATCACGCCAAGAAAGATGTGCATGGATTTGCATAGCATAACATTTTCTTACCATATTAGAATAACGTGAGCAAGTACTTATATCACAAATTTCTCCGCTGCATTAGAACAATATGAACGGGTACTTATCATAAGCAAATTTTCTTGCCACGTTAGAACAACTTAAGTACTTATATAACAAATTTCCCTGCTGCATTGGAATAATGTGAACGTGTACTTATCACAAACAAATTTCCTTGCCATGTTAGAACAAAGTGAGCAAGTACTTATATAACAAAATTTTCTGCCGCATTGGAAGAATGTGAACGGGTACTTATCACAAAGCATATTTAGAAACTTGTATTTGCATGTGCATAAAGTTAAAATGCAACTTAAACCTCTTTGCATGACATGATTTTCATCACCATTGCAATTGAATTTCACTTTTAAAAATTCAAATAGCAAGCTATAACATAAGCTTTTGAATGTGGACACCATTCAATCACTCTCACTTTGAATATAAAAGAGGAAATACCTTTAGCGAAGCCCACAAGTAATATAATAATTAAAGGCAAAGATGTATGCATATGTTTCACCTTTTACTAACAAATAATCACAAAGAAAACTTTGCATATCCTATATCTCCAATTATAAATACCTTCATGTCAATGTAAGCTTCAGCATTTAGTAAAACATATGATAGGAAGGAGAATAGTTTAAATCATGATTTGCCTCATTCATCTTTTCATATTTGCATATAATCACATAATCATATTAATCCAACAAGGTAGAGATTTGAAATTTTGGATTTAACTAAGAAAAGACTTTCATATCAATGAGATCCAAATGAAAACCGAGTCCATCATGAACAAACAATGTGAAAGAGAGAAAGTAAGCAACCATGTTTAACTTAACACTATAAAGATCTGAAAATTTCATCTCAACTAGATAGCCATTCACAAGATATTCAAATAAATTTCAATCCATATAGGACAAACGACCATGCTAATTTTAATATGCATTAATCCAAAATTTCAGATTTAATTAAGTGGTCTTTTGCATGGTAATAGGATATCAAGTGATAGACAAAGACAACTATGCAGGTGAACAACTCATATGACTATTGAAGATTACACAAACTTGAAAATCTGATTGGAAGGATAAAGGATTAAGGAGTAGGAGATTTCTTTTAGGAGTAAAACAGAAATCAATTTTATTAATATGATTCCAACAACATGAACCTGAAAATCTGAAACTTTCAATCCCATTTAAAGATATGTTTTTGTAAAAGAGGTTGAAAACTCATCATCCTAACTCAATAATAAAACCTCCATTGATAGAGAGATAAAACAAAAATTTTCATGTAAACAAGCTACAGAAACAAGAATATGTAAATCCCAAAGAAAGTGGCTATTTAGTGACCAAGTAATAGCAGCAAATTAAACAGGATTTAACCTAACTGTTATCAACTAGCTGAAATGGCAACTCCCACTTTATGTAAAATCTGAACCCCTTTTTTTTTTTAACTAATAAGAGAATCAATAGCATAATGACTTTATAGCAAACTCAATTTCAGCATATTTCTTTAACTTGATTGCATGAGAAATGAAAGTCAACATCTCATTTTTTATATTTCTCTCAAGTTCAGTACTTGAACAGCGAAATATAAACAAGTATTGAATTTTCATAGCAAACAATGGCTCTTTAACTATCTCAAACAATAGAACAACCCTCTACACTTGCTGTTTTTCATGTATTTGGCAACAAACGCAATTGAAAGAAAACAATAAAGAGAGGATCATCAAATTATATCATCCAAATGAAAAATCTTAAGTATAAAAAGAGAAAGAAATCCATATGTAACTTAGGGTTTGAGACATACATCATCTCTAACCCCATTTTCACATTTCTAACTTCATTTTAAACATGTAAGAGAGAGGCATAGCAAGTATCATTTCATCCACCGAAAATCTGAAACATGAAAAGAGAAGGAAGTTCACATGTAACTTAGAGTTTGAGCCATACATCATCTTAAACTCCATTTTCATATTTCTAATCTAACTTCAAACAAGTAAAGAAATGAATTAGCAAAATTATTTCACCCATAAAGATAGAAATAGCCGTATACAATGAGTAAATCTATGCAAATATTTGATGTTAAAGCAACGGATAAAACCTTTTACTTAAGGAACTCCATAATCCTTCCTCTTTTCGTTTACAAGAAAGCAACCCAAGTATAATATAGATTCATAAAAGAAACACTTGATAAATCCATCTCATTTCAACCATGCTTAGGGTTCAGTTTGCTCGAAAGGGAGAGGGGTTCGGTCGGTTGTTCCAGGCGGAAGGCACATGAGCGAGATCGAGAGGAGAGGTTCGACCATAAAGGGGGAATCTCCTTCAGTTGCTCGATTTGCACGAGCGGAACAAGCAAGAAGGAATAGAGAGAGCTCAGGAGAGAGGAACGTACGGAGAGTAGCGCACGAAAATGAGAAGAGGGGAGCTTGGGAGGAGGAATCACGTGAATGAGCTTAGGATGGTCTCGATTCAGGATTTAGGGCTGGCCGACGGGTTCAATTGGTGGGATAAGCGGCAACCAATGAGATTCTTCAGGCGGCAAATCCAATTGGCTTATTAAGCGGCCAATTTGATTGCCTAATCCAGCGATTGAGCCAGATTGGACGATTTGGGCTGCTAATTAAGTAGAGATTAAGGATTAAACGAACATTAGTTGTTTTAATTGCAATATGAAAAAAATAACAACATTATTATTAATAATTTTGCGCCAAATATTATGAAATTATTTCGTGCGATGAACCCTAGTAATATATGAATCAATTTGAGGTATTTTCGTTGTGCCGGATACAACGACGATGTCCATTTCGCAATCGGAGGTCATTTGGACCATGTCAACAACAGTCGAGGTGAAATTGAGCTTAAATTGCACGATGTCGCATTCTAATGGCTCGACGTTCGCGCAGACTTTGCCGAATCAATCGCGGAATGTGTTGTTTGATAGATTTCGATGTTTCGGCGACAACGTCGCAATCAATTTTGCAAACAGAGGTCATTTGGACGTCATCGAGGCTTCCCGACCTCGATATGCGCGTAATTTCATTAAAAAATAATTTTAATTAATTGATCGATTATTAATTGATCTAATATTCTTCATTTAATTAATTTCAATATTTTAAACATAATTACGCAATCGAAATTTTCGGATTAAAAAGATTTTAGTTATATTTGGTCGCAATTAGGAAGTTTAAGCCTCCGATTATGCGACGTTACCATTGATTTTTATAGATTTGGCTATATAAGCTTTATTTGGATTATGGCACGCACGTGTAGGTCAACAGAATGAAAAAGAGACTTGTATTGACAAAAGGTGCCTAATGGAGCTCTCTAATAGAGACAATCTACATGAGATGGAGTGGTGTAACGATTATGCCTACAGATGCTTGTCACATTCTTTTAGGCCGACATTGACAAAATGACAAAAAGAGAGTCCATGATAGTTATAAGAACACCTATTCATTCACAAAGGATGGGAAGAAAGTTGTGCTTTAACATTGAAAAAAATTGAGATCATTAGTGACCAATCAAAATGGAGTCTATTATATCTCGAGCTACTTTTCTATAAACCGTGAAGAAAGCACTTATGACATTGGCATTAGTGGTGTTATAAGTGACGAAGAATAAAAGGCCAATACCATATGCATTGTAGCCCATAATGAAAGAGTTTCGAGATATGTTGACTGATAGTCTACAAGCCAGGCTACTTCATTTAAGGGGCATACAACATGTGTTTAAGTTTATTTCAAGATCGGTCATTCCCAATCGACTTGCAATAGAATACAATCAGTTGAACATGAGTTACAAAGACAGGTTAAGGACCTAATGTCTAAAGGATTGGTGCATGAGAGTACCATCCTATGTCCCCACCTTGATCAGAATGGTTCATGACATATGTGTATTGACGATAAATCATTATTAAGTACAAATTCTTATCATAATTGGATGACTTATTGGGTTGATTGCATGGAGCAACCACCATCTCCAAGATATATCTTTGCAGCCACTATCACTAGATTCGGATGAGGCCCAAGAACGAGTGGAAGGTAACATACAAGATGAGAGATGACATATATGAGCGAACAATCATGTCTTTTGACTCGTCCAATTCCCCAAGCACTTTTATAAGGCTAATGAGCTAAGTTTTTTGAGCTTTTATCAAAAAATTCATGATTGTGTACTTCAATGATATTTTAGTATTAATTATTCGATGGAGGACCATTTGGAGCATTTGCGGCAAGTCTTTGAAGTCTTTCAAAAAGAGTAGTTGTATGGACATTCATAGAAGTGTTAATTCCTGACCATTTAAGCTTTTTTTTTTTTTGGATATATTGTTCTAGTAACTGGAATTAAGACTAATACAACCAAGGTTAGCTATTGTGAATTGGCCTAAACTACAAACTTTCACTTCGATTCGCTAGTTGCATGGGATGCATTCTACAAGAAGTCCATAAAAAATTTCAATCCTATAGCAACTCCGTTAACTAAGCTCCTCAAGACAAATAAATTTTTATTGTCAAAGGAGACACAAACTAGCTTTTGATAGATTGAAACAAATGGTGACACTGGCCCTCATTGTAGCTTTTCCCAACTTCAATTGGGTGTTTGAAATAAAGTCTGATGCCTCCAATATAGAATTTGGAGCTAGGCTAAGTCAAGGGGGGCGCTCCATTGCTTTCTTAAGTGAGAAGCTGAGTGATTTAAGAAAGATGTATCCCACAAATGATAAAAAATTTATGCCATTATAAGAACCCTCAATAATTAGAGTCACTATCTGTTAGCCAATGAATTCACTTTTTCACCAATCATGAAGCCTTAAGGTTTCTAAATAACCAAAATAAACTGAAGGGTAGACATGCATCTTGTGTGGAGTTTATCTCTCATTTCATAAGCATAAGTCTGAAAATAAAATAAGGAAGCTGAAGGTTATTGAATTTGAAGTTATGAAAAAACTTTACGTCACCAATAAGGGATTTTCAGGAGGTTTGGAGCATATGTCAAGAGAAACCATACGAGTGCTATTATAAAACTGATGGATGCCTATTCTATCAGAATAGATTGTGCATTCATAAATATTCACTCAATGAGGCTATTATACATGAGTGTCCTAACGGAGGGATGACAAGACATTTTGGAAAAGACCGGACTCTTTCCCAAATCATAGAGACTATCTTTTGGCCCAAGATAACTATGGATGTTGAGAGCAGGTCAAGCAGTGCAAAGTGTATCATGTAGGCAAGACTCAAGGGCAAAATACCCTATGTGTTCTCCTTGATTCAAAGTTACATTGCATAGATGTGAATATGAATTTCGTTGTGGGTCTGCCACAACATCAACGAAATAAGGACTCTATTATGATAGTAGTGGATCACTTCCCTAAGATGATTCACTTCATGCAATATCACAGGATGATGGATAGCTCACACATAATTGATCTCTACTTTAAAGAAGTTGACTTCATGGTGTTCGAAGAATTAGTATGTCAGATCAAGACAGTTTCTGAGCCACTTCTAAAAGAAGCTATTGAGTAAGTTGTGTGCGAAGCGTTAGTTCAATTCAACGGCTCATCCATAGGCTGAGGGATAGTTAGAGGTGATGAATCACTCTCTAAGGAACTTCCTTAGGTGTTTCATGGACAAGAACATCAAGTAGTGAGATCTAATTTTTCACCGCATTGAGTTTTCCTACAACAAATTTACTAGTCAATCTATAGGCTATACCTTCTTTGAGATTGTCTAAAGGAGAAACCTGCTCCACTTTTGGAATTAGTTCATGTTCTCCCTACCATTGAGCATAGCAATGACAAGTGGACAAGTTCAAAGAGATATATGATCTATATGAGCAGGTGAAGAAAAAAATTGCCAAACAAAATGACAAATAGCAGAAGCAGGCAAATAAATCTAGAAAGGCCTTGATTTTCAACAAAGGTGATTTGGTGTGTATTAGGCTGAAGGATAGAATTTTTTGTCGATGCACTTGGGAACCCCAAGCCACGAGCTGATGGTCCGTTCAGAAATGTCAAACTAATCAATGATAATGCTTACAAGAATGACTTATCTAGTGATTACAATATTTCTGCCACCTCAATATAGCTGACTTGTCATCGTATTATGAGGATTCATAGGCTCCAATGGACAAACGTGATATTATCCTACCTGCAGAGAATGACATGTGAGTGTATTCCCTAAACCCTAAAAGGTTGACATTTGTCGGACCTAGCTAGATGGTCAGTCCAATTGGACCCCTAAACTGGTTGATCCAAGGCTTCTTGCTACGGGTTTAATTAGCTTAGGTTTAGGATTTGCTTAACTTAATATAAATAGTCTCTTACGTTCTATTAAGGCTTTGCTTTTGTTGTTTTTATGATTAGAACATTGTGGTTTGTTCTCCTCTTGTGGGTGTTGTAATATCCTCTATTAAGTGATAAAACTATATCTTGGTTGAGATGAGATAGTGAATCCAATTAAAGTTTAACATTATGCAATAAGATACTGAGGTGTTTTTCATCCGAGAGGTAAGACATAAGCCTTGAGGCATTTTGAAACATAAGCCTCAGAATCACCAAATTGTGCAAGGTAAAAAGTTTTACGCACATAAAAGTATAAATCAAAAAGTAATATATTAATATCCTAACCTCAAAATATCAAATCATGAAGTAAGAAGTATTATACAAATAAAAATAATAAAAGATATTAAAGTAAGAACTAATGATATAACAATTAAAAATAAATTTAATATAATAAGTTTTTCTCTCCCACTCTAATTATCTAATATCAAAGCAAGAACATCACAAGTAACGATGGTGGTAGCGATGACTAGCCACATATATGAGTGAAAAAAACACGAGAGGAGAGGTGCTTGGGTAATATTTATCCCAAGATCAATTATGTGTATTAGAGCATGTGTTATTTGGATAATTAAAACTTAAGTTTGATTTTAAAAAATGTAGATCTTAAAGGAGCCTCACAAAAATTGAGACCAAAAGGGCTTTGAGGCGTGCCTTATATTATGTGAGGTGTAAACCTCACATAGCATCAAGGAAGCATAAGCCTCATTACGATCTATGATGCATGGACACGGACACAAAAACACGGATACGATACGACACAGATACCGACACATCTATTATTGAAAATATAGGACACGGACACACGTTGGATAAGATATTATAAATTTTATATCATAACAATTATAAATAATATATTTAATCAAAATAAAATATTAAAAGCAAAAAAATAATGATAAGACTTTAAGTCTAATATTAACTTTCCAAAGATAAAAAGTTCCTAGAAAATAAGAAAATATTAAGGCAAAGAGTGTCAACAAGTGTAAAGATATTGACTTTCAGCACCAATAGTGACGGTGAAGGCATCGGTGGCAATAATTGCTAATACTCCATGATCACATGAGAAACCTTAGCACACCTTGCGAAAGAGATGAGTTAAAGAATCTGACAAGAGAGTTGTGTAATGTAACATCCATGGGGCACGTATTATAAGTTTATAACTTATATTTATATTTTTATTTTTAACTTAATGATACGTGTATCCGACACGTGTCAGAGGCATGTTGGATGAGTGTCAGTCATCGATATGTATCGAACACAACACGCCACTATTTCTACAATGTCGGTGCATCATAGATAGCACTTTTTTCAAAGAAGTGCTTAGACGAATTTTAAGAGGGGTTTTTTATTGCACAATTTTAAATAAAAATTATCAGGTTTCTCTCTGAAAATCACTCCATGTTGTCCAACCATCCTCTTATCGTCCATCTACTGCTAACTGTTATTTCCTGCACCTGCAAGTTGTTTTTCACCCATTCAGCCGCCAGCCCCTTCAGCCATAGCAGTTAATCTCCCTTATTTTCCACCAATTACGTTTTCTACAACCCTACCATTTCTTCATACCATTGAACCCCATCTTGTCTATCCAGAAATGATGTCATTGTTCCAAGGAATAACATTTGATTTTTCAACTATCCATGTGAGATAATATATAATACACTCTAATTGATGGAGAGTTACTGTCTTTGACATCCAAAGTGGGGGGTCAAAGATTCAAATATTGCGAAAAAAAAAGACTAGATTTTTCAAGGAAGCGTGACATCAAGTTAGATTAAAACTCCAGAAAAATGGATATTAGTGCTAACTGATTGCTTGATCAAAAAATTTATCCCTATAAACACATGCATCTTGAAAGGTTATAATGCAGAAACATTTTCAACTTGCCATCTAAGATGATATATATATTATTAAATAGGTTTAAACAAGATATTTCTTGGCATACAAAACATTGTTCCAGTAAGCATATCCTTAGATTTTTACAGTATAATCATATCAGTAAACAATTTAAAGCGATTCATGTGGGCTACAACTTCAGAAAGAAGAACATTACTACTATGATTGCTTGAGTAAGATAATTAACCCTTTTAAGCATATGCATACAGTTACAAAGCATAGTTTGATAGAATTTCAGAACCAATTCTGCACATGGAACAACATCAGGATGACTGAATGCTTTACGAAAGAATCAGATAAAAGATATAAAAGTCGGTGACTAGACTGTATAAATACCTTATCTACTAGGCCATGAATAACTAGACTAGCCTTTTTATCCTTTGGAGTTGGCTGCAAAACAACATAAAAATTAGGATGATCTAACTGATTGGTTAATTTTGAGACACAGGTCCCACAACAATTTTTAAGTGGTGAATTAAAATAAAATGACGTAAGCAAACACTACAAATTACTTGAAAAATGTACAAAGGAAGAAACAATCAAGAGGGACAAAGGTAGATAGAGGGTTAACGCATGGAGGATGTAAGGTTATTGTCAAACTGTAATCTAATTCTTCAAATGGTTCAGATTACAACTTATGACCAGCAAAAAAAAATACAGGAACATCCATAACAAACTACCTTTGTACATTAAGATCCCCTTTAGAAGAATGAGGAATATGCAGGGAGATGGAATGAACAATAGTCCTTTAGTACTTATATGAAATTTTGAGAATTCAAGATCACAACTTTAGGAATGCCTAACCTATGTAAAAGTGAGTCAAAGACACAAGATCATAATTCTCATCTAACCACAAGCAGCCATCAAATCCATCCACCTAATAAACAATCCCAGTCCGATCACTTATAAAAGTATCATATAACATTTAGTTAAAAAGCGATACATTACAATTTGTACGGTTTAACCATTCATTAACTCACTTTAAAAAGGGCTGATTTCTCATAAGCCAAACACAAGCAAAATGGAACAAGTAGCAAACGATAATTTTATGCTTTTTCTAGGTCCTTATCATTTAAGATCAAATTTTGAATTATTTATTATTTTTAAAATTAGTTTGTTTGCAATAAAGATAAAAATACTTTCAACCATTGATATGCACTTTCATTATTGACGAGTGAAGTCAATTTACCAAAATCCCACCCCATGCATGCAAACTAACCTACACAAATCGAGGCTCTCCTTTCTCTCCCTTCAATCTTTTGTTTTGCTGAGTTTTGCATTAGAAAAATAGAGAGAAAAAACAAAGAAAAGATAGAAAAAAAAACATTACATTTTTCTTCATCCAAGATTCTCAACTTTTCTGTGAAGATCTGTAACATTTCTGCCTAAAGACACTGCATCAAAATTCAAAACTTGAACTTATTCATGCTCTACAATAATATTTCATTTTCTTTTGTTAATTGGCAAGTATAATGTTATGCTTAATTGCCTGCTTTAGGAAACTCCACATTAAAATTAAAATGGTATCCATTAGATGGTGTGAGTTAATGCAGATATTTATTTATTTTATAATTGACCTATGAATTAATCTCAGTCTGAATAAAATTATAAAATTGTTGCAACCCTATTTAACGTCAGATTAATTTTTCTCTGAATTCTTCTATGCAACCTTGTATTTTTTTTTCTGGCCTCTCTTTCTTTATTGATTAGTGATGCTATGATAAATTCAGTGGAAAATTCTTGCAAACCTTGTTTTGATTTCCAAGTTTTCTTGTATTTAGGATTCAACAATTGTATATCTTGAGGATTCATTATTCTATTTTATTTTATACTTAAGTTCCAATTGATTTCACAATTCATATATTATCTAAAAAAAATATACAAGGCCATTATCAACAAACTTGTTACGAAAAAAGGTTTGATCTAAATACTAGTATCATTTGCTAAAGACAGTTGGCTTTATTATTGTAGCTGATCCACATCTTTGAACATAAGTTTTTTTATTATTTAACATTAATATATATATATATATATATATGTCATAAAAAAAATCCTAGGAAATGCATCTTATGAAACATAACAAAAGCAAATTAGTCTATTATGTTTAGCAATGTTTTAAAAATCGGACCGGACCGGCTGGTTCAACCATGAACTGGACATACAACCAGTCCCATTTTTCCAAGAATCGGATTTTGCATCGAACCGGCCAAAACCGGTCTAAACTGTCAGTTCAACCGGTGAACCGGCAAACCAGTTCCTATTTTGAAAAACCATCTGACTCAATTAAATTATTTAAATATTATATTTAAATATTAAATTTAATAAAATTTATAATTTTAATATTTTATAATAAATAATATAAAATTTAAACCAAAATTTATCATTATAAATGAGCTTGAAATAAATTAATCATAATATATTCACCAAATTATTCCAAATATATTACAAGCTCATATTTGGGAGCTCTACTTTTCAATATAAAGAGTGCAACATCATTTTTTTTTTATGATGTGAGACTAAAATAGTTGAATATGGGGAACCTTATTAAGCTCGACTTTAGGATTTAAAATTTTGAATTATATAATGTGGGCTTTAATAATATCAAATGAGCTTTAAAATATATGAATAAAAAGATAATATTTTAATTATTAACTTTATATTTTATAATGTAAAAATTTTTAAGAATATAGATGTATAAAATTATTTTGTAAATATTTTACATATTACATTTTATAAAATTTTTAGATTTTAAATATATTTAATATACACATAATTAAATTTATAATATAGATATAATTATATCTTATTAAATTTTATATCAATCTTAAAATTAATAATTATTAAAAATATTATTTATGTATTTATTTTATTTATTTTTTATTACATATTTATATTATTCCATCTTTTATATTATTACATATTTTTTATTATGCTTATCTAAATTTATAATATACAGTAATTATAACTAAATGAGCTTTATATTAACCTCTAAAATTATAATTACTAGTAATATTATTTATATATTTCTATTTATTTCTATTATATATTTATCATATATTTAAATTATTGTATCATTTGATTAGATATATATTTAATCATTTTAACATTTATTATGTCATCCAGTTTAGCCTGCTCAACTCCGAACCTAACCTCTCTCTTTCTGTTATGCCGGTCGCCACAACCTTGATGTTTAGAGAATACAATATACAAGCATATCCATTTTGAATCAAGTCGGAGATTATTACAAGCATAGTTAGATGTGTCCAAGAATATACAATACATATTCATTCCCTTGTCTTCTATAGTTCTGTGCATACGTATATGATTATAGCTTTAATTCCTTCTTGCTAAATCTGCCTCAAAATATCAATTAACACATAGTAGCAAAAAGTAATGTGCAAGATTATTACAAGCATAATATGTGTTGACCAAATATTGTAATAGGTTTTCATGTATAAAAAACAAATATGTGTGCAAGTGCATGTTTGTTCATTATCCCACATCCAACATATTTAAGAGTACCCATTCCAATAAACCTATAGCTCATATGCCCAAATTGTCATATAAAATATCGTTCGAGTGTTTACATGACTGTGATCACAAGGATGAATTCTAAGTTTAAAACATTGTATTCAAGTTGATTTACCTAAATACTTCTTATTAGGTTTGTAACAATTAATGCTCAGAAAAAAATTATTTTTTTAAATTAACTAACAAGAATCTTAATAACTACCTTAGCTTACAAATAAAAAAAGGTTCTTAACATCATAACATATTTCTAAAATGAATTTCGTTAAAATTTTCAGAACATGGGCAGAAATGCCATAATAAGTCAATACAAATGCATGGGGTTTCCTGTGAGGATCCAAGTAAACAAAAACAATTAACTACAGAAATTATTAAAGTGACAAGTAAGATTTACCAATGATAAAGTTTTGAGTTCATGTGTAAGGTGGTCATATGTCAGGGAATAACCAAAGCTAGATTTTCAAGGTTCTTCAAAAGCCTGGTAAAACTATGACTAATCTTTCTTCCAGGAGAGATTTTCAAAGTGCCTTGGATTTGAGCATTAAGGAAACAGAAAAATGAAATTTTTTTTTTTCATTTTTTCCCCCATTAAGCAACTTCATAGTCATAACAAAAGCTAATGAAAAATCATCAAAAGTTATCATGTTTAAAAGCTAAAATAAAAGGAAAAAACATTGAATAAGGTTCATACTATAGTATTTAAGTTTTATAGGAGTTCCTCTGGCCCTAGAGTTCAGTGTTGGATTCTTATGTATTGTAGCTCTGATGCTCGACATGAATCATGTTTTCAGAGTAAAAATCTACTTCTATAAAAGTTTCTATGAAACTTCTTTCCTGCTCTAACAATTAATTCTCAAGAGATAATTGCACCAGAAGAATTTAAAAAGTACATAGTATAATTTCAGTTCTTGAAAATGCATTTGAGAAGTTTAAACCGTGATGTCTCTTGGTTCTAGCCTTCTGGGTGATGCAGTTTATGAGGTTTGTCAAATTGTGTTTAGCAATAACACAACCTTTGCTGAAGATTTTATCTAGCTGATAGTCATAAGTGATGCTTTGCACCCCCTCTCTGCTATAAAAGTCATAATGAAATTAATAACACTTTGTAGAATAGATCAATATTACCGATATCACTTCATAACATTTAACTTTTTATCATCCTTTTCTTCTTTTCCTATTTATGTTTGTATACACAAGTGTAGGACATTCATAACATAAGCAAGTAGATTACTGGTATGGATGAATATTGCTTATTTGCTAGCTGAATATTAAAATTAATAATTCAAAGAATCTGAAATTATCGTCATCATAGCATAAACCATTTTCAAGAAAAGCCTTTAGTTTCCAGTGAAGATAAACTGTTTCTCCAAATTTCATCAGACTAGTGATAAAATGACAAAACTTGGTGTTTTGTATTGCATTATTATGGCATCAAATACACTTCATGCTCTTTTGAAAATATTTCTCAAACAAGAACAAACCTGAAGGTTCACAATGACAATTTTTCCTCCTCCACTGAGAGATTTTAATGGCAAGTTGCACGCTGGAGTTATCTGCAAACTGCATGAAGTAGGCCAAAGCACATGAAAAATGAACATAATTATTAAGTTATCCCATATGCATGCGTATTGCAACATTTTAAAATTAAAAAATAAATAAATAAATAAAACTAAACACCTTAGATCTTTATTTTCACAAAATGGAATTCATAGTAAGTTCTTTAAGATCATAAATAATCTATAAATTATTGGATGATTACAACCAAATCTCTCAAGTTTGCAACAAATAAGAATTTAAAAATTTATCATTAGGTTCCTAATATATCAATTCAAATGGGCCCTTAAAATGATGGCTTAGAAGGTCTTGGAAACTTGATAAGACCTATGTGCAAAATTTTGGAAATGGGGAAGCTAATATTTACGATGCTTTGACCAAAAAAGCGCGCATACTATTTCATGTAATTACAAATATATATATATCATCAAAATTCCATCTCAAATAAAAGTTCAATTTATGAGGTTAGAATTTACTAAATAATAACAAATACTTGAAAAAGATTTTACAACAACAACAAGCCTTTATCCCACCACGTGGGGCCTGCAACATAAATCATTCTTCTTCTTTGCCTCCTATTAAGTGTTAAATTCTCATTTAATTCTAATAAAATAAGGTCATTTTTATCCTAACTAACCAAGTCTTTTTGGGTCTACCTCTACCTTACTTAACATAGGTCAGATTTAAAACATCCACTCTCCTAATAGGGTTATCAAACGGCCGACATTTTGCGTGACCAAACCATCTAACACAACTCTTTCTAAATCTTTTTCTACCACTGGAGCTACTCCAACCTTTTCACATATATATTCATTACGCATTTTGTCTCTAAGTGTAAAGCCACCCATCCACCTGAGCATCTTCATCTCCGCAATATGCTTCACTTTTACTAGCCAACATTTCAAGCCAATAAAGCGTTGCAAGTCTCACCACCATCTCACAACCGGCCAAATGCATTCCTCCACTTCAACCATCCAACTTGAATTCTACTAATAACATCCCCATCACCATCATTTTAAACAATAGACCTAGGATATCCAAAACATTCACTCTTTGCCCATCACTAGATTTTCTATAATAAAAATTACACTCCATGTATTCAGTTTTAGATCTACTCAAATGAAAGCCTATGGACTCTAAGGTTGACATCAATTATTCACGCTTCTCTTGAACTCCCTCTTTAGTCTCATTGACAAGAGGAATATCATCAGCAAAAAGCATACACAAGGTACATCTTCCTGCAAATGTTTATTAAGAAAATTCATAACTAAAGCAAAAAGATATGGGCACAAAGCTGATTCTTGATGTAATCCAATCGAAATGGGAAACTACTTGGTCAAAACACCTTGTGTAGTTCCAATCAATATGCCTATCCTTAATTACATAAATATAAGCAAGATTAACTCTTTTCTTTTCTAGAAATTACAAAGTACTTCTCTTGGAACTTTATCATATGCTTTCTCTAAAATTTATTTCATGAATTTATACTACTATGAAGATTGAATTGCAATGTTTTGCAAATAGAATAATAGATAAATAAATAAAATGATACTATCATAGAGATAATTTCTGATTAGATCTAAACTGCATATGAGAATTTTCATATGAATGTTTGTATGTGAATCATTTACTGATTTGCCATCACATGCTTTGGCTGTGGAACATGAATATATTTTAAAATGATGAAGTGAGAAAATTATGGAACATGAATAAATGATTTGAATTGAATTTCATTACTTTTTAAATCATTTTATGCTAGTATAAACGGTGATCTATGCATGCCATGAAACATAGAAGTTTATAAGTTGTGGTACAATGTATCTCTAAAAAGAATATTGAATTAAACAATGAATTTCACGACCAAAAAAAAAGAAAATATAATATAATGTCAACTTGAGAAACACAAAATAATGATCATTTAATGCACAAGCATAACAAAATTCCAAAGGCCAAATGATCCCTTTAAAGTCCCAAAAGTTCATCCCATTCATGTCAAATGCAAATTTGATATATTTTAAAAGTAAATTACAATTAGATCACAAAATTATTATTTTTTGTCTGTAAAATAATTGCTAGTATTATATATAATGGGCCTAGGCTAGTAATATAAGATAATTGATTAATAATTAAATAGATACCAATTATTCTTTTACTATCTCTCATAGTTATTACTCTAAGAATCACACCAAGTCGATCCCCCACCTCACTCCCATTAGCCATACAGCTTCCCCTCATTTATCTTTCTCTGTCTCCCACTTTTGCCTAAAGCATATTCTCTCTTATAATTTTCTCGGTCATATTCACCACTATTTCTATCCAACTTCTCATTGATATTCTCCCTTCTTTGCAATTAAAGCTGCCAGATTCACCGATATCTTCACTTCTATTGTTTATCCATCATCACATGGCATCAAGAATTTCTTGAGTCAAGGAGTACTTCATAAAAAAATCAGCATTGAAGTTTTTACTTTTTTTTGTTGTTGGATTTTAGATTTCGTAAGATCATGGCATCACTATATTTCCTTAATCCCCAGCCAATATATAGATCAAACATTGCCTCTCCCATCACATGCAATCCCAACTAAGTCGACACCCTCAAATGATTGCCCCAATATAATATTTCATTTCCTCTAAACAACAATAATAACCCTACTACCTCATAATTCTTGTTATCATAATAAAGCATCACATTCCAGTTATCATAATAAGGCATCACATTCCATCAATTATTAAGCTAAATGGCTTGAGGAGAGTAAGCCTACATTATCTAAGGGCATATTTTTTCCATCCATTAATATGCCCCACCTCAATAGTGCTAGCAAACCATGATTTTGAACAACCACCACATATATGGCCTTGTCTTGACTCTTGAGTCATGATGAGAGCCAATGAGTGTGCAACTTCCAACTTGCATGTAATCACAGTGTTACACGATTATTGAAGGTGATATATTTTAAAAGAATATATACTTAACAAATATGCAAATCTATGAAACCACAAAGGTGGGGCAAGTTTTGTAAAATGGGCCAAAAAAGCTGAAATCAATTTCTTCTAATCACTCGTTTATGTCCAAGAAGAAATGAATTTTGAAATAAGTACTAACTACGGATATAAGAATTAGACTTGGTTCCTGTAAGTAGAGTGTGAATTAAGTTGTCGCTATCATAATATGGAAGTTAAGAGTGGATGGGTTCAAGTCAGTCACTTCAAACACCTCCATAATGCAGACCTACGCTAAATCCATATCCCATTCTTAGACCCCACATTATTGTGGGCCTCATGCAAAAGAAAGATCCCCCATTTAATACTCATGAGTCCTTTTAGAGGGTGGGAAGGAGCAGGGTTAGGCTGCCGCCACTTTGATATAGAGATTACTGATTCAAGTTATGAAAATAGTCTTTCTGCAATGCAGGGAGAAGGCTGTGTTCGTCAACTCTTCCCCATACTTCACATTGGTTGGAAACCTCATGCACTAGGTACAGCTTTCTTTTTTAGTCGGGTGCAACAATCTTGTTATTTTAACTAAATATTCAAGTTTATAAATGAATTATGTAAATTAACCTAGGCAAATAACATTAGGAAACCAAAAGTTGGGAATAAGAAAAGATTACTGCCTGTTCTGTTGCATGTTACCAGTTACCTAGTTCCCAGACATAACACAACATCAGCCATTTTACAGTGCTGCTCCGCAGGATTCATCTCTTTTACTGGCAAAGCATCCTGCAAAGCATGTTTTTAATTATATCTGTTATAAAATCAAGAAAGAAAGACCCAAAAAGCAAATAACATATTTATCTTCAAAGTAATATTCTAAAGAGTAGAAGGCTGGAAAAACAATCGAGATTATTGGACACATTTGTGGAACTCAACTAAGAAATATCTTAGCTTTTAGATCATGATGCTCGATGTAAATAATTAAATGTTCTCCATGTCTACTACATTAATTAAAATATCATCTGATGATTAACACCTCATTTAATCAGTTCTCCTGTCATGGTAGAACGATTCACTTGCCCATTTAAAGAGAATTTCACTCCATAAAGGACAGAATACCATGGCCTTCATTTAGTGCATGAAAATGTGATATTTCTATTTTAATTTGGAAGATTGGGTGGCGCAAATATCCTTTTAAGTTCCAATTAATTAAAAAAGAGAAAATGTATATTTCAACTCCATACTGATAATATCTCAGAACCTACAAAGCAATCCTAGTACTAATAATACTTGAGTTTGCACCAATGTCTAAAAAACATTTCAATAGATTTTCGGGCATTCACTTTAAAATGAGTGTAGAAAATTATACTAATTCCTTAACATGGAAGAAAACCAGGTAAGAAAAATTGAATTCCATGATGATCAAGATATTAGAACGCTGGAAGAATTGAATATAGATAATGAAAACCTTCAATAATTATGCGGCATTCAACCTGTATAAAAATAATTAGCTAATAAAAGAAGCTTAAAGATAATGAACAGAACAACAGCCACTTCATAATATGTTTTTTGCTAAAGTCATTATTAACACAGAATGCATCAAGACTTAAATGGCAACCAATGATTATGAAACAATACAGGATGGATCATCATACCCCCCAATCAAGAACTGTGTCCCTAAGCTTTGCTCCGCATTTTACATCAGAACACCGTCTTGGCGTCAATTTCAGTCCAATGGTCTCTACCTCAAAGTCACGCAGATACCTTTATAAATGCATAAGATTAGCATTAAAAGCTGCAAAAGTGTGTTATAATCAAAACTATTAATAGTTTGAAAACAACAGTTTACAAAGAGAACAAGAATGAGAATGTCAACAAGAGGTCAATAATTGTCAAAGGCACGAGTATATTCTCCAAATATGTACATCCCTTCATCCTTCCAGCCATCTCTTCCTCTTCTTATCAATCTCTTTGTATCGTCATTTTTTTAAGCAAAGAACCTTTTCCCCTCTCACAACAAAAAAATCAAATTGAAAATGTCGGAGCCTAGATCTCCTAGATTTAATTAGAGCTAAAAAACTCTGTCCTCCCAAATTTCAATCGCTGACCATCAGTGTCCCATAATAACCATGAATTAAGCTAAATCTATTTCTTCATACCCCACTTAAACACATTTCCCTATTCATCTATTGCCACCCGACTAGTTCAATAGGATCCAAACACTATCCAACAATATATACCCTCAACTGCACAAACATGCACGATCAGATAGTTTGACGATCTAATTTATATGCAAAATGTTTTGTTTTTCTTGGCATTCAAAAACTTTAAACATATAAGAACTTTATAAGTGTTTGATAATCTTTTGTAATTTCAAAATAAAATAATCAATTAAGGCAATAATTATGAAAATTATATAAAACCTTTTATTGATGAATTCTCCTAGTTTAATATGGTTGATTATTTAGAGTTGATAACTTTGAATTAAGAAATTCACATAATGAAATAGTGTATTGAAACACGAGCTTAAAAAATCATGTAAAATAAATTAGATTGTAACAATTAAGATCTTAACATGGTCATCATTTATCTTGAATGGACCTATGATCAAATATCACAAAATTTGGTTTGTTGGGATTATAGATAAAATTGTTTTTCAAAAATCCAAAGATGTTATTAAAAGTAAGCATAATGAAACAATAACTAAAATCAGGAATTCTCAGGGAGCTTCTAGTTATAATTGAATTATATCAAAAATCAATACTAACTCATACCATGTCATGTCTTTTTTTAGTGATTATTGAGATGTAAATAAAAGATATTTGAAGGTACCATGGAAGTATATGGTATTTGTGAATGAAAGTATTGTTAGGTATAACCCTGAAGCAAAAATTTTAAGAAAGAGTAATCTTTTAACAAAAATGACTAATCATTAGCAAAATAAAATTTCAAAGCATGATATGTAGTTTTAGTAGATCTAAGTAAGACAATTATCAATATAACATAAAAGTTAATTGATATATAAGCATGATAATGTTCAAATATATTAGATCCACTACACCAAATTATTGGGACATCGCTAAAACCATAGTTTCTAAAGTTAAAGTTAGGTGGTTAAAATAATAAGTTGCTTAGCTGTACTATCCTATAAGAGAATATCAAGAAAACTTTAAAAGATGATTTTATAAAATAGCAATTGATGTGATATGCAATAAGGACTTAATGTTAGGCAATAAAGAAGTGTGGCGATAGCCTACTTGAGTCTAGAAGAAATAAAAGGTTAAGATGAAAGTGTTTAACCAAAGAACGATAGAGTGGGGCAATGGAAGTATAACCTAAAAGCAATAAGGTGATCAAAAGAGATCACGTAGATTGGGCATGAACAATGATGGGTAAAAGATGAAACAATGATTAAAAACTGCATAAAATTAAGTTTATAAAGCCAACCACAAATAATCTTGATAAGATTGATTATGATGATAAAGATGATGAAGATGACGGTGATATTTGGGTTTAGGGGTGCCTTTGTGAGATCTTATAATCTTTCTATGATTTTATAATACATGCAGTAGTTTAAAAAAAAAATTCTATACATCTTGAGGCCCATCAGGTCCTGATCAGCCAACCTAAAAGCTAAGCTTATCAGGCAAATCAAGCTGTTAGTCACACCTACTTAAGGCAGAGGCAAATCCCCATCAATCTCCTTCATAAAAGGTGGGGACAGGGTTCTTTGAAATGAAATGTATTCAAGAATCTTTACAATTCATGAAAGTTAAAGATGAACAAAAAAAAAGCACGGACCAATACAAGGAAGCGTAGGAATAATTAATGTAGTAAATCTCAAAAAGATTTATTACAGTTCTTTTTCTATTGTATATTTGCTTATTTTCCATCAAATTGTGTCATTTTGTTCAACTTATAAGCTCGTTGGAAATGTTTAGCTGTTGAGTTATCTTTACCCACTAGAGCTTATTTTGATCAAGTTTAGTTTCTTAAAAACCAATATTTCATGTTTGAGAATAAAATGGGCTATGAAATTATGCAATATCATCAGAATTTGAAGAAAATCAATCTAATATTTGTAAACTTCAATAAAGGTCTTGAAATTAAGGTTTTGAAAGAGCATAAAAATTTCAAAACCTATCTTCACTTCACCTTTTCTCCTTACAGTTTTTTAAACATATCATTCTCATGCACTACGCCTAGGAGAGGATTACAGAAGCATCTTATGATCAACATATGTCGAACAAAATGCAAATGGCACCCAAGAAGTCATCTATAAATGAGATTTCATTGTTAACTAAAATATTGAAAAAAAAAAAAAATTTCAAGAAAACAAAATGAAAAAAATACTCTGTTCCACATGACGGGCAAAGTTCACTGAATGAATTCCCATGTAGCTCTGAAAGTTTCTCTCTTGGTATTCCAGATCGAAGGTGAAGGCTGTCGATATTCTGGAAAATACATGGTTTAACTATACTCAAAAGGCTAGAACAACATACCAATTAAATTCAGCTCTAATAATTTTAGATCAGCAGAATTCTAGAAAAACAAGAGCATATGTATAATAGGAAGTTAAGCCAATATTTGAAAAAACCAAAAGAACTCATCAAAGTTATCTCAAATATAAAAGAATATGGGTCTTTTCATTTATTTTATTTTATTTTTCCTACTGAAGAAAAGAAAAGATCCAATAAAGTCAAATTTTAAAACACATATGTTGCAGACAAGTTATTTGTCGCACACATTGCATTAGTTTATTCAACTAGTGTACCCCCAAAATAGTTATCTAGATGTTGTTCTTTTATGCAGCCAACAATTTTAAAATACGTCTTTAGCCATACTAAGACATTGAAGGTTTGGAACACCGTTTGAAACCCATAATACACCACATACCTAAACCAGTATCAAGCATTCTTTCCACCATAAATAGTTAAAGTAACTTTATTAAAAGGACAAACTTTTGTCAATATGCATTTTGAAATTATTTGAAATCACGCTACTGAAAAATGTGACACAAAAAACTCAAGCAAAATTGCACATAAACAAAATTGATCATGGATATATTTATGCATTCTTTCCACCATATTTATAGCATTTTATATTGGAACTGGTTATGGGAACTTTTGTTGTTGTGTTCCACAGGAATCTGAACTTGAGTAGATTAGAGATCCACTCTTGACCCAATCCAAGTCCTAACCCAATAAAGTTGAATACTAGTTTAATTTAATCAAGGTTAACTCAACATTACTCATCCTTTTTTGCAGGTCCACCATTGAATGAATCTCACAATATCTATATTTTATTTTACTTAAATACAGAAATTTAAAATGCCGCATCAATTTTGGTTCATTACATTTCATTAACTGTTTTGTCTCATTTAAATTCTAATGTAATATATAGACATTGGGGATGCAGGCCGCATCCCACATCCATGAAGACCAACTCATGCCATCACACCATGTCTTCCAACAACCTGGGCCGGTTCAACTTGACCAAGGACTAGTTCAGATTCTTCTAAAAAATGGTTCACTTACTTTATAATTAAGGTTTGGTTTAATTGAAATAAATATAAGTTCATGTGTATTAGGTTTAGTTTTTTGTTGTTGTAGAATTTGGAAACTGTTTTTTTCTGTTTTCCAGCTTTTGGAGGCACAATTCGACTCGAACAAGTCGGTGGACCATATTTTGGCTGAATTGAGTCATTGTATCAGCTTTTCCTGCACTCAAAAACTTCCAGCGCAACCTTGCTTTCCTGCTTCCTGTTTCTGTACCTGAAGTCATGTCCAGCAGTTTGTTCTACAATTCCAACATCACCTGCAGCAGAAAACCACTCTTACATTGCTGTCCACTGACCAGCAAGTTCCTGTCCCAAACTGCAGCAACCTGCTGTAATCCCTGTTGATCTCTTCTGATCCAGCATATCCTGTTGCAGGTCTCACCAATCCAGTCCTTCATGTTGCAGGTTCGACCATCCAGTCACCCCGTTCCAGCCTAGTGGATTCACTCTTCAGGTGTCAATTAAGACCCCAGAATTTCCATTTCAGCTTCCTGTAGGAAACGACCAGTGAATCCATTATCAATTTCAAGTTCCATTTCACTACAGCTCTAGTATTCTCTCTTTACACTATCTTGGCTTCCAAAGAACGGTGTCATATGCTATCCGAATTAAATCTACTTTAGATTTGTTTTGGGTACAATTTTCCACTCCAAACCTATTCCAACCAACCCAAATTCCTTCCTAAACCCCTCTCCAACCCCAATCCAATTCACCCAAAACCTACACCCGAAGGTTTATTTAGATAAAGATCAAAATGCTACTACAGGTGCCAATTCAAATCAACATTACAGGTTTTAGTCTAACAAGAATTTGATCCAACTTGAATAGATGCAACCTTAACCCGACCATATTAAACTGGCAAAAAAATTCAACCTGAACTAGGCCCACCTTCAACCTGATTGACTCAAGTACGACCCGAAAGACCCATTTGGACATACATTCTAGGTCAAATTCACGTCATGGGTTAAATTTCGGTCATTCGGATTCGCAAGTCAAAATTAGGTTAATTTCAAGTTTGTGAGTCAATTTCAAGTTGGTGGATCAACCTGAGCCAAAAATTTAAACATATCAAATTATTGGATTTGAACCTAACCAAAAGTTAATTAAGTCAATTTGAACTTAAATTATCTGAGTTAAGTCCATGTCAAATCAATTTTTGACACCCCTAAATATTAGGGTTGCAAACAAACCGAGCCGAGCCGAGCATATGCTTGTTCAAGCTCAAGCTTATTTTCCAATGTCGAGCTCGAGCTCGACTCAAATTTGTTCTCCAGCTCAGTTCATATAGGGCTTATCGAGCTTGTAAATAAGCAGCATGTTTAATGAAATAAATAAGCTTTAATCAAGCCTTAATCGAGCTTGTATCTGCGAGAAAATTGATGACCTCTTTTGATGAAAAGAGTGAGGTAAAAGTGAGATAAATAATAAATAACACATTACCCAGAGATTTCGTCCTCATTTTGTGAAGAATTTTTAGATTTGGTTTTAGGTTTCCTATAGGCGCAAGCTCCTATAATTAATTACCCCTCTCAATACTGAGATAACACTTTCGACAAGGCTAATAATGAATCGTTAAATAACGAATATATACTGAGTAGAGTTTAGAATTTATGAAATTTATCATTTTAATTTAAAACTTTTGGTTGGAACACGACGAGATCTGATCCCATCGATCCCGATCGCAGTCGATCGTGGGTAATGACTAACTAGGGGGACCACAAGAATATGGATTACGCCATCCGTCGTAGACGAGAGTTGTCACAAATATAAGTCAACCTACATGAGACTTTTGTCAACCAAATACATTCTATATTTCACCAAAGAACAAAGTCATAACATCTGATCGACGGTAATTTAGAAGTGTCATAGCGTGAGTCAGAGCCTGGTCGAAATCGCCATTTATGTGGTCATTTTATGAAACCATGCGAGGACACGACCACATCCTTACGAAGATTATTAGAATGAAAATAAGAATGATTTGATTTGATATCGCTCTTTGTGAAGAAAACTTTCTTAATTTATCACCCTGCAAACGGGAGTGTGGATTGATTTTAAGTTTAAATTTCATATAATTTATATTTTATGTTATTTTTTTATTTGAATTTTGATTATTTAATAATTGATTTAGATTTAAACATGTGATCATTGATCATAAAAAAAATATACTAATGATAACCTTTTGAATGTAGTAGACATTAACTCTGACGCTTCCTGCAGAGACGTCTAAACTCATGAATTATATTCTTTCAAACATTGTCAACTCTACGATGTAGAGGATCGGGTTTAACTTTTCTTGAAAGTAACTTGAAGTGTCGATAGATTTATCATTTATCATTTTATGTAAATTTGATTTTATTAAATTTAAATTTTTATAATAACATCATTAGATTTTAGGTTTAAGTTAACATCCTAAAACCAAATCGGGGTGTAGATTGTTCTTCCGTTTTGCACATGACTTGCATATCTTTTTAGATACTTGATTTAACGAATACTTCAACATACATCGTGATGCTCTTTTAAAATATGTTTACATTTAGTCTAAGAAGTAGTTACGTACGAGTAGTATGTAAATTTATACGTATGACGAAAGATAAGTTATGGATTTTTTAGATTTTGACTGCAATTAAAACCGAAAAGTGTAGTTATATATTCTTTTGGTATATGACTTGCATATTTTCTTAAGTTTTAAATAACACTTCAACATACATCTGAGTATATACAACAACAACAACAACAAACCTTAATCCCACTAGTGTATGAATCCTTCTCCATGTGTCTATTATGTGTCAAATTCTCATTTAAATCATGCTAAGATCATTTTTTATACATCTTAACCAAGTCTTTGTCTATCTATCTTTCTTAACATAAAGAAATGTAATCTACTCTCCTAATGTCATTGGACTAGAGTTTTATATCCAAACCATCAACGACTCTCCTTAATCTTATCTACCACTGAAAGCTAACTTTTGAATATACTCATTTGGATTCTATCTCTAAGAGTAAAGCCACTCACCCACCCAAAGCATCCTCATCTAAACACTTAACTGTTTATGCTTCTCTTTTTATTGGCCAACATTCTACATCATTAGTCCTTGCAGGTCTTACCACCATCTTATAAATTTTTTTAACATACATACGAGTATATATTCTTTTAAAATATTGTATGGACATTTAGATGTCTTAGTTGAAGTGCAGATGTCAAATCGCAAGTTTTGATTTTGATATGGCATTTTTGGATTTTGTTATCCCGGACCCGGTCCTAAGACCAAACCGGGAAGTAGATATTCGTTCTTTCACTTTGGGTTTGGCTTACATATTTCCCCTAAATGTTTGATCTAGTAGACATTTCAACATACATACAAGTATATGTTCTTTTAAAATATTATATTTAACATTTGAATGGTTTAAGTAATATGATACATATCATCTTTAATACATGTTATAAAACAAATAACGATCTATTCTTGATCAAGCATGTATCTGTTCTTGAATTCAATATTTCCAAATGCAAACCAAATGAGTATCGGTTCTAGATGATTAAACATGTATCTGTTTGAAAGAGGTAAGATATCTACTTTCACATCAAGTGAGTATTTGTTCTTTAATGATATGAATTTAAACCCTTCTCGATTTGTCTTGAATCAAATATGTATATTTTATAGGATATACATTTAACCTTTTAAAACATTTATTAAGCATCGAGTGCAATATCTATCTTAAGGAAAATTTGAGGAAAAGTTAAATGTATAATCAACTAGAATTTGGGCTTCATATAAAGCAATTAATTTTGGAGGATCATATCATATCTTTATAACAATGCAAGATATAGATTTGACACTCGTTTATGGGTATAACATGAACATTTATTACATAAAATACCACTTTAACATTACCAATCAGCAAGATAAAATGAGCTTAAAATTACACTAAACTTCTTTCAAATGACATTTTAAAATCAATTAACTCAAATATGAAGTCATTCGCTTTTCATTTCATTCTCTTCCTTAGTTCATGACAATTTCATAGAACTTAGAGATTTCATACGCTAGATAATCATACTAAATTTGATAAACTTAGAGAAATCTGAAATTTTCCTTATACAAGATTAGAAAAACCTAAAATAATGACTTTCATGATTGAGAAAATCTGAAATCTTTCTTACACAAGGTTAAGGAAATCCAAAATTCTTTCTTACAAAGTTAAAAAAAATCTGAAATAATGATTTTCATGATTGAGAAAATATGAAATCTTCCTTACACAAGGTTAGGGAAATCTAAAATTCTTTCTTACACAAGGTTAAAAAAATCTAAAATAATGATTTTCATAATGAGAAAATCTAAAATCTTCCTTACACAAGGTTAAGAAAATCTGAAATAATGATTTTCATGTTTGAGATAATCTGAAATCTTCCTTACACAAGATTAAGAAAATCTGAAAATTTTCTTACACAAGAGTAAGGAAATCTGAAATAATGATTTTTATATTTGAGAAAATCTGAAATCTTCCTTAGACGAGGTTAAGGAAATCTGAAAATTTTCTTACACAAGGTTAAGAAAATTTGAAATAATGCTTTTCATGTTTGAAAAAATCTGAAATCTTTCTTATACAAGGTTAAGAAAATCTGAAAATTTTACTTAAATGAATATTGATCCTTATGATTGCAAATGATCAAGCCATAGGAGAAGGCAAAATAAAAAGGTAATCATAAGCTTGCAACATTTAGTTCATGGCAACATGACAACTTAAATGTGTTCATCCCCATTAAGCCTTATCTTTATCATACTTTGCATGAGCCCATTTGTAATGCTTTGTACAAGCCCATTTGTAATGCTTTGTACAAACCCATTTATAATGCTTTGTACAAGCCCATTTATAAAACTAAGCCTAATGCACCTTCCCTTTTATTTAAAAAAAAAAGAAAGAGAGTTCACTAATTCTAAGAATAGCTAATTGCTTCTTTTTTACAAGTCAATTTAAGAATTTTTGTTAGGATAGGCCAAGTATGAAGAAGAAAGCCCATAACATTATGATTCATTCATAATATCATTTATTATTATTTTTTTAGTTATTTATCATGTCCCTCTTTTATCATGAGATGAACTCATAAATGAGAGGAAGACTCTTCTTCTCATTCTTTTTATGACACACTTTAATTGAAAAATATGACTTATTTTCTCTCCACTTTTTTTTTTTAATTTCTCCCTTAGATTCATGCTCATTTCATGAGTGATTAAGAAGAGGATGATAAATAAATAAAATATTATTTAGTTTCATGCCCATTTTAGGAATCATTATGAAGATAATGACAAAGGAAATAAAAACCTCCCCTAGATCTGCCCATTCTAGGAAGAGAATGATAAGGGGAATGAAAGCTTCCTTAGATTCATGCCCATTTTAGAAAGAGAATGACAAGGAGAATGAAAGCTTCCTTATATCCATACTCATTTTAGGAGGAGAATGACAAAGGAAATAAAAGTCTCCCTTTAAACTCATACTCATTTTAGGAGTCATTAAGAGTGAATGACAAAGAAAATAAAATTTTTCTCTTAAACTCATGCTCATTTTAGGAGTCATTAAGAGGGAATGACAAAGGAAATAAAAGTCTCCCCTTAAACCCATGCTTATTTTAGGAGTCATTAAGAGGGAATGACAAAAGAAATAAAAATTTTCTCTTAAACCCATTCTCATTTTAGGAGTCATTAAAAGGGAATGACAAAGGAAATACAAGTCTCTCCTTAAACTCATGCTCATTTTAGGAGTCATTTAGAGGGAATGACAAAGGAAATAAAAGTCTCCCCTTAAACTCATGCTCATTTTAGGAGTCATTAAGAGGGAATAACAAAAGAAATAAAAATATCCCCTTAAACCCATGCTCATTTTAGGACTCATTAAGAGGGAATGACAAAGGAAATGAAATTTTCCTCTCCTTCTTAATGGCAATATAGAAAAATTATAGAAATTAATGGGATGACACAAATCTCATTTTCATTTTTTTGGCCTCATGCTAAAGGGCTAACCTTCATTATAAATAAGAGAGAATTCTTTTCTCAAGAAAGCTTTACTCTCTACTTCTTCCCATTCTCCTTACAAAATATATTGCAAGTCTAAGTCTCCTAAGAGAGTTCATCCACCCTTCAAAGGAAGAGATCCGTAACAATTGAGCTTGTTCTTAATTCATATCATATCAATTTGTAAGTTATGTCTAACTTGATGTTTTTGATTTTATCCCTCCTCACCTTATATGAATGGATGTTTGATAATAAAACAAGACTTAAATCATACAACCATAAGATACTTTCCTTTCCATTTTCAACTGTTCATAAATATATAAAGATTGTACAAAATGAAAAAGATACAAATATTCATTAAATTTGTAATCACAAATCTGAAAATTTAAACTTGATTAAGCAATCATCCATTTGATTTTTTATCTCAATCTTATTTCACGACTTAGGCAAAGGGAAGACAAACATGTCATAAATATATGCTTGATAATAAGACAAGATTTAAGTCACATGACACATAAAGTGTCTTATTTTCAAATAACTCACTCATGTAGTATATAAAGACATATTTGACAATAAAGTAAAGTTTAAGTTATATAATGTATTGGGTGTCACATTTCTATCTCTCACCCGTTCATGTAACATAATCACCATTTAGGCAAAAGAAACTTGAATTTTAAGCAAGTAGTTGTCACATGATATAAAGATTCAAACAATCATTGAACTAAGTATGAATCAACATATTGTAATTGCCACATGATATGAAGGTTCAAATAACAATTGAACTAAACATAAATGAATATATACACATGTTTCCTTCTTAAGAACTTAGGAATTTATACACACATTTTCTTTTTGTTCACCAAAATTTTCAACAACCTCCGCCATCGCCGCTTATTCGCTGAGCCAGTCTTCCCACCACGCAAAGAAAGGCGTCGTGCATGTGTCGAGACAGTGGCGAAAAAAGTTATTTTCCCATCACACCAAAAAAGGTGTGCAAGGATACACAACATAACAAAGCATTTCTTTGCCACGTTAGAACAACGTGAGCAAGTACTTATATTATAAAAAATAATAATTTTCCTACCACGCGCCGGAACAACGCGACAGACTATCATCAGATTTTTACGTTGAACAACGTGAGCAGACTATCACAATAAATTTTCTGTGTTGGAACAAACAGTACTTATCACAACAATTTTTCTACGTCGAACAACGCGTGAGCATTATCATAACAATTTTTCTGCCATATTGGAACAAGCAACAAATACATATAGACGTTTTCCTAGCGTTGGAATAATGAATGCTTATCACAAAGAATATTTAGAAACTTGCATTTGCATGTATATGATATATGATTTTTTTTTATTTGCAAGTAAAATTTGTTTGATATAAATTTTGTCATACCATATAAAAAATAACATGCTCAAATGAAGCATAACATAAGACAAGAAAATCTCAAAATCATATATTTTTAACATTATATTAGTTTTCCATTGACAATAAGAAATTTCAATGAACTTATTCAAATGATTCCACTTGCAATCAATCAAAGGGTATCATTTTGGATTTTATGCCAATGAGGTTTTGTCTTACCTTTTATTTTTATACCTCTACTTGCATATGACACATTATCACTTTATGTTCAACAAAGTAGAGAGTATAAATTTCAGATTTGATCAAAATAAAACTAAATAATCAATGTGATTTAAGTAAAGATCAAATTTGATATGAACACATGATCACAAACTGTTTTAAATGATGCACAACAATTATTTCAAATTGTATGTGATAGAGCTTAAATCTAAAATCTCATATTTTGGCTAAACATATATTCATATAATAATGAAATTCTAATAGAACCCAAGCCAAGTACTTGCCCAAGAATAGAGACATGAAGCAAAGTCAAATTAAATTCAACCCTTCCACTAGGCTAGATAAACTTTCCATATTCCAAAATCCCCACAAGTGAAACACTAAGGGTAGTTGTATCAAATCACAAAGAGCTTTTCAATTACATGTTAATATAGAAATAGATTCAACATTTAAAACCAATTATGATTGGAAGAAAGGAAAGAAAAACCAAAGAGGGATTTTATTCCTCTCTTCTCTCTTTTTTTTTTACTTTAATCACATGAATTATAAACGAAACATTTGTATGCCAATAAATTCGAATGACATCAAAATCCATCTTTAGCAACATTAGCCAATAGTGATAAGGAAGTAAGTACACATGCTAAGCTCATATATATAAACTTGCATGATTATAAGTAATCCGATAGTGGGATAAAGAGAAGGCAAGGCAAACACATACTAAACTCATCACCACAAATCTAGAAATTTCAGATTTAACCAAATGGCTATTTGATAATCCCACTTTAATATTGTCGAATAGTAAAAAGAGACAAAAAAAATAAGGCAATTAATCATGTCAAACCTTAACACAAATCTGAAAACTTCAGATTTAATCAAAGGATCATTTGTGTGATAATATATTGTCAAGCGTTAGAAAGAGTCAAAACAGAACTAGGGTAACTTCATACAAGCAATAACCCTATTAATTTCCCTTTCATTCACTCAAGCATTCAAACAATAAATTGGAACATGAAAAGAGAAGACAATTTACAAATAGGTTAGGGTTTGAGCCACACAACATTCTTAAACCAATCTTTATGCTTCCAAATGTGTTTTAGGCATATAGAAGAGACTTAGCAAGTGACAATCCCTCTCAAACAGCAAACTGAAGCATAAAAAGAAAAGACAATTTGCTAATGGCTTAGGGCTTGAGCCACACAATATTCCTAAACTCATTTCCATGCTTCCAATTGTATTTTAGGCATATAAAAGAGACTTAGCAAGTATCAACCCATCCAAATAGCAAAACTGAAGCATAAAAAAGAGGAGGAAGCTTGCACATAACTTAGGTTTTGAACCACACAATATTTCAAACCCTATTTCAGATTTTGGATTTCATTCTAACATGTGAAAGAGGCATAGCACATATCATTTTCACCTATAGGAAATCATTTTAAGCAAAATAAAAAAAATGAAATCCGTAGAGAATGGCAAACGACATGAGATTTGGGCCATACATCATCCCAAATCTCAAGATTAAAACCCTAGCATCATTTCAACCAAGGAAACATTAACCTCTCTTTATTCACAAGAAATGAGGCCATATATATGTAAAAACGTGCTTAGGGTTGAAAAGAAACAACCTGGAGTTTCCGATTGCAAGAAAGAAAGGAGGAGAGAAGAGTTTCGGCTAGTTAAGGCTCGGCTGAATGGATTTCACGTGAGGGAGGAGAGATTGGACGAAGGATTTCCTTCGTGTGTGTTGTTCAGCTAAGAGGGAGACCGAACGGAAGAAGGTCGCAAGAGCTCAAAGACGAGAGGGATCGCACACGAAAGATGGAAGGTCGAACAAGGATCGCACGCAGGGGAGGAAACGGGATGAAGGATTTTCTTCAGGAAGGCCGAGAGAGTTGTGTGAGTCTTCGGTTTATCCCTTTGCTCGGGTATTAAGGCAGTCGCAGTCTTTAATTGGTCATTCAAACGGTGCCCAATAGGATTAATTGGGCGGCAATTGGGAGTGGCGAAGTGGGCAGCCGGATTAGGGCAAGGATTAAGAGATAAATTGATCATTAGCATAATAATAATATAATTAGTCCTAACTGTAGAAATTTTGACGAATCATCCCGATAATAAACCCTAACAATATGAGTGTCAATTTTAGATATTTATGTTGTGCTAGACACAACGGCACGATCGATTTTGCAATCAGAGGTCGTTTGGACCATGTCGGCAACAGTCGAAGTGAAATTGGGCTTAAATTGCGCGATGTTGCATTCAAATCGATCGACGTTCACGTAGACTTTGCCGATTTGATCGCAAAAGACGTCGTTTAATAGATTTTGACGTTTCAACAACAAACGATAATTTCGCATGGAGATGGACGTCGTCGGCTTCCGACGATGCATGTAATTTCATTAAAATTTGATTTTAATTAATTGATCGGTTATTAATTGACCTAATATTTTTCATTTAATTAATTTTAATATTTAGACGCATTTATAAAGCCGAATTTTTTAAATCGAGGCAATTTTTATCAAATTCGATCGCGATTAGAGCATTTTAACCCGATTCATGCGATGTTCCTCTCGTTAATTATTTATTTTAAATTTCATGATTCATTTGACTTGTGAACCATATATGGATGTCAACAGTTCACAATGTTGAAAAATATACAAGAGCTATATCAATTAAAACTTAGTAAGCCTAAAAATAAAAATTTATATAATATTGTTCATGAACAAGTCTTAATTGAGCTCCTTAACGAGCTTGTTCATGAGCTTTAAATGATATTATTAATGAATATAAATGAATCGAATGCCAAGTTATTCAAGCTTGTTCATTAAGAATAGAGTATTTATAAAAATATTCAAGCTCATTCAATTAGTTAATTAAACGATCATGAACATGCTCTAATCAAGTCGAGTCAGGAGTAGCTTGTCGAACGCTCTATTCATTTGTAGCCTTACTAAATACTGTCAAGGAGAAATAATCCAAGACTCTAAGAGCTCACTAAGAAATGCAACGAGAATTCCTATAACTACAACATAGGCTTGATGAGAATGAGAAAAACATGGAAATTCACATATAGGCACAATAGTGACCCACTTAAAAGAGAAGATAAAGAGAACCCATTGTCACTAAAAGGTCTCCAGGGATGATGAACAAATGCTACATCGATTTGGTATTGAATATTGAAGAAGAGACCGCAATCTTGTAGTAAAATTGACTTGTCAGAATTTGAAGGTCATATGAATCCAGACGAGTTCATTGAATGGTTCCAAACAGTAGAACAAATCTTTGACTACAAAATATTTTCCAGGACAAAAGGGTCAAGCTAGTGGCCATTAAGCTCAAAAAAGTGTTTCTTTACAGTGGGAAATGTTGAAGTATATGCACAGCACGAGGAGAAGAGCAAAATCACTGTTTGGACTAAGATAAAAGGAGAATTACAGTGTAAGTGCCTACTAGCACGTTACAGACAAGGTGTCTTTTTGAATCTCCATAATCTGCAGTAATGGAATATGTCAATGGAAGACAATACATTAAAATTTGAACAACTCATGCTGAAATGTGAGTTAGCAGAGCCTGAAAAGAACACTATAACCATTACTTGGGAGAGCATAAATCATCAATTAGTAATGTGAAGCAATTACAGCCTTACTAGTCACTATTGAATGCACAGACATTAACACTAAAAGTGGAGAAGCAATACAAGAAAATTAAGACCAATCCTTCATTCAAACAAGGATCTGCCTTGAGATCAAGCAGTAGGAGCTCACTTTTTGGGGTTGTTAAATCAACCTCATGGGAGGAGAAATCGGCATCAGATGGAAAGAAAAGTGACAAGACTAGCTCTCCAATACTCTTCCTGCCAAGAAGTGCTTCAAGTGTTATGGATATAATCACATCGCCTCCAATTACCCAAACAAAAAATAATTTCTTTCATTGAGCATGAATCAATTGAGGTATACACTGAAGATTCAAGAGATGACAAACATAAGATTGAGTACAAGCTTTCTAGAGAGAGAGATGCTTGTAATTCGATGGATCCTATAGACTGAACCCCAAAGGGAGAAGCAGTAGCTCAGGCACAACATCTTCTACACTCAATACACTATAAAGGAAAGGTGTACCCTTATCATTGATGGATGTAGTTGCGAGATTATTGTCTCTATCCAAGTGGTAAAAAAATTAGACCTCTCCACACAAAGAAACTCTCAATCATACTCCCATACCTAGTTGAACATGAGAATGATATTTGTGTTAAAAAAAGGTATCAGGTGGAATTCTCTATAAGAGATGAGCTACGGGAACTAGTGTAGTGCTTATAGATACTTGTCATATCCTTCTAGACAGATATTGGCAATACAATAGAAGATCAATTTATGATGGATTCAAAAACGGATTCACCTTCATAAAGGATGGGAAGCGTATTTTACTCTAACCATAGAGGAGGCTAAGATAACCAATGATCAATCAAAATCATAGTTGGTGTCTCAACTATTGTCCTGCAAACTATGAAGGAGGCACATGTAGCATTAGAAACTATAAGGGGTTGAGTATAAGGCCAATATCCAAGGCAATACAACCTCTATTAAAGGAATTCTATGATATAACTAATAGTTTACCAATCAGATTACCACCCTGAGGGATATACAACAAGATATCTTCTTAGGATTGGTCATCTCCAGTTGACCTGCCTATAGGATGTCGTCATTATAACGAGGAACTATAGAGATAAGTTGAGGACCTAATGTTCAAAGGATTAGCACATGAGAGCATTAGCCCATGTATAAGTCTTGGCTTTATTATGCCCAAAAAGGATGGCTATTGGCATATGTGCATTGATATCAAAATTATGAACAAGATCATCATCAACTACAGGTTCTTTATTCCACAACTAATGAGTTCATGGGGGGGATGAGTGGAAGACTACTTTCAAGACCAAAGATAAGTTATATGAGTGGACAATCATGTATTTAGCTTGTTTAATGTCCTGAACACTTTCATGAGATTAATGAACTAGGTCTTCTAAGCCTTTATTGAGAAATTTGTAATGGTATATTTGGATGAAATTTTGATTTACAATCGTTCGACAATTTAAGACAGATTATTGAATCCCTTAAGGACCAGTTGTATGGGCATACCAAAAAACTTTTTGACTTCCAAGATACACTTTTTAAGTATATTGTTTTAGTTTCTAAAATAGAGATGGACCCAGTTAAAGTAAAAGCTATCATGAACTGGCCCAAACAATAATCATTCACAGAAATTAGCCAATTCCATGAGCTAACTTCATTCTACAAGAGGTTCGTCAGATATTTCAATTCTATAGCAAACCCGTTGACTCGAACCCTCAAAGAAGACAAATTCTCGTGGTCTAAGAAAACATAGGATAATTTTGACACATTAAAGCATAACCTAGGCTTTTGATTTTAATATTAAGTTCAAGTCTTCAAGATGGAGTGCGATGCATCTAATATGGAATTGGAGCTATATTGAGTGAAGTTGGATTTTATTGCTTTCTTTAGTAAAAGTTCAGTGATACGAAGTAGAAGTACTTCACATATGACAAAGAGTTTTATGCTTTTGTGAGTCATTAGCCAATGTAGTCATTATTTATTGACAAATGAATTCAATCTCTTTACTAATCATGAGACATTGAGGTTCCTAAACAGTCAAAATGAATTCAAGAAAGGCATACATTGTGGGTGGAGTTCTCTCTTTTTTATAAGGTAGGAAGTCAGTACAAGATAATCAAAGCTTTAAGTAGCCATCATCTATTCATCACTATCTTGCAATCAAAGATTGTTAATTTGAAATATTGAAGGACCTCTATGCCATAAATAAAAACTTTCAAAAAAATTTGGTGTAGATGCTAGGAGAGACCTTATGAATGATACCATTGAGCAGAGGGATATCTCTTCTTTCAGAATAGATTGTGCATTTTCAGGTGTTCACTTAAGGAGGTCATTCTAAAAGAATATCACAATGGAAGAATAGTAGAGCACCTTGGCAAAAACAAGACTCTTTTCCTAGTTAATTTTTTTTTTCTAGCCCACATTGATCAAGTATGTTAATAGGCACATCAAACAAGTGCAGAGTGTGTCACATAGTCAAGACTCAATGACTAAATACAGACTTATACACTCACCTCCTAGTGCAGAGTGTGGATTTCATTGTAGGTTTCAAGAACATAATAAAATAAGGATTCTATCATGGTGATAGTGGATCGCTTCTCCAATATGACACATTTTATACTCTGCCACAACACTTAGTTGATCTTTATTTTAGGGAGGCGGTCAGTATTTACGAAGAGCCAAAGACCATCACCTCAGATCGAGATGTGAAATTTCTGAGTCATTTTTGGTAGAGTATATGAGGAAAGTTGGGCAGAAGCTACAGTTCCACCCACAATATAATTGAGGGATAGAGCTGGTAAACCGCCATTTGGGTAATCTCCTTAGATGTTTTGTATGCAAAAATATTATACAGTGGGACATGATTCTTCCTAAGGTTGAGTTCGCATACAACAAATCTATCCCAACCTATTAATTTAATTTTGAGATTGTTTATGGTAGAAAACCATTGATGCCTAATTTATATCCTTCTTATAATAGAAAACCATTGTTTTGGGTAATCTCCTTAGATGTTTTGTATGCAAAAAGATTACCCAAAACCATTGTTTTGGGTAATCTCCTTAGATGTTTTGTATGCAAAAATATTCTACAGTGGGACATGATTCTTCCTAAGGTTGAGTTCGCATACAACAAATCTATCAGTCAACCTATTAAGTACACTAATTTTGAGATTGTTTATGGTAGAAAACCATTGATGCCTAATTTATATCCTTCTTATAATGGAGTATGGCACTAATGCAGAAATTAAGACCAAATAGATACAAGAATTAAATGAACAGATAAAGAAAAAATTTCCTGGCAGAATTTTAAATGTTAGAAGAGACAAACAAGTCCATGAAAGCTATAAACTTCAAGGAATGAGATTTAGTGTGGATTAGATTGAAGAATGGGAGGTTCTATAGGTGTATTTGGTAAGCTTAAGCCACAAGCTGATAATACCTACAAAGTCAGCTTGCCTGATGATTACCAAATTTTAGCCGCCTTCAATATAGCACATTTGTCACCATATTATGAAGATTCAAAAGCTCCAATGGATGAAGGAGACACCTCCTCAACGAATGAACATGGAAAAAACATTAGGGATGCAAGATGCATCCCACGTCCGTAAAGACCAGCTTATGCCATGTCTTCTAGTAACCTGGACCAGTTTAACTTGAACCAGAGCCTACTCAAGTTCTTCTAAAACATAGCTCACTTATCTTTTAATTAGAGTTTGGTTTAATTGATATAAATAGATTTATATATATTTGGGTTAGTTTTTTATTATTTTAGAATTTGGTGATTGTTTTCTCTTTTTTTGCCTTTTGGAGATACAATTTTAATTCAAATAAATGATGTGACTATATGTTTGTTGAATAGAATCATTTTACCCCCTCTTCCTGCCCTCAAGAACTTATTTCCAGCACCGCCTACTTTTTCTGCTTGTTGTTCTGCACCTGAAGGTCACATCCAGTAAATGGTTCTTCAGCTCCAACATTATCGGCTGCAGAAAATGCTACAATGCTATCCACCAACTTCCCACCACCCAAATTGCACTAACCTACTGTAATCCCTGCTGAACCCTTCTGATCCAGCTCAATCCTCCCTATTATGTGTGTGTGTATATGTATACAGTGTATATATCTATATATATATATATATATATATATATATATATATATATATATATATATATATATATATAATGAACCAAGCATCCATAACTGTTAGCATTTTTCTATTTATTTTAATGTAAAATAGCGCTACCAAGGGGTTCAGACAAATCATCCAACTTGTGAAAAGCGGTCAAGCCTAGACTTGCCCAGATGTATAACAACTCATATCTTTTTTCCAGAGAATCCAAACAACCATCCTTACCAATATATTGACCGTTCAAGTAAGTTGCAAATCTCAGAAACAGCAACAACAACAAGTTGAATGTAAATTCTATTACATAGAACAACTATAGCACAATAGACGGTTAGGCCAAAAACGGAAGTTCAGCGAGAACAGGATTAAAAAGAAGGCTCCAGCACCTCCCCTTCATTTAAAACGGTAAACCCACCAATTTAGATTGAAAGAGTATGAGCAAAATGAACCTAGCCCATATACCTTATAAAAGGTGATTTGAACTGTAGAAGAGACCAGTATCCATAGAGCAAAAGAAACTGAAAGACTAATTGGAACATAGAAACTACTTGTGCTCCGCATCCTGCACCTTTATCTTGGTTCAGATATTGTCACGGCTGAACATACCATAATCCTTAATGGAGGCCAATTAACCTAGCACAAAGTTACTAATACTCAAGTCATTAATATCCACCCTTGCTGTCTAGAAGCTGTCTGCAAAAAGTTGAAGACTAGAAGATTCTTGGGAATGAAAAAAACATACAAGTGTTCGATATAATGAAAGAGAACGAAACAAAAAATACAATCACCTTGATAAAAAAATGTTAACCATTTGTAGTCACATCCATGCAAATTTAGAAGCCAGCATACAATGCCGAGTAATAATTCCCCACCCCTCCCCAAAAAAGTAATTTACATTTAAGCACACAAAATACAGCATGAAATATAGGAACAATTTATACTTTTACAAAATAGATTTTTAAACAGAAATGACTCTGTAAATTATAACACTTTTTGTTTAGTCAAGTTACTCAAAGGCATTGAGCTTTGCTGACTTCTTATTAGGCATAGGTAAACTAACAGGTTATTCACTTGACAATGATAAAGTAAAGGTACCTGGCTAATAACAAATTTTAAAATGCCAGTTCTTTCCAATTCAACCAATGCCATATGTGTCAAGCTTGGCATTGCACGATGAAAAGGTAGAGATGCTTCAGGCACGCCCTTGCCTTCCCTCTGCAATTTCAAATGATTACTTTAGCAGCCAAAATAAGATCTAATTTTCATATGGCAATTGTTTGCAGAGAAAGGCATCAAAGTGTTTCCATCACAGCATATAGAAGTTGCAAAACTGACTGCAAATTCAATCCCACATCAACTCCAATGCTGTAAAAAAATAATAACAATTACATTAAAGCTGATATTTGTCTGTCCAAGGGATGCAATTTTTCCTAAGACATCTATAAACCATGGGCAACAGTGTCCATCTTATTTAATCTCTTGGGAATGGATCAAAAGGAGATCTATCCTTTCCAGCACAAGCAACCACAATAAAAGAATGTTTAACCTTCTCTTAGGTCTCCCACTCCATGAAAATTGACCCTCAAAGGTGGAGCATCACAAAGTAACTTCTTCCAATGTGGCCAATGGAGAACATGAAGTTATGATGGAGTTTTTACTTGGGAGTTCTACAAATTTAGTGCATTAACTACTTGCAGCTCTGATGCTGAGAAGTCAATGCTGCATGATGGCATGCCATTAGGGTTTGTTTGTTTTTTTGTTTAATTTAACTTGGATTTTATTTTATTTCATTCTATTTGTTGTCATTGGTCATGGTTTAGTATTATCAATGATCAACGTTTATGAGCAACAGCCTTTTCATTTTAAGTGTTGTAATGACTTTATTGATGAGGATCAGATGTATCAAATAGAACCAAAAAAATAAAGAAATATTCTTTAAAAACCATATTTCATGATCTTTTGAAGTGTGAGGTTTATTCTTGCATTTACAAAAGCTCTAAAAGTGTGTGGCCAATAGATCATGAATCGAGTAAATTCTAAAAGGCCCAACCTATCCTCTTTATGATGATTCCAAAAAACCCTGCCTTATCATTCAGTTACAATCCTTCTGAACATCGCACCATATTCTTTTCCTAGTTGCCCTATATCAAATTTGTCAACGCTTTGGATGCTATCACATTTTGCAACAAAGACATTAATGGTAAAGTATACTACTGTTAGAAAGATGTGTTGCTCTGAATGATGAGAAATTAGATAATTTGTCATAAATGGATAAAATTGTAGAAGACTTGTATTCAATCATGTCAAGCCATCAACTATCAAGAACCAATGAATTAAACATGAGAGCAGATAAGAGGACCATATTAATATCAAGATTAATGATAAAAGAGAGGAATCTATGATATCATAAATAAGAACAGCCTTTTGAAGAGGACATAAAAAAAAACACACAGATGGAATATATGTAGAAAAGTTAATAACTGAAGAACTTAAAAACAAAAAACATCTTTAGAAGAGTTCAAAGAAAATCAAAAAGCATATAGTGATTGAAAACCATCAAAAGAAATCACCACAAAATCAAGTAATAAAAATACTTTAAACCCAATATTATCATCAGCACCATGGATCCTCATTTTATGGCCATTCCAATTAAATAATGATGATGACTAATAAAAATAACTGCACTAAGATTTTGAGTTGAATCTAATGTAACATAAATAAATAAATCAAATTTTAACCCAAGAAAACTATTTTGCATCTTAATTCTAATATATTTGTGTCAAGGGTATAAAGCAACAAATATTGCAGATGCAAATCTATTTTGTATATTGCATAAGTGTATGTTACTCCATTGGTTAGATGTACTTAATTCAAACACAAGATATTTGGTTCAATTCCTCCCTCCAACAATGTTTTAACGCCTAATTCAAGTTACAACAACAACAAGCCTTTATCCCACTAAGTGGGTCGGCTATATGAATCATTCGTCTCCATTGTGTTCTATTATGTGTCAAATTCTCATTTAATTCAAGTATACTATGTCATTTTTATACATCTTAACCAAAGTCTTTTAGGTCTACTCTACCTTTCTTAACATAAGTAAATCTAATGCATCTACTCTCCTAACCGGGTCATCGGACAGCCGACGCTTTATGTGGCCAAACCATCTAAGGCTCTAATCTTATCTACCACCGAGCTACTCAACTTTTTCCCGAACATACTCATGTCGTGATTTTATCTCTAAGAGTAAAGCTACTCATCCACTGAGCATCCTCATCTCGTAACACTTAATCTTATGCTTCTCTTTATTGACCAACATTTTGCACCATAAGTCATTGCTCTTACCACCATCTTATAAAATTTTTCTTAAAGTTTAACTTTTCTATCACATAACGGTCAGATGCATTCCTCCACTTCAACCATCCAACTTGAATTCTACTAATAACATCTCCATCTATTTCACCATCATTTTGCCTAAATATCAATATCGCCACTCTTATTAATGACTTGTTCACCTAATGTCACAACACTACTACTAGAACTTCTACAACTAAAATTACACTCTATATATTCAGTTTTAGATCTACTTAACGCCTAATTCAAATTGAATAAAATTATTAAAAGCCTACTTGAAGTTGAATCATTTTGACGTTAGATAGATCCAACTTGAAAAACAATGATTTTAAGTTCAAGCAATTTAAACTTGATGAAATTTTGGATAATTCAATTAAGCCCAACATTGTTTGCCTAAGGAGATAATAACAATAAGTATCAAAATGGATCATGGAAAAATATTGTATTTGTTAAAAATTCAACATAATAGAATATCAGTGAAAGTTCATGTTGAATTCAAAAAGAATTATAGAGGAACACAAAACAATTTTGAAAGATGAATAGGCAACAATCAAGACCATAGAAGCAACTAAAATGAAAAATACAATAAAGCACTCCAATATTTTCCTAAAAACTAGAGATGTTTAATAAATTGGCATAAAAGCATTTACTTAGATTTGTACTAATTATATCACTACTTATGACATCGAACAATGCCATGATATAGTTTAGAATAGTTTAGAATCATCAATAATAATAGGTGTATCAAAATTGTTGGTAACAATAGGTATTTACAGCATGTTTGAGTCTCAGGATGATTTAGAATTGTTTGAATATTATTTGTACAAGTTACTTTCATTTTAAGGATTGTTATTTTTCTTTAACAGATGTCTAGATTTCCTATAGTGAAAGCCTCATGCACTATTTATGCCTTTTAATCACATCCTCCATGAGATAAAAATGAATAGACTAGAATAAATGAGAAATTTTAGTTTTGTTATCTTTATTAAACCAACAAAATGAGAATTTTTTTCCACAGAATAGTTCAAAGAACTCTAATAGAAAATTGCTAACAATCTTCAACCTTTTTTAATTGGCCTTAAGACAACCTGATTCAAAGATAAATACTTTTATCCATAGCATATTTTATGCTTCACTGCATCACATCATAAATATCGACCATACAAGGCCTACATACTTATCAAATAAGATATATCCCACCATCAAAAGGGGCAAGGTTCACTCATCTCATTTGCCCATCCATCAACCTAATAAGATGGGAGAGTTAGTATATGATTCTCTCAAACAAAATAAAAATGAGAGTAAACAAAAGAACATCAACTTAAGCTACATAAATTCTATGTCAATCTATGAATTACAAGCAACTTAGAAAGTATAATGAATTAACAATTTAAGATGTTATATTGTTTTATTGAGATACTATAGGATGACACTTTTTATTCACAAGTTTATAGGTGATTAGATTGAAGACAAGATTATGGCATGGTAGCATATGCCATCAAAAAGCTTGGTCAATACTCTAGAATTAACTATAAATCATAGAATAAGGATTGAAACAAGAACACTGAGCCTTATAAATAGAACTCATTAGCAAGATAGATCATGTCATAAAGTTCAAGATTATAGAGCTCAATTATTTAAAGCTTCATCAAATTTTGAGTAAATTGCATTCAAAATAATGCAAATTTGTGTTTGTTTTAGAAAAGATGACTACCAGTCATTATAAACATGATGAAAGCCTTTTTTTAATTTCATCAACAGAAAACAGTAGGATTTTCTAACAGTTCTTTCCCAAGCTTGCTATCTTTGTCATGGGGAGCTTATCTATCAAACTATCATATAAATAAACCAATTACAACAAAATAAAAGAGATGAATTACCAAATAAACAAATGAGTAACATTCATAAACAATAAGATCATCAAATGCTTTAATTTTCCTGTTTGAACTTTCAAGCAATAAACCTAAACTATAAGAAGGATAATCAGTCAATGATGTTAAACAATCTAGCATGTTTATAAAAACACCATGAGTAAGAACTTGGAGCAATTCAAGGCTCAAAATAAGAGAATTTATTATTTCTGAAAAAAAAAAGATAGTTATGAAATACCAAGAGCTAGCACTCAGAGAAAGCTACAGAAACCACTAGTTATCACAACACACAATCAAGCTTTCATTCACCTGAAGAGTCCATACACCCTTTGGTCCACGAAAATCAGGTATGCCACAAGCAGTTGATATCCCAGCACCCGTAAATGCCACCAAATGCTTGCTCTGGAAACTTAATGATGAAAGTTACAAAAACAATAATAGATACTAAATTCTCGTGCCTCTAATTTCAGGATGACATCTAAAAGAAATGACTTTGATTCTTGATATTTCTAACCTTCTTATTATCAGGGCCAGTTCTTCAATCTGCAGCTCACAAACACAAATAGAAGTGTGTCATATTGCAAAGCTAAGTAAACAGGAAAACAAATGCATTTTTTGTTTGACCAAAAAAAGATGAACATTTCAATAGAAGTAAGATTCTAATATTCCCCACCAATCACCTTATCAAGAGGATAACAGAAAGCTAAAAATATTAGAGTGAATTGCAACTATACAAGCACATAACTTATAACAGGAACAATAAGATAACATCTCAGTTTCTGTAATTTGAGGTGCTACATGACATTTCAAAATGTTGTTGGCTTGCAAAATTCAGATGAAATATTTTTTGAAGGAAATAGAACAATATAATAAACAATGTCCAAATGAATGGTGGGAATAAGATTTAAATTTGAATGAGAGGGGAAAAACCAAAGGAGAAAAACTTACCAATTGAACGTGACAAAAGAAAGACTAAAGAAGAGATGGATAGATGATTGGCAAAGTTATATTACTACTGTTACTTAGACATTCGATTCAAATACATTTTCTGCTGGCATTCGCAGACAAAAATTCATACCATTTTCTTTACTACCATGGTGGCAGGAACTTTGCCCATGGTGATGAATCGCAAAAAAGTCAAGTTAATTCCTATCTTATAGTCCAACGCCTCTGCAGTAAGAGATCATAAGATAAATTTTTAATATTCAATTTTTCCTGTGCTGGTATGATCCCCTCTTGTGATGAAACTATAATAAATAGAAGAATACGACATTATAAAGTATGGATAACTACATCCATGGAAACAAACCCCGCGAACTGAATGCATACAGGTATTTGGATATTTAATGGAAAACAATTCTGAATCAACTTTTCCTACAAAGAAGGAACCTACAAAAGTTACAGCTATGAATTGATGGAAGAGTTAACTTAACTTAGGACGAACAATGTGCAATGGTCGTATAGGATAATTTCCTCTAGAGACCTCATGCGTCGCCATTTTAAGCATTACAATTAATTCCACCACACTTTTCCAAGTGTAAAGAAAGTTAACATGGTCATTTGCTTATAAAAATTGAGTTTCTATTCTGTACGGAAGTTAAAATCAAAGATGTTTCATATATCTAATCTGAAGAAAGCAATGGAATGGAGAATATAGAAAGAGGCCTTACTTTCCTCTGAAGAACGTCGGGAGGATCGAAAACCTCAGAAAGCCCAACGACGCCCACATCTTCTCTGTAAGATAACTTCTGGGCATAACCCAGAGACATTGTTGCCGTGCTTGTCTTCGCCTCTGGGAGAAGTTAGACCCTAGAAACCCTCGCTACCTTCCTCTTCCTCCCAAAACAGAGAAACAGATTCGATTGTGGTTTTGTCGTTCAAAGCCTTGGATCCTTCCGTTAATGGAAAGCTCACAAAATAATGATGCTTCGTCGCTCCTACTTAATGCCTCACTGATCGAAATGAACCTTCTCTTTTTGGCAATAAGAAGCAAGTCACATGGCAGGGAACGGGTGTGTTGATCGCCGGTGAGGAACGTTAGTTGGGGAAGGGTAATAGGTGATCGCTCCTTCGTTGTGAAGGAGCGAAGGTTGTTCGACTTCCCAAGAAGCAAGGAGAGTTCAAAGGAATTGCAGTCCTCCAAAACGACGCGAAGAAAATTTGTACGTAGAGGTTGAAGGGATTTACATACATAGCACTCAATTCTTATGCATTTATATATTTCACATCTAAATTTTAATTTTTATTTAAATAATATTTAAATCTTTATTATTACATCAAAAAATATCATTATTTTTTTTTAAATCTTTTCTACTAGAAAATTTTTTTATAAATATTTAAGCATTTGATTTAATATGTAATGTAAATTAAGATTGTATATCATGCTCAATTATGCATTCTTATTTTTTATAGGATTTCATAGATTTCTATATGGCATTAATCTCAATTTAAGTTTAGATGATTATAGATTCATTTTAATCATAATTATATTATGATATTTAGATGTCATTTTTTTATCATCATCACATTATGCATATTTTTTGACACTCCACAAACAATATTATAATATATATTTATACTACTTATATTGATTTATTGTTATTGTTCTCTGTGTTGATCTGTGAATCTCATAAATTGTCAACAAAGATCTAATTTCATATATCTTTGAGAATTTTACCTAATAATATTTAATATACTTTATTTAAATGTGAAATGTGGATTAATACTCTTTCTAATTAGTGTCATACTTACGTGATAAGCTCATTAAAAAGCACAAGAAAAGCACGAGAAAAAAACATGCTTCTTTGAGATTAATTAGGTCAAGCCTGTCTTTCATTAAGTCCACAAAACACTAGGCTTCTAAAAAAAACTATACTTAGTTTAATAAGGCTTCGACTAATTTGGGTTTATCTTTAACAATTTTGCCACATAAAAAGATTATTGATGAATTTCATTAGTTTAGTATGCCCACTAAATTATAAATTTTATGGCTTAATGGCACCTATTAGGTTAGAGTCTCCTTTATCCAGAGACAGCCGCAAAGCTTTTAATGAGCTTATCACGTAAGTATGACACTAATTAGAAAGAGTATTAATCTACATTTCTCACATTTACATGACGAAGCTCGACCCTATATTAACACTAGGTGAAATTCTCAAAGATATATGAAATTAGATCTTTGTTGACACCCATGCAGTTTTATAGAGATTCACAGATCAACACAGAGAACAATAACAATGAATTGCCATATAAACATCATAATATTTTTAGCTTTTGTTGACCCATATTTAAGTTTCATAACATTTAAGAAATATTAGATTTAGATTAAGACTTCGTTTGGATAAAACTTTTCTGAAAAGGTTTAAAATATTCCGAAAAGTTATTTGTTTTTCTTTGAAAAGGCTAAACAGCTTTTCATGAGATGGGCTAAAACAGCTTCAAAAAAGACACTATTCAAACGTATCAAAATTAAAAATTCACACTCTCAAAAAAACGCACTAAAAAAGCCCTCCCAAACTGAAGCCTAAATTCAACGAGTATATTATATATACGAAAATGTATGATTATTCATGTCAATAACATTAATTATTAGTCAATATTTCATTGAAAATAGTAAAAGCCTCTTTGCTACCTTTAAAAGCTAGAAATTGGCTCATTCAAAAATGGAAATATTTGGTATATATCATGGCCCAATTTTATTAGCATGAACTATAAAATTCGACATAAGACATGAAGTATGTACTATCATATAGTGTGATAATCTCAAATACATTTTCATAAATTTATAAAAAAGATTAATTTGTGTCTTAACATGTTGCTATTTTATGATATATATTCACAACACATATCTTCATAAAATTTATATTGTGTCTATAAATATATTATATTTTTGAGAAAATTTTATTATTTATATTTTATGATAGTTTTTCTATTAATTATATGCATATTTTAACATTTTAATATTTTAGAAGAGACATATTCATTATTATTGTAGTGTGTTTAGATCAAAATTATATAATATTTTGTCATTTAAATATAATAAAAAATATTATATTAATTAAATTTATTTTTATTTAAAAATTCATTATATATATATATATCACATAATTTTTTTATCTATACATCCAACAACTAAAAAAAATATTTATTTATATAACATTCAATTCCTTAAATCATATAAAAATATAATTAATTTTATTTTTTTAGTGAAATATGTATATATATATATATATATTGAGATTGAAATATTATAATAATATAAATAAATAATAAAAATTAAATATTAAATATACTGACACGCGTGTGCATTTCAGAAATCTTTTCTTTATTGAGGCATCACCTTATATAAGAATGCACGCCTTAAGCACGCGTTAGGGCAGAGACCTTGGGAGGTCATGATCTGTTGAGGACCGAGCACAAACGGTAAACGGTGCTGACTCTACTCGTACGTTGGTGTGGCTTCCCTGACTCCAGCGCGAGGCAGTGTCCCACCGGCGATCATTGGCCAGTCACCACCACCATCCCTCACCTCGATTGAATTGTTATAGGGTTAGTATTCGTGCATTAGATGCAAAGGTATAGTACACTTATGCTCTGCAGTGGGGCAGTCGGGCTCTGCCTCCCTATCCGGGCTTTATGCCGTATGCCGTCGTTGGTCTCCGCCCTACAGGACCGAAAGCGTCTCGGATGTCTCCACCGTCAAAGTGGAATCTCTAAAGGTATTTGATTCCCGTTTCCTTTAGCTTCTTTGGTCGAAAATGATTGGGAGTTTGGTCCGGAGTGGCGTTATTTTGACTCTTATTCGCAGCTTCTGCTTAGCTTTTAATTGTTTGGAATTTCGGTAGGGAGGCATTTGCTGTTTTGTAATGTGCCCATGGTTGGATGCTTACCCAGTGATAATGTTGTAGCTTTCGAGCTAAAAGCTGTTGCGTTCTTTTAGAAACTAAGAGGTTCAGATTGGTTTGTTGTCGGGGCAATGTAGTTTCACTGTTGGCCCTTTTATACCGCATTGATATATGTTTTTGGTTGTCTAAGTTTCAATTGTGGTTTTTCTTTCTTAGGGTTTTGTTTGGAACGAACTGCTTCTCCCTTTTAATTATTCAATACCATCTATATCTCAGTGTGTTCAGATGCGAATATTGGATAACCTGATAGTGGACACAATCTTCTTATTATAATACTGAATATTAATGTGTTATATGCTCAAATGGACGACTGGAGTTTTCTGCCCGTTAGAGTGATTAGTGAGAATATCTCATACACAAATAAGCAAGTGAGAGCAGGTTCATGTATAAATAGAGAATACCTTGATTTTTTCTTATGTTAATGTTGTGAGCTTTTTTCTTACTGAAAGATACATGTTTAGAATCAAACTATTTTGAGTACTTTGTCTAGTGACTTAATGCAGCTTGATTTTCGATGCAGTTGAGTGCTTAATTTGATTTGATTTTTTTTTTATGTTGAAATTAACTTTGATTTGAACTTCCATTGATTTATACTGGGGTGAATATTTCTGACTGTAGCATAATTCCTCCTTGCCATCTCAGTCTGGATGTGAATTTTGGATTATTGGTTGTTGATCCAATTTGATTCATTATTTCTGGTGTGAAATATCCACAGGTCATGTGAATAGAGGGAAGGTGATAGTTCTGTCTTATTCATGACTAGTAATTATACCATTACCTCCTTGTTTATTACAAAAATATTGTGTAAATTAGATTACTCACTTTTATCTGATATAACAATTGGCCCTATCAAATTGGAGCCAAACCTGCTCAAATCTCAAGCTTTTAAGTCACACATATTTAACTCCACTTGTTTGTTTCATTTTACTATTCTATTAATCTGATCTTACCTTCATTTATACTTGGCTTTATTTATTTATTTTTTTATTTTTTTTTGCATGGTAACCTTTATGGTTTATTCGAGGGTTTCATCTGAAAGCAAAATATAAGCTGTTTGAGTGAACCTAAATGTCGCTTTTACCCTAATTACCTTACATTTAAATCGGCAATTTGGCTCATTTTTTATTGACCAACCATTATAGAATTCTTATCTAAATAATATATCCAAAGTGTTATGTTTAGTTGTTTGTTTATTTTCTTTTGCAAGTTCTACCAGGTTTAGTGAGAAGAATCACAAGTCAATTAAATGAAAAGTTTGTCTCAGCCTCGGTAAATGCATCACCCACTACATCGGCATTGTTGCCTGATGTTGACATTCTACTTGGAAGATGTGATGATCATGGGGGAGTAGTTGTTGAAATGAATGGTGCCCCAATGAGCTCTGATTCTTTTCTCTCCTCATTAAGGGCATCAGTATCACATTGGAGACAAAAGGTGAGTGATTTGATCATGATTTGTAAGCAAGTGAAGTAATTTCATGCAATCCTTTCAAAATATTAGATTAAATATCCGTTGGTGTTATTTTAGAATCAACACCCTTAAATGTAGCTAAAGTCCTGTAGTGCATTTTGAATTATAAAAGACAGCATGTAAGCTAATTTCCACTTAATTATTAGTATAGAAGCTATTTTGGTGGAATGTCCGAGCCTGCTATTAGATGAGGATGCAGAAGGCAAGTGTATTATTTTGTCTTAGAAGTTTTAATGGTTGAAAATTAATCACCACTATCATGAATCCTGAACCATATCTTAACAATTTTATCCATTTTAATGGAATTCTACTTGTTATTTTCCTGTTAATAGTTGCCTTGTGGTCAGAGTCATGTTTTTTGATATCCTTTTGTACTTAACTTGTCTGGTTAGCCTTTACTTTTTTCATAGCTTCTGCATGACAATTTTATCTCTCCACCCCAACCTCTACCCTTCACCTTATTGAAAAAATTTCTGCTGCCAATTATATTCTGTTAAACAGTAATAATATGCATCATTCCAATACTGTTGATTCAACATTTTGTATTCATCCTTGTTGAAAGGTAAACTCTAACCTAGGATTGTATACTATTACTCTATACGTCATGCCAAACTACACAATTTATTAATCCAAAACTCTTTTATGATGATACCTATTTAGTGGTATATTTTGAAATGTTTTTTATCTCCAGGGGAAGAGAGGTGTTTGGTTGAAATTGCCTATAGAGCATGCAAATCTTGTCCAACATGCTGTTGAGGTAGCTAATCTTCAAAACACGACTCGTTAATCTATATTTGAGATTAGAAAACTTGTATTTATAGTTATGTTGCTCAATTTGGCTTTCAATTTATATTAGTGTCTCTTTTCTAATATTTTCTTATTATTTTATTTGTGACAATAGTTACTATGTTCAAAATTCTTTGAAAACATATAAGAGTAATCAACCGTGTTTGACTATCAGGGATGCCAAAAGACCTTTGCTCCAAAAATTGCTTGTTCTTTAACTTCTTCAATTTGTTAACATTTAGTTATTTTGTTAAGGAATTTTTGTACTGTTATAATCATAGATATTAATTCTCCTGTCTAATATATTTTATTATTGATGGTAATTTAGTGTGAACTGACCTTTTTAGGAATATGTTCTCGAGCTTAATAATTCTATAGAAATTCAAACCCTTCTTGCATCACCATGGATTGCTACTTAAGGCTTTATGGATAATGCTTTCTTGATTTAGCGGATGGCCATTCATCGTCAACATACCTGAACTGTATAAGAGTTATGATGTGAGAGCAAGAAGAACCTTCAAAACATACTTTTTAAAATATGAGAGTACTTATTTGAAGCCAATGTGAAGGATTGTTTTTATTTTTAATGTTATATTATCATTCTTATGTTCAATTCTTGTAGAATGCTATAGCTTAATTTATAGATTATATCAAAAATACTATAGGATTTGAGGAGCTCTTTGTTTAATCTTCATTCATATTGATCAGAAAGTTTATAATCCAATACTTTTTGGATATATTTTTTTTAAATTATCGATATGATCTAAATCTATAGATCAAGTGACTTTGGATCAACATATGGAAGATTGTATCTCTTCAAAGCATACATTTCTTCAAAACACATTTTTCTTTCTTAGATTTTGTTTATTTATTTATTTATATAGGCATATGCTTTAAAATCAAAGACTCTAAGCAATGAATAAGCTGCATGTTGTTGCAATTACATTTCTTTTGATGTTTCAATCTCATTAATATTTCACCATACAAAAAGCAGTAATAAAAGCTCTGAATAGTAGTATTTGCTCTAACCACCGTGCAATTTCTTTAGTCATTCTTTCTACCATTCGTTTTGTAGAGCTACTGTAGTTTTATGCACGGCTCCTTTTCTTATGTTACATTTTTTTAATTATGTAGACCTAAGTTATAGGCATTCACAAACATTTTTCTTTGAATGTTTTTGTTTGATTGATTTATAGTTTGTACCTTCCACTTTTGGAATGACTTAAGTATACTTTTTTCTTGAAAATATATCTACACCTTCGTACAAAGTCATAAATAGATGTTAGGATGTATCTATAGCTTGCATTGGAACTAGTATAGCGAGCTCAGAGTCTACATAATATACAAGTTGATAATGAGCTTCATCTAATGAGTGTGTTCATACTGTTCAAAGCATACCAAATTCCAAAACCTGCATTATAACATGATGTCATCATGAAATCAATTGCTTTTAGTATTATCTAATTTTTAATCATGTTTGCTTTTAAAAATTCATGAACCTCTTTAGTTAGAACCTTTCTTATGAGTGACCGGGAAAGGGATTGAGAGGTATGTGATGCTTTGAGATAGTTGAAGAAGTATAACAAAATTCTTTGTTTTAATTAGATGAATGACACCTTTCAATATATGAATGCTATTTTTTCTATAGGGTCCATACTTGTTGGAGTTCAAACAATTCAAAGAGAAGATTTATCTTTATGGCTGATTATAATTGTCTCTCACAATATTTTCATTCACTTAATAATTACATGTATTCATTGAGTAAAGGAGATATTCAAGATACACTAATAAGTAGAGATAATTCAAATTTATGAGTCAAACAATGAATACATGGGAGAAAGTAATAAAAATAAGAAAATTATGCTAGTATTGAAAAAATAAATTGGTTTCTTACAATAATGATTTATTAGTGTTGAGATAATTAATGATAAACTATAAACCAAATAAATGATTTCATGATTCTATTGATGTTGAAAAGGCTTATGATTGAGTAAAATGGGAATTGATTTGGCGTATACCCAGGAAAAAGATGCATGTCTAAGGTATCCTGAAGTGATTAAATACATGTACGATGGAGTAGTATTAGTATTTCAAGTAGTTTTTAAGTGACCACGTAATTTTTAGTTACAATAGAATTATATCAATAATCAATATTGAGTCCATATATATTTGTATTAGTTAGGAGATGCTTGCAAATGATAATCAACATAAGATACCTCAACATGTGCTTTTTATAGATGATATAATTCTACGTAGTGAAATATTTATTGAAATAAGTGAAAAATTATTGAAGAAAATGTTTGAAAGATAATTTACTTATAATTAGTAAAACAAAGATGAGTAAATGGAATGTAATTTTAATGATTGTGATGCTAATGCTTTTAGTCATGATTATTTTAGAAAATAAAGTGACACCTTGATGTGATGTGTTTAAGTATCTTGAATCTATTACATGGAAGAATGAGGATATGACTTTTAGAGTTAAGATTGAGTTGTTAAAATGAAGATTACCTCAAGATTATTATGTGATAAAAGAATATTATAGATAGTTAAAGGTAAATTTTTTAAAGGTGCAATTAGGTTAGTAGTGTTGTATGGATTTAAGTGTTTGACCATAAAAATTTATTGATAGCTAAGTTGAGAATAAAATAGATGAGAATGTCAAGTTTGATGTGTGAAAAAAATAGGAAGGATGATTTAATGAATGATTATATTAGAGGAGTAGTTGGGGTGATATCGATGAAGATAAGATTGTTGAAAATGGACTTATATGGTGTAAATAGTGGGAAGTTATTTTTCCCAAGGAATTTAGAGAAAGAAATATGCACATAGGTTCATGAAAGAGAATGAGAGAAAATATTGGGTTGAAATTATTCTATGATGAGATAATAAAAGAAAAATATCATAGAATGAGAGAAAATATTGGGTTGAAATTATTCTCTGATGAGATAATAAAAGAAAAATATCATAAAATGAGACAAATTTATAATAGTTCTGTACATAGACTTTTGTCCTCTACCACATCAAGTTGTGGATAAACATTACACATACACGCAAAATGTTGTCCAAGTTATAGCCATTAAAATGAATGGAAATGTGTGCATATGTGAGACATAGAATGTGTTTGCTAAATAACAATCGAGAGAGTTGTAATGAAATCAAATTTATTTCACTTGAGTTAACATTTAATTACTATTGAATAACATGCAATCTTTGGGGTCAAAAGTTTGATTTGTGCAATGCTTGCAAAATTATGATTTCTACTAGTAGTTGGCTTTCTAATGATAAAATTAAGGCTTTATGGTTGGCTTCTTATTGATAAAGTTGTTGACCTACGCATATATTCTTTAACTTAAATTAAGCGTTAAGGGTGAAATTCATGAAAAGCAGCGACAAACGACACATAATTGAAAAATTTAAAATTCTTAATCGTAATTATATTTGGTAAAAAAGTTGTCTCGATTTGAGAAATCGACTTCGCAATTGCGTTTAAGATATCAAAGATAATTAAAAGAAAATTATCGGACCAGTTAATAAGCGATCGATCAATTAAAATTAATTCCAAATGAAATTACACGAAAGTTAAGCGTGACTTGACTTAAATCATCGCCGACAACGTCCGAATGACATCCGTTCGTAAAATTGACTCGCCGTTGTTATTGAAATGCCAAAATTTATTAAACGACGCGTTCTGCGATTAATTCGACAAAGTCTACGCAAACGTCGAGCGATTTGAACGTGCGTCGTGCAATTTAAGTATAATTTCACTTTGATTTGCCAAACGATTGATCGATTGATCGCTCGCGTCGCAAATGAAAACATCTAAAATTAACATCTATATTGATATGGTTCGCCGCACGAAGTAACTTCGTAATTTGTTGGCGCGAAAATATTAATTATGATGCTATTATTCAGTTAATTCGTATTTAGGCCGCTAACAGCCGCTTAAAACTCTTTAGTCCTTATTCAAAGCCCGCCTTTTGTTAACTTAATCAAATCAGTCGCCTGTTATTTCCTATTGGACGCCGCTTAAACAACGAATAAGGATTTGCGACTAGCCCTAAATCCTTAACCGAGCGACGTTATCCCCATTTCACGCTATTCTACTCACGCCACTGCTCTCCCGCTCTCTGGTTCTCGTCCGGAACTCTCCCTTCTTCTCGTGCGATTTCTTTCCAAATCCCTCTCCCTCCTGCTTTCCCTATTTTTCTCGCGTGAAGCCTCTCGATCACTTCCCCTTTGCGGTTCTTGTCCTTCCTCATGAGCCAGCTGCCAAGTTTGAGTGTAGGTTGACCAAGCTCTAGCTAACCGAACTCTTTCTCCTTTCTCTCTTGTAATCGAAACTCAGTCGCTTTCCTTTCAACCTTAAGCTTGTCATTATCATTCTATTTTGGCTTGGTTGAGATGAAATGGGTTTATCAAATGTTTTTTTTATGAAACTATATTATGCTTGGATTGTTTTTCTTATACAAATGAAAAAAACAGGGTTCACTCTTTGCATATGGTTACTTCTGTCTTTATGGGTGAAGTGATTTCTCTAATTCATTTTCTTTTACATATTTAAAATGCAATTAGAAGTGTGGAAATATGGGTTGAGATAATGTATGGCTCAAACCCTAAGTTGTAATGCAATGTTTCTTCTCTTTTATGCTTCAGTTTTGCTGTTTGGATGTAATGATACTTGCTAAACCTCTTTTACATGTTTAAAATGCAATTAGAAGTGTGAAAGTATGGTTTGAGATAATGTATGGTTCAAACCCTAAGTTATATGTAAGTTTCATTCTCTTTTATGCTTTAGTTTTGCTGTTTGGATGGAATGATACTTGCTAAACCCCTTTTACATGTTCAAAATGAAATTAGAAGTGTGGAAATATAATTTGAGATGATGTATGGCTCAAATCCTAAGTTATATGCAAGTTTACTTCACTTTCATGCTTCAAATTTCTATTTGGATGGAATAATGTTCATTAAGCTTCTCTTATATGTTTAAAATAAAATTAAAAATGTGAAAATGGGGTTAAAAATGATAAAACAGCAAGTGTGAATGGTTATCCTATGATTTGAGACGGTTAGAAATGAAGGGAAGTGGTTTATGCATATTGGCCTAATATAATTGCTTGCTCATTTTTCTACCACTACTTATTAGTGATGTGTTTTATTGTTAGCAAGTTTCTTTAATATGCAAGCATAACTTTAGCTAAAATCTGAAAGTTTAAAGCTTATGAATGAGTTTAGTACTTTGACTTTCTTGCAATTGTTGATCAATAATAGGTTCTATTCTCATCTTTCTCCATTAATAGAAAAGTGTTTTTTTAATTGAATCTGAAAATTCAGATTTATGTATATGTTATTTCCTTGAAAAAAAAAGGGAGGAAGGGAAATCGTTTGTTGGGGAGCTCTTCATTCAATTATATGATTAGTTGTTATTATGAAAATAATGATTTGGGTGAAGATCAGATTTTAGATTTTCTGGGTTTGTTAAGTTCAAATGCAAGTGTTTACCACATACATGATTTTCTGAATTTACCTTATGAAGTCTATCTTACTTTGCTTCCATTACTTAGTTGTTTGCTAATATGGAGATGAGGATTTCATCAAAGTTTGTTTTCAAATTTATTTTCTTGATTTGGCAAATCCAAATTCAAGTATTATCTCATATTTGATTTTCTAGATTTTGTTAGTCTAAATGAAATGGTGTATTTCATATAGATTAAGTTCATTAAGAATCTTGCCAAAGGAAAGAAGATTGAAAGGCACAATCTTGTTTTATTAACATTGCTTACCTTCTTTCTAATTGCTATTATCATCTAAGTGATAAATCCTTGAAGTGAATTGTGAGGTCTTTATGTGGGATTTATTATCTTTGCCTTATCATTTTGAAGATGATTGTTAAATGTGAGATCTTCTTTAGCAAGATTCAATTTAAATTCCTTTCAAATTTTGTGGGTTTTGCCTATGCTTTATTAAACCTGATTTTTTTTTTTTTAGTTTGTTTAATGTCATGCTTAATGTGGCTATTCATTTTTTTTAATGACTCAAACTCTTGTGGCTATCATAAGAAATGAAAGAGATGCTAGATGTAAACAAAAGTGACTGTAATTTCTACATTTCCTTCATATGAGCATGAGTTTGTTTATACTCCTTACTTTAATGCCTCCTCAAGCTTATACAAGCATAAAAAGTGTGATAAAATTTCAGATTTATAAATTTCTTTTGTAAGACTAGAAATTTTTTCCTAAGATTTCATGACACATTATGGAATGTTGAATGTTAGCTATACTTGACATAAACCTTTATTCCACTTGTTGATTTCTCTTACAAAAAAAAAAAAAAAATGAAGTATGCGGCCTTAATATGGAAGGTTGAATATTAACTAGTAGAAGTAAGAAAGTATATGTTTATAGTTTAACACATGAATGCTATCTTATTCACTAAAATTGGAAAAGCTATTTCATCCCTCATATTGAACAAAAAAAAGGGAGAAATGATATATGCAATAAAAAGTCATGTGATGATTTCTTATTAGTGATATTTCAATGCAATACTTAGTTAAAATCATAAATGTCATATGTCTTGTCGAAGTACATGTGCATGAATGCTTATGTGTAAATGCAAATTGAAATTGGAAAGATCTGCTCACATTCCAATGTACGGAAACTGCGATACTGCTCACGTTGAACGCGACGAGAAATCTGGATAATCGCTCATGTTCCAACGCGGCGAAAACTTGATAAGACTGCTCACGTTGTTCCAACGTGAGAAATTCGTGATAAGTACTGCTCACGCTAACGCGTAAAAAATCTGTTGATAAGATTGCTTCTTGTTCAAGTAGGAAATTATTTTTTTTATGATATAAGTATTTCACGTTATTACAACGCCGGAAACGACGTTAATCGCACTAATCACGCCTTTCTCTGATGATAAATAAAATTTTCATCACGACACCATACACCTTTCTGGCGTGGGAATGCCTCCGTTTCGAGAACGACGCCTAAGGAAAATAAAATTTTGGTAAAAAAAAAGAGTTTGTATAAATGCTTAAGTTCTTAAGAAGGAAAGTAATTACAATATGTTTATTCATGTTTAACTCATCATTATTTGAATCTTCATAGCATGCGGCAACTATTTGTGTAAAATTCAATTTCCTTTTGCCTAAATGGTGTTTATGCTACATGAACGAGTTATTTGAAAGAAAACATCTTATGTGCTATGTAATTTAAATTTTGTCTTATTACTAAGCATATGATTATGCCATGATTGCTTCTCCTTTGCTTAAGTCTTGAAATAAGATTGAGATACATCTATTCATATTAGGTGAGAAGGGATAAATTTAAAAGCATCAAGTTAGTCATAACTTACAAGTTGATGTGCTATGATAAGAATAAGCTTAAGCGTTGGGGATCTCTTCCTTTGAAGGGTAGATGAACTCTCTTCTCTTATTTACTTCCCATCTTTACTTGCTTTGTCATTCCCCATTCTCTCATTTATGAGTGCACGTCATGATAAAAACGGAACACGACAAATAACTAAAATATAATAAATGATATTATTGAATGGATCATAATGTCATGGGCTTTTTCCCTCATACTTGGCCCATCCTAAAATTTTTTTTCTCAAATGGACTTGTACAAAATATTACAAATGGGCTTATACAAAATATTATAAATGGGCTTATACAAAATATTACAAATGGGCTGTACAAAATATTACAAATGAGTTTGTGCAAAGTATGATAAAGATAATACTTAATGGGATGGATATATGTTTAAGTTGTCATATTATCATGAACTAAATGTTGCAAGCTCATGTTTACTTTTCTTGCCTCCCATACTTGGTCATTTATCATGAGTATCACGATTTATTAAGAAAGAATTTAAGATTTTTTTAATCGTGTATAAGAGAAATTTAAAATTTTTATCAATCATGAGCTAACAGAATGACTTCATATTTGAGCTAATAGACTTTTAAAATGCCATCTGAAAAGAAGTTTAATGTAATTTTAAGCCTCTTTTAGTTTGCTGATTGGTAATATTAAAGTGATATAAAAACCTAATAAATGTTCATGTTACACCTATAAATAAGTGTCAAATTTATATCTTACATAAGATAGGACATAATCCTCCCAAATTATTTGCTTTACGAAGCCCAAATGTTAATGGATTATTATTTAAAAGAATGAGAGAATGAAAGATGTGAAGTAGATACCTTCATTAGCATCATCATTCCTTTCTTTCTATGAATATGTGAAGGGTTTCTTGAAGTAAGAATGGCTATTCATTAAGCATGAAGCTCTCTTTTAAATTCAAAGAAGCATTAAATGTAAACTCATATACAAATCTACATTTGAATTGATCTCTATCCATCTAAATTCTAATATGCATAAAGGAGTTTGGATGTGATGTGCAAACTTATGCATGATTCATAACATTTTCTCAAATTTTCGTTAAGATATATATTGCACTCGATGCTTAGAACATGTTTTAAAAAGTTAAACGTATATCTTATAAAGATATACATATTTGGTCCATGATAAGTCGAAAAGGGTTTAAATTCATATCATTAAAGAACAAATGCTCACTTGATATGAAAGTAGATATCTTACCTCTTTCGGACAGATACATGTTTAATCATCTAGAACATATATTCATTTTGTTTGCATATTGGAATGTTGAATTCAAGAACATATACATGTTTGATCAAGAATAAATCTTTACTTATTTTATAACATGTATTAAAGATGACATGTCATACTAAATATAGTCATTTCAACTTAGACATTTAAATGTCTATATAACATTTTTAAAATAACAAATAATTATATGTATTTTGAAATGTCCACTAGATCAAACATTTAAGGGAAATATGTAAGCCAAACCCAAAGCGAAAGAGCAGATAACTACAATTCCCGGTTTGATCTTAGGACCGGATCCGAGTTAACAAAACCTGAAAATCTATATTAAAATTTATGCTTGCAATTTGACACATATGTCATGTTAAACATAACTACTTCAACTTAGACATCTAAATGTTCATACAACATTTTAAAACAAATACATAGACAAGTATTTAAATTGTGTCACAAGATATGTAAGTCATGTGCAAAACGAAAGAACAGATATCACACATCCCGATTTGGTCTTAGAACCGGGTCCGGGTTAACAAATTCTAAAAATCTGATTATAATATTATAAAAATTTTAATTTAATAAAATCTGAGAAGCTAATTCTGTCATAAAATGACAAATGATAAATCTAGTGATACTTCTCAAGTTCAAACTCTCAAGAGAAATATCTCAAACCGATCCTCATGCCAAACTAGAAATTTTAGAGGATTATAAGTATGGGACCCGATCTGTAGAAATGTAGAATGATAGCGCCTATCAACCAATACTAGCCATATGATTGAGAAAGACGATTATTATGAAAGTTCTAATAATGAATCATTATATGTTTAAATATAAATCAATTATAAAATGATCAAAATTTAAATAAAATAATAAAATATAAATGAAATGAAATTAATTGTTTAAATTAAAACTTAAAATCAATCCATCTCAACTATTTATGCATGACAAATTAAAACTTTCTCACAAAGATCCAATGTCAAATCAAATGATAATTATTTTCACGCTCAAATAATCTTAGACGAACGTGCCTGTCTCTACAGCGTGATTTTGTCGAAACGATACATAACGAGCCATTTACAGTTTCGATCGTATTCAGAGACATACACACTAAATTACCACTACCGCATCAGATGTTCTAACGGCTTTCTTTTTGAAATAGAATGTATTCTTTCTCTTTAATTAATGTTGACTTATATTTGTCCCCTGACAAACTCCACCCTGTGTCTACAGATATCTTGACGACGAATGCTTACAAAAGATCATTCTGATTGAATTGACTACTCCTCCTCGACTGTAGAGACTACAATAATGACGAAACCACGAGATCTAGTCGGCCATCGCTCCCAAACCAAAAGTTTTAAATTAAAATGATAAGTTTCTTAAATTCTAAACTCTACTCACTGCTATTATACACTCGTTATTTAACGATTTATCGAAAATCGAAAGCTCTCTCGATTGGGAGGTAATTAACTACCTATAGAAACTTAGAACCGGATCTAAAAAGTCCTCACAAAAATGAGGACGAAATCTCAGGGTAGTGTCTTATCTACTATTCATCTATCTTCTGAAATTTTCATCGACACTTAAAACCCTCTTTTCATAAAAGAGGTCGATGGCGAATTTTCGGATTCCACAAAAATTAGAGCATTTTATTTGGCAACCACTTGCATATTTGAGGGGACATTAAAATATAGATTCATAGCTCTTCATATAGAAACTAAAAAGCACATTCCATATCTGTGGAAATCCTACCTTTGGCCCTGCCTCCCATAGTGCATGCACAAGACTTTTGCCTCCTGTTGATTACACTGCTCCACTAGCTTGCTTTCTTCCTTTGTTCGAGCCTTCTCTTTCTTTCTCTCTCACACTTTTTTTTTTCTGTATACCTAATTGATCCATAAAATCATTGTTGTCATCTCACCAATTCGAGAATTGTCTTAATTATAACTAATCATATAGTGATTTTTCAACTCCTAAATTATTTATATTCTTTCTATTGGTTCTCCTAAACTTGTATAAATTCAACACAAATGATGAAATGAAAATTTAATAAGTTCTATCTAACTCTTGTAAGAGATCATGAGGATTCACCTAAAGACAGGATTATAGGATAACTAATCAAGAGTACTACAGAGATGAAAGGACACATTTAGGGTGTGTTTGGACAACTGTTTGAAAAAATAATGATGGAGTTATTGCAGAACTTTTAAAAAGAAGTTGTGGTCTAAAAAGCAGCGGTGGATATTACAAATTTGTTTATTTTAAAAATGTTAGCCTATAATTTTTTGACAGTCGCCGCACTTACCATGTTAGGTTGGAAAAAATAGCTTTTTCACCGCATATTCTCTAAAACACGGCCAGAATGTGGTTTCCAAACAACAGTGTAGTGCATTTTGTCATCGCATTGCTGTCGCATCGTTGCCCAGGAGTTTTTAGATAGCTTAATAATTACATAATTAAGATATTGGCTATTTTTATTATTAAAAATGGCAAAAAATGTTTAGTAAATTATATTAGGCTCTAATTATTAATACTCCTTTGGGATGCATGGTGTGCCATTAGGCCTACTAGGAGGAAAAATGGTAATTTTTTAAAATAGATGTTTTACCTCAACATAGAAGCCCAAAAGTTATGTTTTTGATCATCTTCTCCTCATTTCTTAATAAAGTGAGAACAAATTTGAGAAGAAAACTGTAATAGGTGGGTATACCATATGGAAATGAGGGTAACAAGATATTTGTGAATGGAAACACTCATTGAGCGAAAAGTCAGCACTAAAAAAAAGTACAAATAGCAGCAGCATTCAAAGGATGAAATCAGATACCTGGAAGGAATAGCATTAGAGACCTTAATGATAGTGATGGCAAGAGCATATAGAGAGAATAATTTCTGAGCTGAGAAATATGCTGGATGAGCATGGTAGGTCACTGAGAATGCAAGAGTTCTGTTGCAGTAGCGAAAAAGGTCGATAGTGGACAAAATAGTTTGTCAAGAATGCAGCATGAGACTACATTAGGTAATTATGAGTTGGCAGGGGCTAGTGTTTTGTTACTGGTTTTATATGCGGTCATTGATTTTGGGTTTAACCCAGCCCTATGACTCAAGTATCTTTCCAGAAAAAAAAGTACAAATTATGCTACTTTGGCACTGTAGGCTTATCCGCAACTATGATATTTTTTCTCAGATTTCTCATAGCGAAGTGATTAAAAATGTCATTTGGAGCATGTACCTAATTACTTTTTATTACATTGGTGGAGTACCTTCTGAACCTCAAATAAAGTGTGAAACAGTCACTTCCAGATGAACTTCTATGTGAATGTTTGAAGAGGGTTGAGGAGAGAGTCAAGGAGGATATAAATGATGCGATTTTCTTGTTGGGCCTTCTATGCTTCTTTCTCTTCCATTAAGACTGCCCTAGATGTTCCTTTAAAGCCAAATTAATTCACAACTTTGTTATTGTTAACTCTGATAATTTAGGATTCTATTGTCATGATTGCAATGAAATCCAACCAAGTTTGTAGTCAAAAGCATCAGATAGTAGCTTGGTGATGGAGCTGCTGTTGAGAAGAAGCCTGCCAAACAGAGCCTTGCTTACTAGACAACCTATTGTAGGGCATCTCACTTCTCAGAGTTGCAACATGCGTCATCTTCAGTCCTCTGTATGGAGATATAGGTTTGTTTAGGTCCATTTTAGGATATCTATTGTACATCATCTTCTCAGTGGCAACCGCATGCATGCTGTAACTGCTATTTAATTCGGCAATTAAAAAGGGCATCCATTGGTGCTAAATGTTTTCATTACAATGAATACACATTAGCTTACAGACTTATCTTATCAACCACTCATTAGAAAAGACAGCATTAATCTGCATACAAAAGTCCACTTAGTTCATTTATTTTTAATCATATCATAAGCTCACCTGTTGCTGTTTTTTATTTTTATTTATTAATTTTAATAGCTTGATATTGATTTTCTATTTTTGTTCAATCCAGTGAATCTTATTCTGGGTCAATTATTTTGGATTACTGTAGAATTTAATCTTGATATAGGAAGGATTTTGGTACCACCATGCAGAACCGAGTTATTTGATGCTTGTGTACTGGATCCCTGCCAGTAAACATACATTGCCTGTGAATGCTACTCATAGGGTGGGCGTTGGTGCATTTGTGATAAATCAGAAAAGAGAGGTATAATCAACTGTTTTCTGTTAACTTTAACTTAGCTCTGCCCTCTTAAGCTTACTAAGTGGGAGGAATAAATCTAATTACAGAACTACTACTCTTCCAACAGTCTAATAGAGTGTTCTCGTACTCATTTTTTCAATCTGCAATATTTTGGTTTCATTTTTGAGCTAGGTATTGGCAGTCCAGGAAAAGAGTGGGAGGCTTCGTGGCTTGGGTTTTTGGAAACTCCCTACAGGCATTATTGAACATGTGAATTATGATAACTTGAGTATTCATAGCTTATCAAAATTATAAGATTAAGCGCTTCTAGCTTCAGCCAAGTTAATTGTTTCTGCAGGGTGAAGATATATTTACTGGTGCTGTAAGAGAAGTCAAGGAGGAAACAGGAGTACGTGTGTTTCTGAGATTTTTTGTTGATTTTATTAAGATTGTGGAATTACCTAACCTTTATTTTTATCTTGGTATTAGATTGATGCTGAATTTCTGGAAGTGCTTGCGTTCAGGTAGGAGTTCATTTTACTGATTTATTTAATTATAGGTGACAATTTACATATCAATCATGTGAGAGCAGTGAAATGATACTTCAATTCTCTGCTTATGATTCACTGCATGCATTTTCAACTCCCTATTTCTCTGAATAAAGATTGAACAAGAGTTTCTGAACGACTTGTCTTAGTGGATGCATGCTGGAACTTGAAGTGTTCACATTGCTCTATGGACTATGGTTTTGGGATGCCCGTAAGGTTATCAAAAACTTCTAATAAGATGTCATAAATTGGATAACACCATTTTAGGTACCCATGTGTAGCCCTTTTGATAAAGACTAACCACAATCTTTTCTTAAAATGTTCTAAGAAGCTAAACTGGTGACTTCTAGCTAAATTAGCCTCAATTCATGATGCCTAAACTTCGTGGTTCCGATCAAACTGTGTCACTACTTTGACATGGTAGGATATATTGGAGAACATCATATTCATTGTCATTCAAGATTTATTTTCCGCCATGATTTGCTCTTTATTTCCAACCATAACTATTGTGAAAGGTTTGAAGCAAAGTTTTATATAGTACGTCCTGCATTTTTTCTTAGGGTGTTCATGATTTTTTTTTAATTTTTATTTTTTTGTAACAAGGCTTATATTAACTTATCAGAATTCTCTTTCCAGTTCTTTTGTTGCTCGACACTTTCTAAAGATAATTTGGGATATGCTAGACTGTCTTCAAGTAGAATTTTTTTCTTCTTTTGACGAGCTGTATGATTCACTGAAAAATAAGCATGCAATAATTGCTTTTAATTGTTTTTCAAACTAGACCTGTCATGGTTGCTTATTGTCAATTAACAAGATTTTTACACCATGTTTTTCTTGGTAATCCATGCATACTAACTTTTGGTTGTAAATTGAAATCACCACAAAGCATTATAGGTGGGCAAATTTGGGTGTGAGAGTGAATGTGCTAATGCAAGTAGGAATTCATTAAGGTTAACAAAGGTTTTCATGGGATTTGGGAGTTGTTGGTGTTGGAAGTGCTTCCCGCATTGCTGGATATTATTTTTCCTTTTAATGAAATTCGAGAAACATTTTGTATGAATGCCAAAAATAGGGATTGAGGTGATTTGTGAGTTTCTTAATCTATGTCTAGGTAGAATCTGATGCATTGTCTAAAATATCTTCTTAGAATGTGGTTTCACTGTGTGTTCAAAATTTTTAAATTTGGTCTTCTAATTTCAATAGGCTTAGACAAATCATGTTTATGCTAGAGAATCACTTACTGATCTATACTATGAAGATCTAATATGGAGACGAATTTTGTGTTTGGTCAAGCAATGAAACAAAAGATTTTAAGACATATTATCACCACACAAAAAAGCGTGCCAAAAAATATTGAAGATGTTAAGATATTTACTCTGTAAGTAGCTGCGGAGTAACCAAATTGTTGTAAGCCTCATTTCGATTACATTAAGGATCTTGTTCAATTTTGGTGATAATTGCTAAGAACATTTAAAGTGGGTGCTTTGATATAGATGGAATATCTCTATATATGTCAATTAGCATGCAAATCCTTATTTCCGTGGAATGATTTAGACATTCTATGTGTATGAGATTGGTATCATGAATGAAATCATAACTTAGTTTTGTTTTCCAATTGGAGTTCCTTCGCTTAGTGGCCTAGTCATTGTGTGGTTTGGCGTATTCTCTATGGCATAATTCCTTTGGTGATGATTTATTTATTTTTCTTATATCTTTAGTTGTCTAATCCTATTTATCATTTTATATACCCTTCTTAACCATCTAATATAATCCCTATAATCTCTTTAAGCTCTCGTCATTAAGCTCTCGTCATTCATCAGTATTCTAAGCTTTTATTCTAGCTTTGGTTGTGGTCTTGTGGCTTTCAACTCTAACCCTAAAGCCTCCCTCTTCCATAACCTCTTATTTTTTCCAACATATAAAAAAATAATAAATTTGACTTTGTATCTACCAAGACTTTCTCACCTAATCTTTCACTATATCATAAACTTCACGAAATAATTTTCTCTTTATTAGCACTTGGCTTGTCTTCAAAACCTTGCAAACCTCACCTTTAACAATCTTACAAAACCTCCAAAATTCTCTACAACATTCTCCAAATACATCACAAGCAAGAGGATTTCCATCCACAACAAATGGTGGGATTAGCTCAAAATGTTCCTTCCCACGGATTGATAACTTGGGGACTGACAATTTAGTCGTAAAGGAGAATATTTTTATTTTAAAATTATTGTAATTTTTTTTATCTTCTTAGGATTTATTTAGTTTCCTAAATTGTTGTGGGCATCATTTGAGTATATGTACCCATGGGGAACAAAGTAAGCTTTCTAGTCACTACTTCCTTCTTTTCTACTATATCTTTTATCTATTTCTACACACACATACATATTATTTATTTACTGTTATTGTATACTGTATTTCTCTATCGGTCACATTATGACTGTTGTTGTTTCACAGGCAAAGCCACATGTCATTTTTTGAGAAATCTGATTTGTTCTTCGTGTGCTTGATGAAGCCTCTTTCATTTGACATTCAAAAGCAAGAATCCGAAATTGAAGCAGCCCAGGTAATTTGATTTTCCCATGCAATCACGCATCTTTGATTTCTTTTAAGTTTGGTGGAGAAGGATTTGGGGAGGCAGGGAATGCTTGGTATCTAGCCCTTTTAATTTTTTGTGTTCTGTACTGTTTTACCAGTACTTTATTCTTCTTTTCTATCATGATCACAATCATGAAGTTTTCTTTTTCTTTCCCATTCGTGAATGAAGTTCATCATACATTAAACTACTAGCAATCAACTTTTATGCCCTGGCTTTATTCTGATTACTGATTGTTAATTCAAACACCATGAGAAATGGATGAAGTTCCCTTTAAGTACCTCCATGAAGTTTTAAAATCTTTTGTCTGGTCCTTTATTTCCTCTCTTCCTTTTTTTTCACCTTCATGTTTATAGTTTGCTAGAAAAATAACGAGTCTAAGTAATGCGTAAAATTGTGATATCTTGAAAATTCAAATCCATAATTTCAGGAAGGTGTAAAATCAAATATTGACGAATTGAAAGAATTTAATTTTGGAATAGAAGAAAATACTCATCAAATGTGCTTTAGTTCACGAGCAAGTTCTTTTTGGTTGTGATCACAAGGAATGTTATGATCTCAAGCGTTTACTTTATCTTAACTTGTATTCATGCAAAATAGTATAGCAACAATAGTCCTTTGCAGGCCCAACCGCAGAATGAGTGATGGACATTGAGTGGAAAGCTTGTTGTCTTACGTTAATACAGGAAGCTATAGACAATTAAGGAACTATTGGAACTATTTCAAACTATTCTCACTTTATTCCTTCATCAATATATTCAGAGAGTGGGATACTTATGTAGATCTGATGTTTTGTCTCTTAGAGAAGTGTGATAATTGATATCAGTGGATGATTTACTATCATTGGAGAATCCCTCTTCCGATGAAAGGAGTAATTGTTTAGCTATATGAAAAAGTGGCGATCCTTGACGTCAATGATACTTCAGGAAGTCAAATAATCATCCACTAATAAGCTTTGAATAAGAAAACAGGAGCATTTCCTTTCAACCAGAATGCCATAGGAACCAGTTATCAGAGTAAAAACTGTGAAAAAAATATGGTCTCATTACTTTGATAAATATTTTGTTAAACTCTCTTCAAAGCCGCTGAGTGGATTGTTTGTATCAACGAAGGCTCATTTATGAGTCATGAATTTATCAGTCACAATTATTTTTCATGATGAAACTGAAAATTTTCTTGTTATGGTGCAACACAGTGGATGCCGATTGAAGAATTTGCTTCTCAACCTTTTGTTCACAAACATGAGCTTCTCAAATACATCGTTGAGGTGGGGCTAGCGAGGTTTGAAAAGGGCTACAGCGGCTTCTCACCACTTTCTATCACATCAGCCTTCTCTAATAGACAGAGCTCTCTCTATCTTAATACCGAGTACTTGAACAGTCGCTCTTCCTGATGCGGTCATCTTCATTGAATTTTACTGTTGGTTAATTGTACATTTATCTGCAAGGTCGCGGAGGTATGTCGCCTTATACTCACATCAGCTTTTTAATTTCAATTTAATATCCTGGAATGGTGTATTTTAAACATAAAAAATTGATGATTATAATGAAATTATATGATTAGCAATGAGTTATTCCTTCACAAGGTTGAGCTTTCCTAAAAACAGTATTTACAAAGCCAAAACAAGCATCCATCAACTCAGAAATGACACGTGGTGTTTCATGTGGCACTGTGGTTGTACACGTTGCTCCTCCATTCCAATGTTGAATGATGGATGTTCCATCTATATAACGCATTAGACGTTGGCCTTTTCTTGCTTTCATTTCTTGTACATTTTTACATTTCCCACATCACGTCTTCTGGACTATATGATTCTTTTTCAATAGGCCAAGCTTCCACCTTGCTCTCCTCCTTTTTTTCAAATATGGTTCATTTTGGAGGGGATTCCTGATGGCAATTCCGTGCTTCCTTTTTTCTTGTTTAAAATATTTTTTATGTGATTATTAATGTCATCCCAACTCTCCAATGTTGTCTCCTCTAGTAATTGAAACTACAATCCATTATAGGATGCGATCAGCCATCGCCTCTGTTATCCCTGCCATTGTCTCTTTCTGTAGCTAATTTCTTGTTGTCGATAGCGGTTTAGTGTCACTCATAAGATTGTAGTTGAGTCAAACCTATTCACTGTAATAACCGAAGGAAAAAAAAAAAGAGAAAAAATACGTGACAAGTAGTGATTTGGATTTGTCACAAACCAAATAATCCCCAAAAGCCGCAAAGAGAGGAAGAGAGGGAGAGAAGAAGAGAAGACTCACCTGCTCTACCAGTCTCTTATGCCGTCAATAGGGAAGGAGAAGAGGAGACCGAATGCACGTCACCAAGAGGGAGAAGAAGGAGAAGCGACAACCCCAAGGCCCGTGCCAAGATAAGGGCCTCCATTCCATCACAGGAGGTTGCCGTCTTGTGGCACGACCGAGGGAGCTGGCAAAACAGAGGGAGGAAAGGAGAGTGAGCCATGTCTTAGGCAAAACTCAAAATCGAGAGGTAAGGAAATAAGATATATAGTTAATTTTAATTGAAATTTGATTTTTATGTTATTAGCTTTGATTTATTTCAAGTTTAATTTAGATTTATAATTGTAACTTAGGGTTTATCTAATTCAATAAATTAATTGTGAATATGAAATATAAATTAAATTCAAGTTAAGATATTATTTTTTTAATCATTCAAGAATCATTTTAAGAAAAATAATAAAAGGGGAGTATTAAATTTAGGAGAAGCCTATAAATGAAATGCAAATATTTGAAACTTATGAATAAAATGAAGATAGTAAAAGCACGATTAGTTGTAGTAATAGATTGAGAGTTAAATTTTACATTTCCTTAAGTATAATATGAATTAAACTTAATTATTTAAATTTTATATGCTACATGCAAAATATAACTTAAGTATTGACTTAATTTAGGAATTAGACAATGAATAATTATGAATATGAGCATCAAATAATAAAAGCTATATGTAAGTATCACATGAATAAAATAAGATAAATTACTTCCCAATATTGATTCAATTAATATTTGATTCATATGAATTTCAGGAAGCGTTAAAGGAGGAGATTCAAAGAGGAAGCTAAAGTTAATGTGAGTAATTATATTCTTACATTTATGATAAAAAATATTTTTAATTTCTTATGATTTAAACGACGTTCATATGATTATGACTTTTCCATACCTGTTGTGATGATTTTACTACTTTTTCATAAATTGTGATGTTATTTATCGCTTTTCACGTGGATAATAACGAACGGAGATAATAATAATTTATCATTTTATAAAATTAACGATTTCATTGTTACATGAATTAACGCGTGCATAATGATAATCAGTTATGAATACGACGTTGAAAGTAGAGTTCACCTCCTTATGTATTTGACGCCCGCATCTAAATGAGAAAATGACAAAAGAATGGTGAATTGCCACTTGTCTTTGGATGAGTATTGATAAAGGTTTTTGACTCCAAGACGGATGATAAATGTAAAGTAAAAATACAAAATATTTATGTATATACCTCACACATACGTTTGATAACAAATTTCTTATTATGTGAAAGTTTACGATACCTACCACATACGTGTTTGATAGTTTGAACAAATTTTTTTTATGTTAATGTGAAAATAAAAAATTTATACTGGTCTCTATTTCTCGACACTTATAGTGTAATAACATAATCGAATCAATTATATTCATTCTTAAATTTTTTTTCGCGAATCATCATAACTAAACGACCGATAAGAGTGCTTTATCGTCGTAGGACTTGGGAGATAAAATATGTCAATTACGAGTTATGTTTAATGTGTATTTCTTAACTAATATATATATATTGACAAATTGTTAAATCATTTGGATCAGAAATTCTTGTATGATTTGAGATTTTATTAAAATTTGAAGTGTTATGTAAGTTTTTCTTTCTTTATCCGTCCGATCGTCTCGCAGATTCCAAGTTGCGGTCGTGACACTCACGAGCTACCGGATAAATGGCTCACGAGTCTAACTCAATGAGCTAATGAGTCAAACTTGATATATGCTCAACTCAACTCGCTAGCAATTGTGCCAACTTATTTAAAAAATATTAATATTAAATACACTCAAAATATGTTACAATTCAAATGTTTTGCATAAATTTGTCTAAAAAAAATTTAAAAGTCACATTCCTCTTTCATATTTTAAGTGATTTCTTTTTATTTTTTCTTATATTTTATTTTTTTATCATTTTATCGCAATAGTGCCTTGAATTGAAATCATTTTATCTATTTCATAATAAGTAAGTTGGCTTATGAGCTGATTCAAACTCTTGCAACTGAGCTTGAGCTCAAGCTTGAAAGCTCAAATTCATAGCTCTAACTTGACTCGACTCGTTTACGCTTCAAACTGCTAGCACTAACAGTCAACACCATGGTCGTACATTCAAGTTCTGAAACAAAATTACTCCATGGTGCTACCCTTGAGTACAACATAGTTTCTAGCCATTCTTTTGTTAGCTTGTCTTTGGTCCTTGGATATCTTGCATTGTGACATCACAACATGGCACTAAATCATTCTACAAAGAATTTAGAGTGGATTCATTTTGATAATACTTATACCAAGAGTACAAGATTACACATGCAATGCATCATTTTTAACTTTATATTTATAGGTGAAGGTTAATGTTAGTATCATAGAATGAGTGACATGATGAAATTACAAGAAAATTATATCAATAGATTGTGTAGCTAATGGTGTATTGGATGGTTTTGGGTTGCATCTATGTTGTAGTTAGGGGTGTGCATTTGTTTGATTTGGATGGATTGGATGATAAATTTTTAAAACCAATTGGTTTTGGATTCCTAAAAATATCGAACAAAATCGACCAAATAAAATGTAAAACCAAATAAACCGAATAACAATTTGGTTCGATTATTTTGGTTTAGTTTTGGATAAATCGAAGTTCGCTGCATTTAAAAATTATTTGCATAATATTTTATTGTATAATGAACAAACAATAATAGTTTACATTTAAAATTCTTACTATAAGTCTATAACATATAAATTAATAATATCGTATATCATATAATTACTTTGATTTATTTGGTTTCATCTAAAATTTTATTTAACAAACTGAACCAAAAATCAAAAATTAAAGTTTTCATTAATTAAAACTAAAATCCAAATTACTAAGTTCAAAATCAAATCAAAGTATTTAAAAATTTTGGTTTGATTTTATTTTTTGGTTAAAATTAAATAATGCACACCCCTAGTTGTAGTAGAGAACCTTGAGTTAAAAGTCCTTGAAGAGTTCTTTGGGCAAGAATCCTTAGTAGTTGATAGTTGAGTACTTGAGTTTTCTGACTATATGATTTTGCGAGTCTTTTAGACAAAATTCTATGCTTGAGTATTGAGGATCAGGTCGGCTTCTTTTATACGTTCTTAGCTACTAAATTATGTTATCTCATAGTCAAACTTCTCTTTAAATTACTTTAAATTTTTACAAAAAGATTTTCTTTTTTTGTAATTGAAAATAAATTTGATTGTGATTTACACTCAAGTTTCAAAGAAATTAAATGATATTCTTTTTTATTAATTTTTTGTTTGATATTGTAAGAACATATGCTCTTATGAAATTAATTATAACTTCTCCCTTCATATTTTTATTTGTTATTTCATATCTAACATTAATATTTGAATTATGACAAAAAAACTTGATATACATTTATATCACTTCAATAATTTTTCTATTTTCTCTTTTTCAAGTGTATGCTATGGTGATTCATTTATCTCTTCATAGGGTTGATTGTTTCAAGTCATCTTTTAATCCAATTTGGATAGCTTAAATGCCAATCACATCATTAATTAAATAGTAATCACCATACTATCAAGTTTATTTGCCTTATTAAATTTATCTTTCAACAAGCTATTCATTACTATTCTTATTATTTTCTATTGTTAACCTCTGAGTATAAGTCCACTTATTAGCATTATTAATGATTCATTTAGTTTCTCACAAGCAATTAATTTTTATACACTTATTATTATGCCACTAATTGTATTATTTTCTAATTCAAAATCCTCAAAAATTTTCACCAAAGTGGTATTGACTTATAGTGTGCCATTTGAAGATGATTTTCTACCAAATTCTTTTATATTTTTAATATAATTAAGTGTTATGACTACTCGTAAAAATAATTATATAATAATTATAAAAATGATTTTTTTTTTTGAAATTGTCGTATTGTAATTATCATGACTATTATCTGTAAAATAAGGCTGTGTAAAAATTATGTCAAAATAGATTCTAAGTTAAAATATGATTGCATCACTCATAAGAGCGCCTTCTGAGCAATTTATTGCCTGCGTTTTACAAAAATTGTGTTAGATCACAGGGTATAACTTCTATTACACACTAACACTAATAAAAATTAAATATGGATTTATTTTATTAATTTTAAGGCGACTTCTTATTTAATAATAATGCACTAAATAAAATAAAAATATCAAATACACTATACTGTTTTTCAGATATTTTTTATTATTTTTTTAAATTTTTTACAGTTCTTTGTATCACAAAGAAGAAGTAAATATAAATGGATATATCATAGGTAGACAAGTAAAGGAGAAGTGATGTTCTACTTTCTGCAAAAAAACATTTCTAGTGAATGATCTAAAATGCCTTCTCCTTGTAAGTTAAGAGAACTACAAAACTACATCACAAATCGATAAATCTGATTGAGACAAATGTAATGGATTATCTAAATATAGACATGTGTGTGATGATCTGAAATGACAATGAATGTAGCTCTTTGTAATGTTGTTGATGTGATCTTCCAAATAGGATGACTCGTCGAGTCCAGAATAGAGGGTGAGTGCATTAGGTGAGTCTTAGATGAGTTGCACCTTAGGTCATTAGGTGTGTGATTGAAGTGATGAGTTCTTTGGTCAAGTATCTCTAACGAGCATTATAGTCGAGTTCACCTGGCAAGTTGTGGTGAGCCCTTCTGGTGAGGTCATGAATTTTTTGATTGAAGTGACACCTATTTGGCTTAATTTATCGGTTTATGGGTGAGTTGTGACTTGGTCTTAGGCTGAGTAATTCGAGCATACTTAGATATACAAATATTTTATTATCTATGATTATTTTGTCTTCATATTTTAAAAATTCAAAAAAGAAGAAGAACAACACAAATCTTGAGGTAACTTAAAAGATTAATTCAACTTAATTGTGTTGAATAACACAGTCATATTTAGTAGAGGGCTACTTAATCATCTTTAAGACCCGTGTTTAAGGACACTTATTAACTCCATTTGAGGACTAGTTATAGATTTGTTAGAGAAAAAAATGTATTTTTTAAAGATGTAAGTATTATTAATTTTTTTTTTATACCTACCACACTCTTAGATTTTAGTTGTGAAGAATTACTTCTTTTAATATAAAAAAAATATGAGAAACATTAAAAATGATGTATTTGGATAAAATTATGGCAATTGTCTTGAAATTAAAGCTATGATAAATAACTATAAATAAGCTATAAGTTAAATTGTGATCCATCATTTATAGGAGGTTTTTTAGCAACTCATCTTTTATATTTATAAAAATTGAGTTAGATCTTATGGTATAGATCTTAGTACACTAACACTAATAAAGTTTAAATTTAGATTTATTTAATAGTTATTTACATAAATAAATGTCAAAATTTCTTATTTTATATGACTCTTCTATTTACATATATAACACTTAAAATATCAAAATGTATTAAAAAATAACACTTTTTTGTTACAAGCCATTACCGTCCCCATCGCTTGTGTTATCGTCGCGTTATTGCTATTGGCGATCTCGACCTCCTCTCCTAGTCACGCTCAGCTATAGTGTGCATCATAGCTATCTCACAATCTTGACCTCTTTTCTAGATGTCACTTAGGGTCTGTTTAGGGCAGCTGTAATTTTTTGAAAAGTTGTTGTAAAGCTATTGTGTGTTACAAATATTTTTCCTAAGCAGCGAGATTGTCAACGAGCTAACGCTTACACTACAATTCGCAAGAAGCATTAAATTCTACAACCTCCAAAGACTTATTGAAGTAGGTGTAACTGTATATAAAAATGACTCGCACTTCAAGAGATTTGGTTATAAGAAAAATATTCTCATAATAATTTTTTTTAATAGTCAAATAAAAATATAATTAAAATAAAATAATAAAAAATTACCTCAAACTTTTGCGATGTATGAGACATAAGCTTATGATGCACCGACATTTCAAAAAAATATGATGTACAATATCCGACACAACTCCGATATATCTTCGACACATGTTTGATACGACAGAGAAGTGTCAGATTAAAATAATTTTGAAAAATTAAAGGGACACGTGTCCTAAATAATTAAATTAAAATTATATAAAAAATATTTTAAATATAAATTTTTATATTTTAAATTATTATAGAGAATTTTAGAAAATTTTAAAAATTTAGAGAATAAGATTTAAACTAAAAAAATAATATGATATATTTATTATAAATAATTAAAATTATAAAAACTTATAATTAAATTTATAAATTTAAAATTGATAATAAATTTTATTTATTAAAATTATTAAAATACAATAAAATAAATTATTTAAGCAATATATATATTCATTGTCCATTTTTTTTAAATCTGTAAAAAAAATTTCTAAGACATTTCGCCTGTAAAGTGTTTACATCTAATCTGACGTCGACTTACTCAGACATGAAGCGCTGGTCTTTACCGCCAACTTTTTTCATCTCGTCGCCTCCTCATGAGCACCACGCCTTCAAATCGCAGAAAGAAAAACATAAGCGTATATATCCACATTCACACATTCCACGTGTTCGACTCATTTTTCACGTAATGATCGAGGAACGGGGGTTATGCCAAAACCAAGAGAAGAACCGCCTCATGACGATGATGTTCCTCTCTTCTGAGAAGGGTCGGAAAGGAGATAAAAATGGGAGACGATGCCGGAACGGAAATGGGAGACAACGCCGAAAATCGAAAGAAGAACCCACCTCATGATTGGTGCTCGGTTCGGCCATTTGCAAGGAAGAAATAGGAGTTTTGCAGGGTAAACTTAAAACCCAGAAGAACATCCTCATGATGCTGTTCTGATTCGCCGGAAGAAAGATGAGTTGTTTGAGTAGTGGAAATGCCGAACCTGAAGAACCCGCCTCATGGCCGCTTCTGATTTCGCTGGGAAGAAAGAGAGAGCGCTCTGAGTGGAAATGCGAACCCAGAGACGAACCCGCCTCATGACGGTGTTGCTTCTCGGATTCCGTCGTTTGCAAGGGAAAAAAGAGAGGTTGTTTGGCTATAGGGGATAGTGCTGAGGGGAAGGGAAAGAGGTGGAAGCGGATGCTTGCTGTGGAGGGTAAAGATTACTTCCGTATCACAACAACATGGCAGTTTGAATGGCTAAAATATGGCTAACAGAATAATTTAAGTAAAAAAAAAGGACTTCAGTCAACTGGTATTGATTTACATTATACTGAAGATTCTGTTTAGGGCTCATTTGGTTTCTTGTTAATTAAAAAACATGGTTTTAGAAGTTTTAATTGTGTTCTCACTTGTTTTGTGTGTGCTAATGAAATCACCATACATTTAAAAGGTGTTTGTAGATTTTAAAACAAACATTTATTTCTAATCACATTTAACAAATGATGGAATCTGGTGAATACATCATTTGTAAAAACGTGTTTTATAATTTAAAGCAACCAATACGCATGTGGTTAAAAGATAATGGATCATCAGGTAGAGGAAAGTAGCGGAGTATTTGAAGTGGTGGAACAAAAGAACTTGCTCATAGTAGGAAAATGTGTTACTTGGAATGTACTTGATCCCAGCATCAGCCATCTGTTTCCAGATGGAAGATCTCAGATCAGCAGACTTTCTGCAATCCTCCACAATGCTTTTACCATCCCAAAATGACTCCAAAGCGAACTTAAGCTCTTTCTTTGGCCCCATTCTAGGATATCCAACAATGTGTGACGCCATGCTTTTTCTGCTGTTAATCTTTGTCCTGATGAAGTGAGAGGCAGAGAGCAGAAAATGGAGCACTGATGGGAAGAGAGATAGAGAGAGAGACAGCAGTGTAAGGAGATAGATGGCCGAGGGATTATTTGTGGTGGACGATGTTCGTTGGCGCTGCTGTAGATGAGCGGCCGAGAGGGGGTAGGAGCCTGGGAATCGAGAGAAAAAGTGGGCTCGTCCGGTTGGAGAAAAGGAAAAAAACCGAAGAAGCAAGCAACCCGTCGTCCCTTGTGGTTGAGAAGAAGAAAGGGGGGGAACGGTTTTGCATGCATCGGTTCGGTGTGTGAGAGAGGAGGCTCCGACCAGGTGAAGAGGAAGGTCGGACCCCGCAGGATGCGTACAATGTTAGCGGTTGGGTTGAATGAAAATGAGGGGATTTAGGTTAGGTTTATTTTTAAATTGATTTTTAAATGGATTAAACGACTTTATGTGAATTTTAGGCTGATAAAATCATATAATCAATATATATATATATCAATGTAAGGTTATTCCGTTGTTCCGAACGCAACAAATCAGCCGACGAGACCGTTGATTCGAGTGGCCACAAATTGAGTCAATAATTTCAGCTCAAAACGTCTCGCCGCTTTTGACCGCCGATTTTTGATTGTCCAATTCGCGAATGCCTTATTTGATAGATTCGATGTTTGAAGCTAACATCGCGATCGCTTCACGAACGGATGTTGTTCGTCATCACGCCTTCAATAGATATTGTCGACCTATCGATAGCTGCTTAATCAATCGATCGGATTAGTAATATTTATATTTTGATTAATTTCGACGTTTTGAACATGACGACGTCGTCGATCATTCGACCCATTTTCGCGACGCCCAGCATTTGAGCCGATTTTATGACCAAGCCCCGCCGAATTGAATTTGTAGGGTTGACTGGCGCACATGGAGGTCTACACGTGGTATCTACCCCTTTTATTTTTTTGTCTTCTGTACTGTTTTACCAGTACTTTATTCTTCTTTTTCTACCATGATCACAATCATGAAGTTTTCTTTTTCTTTCCCATTCGTGAATGAAGTTCATCATACATTAAAACTACTAGCAATCAACTTCTTATGCCCTGGCTTTATCCTGATTACTGATTGTTAATTCAAACACCATGAGAAATGGATGAAGTTCCCTTTAAGTGCCTCCATGAAGTTTTAAAATCTTTTGTCTAGTCCTTTATTTCCTTCTTTCTTTTTTTTCACCTTCATGTTCATAGTTTGCTAGAAAGATAACGAGTCTAAGTAATGAAATTGCACCTGTTTCTAAAGCTGCATATTTACCATGTATCTTTTTAATAGAACTGTAAATAATTATCCAGTGATACATAGCAATCTTGAAAATTCAAATCCAAAATGCAAATCCATAATTTCACGAAGGTGTAAAATCAAATATTGACAAATTAAAAGAATTAAATTTAGGAATAGAAGGAAATACTCATCAAATGCGCTTTAGTTCGCGAGCAAGTTCTTTTTGGTTGTGATCAAGGAATGTTATGATCTCAAGCGTTTACTTTATCTTAACTTGTATTCATGCAAAATAATATTGCAACAATAGTCTTTTGCAGACCCAACCGCAGAATGAGTGACGTGCATTGAGTGGAAAGCTTGTTGTCTCTGTTAATACAGGAAGCCATAGACAATTAAGGAACTATTGGAACTATTTCAAACTATTCTCACTTTATTCCTTCATCAATATATACAGAGAGCGGCATACTTATGTAGATCTGATGTTTTGTCTCTTAGAGAAGTGTGATAATTGATATCAGTGGATGATTTACTATCATTGGAGAATCCCTCTTCCGATGAAAGGAGTAATTGTTTAGCTATATGAAAAAGTGGTGATCCTTGACGTCAATGATACTTCAGGAAGTCAAATAATCATCCACTAATAAGCTTTGAATAAGAAAATAGAAGCATTTCCTTTCAACCAGAATGCCATTGGAACCAGTTATCAGAGTAAAAACTGTGAAAAAAATATGGACTCATTACTTTGATAAATATTTTGTTAAACTCTCTTCAAAGCCGCTGAGTGGTTTGTTTGTATCAACGAAGGCTCATTTATGAGTCATGAATTTATCAGTCACAATTATTTTGCATGATGAAACTGAAACTTTTCTTGTTATGGTGCAACACAGTGGATGCCGATTGAAGAATTTGCTTCTCAACCTTTTGTTCACAAACATGAGCTTCTCAAATACATCGTTGAGGTGGGGCTAGCAAGGTTTGAAAAGGGCTACAGCGGCTTCTCACCACTCTCTATCACATCAGTCTTCTCTAATAGACAGAGCTCTCTCTATCTTAATACCGAGTACTTGAACAGTCGCTCTTCCTGATGCGGCCATCTTCATTGAGGCTCATTTTACTGTTGGCTAATTGTACATTTATCTGCAAGGTTGCAGAGGTATGTCGCCTTATACTCACATCAGCTTTTTAATTTCAATTTAATATCCTGGAATGGTGTATTTTAAACATAAAAAATTGATGATTATAATGAAATTATATGATTAGCAATGAGTTATTCCTTCACAAGGTTGAGCTTTCCTAAAAACAGTATTTACAAAGCCAAAACAAGCATCCATCAAGTCAGAAATGACACGTGGTGTTTCGTGTGGCACTGTGGTTGTACACGTTGCTCCTCCATTCCAATGTTGCATGATGGATGTTCCATCTATATAACCCATTAGACGTTGGCCTTTTCCTGCTTTCATTTCATGTACATTTTTACATTTCCCACATCACGTCTTCTGGACTATATGATTCTTTTTCAATAGGCCAAGCTTCCACATTGCTCTCCTCCTTTTTTTCAAATATGGTTCATTTTGGAGGGGATTCCTGATGGCAATTCCATGCTTCCTTTATTCATGTTTAATTTTTTTTTTTAATTTGATTATTAATGTCATCCCAACTCTCCAATGGTGTCTCCTCCATTAATTGAAACTACAATCCATTATAGGATGCGATCAGCCATCGCCGCCGTTATCCTTGCCACTCTCTTTCTGTAGCTAATTTCCCGTCGTCGATAGCGGTTTAGTGTTACTCGTAAGATTGTAGTTGAGTCAAACCTACTCACGAGCTACTGGATAAATGGCTCACGAGTCAAACTCAATGAGCTAATGAGTCGAATTTGAGATATTCTCAACTCAACTAGCCAGCAATTGTGCCAACTTATTTCAAAAATATTAATATTAAATACACTCAAAATATGTTACAATTCAAATGTTTTGCATAAATTTGTTTTAAAAAATATTTAGAAGTCACATCTCTCTTTCATATTTAAAGTGATTTCTTATTATTTTTTCTTATATTTTATTTTATTTATATAGTCTCCTGAATTAAAATCATTTTATCAATTTCATAATAAATAAGTTGGCTTATGAGCTGATTCAAACTCTTATAACTGTGCTTGAGCTCAAGCTTGAAAGCTCAAATTCATATTGGGGATAGCTCTAACTCGACTCGACTCGTTTACGCTTCAAACTGCTAGCACTAACTGTCAACACCAAGATCGTACTTTCAAGTTCTGAAACAAAATTACTCCATGGTGCTACCCTTGAGTACAACATAGTTTCTAGCCATTCTTTTGTTACCTTGTCTTTGGTCCTTGGATATCTTGCGTTGTGACATCACAGCATGGCACTGAATCATTCTACAAAGAATTTAGAGTGGATTCATTTTGATAATACTTATACCAAAAGTACAAGATTTCACATGCCATGCATCATTTTTAACTTTATATTTATAGGTGAAGGTTAATGTTAGTATCATAGAATGAGTGACATGATGAAATTACAAGAAAATTATATCAATAGATTGTGTAGCTAATAGTGTAGTGGATGGTTTTGGGTTGCATCTATGTTGTAGTAGAGAACCTTGAGTTAAGAGTCCTTGAAGAGTTCTTTGGGCAAGAATCCTTAGTAGTCAATAGTTGAGTACTTAGTTTTCTGGCTATATGATTTTGCGAGTCTTTTAGACAATTTTATGCTTGAGTATTGAGGATCGGGTCGGCTTCTTTTATACGTTCTTAGCTACTAAATTATGTTATCTAGTAGTCAAACTTCTCTTGAAATTACTTTAAAATTTTTGCAAATAGATTTTCTTTTCTTATTTATTAAATTTGGTTCTATATTGTAAGAGCATATGCTCTTATGAAATTAATTATAACTTCTCTCTTCATTTTTTTATTTGTTATTTTATATCAAACATAAATATTTGGATTCTTACAAAAAGCTAGATATACATTTATATCACTCCAATAATTATTCTCTTTTTTCCAAGTGCTTGCTATGATGGTTCATTTATCTCTTTATAGGGTTGATTGTTTCAAGTCATTTTTTAATCCAATTTGAATGGCTTAAATGTTAATGACATCATTAATTAAATAGTAATCACCATACTATCAACTTTATTTGTCTAATTAAATTTATCTTTCAACTAGCTATTCATTAATATTCTTTTTTTTTTCTATTATTAACCTAAGTATATGTCAACTTCTTAGCATTTTTAATGGTTATGAATTTTTTTAGTTTCTCACAAGCAATTAATTTTATACCTCTTCTAATTATTATACCACTAATTGTATTGTTTTCTAGTTCAAAATTCTCAAAAATGATGTAGTGAATTTAATCTCATATTTTAACCTATTTAACTTATGAACAATTTTTGCCAAAATGGTATTGAGTTATAGTATGCTATTTGAAGATGACATTCATTCTACCAATTTCTTTTATATTTTTAACATAGTTAAGAGTGTGTTCGTAGGATTGGTGCGGTGCGAAAATGTATTGAGTAATTTGTTAATTGAATTTCGATTGTGTTTTGACTGTATTTTGAGAAATTTGTCATTAAAAAGTTATGTTTTTTAATCTTATTTGGATACATGTGGTTAGAAATTTATGATGTTTTTTATAAAATAAAATTAAATTGTATACTCATTGCAATTTTTATACAACAGTTGTTTTATAATAATTTTATCATTATTATTTTAGACAATTGCAGTTGTCCCAAGTTGTCCCAATTGTATCTTAAAAATCCGTTTGATGTAATTATAATTAGGAGTAAAAATAATTAAAGAATTATTATAAAAATGATATTTTTAGAAGAGTCGTCATATTGTAGTTTTATTCTTTGAAAAAAAATCAATACATACAATTTTTATGGTTAGCACTCTGAGATTTGATTGTAAAAAATTACTTGTCTTAATATAAAAAACTATGAAAAATATATAAAAATTTACCCAAATAAAATCATGACAATTATCTGTAAAATAAGGCTGTGTAAAAATTATGTCAAAATAGATTCTAAGTGAAAATATGATTGCATCACTCATAAGAGCGCCTTCTGAGCAATTTATTGCCTGAGTTTTACCAAAATTGTGTTAGATCACAGGGTATAACTTCTATTACACACTTACACTAATAATAATTAAATATGGATTTATTTTATTAATTTTAAGGCGACTTCTTATTTAATAATAATGCACTAAATAAAATAAAAATATCAAATATACTATACTGTTTTTCATTTATTTATTTAATTTTTTTAAATTTTTACAGTTCTTTGTATCACAAAGAACAAGTAAATATAAATGGATATATCATAGGTAGACAAGTAAAGGAGAAGTGATGTTCTACTTTCTGCAAAAAACATTTCTAGTGAATGATCTAAAATGCCTTCTCCTTGTAGGTTAAGAGAACTACAAAACTACATCACAAATCTATAAATCTGATTGAGACAAATGTAATGGATTATCTAAATATAGACATGTGTGTGATTGATACGAACTATTTTCTGAATTGTTATTGAATCAGTGAGGCTTGAGTGAATAATTACGTAATTACGAGATCGATTAAGCGTAAATTGATCCATACAAAGTTGAAGTTGAGTGAGTTCTTCTACTATCTTTGTTGTTTTCCTTGGATCTCAATCGACCGCTCTAGACTAAATGAGTTGACGTGTGGATCTGAATAGACTAGATTGGCTTGTCCCGGCTTGGTTTGAGTCAATTCAATGAGTTAAACCCTTTCCATTGAGTTAACCCGGCTGAGTTAATAGGCTATATCCGATCGATCTAGCCTATTTCTCCGCGTTGGATGGGCTCACTTGGATCGAGTTCTTCTTTTCTTCTTGCTTGAGCCGCCGATTCGAAGTTTAATTCTAACCCTTGGATGTGTTATTCAATCTTGCCGATTACTTACGAGTGGATTACTGTGTGTTCAATTCTGCTGATCCGCTTTTGGCCGAGGCGTGGGATGAACTTTAGTGGAGTACACAAAGCATCCGTTGGAATTCAAATGGAGGGATTGAATCAACGACGCCTAACTCTTTGCTCATTTCTTTTCAGCGTTCTTGCTGCTAGAGTTCTGAGGGGAGATCGGAGGGAGAGAGAGAAGATCCTGGCGATGATCCAAGTGAAGATCCACCGTAGAATGTTCCAAGGATCGAGACGTGAAAGAGGAGCTGTGGGATTGCTCTGGTTTGGTTTTCCGGTTTCCAAGTGAGAATTGAGCAGAGGAAGAGAAAGACAGAGAAAGAAGGAGAAGAGAAGTTAACAGAGGAGTTCTTGAGATAATTCTTCAACCCTTTTTAGATCTCTTCATCCCTATTTATAGTGTTGGATTTCGCATCTGCTCATATTCTAGAATGTTCTGTTTTATGTAACCATTATTTCTAATTTCCTTGCCTCTGCCTTGTATCCGGGTTGGATATCTTGATTTCTGCTCATCTTCACATGCCGTTATTCTTGTTAGAGTTCTTGATCTTGTCCCTTCATCTTCTTTGTCCGGATTTAATCTTATACAAGTTTATTCTCTCAGATGTATCAGAGTTACCTTGGAGTTCTTCTGTAGTAAAACTGGTTTTGTTTATTTATTTCTCTTATTTATTTATTTTCTTTATAAATGGAACTTACCGCTTCTATATATGTTTTGGGAATATTAATGGTCTTTTTAGCCAATTTGGCCTTCTTCGATTCTTCTTTTATCTCTTGTTGGCTTGGGATATGTGTTCATATCATTACTCCCTCCTCCACCTCGACCTTGTCCTCAAGGTCAAAATAAAATTATCTGTATTTCTTTCTCTCTACCCAGATATATCATTTCTAATAATCCTTCCCATTATTAGTAATTCTCTGTTGATCTCCCCTAGTAATTCGTGATCCAAGACTTTAATAGGTGTGATAAACATGTGGCCCTCTCTGAATTGATTTGATAGTGTCTTTGGATGGATATTAGAGTCTTGTCTATGATTTTAATCTAGATATGTGAAATACGTTGTGTATTCTCGTGGTAATTCAATTTTATATGCCACCATACCTACTCTCAGTAGTACTTTGAAGGGTCCATAATATCTTCTTTGTAATTTGGTATATTGGTTCCTATCAAGTCCGTCATATATGTATCTTGACTAATACTAATTGATTGACTTCTAATTGAATGTCTCTTCATGTTTATCATCCAATTTTGAGCTTCTTGTAAATTTGGGATGTATGATTTGGTCTCTTTGTTGTAATCAGTCTACTGACTAGTACTTGTAGTGCCTCATATGGAATTAATGTAGGAATTCTACCATAAACCGCTTGGAAAGGAGTCATTTTGGTTGAAGTATTATGGATGTGTTATAGGAAAACTCGCATACAAGTCTTAGGTCAGCCATAACAAAACTCCGATAATCGCTCTAGTATTCTCATAGTCACCTGGCCATCATCCATGGATGATAAAAGCCGGCTTAATGTAGCAACTGAAGTTTGAATATTTCTTGCCGAAATTACTCATGAATATAGGGTCTCTATCGAATTATTCTATCCCATGCAATTTGATAATGTCCAAACAAATAGATGGGCTATGTAGGATCTATGTGGTAGTGAGAGAAATGTGCATACTTTGACAACTGTCACACCACCAAGATATAGCTTTTGTTATGAGACTTTGGTAGACCGTAATAAAATCCATCGATACTTCTTCCCAAATGTTGGGTATAAAGTGAGGTTGTAGTAACCCAGGCCTTTGATATCATATTTCATTTGTTGACATATAGCAATGAAATGTTGTATATCTTTTTCATTTTTTCCAATAGAATTGTTGAGTAATTCTAGCCCATGAACTCCCATATACCTCCAGGTGTAGAATGTAACTCTCGATAATTAGATTTAGATCTGAATTACGCATATGACAATCTCGCTTTTATAGTATATTAGTCCATTCGGATATTTATGTTTTGGAAACAATTCGCTGTTCATTTGTTACTTTTGTAGTTCAGATATGTAGTTTCCTCTTTAATTTGCTGTAGCAATGTGGTGAACTGTTGAGTATAAGCATATAGAACATATGCACTGATCATCCATATTTTGCATGGTTGTTCCTTCCTCGATAATGCATCACGCTTTGTAAATTCCCCGGTTTATACTCAATAGTATAATCAAATCCCAATAGTTTAATTAAGAACCTTTCGTCGTGTGTTTGGATAGTTTGTTGTAATAATTCTCTAATGCTTTTTGATCCTCGATTGTAAATTTGGAATATATTGCCATCCGCAACCGCCCAATTGCATAGAGTTCTCTAGCATAAGTTGAAGACTTTTGCATTGATTTAACTTTTTTTACCGAAATAAGCTAATGGGTGATTATTCGAGCTAATACATCTATGGTCCTGTATCTGCTTTCTAGTATAAATGGCATAGTAAAATTAGAAATGCTAGTACCGGGTAATGTTACCATAGCCTCTTTCGTTTTGTGAATCTTGTTGTTGATTGAAATTTGTTGTTTGGCCGATTGATGTAAGAGGAGAAAGTACTTCGCATAGTTTTGACAAACTTTCTATAATAACCCAAAAAATCCTCTTAATTGTTTCTTGATTTTGGCATAGTCCAAGCTTGTACTGCTTGTATTTTCTTGGGATCCACCTCTATCCCTTGAGCTGATAGAATATGTCCCAAATATTCTATTCTGTTTTGAATAAATGAACATTTGGATGGTTTGACATATAATGTGTGTTGCTTAAGTTGTTCCAATACAGTAGATGTTCTTGATGTAGGTTTCACATATATGAGTATATCATCAAAGAATACTAGAACAAATTTCCTTAAGAATGGTTTCAAAGACGAATTCATTAGTGCTTGAAAGGTAGATGGGGCATTGGTTAACCCAAGCTATGAATTCATAATGGCCTTCATGTGTTCAAAAGGCTTTATGAATATCCTTTTCGCCATTCTTATTTGGTGATAACCCGATCTTAGGTCCAACTTGGAAAAACAGGTGGCTCCATATAATTCATCCATTAATTCCTCGAGTTGGTATGGGAAACCCATCGCACTTGTTTAAAGCTCTATAATCAACACAAAAACGTGAGTGTCATCTTTTTTTTAATAAGCAAGGGAGATGAGAAAGGACTAGTACTTTCTCTTATAATGTATCCATCATGTCTTTAATCAGTTTTTCTATTTCTGTTTTCTGAAAATAAGGATATCTGTAGTTTTTAACCTTAACAGGCTGAGTCCCAGGTTGCGGCTGTATTTGATGATCAATATTCCTTTGGGGAGGCAAAGTTCCTCAAATAGTTCTGTATTGTTCTAATACTGTTGTATACTTACAGATGGTGAAATCTGATTAGGGAACTGTTCCTCATTAATTTCTCGATGTAAGTAAGAACCGATATTTTTTCGATTGTGTAATTTGGTAAACCGATGGAATGTAATATATTTTTTTGTTTGAAGTGTCTCCTTGTAATTGAATTAATTTTCCATTTTGATAGAACTTCATTGTGAGCTTTTTTGTAGTCCATTGTGCATTCACCTAATTGTTCCAACCATTGCACTCCTAACACCACCGCCTGCATTTGCAGGTAGCAATCTGTAGTGTGTCCTTGTAGGTGAATAGGCACATTAGAGCATACCCAACATTGTAGGTCTCTCCATTCCCTACTAACACTTTAAAACCGATATATCACGTTTAGAAACTTGGCAAGTTTAGATTGGATAAAGTTGTGGGTTGATCCACCATCAATCAACACCAACTTGTTTGTTGCCTATTCTCCTCAGTAACCTTAGAGTTCTAGGGTTGATTGTCTGTAGGGCATTTAAACCCATTTCGTGGAGCTCTTCCCGAATTAAATCAAGATATCTTGCCATGATTCGCTTTGAATAGGATTCTCTTGTTCATCATTGACCGCTACAAGGGTAAAGAGTTTTGATTTGCAATGACCCCGTAGAACTTCTCATCACAATTGAAACAAAGACCTCTTCTTTTCTGCCTTCCAATCAGAAGTTAATTTGAATGTGTATTTGTGGTCTTTGTTGAGTATTGTTGCCATCGGTGTTGGCAAAGAATCCGCTTGTTCAATCCATTTTGTGGAGGCAATCTATAAGGTCTGTTTGTAGATATATCATCTTGTAATCTATCTTCCATTAACTTTGTCAATTGAAAGGCTTGTTGTAAAGAAGTTGGTTGCGGTCTACTTTCTTTTAATGTCATGTTTTAAACCCGATTCAAAACAACTTTGTAAAAAAATCGGGGAATTCAAACTGATTTAGCTCTCAATTCATTGTAGAAATCTGACTGGATTTTGTAGTTTAGCCAATTCACCCCTTAAATCTCTATAAAGGGATGGTCCAAACCTCAATTAATTACTGCTCTTGAACTGATTCCATGTATTTAATTGTTTATATTGTCATCCACCGATAAGAGCGTGGTCCATATATACGTAAGCAATTAGAAACGATCTTCGAGATTATAATATTGGAAAAATTGATCTGCCTTAAATAACCAACCCCTTGGGTTGTCACCATTAAATCTTGGCATATCAACTTTGACTGGTCTAGCTGTTTGCAGTTGATTTCTAGGAGGATTAGTAAATTCTGGTGGGTATGAGTTACATACCTGTGATTGTTGCTGCTCTTGAGAGGATTTGTCTAGTTTTTCCTCTATTGCTGATAATCTTCTGGATACTTCATTAAGTATCATGGTAATGGATTGCATTTGTTCATCATTTTTGTTTAGTCTGACACATTCTTCCATAGTTTTAATATCTTGTACCTTCGCCATTATTTGATATTGAAAATCAACGAGAGCACCAATGCAACTACAATTGTTATTGAATCGGAGGCTTGAGTGAATAATTCGTAATTATAGCGAGATCGATTAATTCGTAAATTGATCCGCTGAAGTTGAGTGATTAATGTTCTTTCTTCTATTCGAGTTGAGTTTTTTCCTTGGACCACGACCGCTTGGCTTAACTAAATGCGAGTTGACGTTCTGTGGATCCAATAGACTAGATTGGCTTGTCCCTTGGTTTGAGTCAATTCAATGAGTTAAACCCTTTCCATTGAGTAACCCTACCGAGTTAATAAAGGCTATATCCGTATGGTGTTATCTGATCCAGGATCTAGCCTATTTCTGGATGGGCTCACTTGGATCGAGTTCTTCTTTTCTTCTTGCTTGAGCCGCCGATTCGAAGTTTAATGTGTTATTCAATCTTGCCTTCGACACGCATTCGAGTGGATTCTGGTGTTCATTCGCTGATCGGCTTTGACCAGGGAGCGTGGGATGAACTTTAGTGGAGTACACGCGTTGAGCATCCGTGGTTGGAATTCAAATGGAGGGATTGAATCGACACGCCTAACTCCTTTGCTCATTTCTTTCGCGCCTTCTTGCGTCCTAGAGTTCTGAGGGGAGATCGGAGGGAGAGAGAGAAGATCCTTACTACCGATGGTCGATCCGGAAGATCCAAGAATGTTCTAAGGACAAGCAGCTTGAAATTGGAGGAGCTCGGGATTTTCTCTTGGGTTTTGCTTGCTTCCACCGAGTGAGAATTGAGCTGCAGAGGAAGAAAGACTAGAAAGAAGGAGAAGGCGAGAAGTTAGAAAGTGAGGAGTTCTTGAGATAATTCTTCAACCCTTTTTAGATCTCTTCATCCCTATTTATAGTGTTGGATTGCATCTCTGCTCATATTCTAGAATGTTCTTGAGCTCGTAACTAATTGCTATTTAATTTCCTTGCCTCGCCTTCTTGTATCCGGTTGGATATCTTGATTTCTTCGCTCTATCCGCATGCCGCTATTCTTGTTAGTTCTTGATCTTAGTTCTCATTCTGCCACATCTTCTGCTTGTCCGATTTAATCTTATACAAGTTTATTCTCTGTAGATAATCGAGTCTACCTTGGAGTTCTTCTGTAGTAAAATTGGTTTTGTTTATTTATTTCTCTTGTTTATTTATTTCGCTTATAAATGGAACTTCTAGCTTTATAACGTTTTGGGAATATTAATGAAGTCTTTAGCCAATTTGGCCTTCGATTCTTTTATCTCTGTTGTTGGCTTGGGGATATGTGTTCATATCAGTGATGATCTGAAATGACAATGAATGTAGCTCTTTGTAATGTTGTTGATGCGATCTTTCAAATAGGATGACTCGTCGAGTCCAGAATAGAGGGTGAGTGCATTAGGTGAGTCTTAGATGAGTTACACCTTTGGTCGTTAGGTGTGTGTGATGAGTTCTTTGGTCGAGTATCTCTAACGAGTACTATAGTCGAGTTCACCTGGCAAGTTGCGGTGAGCCCTTCTGGTGAGGTCGTGAATTTTTTGATTGAAGTGACACCTATTTGGCTTGATTTATCAGTTTATGGGCGAGTTGTGACTTAGTCTGTGTTGAGCTGAGTAATTCGAGCATACTTAGATATACAATATTTTATTATCTATGATTATTTTGTCCTCATATTTTTAAAATTCAAAAGAAGAAGAAGAACAACACAAATCTTGAGGTAACTTAAAAGATTAATTCAACTTAATTGTGTTGAATAACACAGTCATATTCATTAGAGGGCTACTTAACCATCTTTAAGACCCGTGTTTTAGGGTGCTTATTAACTCCATTTGAGGACTAGTTATAAATTTGTTAGAGAAAAAAATGTATTTTTTAAAGATGTTGTAAGTATTATTATTATTTTTTATACCTACCACACTCTTAGATTTTAGTTTTGAAGAATTACTTCTTTTAATATAAAAAAATATGAGAAACATTAAAAATGATGTATTTGGATAAAATTATGGCAATTGTCTTGAAATTAAAGTTATGATAAATAACTATAAATAAGCTATAAGTTAAATTGTGATTCATCATTCATAGGAGGTTTTTTTAGCAACTCATCTTTTATATTTTATAAAAATTGTCTTAGATCTTATGGTATATATCTTAGTATACTAACACTAATAAAATTTAAATTTAGATTTCTTTAATAGTTATTTACATAAATAACAGTCAAAATTTCTTATTTTATATGTTTCACACTTAAACTCTTCTATTTACATAAATAACATTTAAAATATCAACATATATTAAAAAAAACACTTTTTTTGTTACAAGCCATGATCGTCCCCATCACTTGTGCTATCATCGCTTTATTGCTATTGGCCATCTCGACCTCCTCTCCCAGTCACGCTCAGCTATAGCTTGCATCATAGTTATCTCACAATCTTGACCTCTTTTCTAGATGTCACTTAAGGTCTTTATGAGCATTGTTGGCTAATTTTATTCGGTAGATGAGATCTTCGTAGCCCAAAAATTATCCAACACACGGTGGGATATGAACAGGGGTTATCGTGGAAAACCCGTTAAGGAAAAAATCACGGCGACTGTAGAAGAACTTTCACTATGTGTTCAAAGATACAGTCGCTTCTCGTTATGGAGAAGAAGGTGTTCTGAGGAAGCAATATTAGAGTGTAAAAACAATATCTCAACTCCAACCCAGGAAGTTTCTCAAAAGCGGCGAACGGATCTTCAGCAACCTCTTGATCTTGTGGATAAAGAGCAATGGTCTTTAGTCCCTTCTGATCTCTATAAAGCTCGATCTTGACCACCTTGGTGGTGGTGGGATGAAATCGAGGTGTTCTCGAGCTCTCTGGTCTTCCAATCGATTTCCTCTCTGGGTGAGAATTCTCTATTTATAGATTTTTGGGAGTGGCGCCTTGTAAAAGTGAAAACTCCAACCACTCCCATCTGATATGCGATCCCGATCGACGGTGTATTTTGATGGGTGCCTTAATGATGTCTTAATGATCTTGGATTCGTTGGATTCGCTTGACGATCACCGAGAATATAAATATGCTTTAGAATTCACTGGCTTAATCTGATCAATTTTCATGCTCGAGGCCATTTGATTTATTCTAAGCCTGGACGAATTCGAGCATTATTTTCGAAAACAATTTGTTGATTAATTTTGTTATGATACAAATATTTTTTCTTTTAAAAAATTTAAAAAATAATTTTCTGACAGTTACCATATTTTTAACAGTTCTGATTTTCAAAATGATTTTTTCACCAAAATTAGCTAAAAGATTAACATTCAAGCAAAACTATTTTGCTTTTTGAAAAAATAAAACAACCAAAAAATTATTTCAAATATATCATCAGCCTCTCAAGCTCGTGCGTTGATCACCCCTCTTCCACCAAACTCATCACTTCCTCTCAATCATCCCGCACGCCAATATTATCTCTCATAGCACACACAAGTCGTGCTCATTGTTTATGCTCCATCTTACATAATGCTTATTCTCCCAATCATGGAGATGTGAGGTAAAATATATTTTCGTTGGATTAATTATAATGATATCCTCACTCATAAGTAAAATGTTGAGTGGATACTCATTAAAGAAAAAAAAAAGCGCTCATATATGCTGACAAGAGTGACCATAGAGAACCCTAATCCTATGGAAACTGAAAGTTTCTGTTCTAGAATAAGTGTCCGACAGCTAATCCATTAAAATATTAAAATAATAATAAAAATAAATCAGTTATGATTTCTAACACGAGCGTATGTTTGGACTCGTTTGACCCTCCCATGTGAGTGGGACCACGCAGCTTCAGTTCCGAGTCTCGTGGGCCCGTAGATTGAAAGGCTGTTTTGTATTTTTTTGCTTATTTTATTTGGGTGTTATATATAAAATAATTTTGAGTTGTTTATAAATAAATAATAAAATTTAAATGTTGGATATATATAAAAAATTATTAAAATCTTTGTTTCATTCGTGAGCATTTATATATCACATCATCTTACATATTTACATATTTGATATTTAAATTTTTATATTTATAAAAATACACTTAAATATTTAATATAATATAAAAATAATTTCATAATTATATTTATTTTTAAAAGTATAAAAGTTATATAATATGTATATAAATCTTTAATTTTAAACTAAGTTTTAAAATAAAAAAAACTTTTGATTTAATTTATTTTAAATTTGGCCCAGAGATAATATGATTCCCTTCAATACTGAAAGCAATAATGACAGTAGTTGTTTTTATTGAAAGTATTAAGAGTATATTGTAATTATTATTATTACATTTTAATTTTTTTTATATTTTAGTGAAGCAAAATTAATACCAATAAAAATTTTAATGAATTTAAAATACCCCAAAACTCTAATTATTATTAATGCTTGAGTACTCTAACTTGTGTCCTACGATATTTAAGGGGCATTCATATAAATATCACTATTTATATATATAATACTTAATATATTTTATCAAAATAAAACTTAAAATTATAAATATATTTTCAAATACATATAATATAAATTTTAATTACTCCTCAACATATTATAATCATTTTTAAATAAATTTAACCGTTCTAAAATTTATTATAATTAAAATTTAATCAATATATTCGATCAAAATTAATTAGATTTTGATCTAAAATTTTCTTGATAATACAGAGTAACTAAAGAAGCACGAAATCAAAAAAATTACAAAGCTCACTCTGATTTCCACTGCCACAAATTCTCTGCAAAGAAAAAAAAAATTATCAAAATACTCTAAAACGTTTTGTGCTTGGTTGAAATTATTTTTATTTTATATTTTAATTTTATGTCACAAATTAGTCTTTAATATAATTAAATTATTAAATAAGTATAATTAAAATTTTAGATAATGTTCGAAAATTATTAGAAATTCATAAAATATATGATGTCTGATAATTTTATTTTATTATCTAATAATTTAATTATATTTATTTTTAAATTTAATTTTATTGAGTAATAATTTGTAACATTTAAAATTAAAAATATGTGTAATAAAAGCAATCATATCCTACCAAAAAACATTTAAGAATATTTTGATAATTTTTTTTCATTTATCTAATTATCTCTTATTTTCACAAATCAACTCCACCACGAAAAAAAAAAAAAAAAAAAACAAAAAACAAAAAAAACAAAAAAAAAAAAAAAAAAAGAGAGAAAGGGAAATGATAAAATCTAAACATAAGCCAAAGCGAAAACTGCAGCCACCGCAGCTGCACTTCTGACAACAGATTTTCCGGCAGAAGCAGCTCTGCTATTATCCGCCACCTTCTGATCCGCCGCCTTCTCGTCCGGGCTCGCTGCCGGTGGTGACACGTGCTTCCCCTTCTTCCCATCCGCTTTCGGCGAATCCGCCGGCTCCTGCGGTGCCGGCGCCGGCGTCGGCACCTCCGCGGGCTTAAATAGCTCCGTCGGCTCGAGCACCTCGTCAATAGAGTACAATGCCACCGGATCCTCATCAAAGAGAGTGTCGGTGATCTTCGCCGTGGTCACCTTCGTCTGCAGCGTGACGTCCTCGCCGTCATTCTGTATGGTGAAGTTGTAGTTCTTCGTAGTCCCGTCGGTGGCAAGGGTGTTCACGACGCCGTTGTTGGATTTGAGCATCTGGATCGAGTAGTAGATGGGGATGGCGTGGTATAGGAGAAGCGAGACCTTCTCGTCCGCAGTGAGGTTTTTGAATCGGGGGAGAAAGGGCTTTAGGACGGGATCGGTGGGGCAAAAGGCGGTGAGCCCGCTTGCGACATTAGAGGCGAAGGAATCAGCTGCATCTCCAGAGGAATGGAGAAGGTCGGCGAAGGCCTTGCAGCCCTTTTTCGACATGAGATCGGTGATTCTGAAGTCGGCAGTGGTGGAGGGCTGGGGTCCCGGCGAGGAGAGGGGGACGGTGATCGGGATCAGGGAGAGGATCAATAGGAAGAAGAGAGATGGCCGGAGGGATGGCTGCATTGTCGTTGGCGGGGAGGGAAGAGGTGGCGGAGGAGAGCAGTTAATAGGAGAGAGATGGGCAGCAAGGTACCAATGTCGCGGGATGGGTAGACAGAGCTGACAAGCGGAGTCAGTACTATGGACCGCTGGGGGAAGAAAAATGCCCTTTCCCTTTATATGAAATTGTGGCATGTGGACATAAGATTCTTTTATTTATTTTACCTAATTTTCATTGATTTTATATAATTTTAATATATTTATAAATTTAAAAATTAAAAATTAATATTTATTTATATATCATTTAAATTTTTTAATCACATCCACATATCACTAATATATTTTTCATATATATTTTTATATAATTATGAAATTAAAATACTATATAAACATAAATTTAAAATTAAACAAGTATAAATGCGTAAAAATTATGTGATACATATATAAATATCTATATTTTTTAGTGCATGGTGACTTTTTAAGTTTAATATATTATTAATCATTAATTAGTAAATTTAAAGATAGGCTAATTATAAAAAAATGTTCTAATATTGAGTTATCTTTGTACTAAGTTTTATATTGAGCTATCTTTGTACTAAGTTTTATAGTTAAATTTACTTTAAAATTTAAAATAGAGATCAAGGCTTGTTGTTGTTTTATATATGTATAAATTTTTTTAAATTTAGATATAATTATCTCTCTTTTTATTATATATTCTTACCACATCATAATTTTAATCTCAATATATAATGTAATGGATATATAGGCTTTTAATTTGTTTAATTATATAATATGGAGATAAAAGTAATTTTGTTTTAAATGTGAATTTAGTTTAGCATTAAATTGTATTAAAACGACAAAAAATGATAGTAGGGGACCCTGGCCACATGGCGGGCACGTGCCCTAGCCTACCTCACACTTGCAAAGCTACCAAATCCGAGGGCAGATTCGTAACTCCACCGACCTAGAAGTTTTTTTTTTAAAATTTTTATAACAGGGTGTCCACCTGGAGCCCCACTCATATAGTGACGTGTTACTTCTAGTATGAATAATTTCTGGGTGATTTAGCAGTAATTTATTCATATATGCCGGGATCCTACTTATTTTTACCCACTTAAGAAATATTTTGTTCTGAAGAGGAATGCTAAGAAATTTTTAGTATTGCTCATTTTTATCAACTGAGGGCGGTGGATAGGCCCATTGATTTGACCGCAGATCGATGAGATTTTGCCACGTGTTTCTGATTCATTGACCGCGCTTTTAACGGAATGCATCCACCGACTTCAGCCGATCAGTCGCAGGGCATTCTCTTGATGCCTCTTTCAGACCCACGTTCTCCTCGCACGTGGTAGTTTTCCCCGAGATAATCTTTTGCATGTGGTCGTCAGTCAGTGTAATTTGCCACGTGGCTAATCATTTATGGTAAGTGGAACCGCTCGCTGTTTTATGCAGAAGAACGAATCCGAATTCAGTACGGGTGTTCTTTATTGCCAACGGTGGCGGTTGTTGGATCAGGTGCAAGCAAAACATATCGGCGCATCTGGACCGTGCATTTATATATTTTTTTGGTCGAATAATATATGATAATAAGATAATTTTAAATAATTCAATTAAATATAAAATCAATATAGATGAGTCTAGGCAGGCATGATATATTATCCTGAAATCTGGGAAATAGAACAAGAATCTGATGTAATATTAGGACGGTTAATTAGCTAATTTTGAGCCGCTCTGAGATTGGTTGAAAATCAACAGCTCGAGATTAGTTTGTAATTCGAATCTATTGATTTCATGCCAATTTGGCTTATAAATTATTGTGTAGCTTTTTCTAATCAATTTTGAGCTAGTTTATTTTGATTTTGAGTCAGCTAGAATTGAACTTTTTTATCTTATTTTGATTCAAAATTGAATCAAATTGGCTCATTTTGATCGAGTTTGTATGAATGAAAATGTGTTGTTAAAATTTTTTAACACATAAGTCTAATTTAAATTTGATTTTAAAATAAATTATTATTTTTATATCAAATTAGCTCCATTAAAAAGATTTGATTTTAAATCAAGCAAAAAAGTTAATATGAATAAGTTATATTCAAATTAAATAATAAAAAAATAATATATTTAAGTGAAATATGCCTAAACTTCTTTTTTTACATATCTACATATCACATAATTCTTATATATTTACATATCTAATACCTAAAATTCAATTTTTACATTTATAGCACTCTAATCTTCAAAATCACATCAAAATATTATCATCACTCATTTTTTTAAAGTGAAATGAATATTTTTAAGCATAGGAGAGTGTTAGATAAGTAAATATCTAATTTTAGTTGTTAGATTTGTAAATATATGAGAATTGCATGATATGCATGTAAATCTTCTTATAGTTAATTGCACCAATTCTTTTGGGGCTAAAATTTTAAATTAGACTTAATTAAAAGTTTAATTAGGTAATTAGGCACGAAAAAAAAATTTAAAAATAGGCCTAGTCGCCCGTTGAATGAGCAACTGGCCTCAACTAATTTTTTTAAAAAAAAGCAAATTGGGGCAGCCGCATTATTTTTCAGATCGACTTATCAAGTGAATCGAGTAACTGATATCGAAATAACAAAATTACCTACAACTTTCATGTTGATAAAATTTTGCGATTGTAGCCCGGTAAGCAACATTTTTTACAAACATTTATAAAAACTCCGATATGAGGTTAGAAAATTTGGGGTAGACGTAGTATTTATAATGAATAAATCATTAAAAATTTTTTTGCTCTTAATCATGTTGAAATTCTGGCATCAATATTAGTCAAAACAAAGAGTGAAATTTTATTTTGAAAGTGATCCTATAATCTAATTTTTCTCATTAATCATGTTGAAAATTTCCAAATTTATATATTATGTGTAGCATTAGGGGTGAGGTGTTTTAATAATAATAATAATATATATATATATTTACTATAATTTTTCAAATAATAACTTCTTCTGTAGTATCTCATAATTATTTTTTTATATAACTGCAGTTATCCCAAACAAGATCTTAAATATACCAATAATTTGGCTGAGAAAAAATAAATTTAAATGTGCTAGCTAATTTATCATTTAAGATCGAGAAATAATTCTTATAATTATAATTAAACTAAATTCTTGCCAACAGTTTTGCATTTGCTTGATTTAGTCCTAAAGACAATTAAAATTAATTTAAAATAATTTTGGAACTAGACTTACTTGATTGAAGCTTGTTTGGCCCATAGAAGTTTAAATTGATTCTAATTTAATTCATGAATTTCAATTCCAAATATATTTTAAGTACTGTTATTTTTAAACAGATTTAAATGAGTTTTTATGAGGCCAAATTTGCAAAAATTGTTATGTACTGTGCGACAATCGCATAATTTTGTTAATATAAAAGTAAAAAAATTTTTTTGTTATTCAACAATATCGCTCGATTCTAGACATGACAAATTTTCATACTTGTAAGAATTTACTAACGTTTATAAAACTATTGCATACTGACACCACAATTTTTCATACGAAACCGGTAATTTCTTACATACAAGTTCATTTCTAACGGATGAATTTGATGAAAATACTTATCCCAAAATTATTTATTTTAAATTAGTTGCTCAATAATGGCAGATTTTTTAAAATGTTTTTTCGTGCCTAATTACCTAATTAAACTTTTAATTAAGTATAATTTAAAAATTTAGATTGCCTTCAAAAACTAGATTAAAACTAACCCCTCAATCACTTGTTTAAAACATAAATAAATAAATAATTATATATATATATATATTTATATATATATTATAGTGTTAGAATCTTTGCCCATCACAGTAAACTCCAATAGAACCTACGCTTCACCATCCAAACAACAAAGGAACAACCAATATCTGTACAATTTGCTATAAGAAAAATACATTAAAAACTGACAGATCAATGCTCCAGGAAATTGGATAAGGTTATTAAAGCCGAATCTACATTATCAGGTGCTATAAAAATCATGTTGCCCTTAAATCTTCTTCATGCCTTTGCCAAACCAACAACTTTGTTAGCGAGTCAGTATTCTTTTCGATGTCTCATGACCTCATCTATCTAGTTGACGACTCATCCTAATCACTCTTTTATAGAGTTATTCATATATATTCATTGGAATTCTATCTATTATTTCTATGACAGTCATATCACACACACATATATATATATATATATATATATATATATATATATATATATATATATATATATATATATATATATATATTCATTTTTCATCAAGAAGTTAAGGTGCATCTTCTTTTATAGAGCTTAAAATAGGCAAAATTTTAAAACAGTAATAATGCTAAACTTAATTAATAGTTTAGGCATAAAAATTTTTTTATAACCTGCAGCTTCGATTTTGCGATCGAGTATGATGTTGGAATCGAATAACTTGATATCGTTGGAATAACAAAATTTTCTACAACTTGGTCAAAATTTAAGATTGTGACCGTCTGCTAGCTTTTAACGCTGAATTATTATCGGGTGAATCAGAATTTCAACCAACATGAAAAAGTAGAAAATTTCTTTATGATTTCAACGATACCAATTTTGCTAGATTCCGACACCTTATGTCTCCGATCAAAAAAAAAATTTGCCACAATTTTGTATGCATTCAAAAAGCACAGACGGACCACAATTTTAAATTTCAAAACAGAAAATTGTAGAAAATTTTGTTACAATTCCAACTCAGTCAATTAATTCGACATCATATGACTGAGCAGCATTAAAATAAAAAAAAAAAAAAAAACAAGTCGCTTCAACGACTACGCCTATTTTAAAAAAAAATGCCTAAACTGCTAATTAAGTTTAAGATTAAGCCTATTTTAAAAATTTTACCCTTCAAATATTACAAAATACAAGGTTATTGACTTATTTTTTAAATTCATTTTGGGAACTTTGTGCCGTGAACAAAATCATTAGAGCTTATTTCTCTATTCTCTCTCTCTCTCTCTCTCTCTCTCATACACACACACACTCTCTCTCCCTCTCTCTCTCCCTCCCTCCCCCTTATCCCTCTCTATACTCTTCTCTTTGATGTAACCTTTTAAGTCTTGCAAACAAGGTTGTGGCATTACCATGGATGAATCTAGATCTAATATTTTGAAAGGCACAATAAGCATGGATTAATGCCAAGGACCAAAAACCAAGCACTATGAGAAGCAAAACAATAAAATAAAGAGAAGAAGTTGGCATGAAAAACCAAAATTTAATCTCCTATAGGCAACTTTTCTAATAAATTTGCAAATAATTTGAGAACTCCCCCTTGGAATTCAATAAAGACTCCAGGAGCTTGTCCTTTCATATTCAACTCATCTCAGATTTGAAGCCACTAAAAAGTCAAATAGTACAAAAAAACAATGTAATCAAAGGGAGAGTTAACTCATCCAGGAATTGAAGTCATTTACGAAAGAGTATAATTCATCAAAATATTGAAACTATTCAAAGAAGAATTCAACTAGTTATAAATTCAATTCATCAAAAGGAAAGTTCACCTAGTCCATGAAAGAGTTTAACTCATACAAAAATTGAAGCCATTAAAGAAAGAGTTTAACCTGTTGGGTTAATTCATTTAAGGGTTGAAGTTGTTCGAGTAAGGGTTTAGGAACTCAATAAAATCAAATAAAAAACTTTTGTGAATTTGTTGCTCTCAAAAATTTTATTTAATTAACACACCTTAAATTATAAATTTAAACTTAGCTATCAACATTCTAAATCATATGTAATGCTTTTAATCGAGAGTTCTCAGGTATCACACATGGGTTTAAATTAATTACAAGCGTTCACACAAGGAAAAAAATTGAACCTCTTAGATTTAGTATAGATTTTGGAAGGTTTAAAATTATGTCTAGAACACATATTTTAAAATAAAATAACATATATTTAAGAAATCTAAAATACGTAGTGTTTTTAAAATAATCATAAAAGGTTCTTGAGGGATAATAAGTTAAACTCATAATGTCCATGAGACCTCGGTGAGGCTGTGATTGTGGGCTCCGAAAATTCGCCATCGACTTCTCGATAAACTTTGAATTAAAGAGAGTGATTTAAGTATGTCGGTGTAATTTTCAGAAGGGAGATGAGATAGTATATAAGACACTACCATAGATTTCGTCCTCATTTTGTGAGGACTTTAGATCTAGTTCCATGTTTCCTATAAGCACAAGCCCCTATAGTTAATTAACCCTCTTAATAAGTGAGAAATAACTTTCGATTAAGACTAGTCATTAGATCGCTTAATGCATAGCGTATAGTAGCAGCATATGGAGTTTTAGAATTTAAAATTATGAAATTCATCATTTCAGCTTAAATTGGATGGTTGGGGGAATGATGACGTGTCCAATCTAAATCCATGGTTTCGTCATCCCGGGCCATCGTGGTCCATAGTTTATTTAGTCAGAGGAGGTAGTCGACCCAACCTGACCGAAGGATCCTTATTAGTAACACATGGGTAATGTCGTCCAATAAATCCTTGTAGACATGGGGTGATGTTTGTCTAATGAGACAATCTTAAGTCTACTTTAGCTGACAGAGGGCTATTTGCCCTATCAAGTATACCATATGATTTACAACTTAAGTGACGTGAGCCATGAGGAGCATATACGCCGTGATCGTAATATAATGAAGCTCGACTGGCCAAACCACCGAGAGGACTCGGTCATACAGATCTCTTTCACCATGCCACGCAATCGAGGACACGCCACTAGTAAGAGATTGATTGAGAGTGAACATAGTAGAACATTTGATTTAAGATTGGCTCCTTTGTGAGCTAGAGTTTTCTTAATTTGTCACCCTCGACAAATAATTACGGAAGGAAGATAAATTGAGTTTTACTTTAAGCTTTCAGTGGTTAAACAATTTTTAGATTGATACTTGATTTAAGTTAATTTGATTTGAAATTAGAATCATATTTTGATGAAAATATCCCCTCCGGTTGAAATTACCATTCAACACAGTCATCATCGGATAATTATTTGGATCGAATATATTTGAGAACTTTAGATCATGTCAACTTTGTCTAGCTCTTAACATAGAATCATCTACTATCACATGATAGAATTAACTTATCAGATATTTCACTAAGTTGAAAATCTTATAATAGATTTTTAGATTTTGTTAACGACCTAAAGACTAAACCGAAGCAAGGAAGCTCCTCGACACTTGAATTTAAACATTCAGGGTAGTGTCGGGGCCCATGCAGGTGTATTTAAGACTTTATATAGTTTTTATTTCTGAATTATAAGATTGATTTCAAATTTTCATTTAATTCTAACTTCACTTGCACAGCCTTTTTAGATATTAAAATTTACACTTAAAATCTCTATGTTCGAGCACATGTAGGTGTTTATAGCTTAGCTAATTTTGCCTAATTAGTGATTTTGTTGATTTTGAAAATTATAATTTAGAAATAAAATTCTTTAGTTTTTTGTATTGAAAGAAAGATCCTTCATTCGTGTAGCATTTAATTTATTTGTTGAGTTTTTTCAATTCTCCCAACTTGATTATGTTCAATTTAAATCATTTTTGATAAGTTGTGCCAATTTCAATATTTATTACTTTAGCCCTACTCATGCTTATTAGCTAGCATAGTAATCATCTTCATATTCATATAAGAGTTATTAAACCCAATTTAGATTCATCCTTAACTCTACATTAAGCTATATATTTATTTGAAAATTAGACTTTAAGTTTGTTACAACTCTGTTATGAGTTTAGCATTAGTCTCCACAAATTTCAAATATAATTTATTTAACTTTGAGGAATTTACAAGAAAAGCGAACTTTATCAGGGAATTTACATTTATTGTTCTGCTTTAATTTAAGCCATGGAAAGTTGCAGTTTAAAATTTGTGAGTTTAATATTAGCCTCCCCAAGTTTTAATTAAAGCTTGTTTAATTTTGAAAAATTCACAAGAAAAGAGAATTCACTTATTACTTCCTTAAATCCCTCTAAATAAGGTTAAGAGAGAGCACTTGTTTGAGTTTAGAGTACTTGATAAAGAGGGGGAAGGATTTTAATTCGTACTTCGGGAAGGCTTTCAAAATAAGTTTTGTAAATACTTTTCCGCTTTTTTTTTGTTTTACTTTTGTATTTGTTGTATGTCATTTTACTTTCCCCTTTTTTTCTTGTTTTATGCTTTTAATTTAAATTTAATTGTAAGTTTTCTTACTTATCATTTTTAAGTTAATTCATTTTACTCTTTCATTTTTCACAAGTCAAAAGATTTGGCATAATTTTGGCAGCCTCCCGGCGTCATCCCTGCGTAGGGGGCTACATCGGGAGTGTTTTGGATTTCTTGGTACGCCCTCATGAGCATAGCCAATGGTGTCTTGCGATACCACAACCAATTTTTCATCTCGTCATGTTCTCATGAGCACGACGATGCCTTCAAACCTGAAAGAAGATATTCAATGTAATATATATTCATTCCCATTATTTTTCTAAGTCTAGAAATTAGATAAAATTTTGACAGCATTTCCTTCTATGAGGAGCGACATCTAACGGATGTTGGCTTACTCGGTACGCCCTCATGAGCATAGCAAGTGGTGTTTTACGACACTGCAGTCGATTTTTCATCTCGTCGCTCCCTCATGAGCACGACGAGGTCTTCAAACCTGCAAAGAAATACAAGCATGTATATATCCACATTCACACATTGATCCCACGTGTTCTGACTCATTCTTTCTGTGCGTTACAATGATCGACAAGGAAACATGGTTGGGTATGCTGAAAACCAAGAGAAAAACTCGCCCCATGATGGTGTTCCTCTCCAGTTACGGTGAAGAGAAGGGTCGGAAAGGGGACAGAAATGGGAGACGACGCCAAAAACTGAAAGAAGAACTCGCTTCATGATGGTGTTCTTCTCCGGTTGCGGCGAAGCGAGAATTGGAAAGGTGATGCAAGGAGGGCGACGCCGAAAACTGAAAGAAGAGCCTGTCTCTTGACGGTATTCTTCTCCGATTGTGGCAAAGTGAATTTGGAAAGGAAGGTTTGGCTAGGAGGGTGACGCCGGAAACTGAAAGAAGAACCCTCCTCAGGATGGTGTTCTTCTCCAGTTGCGGTGAAAAGGAATTTTTTAGATTTTGGCAAAGCGAAATTTTCAAATTTTTGGCGAAGGAAATTTTAGTTTGAGAGGAGTTTTGGTGGGAGAAAAAAGAAGAAGAAGAAGAATAAGGAGGAAGAGGGGATTCAGCTAAGGGAAAGTGAGGGAGAGAGAATGATTTTTGGATTGGAGCAATGAGGGAGAAAAAAGAAAAAAAAATGAAATTTCAATTTTGTGTAATTGAGGGAAGCAATTGTTGACCTACAACTATGTGTCACTTGAAATTAAGTAAATGAGGTGGAGATTAAAATGCCCTAATCGTGATCAAAACTGATTAACCTTGCATTGATTTGAAAATTCACCTCATAATGCGTCAAAAATATTAAAATTAATTAATTGAAAAATATCGAATCAATTAAGAACCAATCAAATAATTAAAAGTAACTTTTAATAAAATTATGCGCATATCGAAGTCGAGAAGCCTCGATGACGTCCGAATGACCTCCGTTCATGAAATTGATCATGTCGTTGTTGCCGAAACGTCAAAACTTATCAAACGACACCTTCCACGATCAATTCGGCAAAGTATGCTCGAACATCAATTAATTTGAGCACGACATCGCATGATTTAAACTTAATTTCACTTCAACCATCGTCGACATTGCTTAAATGACCTTTGATCGCAAAATCGATTGCGCCATTGTATTTGGCACAACTAAAACACATAAGATTGACATCCATATTGCTAGGGTTTATTAAATAAAATAAAATCATGCAAAAGTAATATTAAAATGCAATTAGAATGATTAATGGCTGTTTAATTTCTCATTTCTCTTAACCCCTTAATCCTTACCTAACCCCTGCCACCCGCTCGACCAATGAAAATAACCCGCCGCTCATTTGGCCAATAAGATTAAGCGGTCTAACCTAAAGGCCGAAAGGAACATGCTATCCCTAATCTCGCATGGCTCCTTCGTTGACTCTCATTCACGCCTTGCTCGACTCTTCTCCTCAGCGATCCTCCTCTCTTGTTCTCACGTTCTTGGTGAGTTCTCCACACCCCGCCCCTCATCTTCCTCGATTGATTTCCTTGCTTGGATCGTCCGTCCCTTTCGAGTTTTCCGAGCCCGATTCCCTTCGGTTCCGTGAAACCCTAGCTATCTCAACCGAAAGTTCTGCTCCTTCTCCCCCTTAATATTTGACACCTCCAGGTCATCTCTTTCTAACCCTAAGCTTATTTTCATATGTTTGGGTATTTTGAAAATTAGGGTTTTGACTAAAAATGCTATATCTTATGCTTGGGATTGTGTTAGAAGTTTAGTCGAGAGATTTGGGATGATGTATGACCCAAATCTCAGTTTTATTGCTATTATTCACAGATTTTTGTGATGTTTATCTTGTTGAAAACAATCTGGGATGATGTATGGCCCAAATATTGTGCTATTTGCTATTTTTTATGAACACCTATGTGTTTCCCTTGCTAAAAATAAATTTCTGGATATGGGAAAATTGCTGGAAATCATTTTTACCAAAGGGAAAATTATTGAATTCATGTTTACAAAATGGGGAAAGATGTTAATTTGTTATCTAAAAGCACAATGCTTGCTAAAAAAATTTCTGGATATGGGGAAATTGCTGGAAATTGTTTTTTACCAAAGAGGAGGAATTGTTGAATTTGTGTTTAGAAAAGAGAGGAAGCTATTAGTTTGTTCTACGAGGGAGGAACTATTAATTTGTTGTCTTAACTTAAATTTCTATTATCAAGTAGAAATTGCATTGTTTCATTAGTTAGTAGGCATTGTGTTTCTGAAATCATCTTTACTTAAGGGAATTGAATCAAATTTGCTTTTAAAGAGGTATGATACATGAAATCATTTTATCAAGGGGTTTTGCCATGCTACTTGCTATCTCCTATGAATTTCATTTATTTTATCTCTTGCACATGAGTAAAATGGAATCTAAAAAGTGAAATCTAAAATTAAATAGAAAGGGGTTTTTGCCATGCTACTTGCTATCTCCTATGGATTTCATTTGTTTTATCTCTTGCACATGAGTAGAATAGAATCTAAAAAGTGAAATCTGAAATTAAATAGAAAGGGGTTTTTGCCATGCTACTTGCTATCTCCTATGGATTTCATTTGTTTTATCTCTTGCACATGAGTAGAATGGAATCTGAAATTAAATAGAAAGGGGTTTTTGTTTATGCTACTTGCTATCTCCTATGGATTTCATTTATTTTGTATCTTGCACATGAGTAGAATGAAATTTGAAAATGAAATATGAAATTAAAAAGAGGGGGGGTTTTGTCATGCTACTTGCTATTTTCTATGGGTTTCATGCTTATTGCCTTGCTTAAATCAATTCTTAATGATACATTATGCAAAACCTTCTAAAAAGAAGAAATGAATGATTGGCTTTTGAGTTTAATCCCTACTTGCATATTTGCCTATTTCTGTCATTTGATATCTTATTAACAGGGAAATTCATTATGCTATGCTAACCCATACACGAATTTCTTGGCATGGTGGGCAAACAAAATTTCAACCGTGGTGTCTCACGGCATCCACCCATACATGCCTTTCTTGGCGTGGCCGTCTCATGGAAACCCCATATCTGGGGTGATAGGAGGTCAAGGTAAATTTTGGTAAAAAAAGAAAGAAAGGAGGAAAGATTTCTTTACTTGCAATGTTTAATAGATATTTATATCTTTGTTAAATATATATGCAAGCATGTTTATATAAAAATATAAAATTGAAACATATTACTATAAGTACATACTCATGTTTCTCCAATATGGTAGGAAATGCTATGATGTGCTAACCCATACACGCTTTTCTTCATGGTGGGCAAATAAAATTTTACATGTCTCAACATCCACCATACATGCCTTTGTGGTGGCCCGTCTCTCATGGAAACCCCATATATGGGTGACGGAGAGGTAAAATTTTGATAAAAAAAAGAGAAGAAAGGTAAGGAAATTATTTGTTGGAAAGCCCATTCTATTACATATTATTATGCTAATATGAAGATGATGATTCAAGCAAAGTTTATTTTCAGATTTCTTTTCTTGCAATGTTTAAGCATATCTATATGCAAATGCAAGCTTTAAATATTATTATATAAGTACCTCATGTTTCTCAACATGATGGGAAATGTTATGATGTGCTAACCCATACACGCCTTTCTTGGCGTGGTGGGTAAATAAAATTTCGGTAGTGGTGTCTCAACACTACCATACACCTTTCTTGTGGTGGCAAGGCCTTCCCAAGTAGCCCTATGGGGGATGACGAGGTCAGCCAAATTTTCAAAAAAAAGGGGGGAGAAAAGAAAGAAGGGATGAAATATATGTCAAATATGAATGCTTTTGCCTTAATTTCTAGATCATGCAAACTATTCTATTTTATGACAAATATGACATGATTTGATCAATGCTTCTATATGTCAAATATGAATGCTTATGCCTTAATTTCTATATCATGCAAGCTATCTTATTATATGACAAATATGACATGTATTATTTAAAGCTTATCCTAAAAAAAATAAAAAAAATCCACTCAGCTTGACATGTTATAAAATGTACATTAGACATGTGCTCAAGTATACAGCTTAGTATGCCATCTCTCTTACTTTACTTGTCCATTTTACCATGAGTTGCACACATTTATGGGACATGACACAAAAGAAAACATATGTATATATGAAGGAGACACATAGAGAATAATATTAAATCAAATCTACAATATGACATGACATCTATCATGAGGATATCAAAATAGAAAATTGCCGGGTTAGAAAGGGAGCTTACAAGTCTATGTAGCACAAATAGATTCTTCTTATAAGATTGAAAGAACTTAAACTTGTAGTATAAGGGAGAAAAGGAGAGTAGGAAAGTAAGGTTTCATGAGAGATGAATCCCCTCTTATTTATAGGCCTCCCTAGCCTTCTCCTCTTATCATTTATTGTTATGCTAGTCATACATGTTTAAGCTTGTCATAAGTTGCATGCAAAGGGGATTAATCCAATTTCAGGCCATGTGTCATATTACATGCACATGCATGTGAGAAAATTTTGAATTCTCCTTTGTCATTTACTTTTAATGATTATATGACAAAAATATGAGTTTAAGTAAAGATTAACTCTATTTTTTGTTACTTTCTTTCAAAAATATACCACATGCATTTCTATCTTTTGCCATTTGTCTTTTAGGGACATGTGGCATGCTCTTATACATCTCTATCATTTCTTTTAATGTCATATGACAATATATATATATATATATATATATATATATATATATATATATATATATATATATATATATATATATATATATATATATATATATATATATATATATATATATATGAATTTGAGGGGAAAATAGATTCTCTTTTGCCATATCTTCTTAATGAAATTTGATGGGTACTTGTGCCCCTTTTGGCATGAGGTTGTATGTGAAGGAGGTGAATTTTAATTAATCCACTTATCTCTTAATGACATATGACATCTACTCATGTCTTTGTCTTCTCCTCTCCATTATTAAGAGAAATATGGGCTATGGATCATAGTATAATGAGCCTCTAAAATAATTTATTTCAGCCTCTTTCCTTAGCTGATTTGTTACATAAGGAAAGGATTTCTAGCTCAAATTAAATGCTTAAGTCTAGGCTAGATCCATTACTTTACACTTAATCAAATGGGCCCTTAAAGTGTTCAATTTTAGCCCCTATCTCTTGCTGATTTATTGCATTAAAAGGGGATTTTTGGCCTAAACAACATGTTTATCATATTTCCAATTAAATGCCTATATCTATTTTGGACCCAATACATTGTAGTTGATTACATGGGCCTCTAAAATAATTTATTTCAATCTCTTTCCTTAGCCGATTTGTTACATAAGGAGAGGATTTCTAGCTCAAATTAAATGCTTAAATTCTCTTTAGATCCATTACATTACACTTGATCAAATGGGCCTTTAAAGTGTTTTCATTGCTTTCTTATTTGTCATAAATGAGGGGTGTTGAGCTTAAATAATGTTCATATTATACCAACATGAATGTCATCCTTATCTTGTATCAATGATCTATACTTGATCGGTGATTTCCAAAATGTTAAACTTCTGTGTTTGGCATAGTTACTTAAAGATGGTATTGCTTTGATTAATTACTAAAGGAAAAGCATTTAACATCTTCCCAGTTTGGTCTTAGGACCGGGTCCGGGTTAACAAAACCTAAAAAATCTTATATCAAACTCATGCTTGCATTACATCATGCCAAATTACTTCTTGACATCCATTTACAATTTTAGAAGAACATATATTTGTATGTATGTTGAAGTATCAATAAATCAAATACAGAAAGACATGGTCCAAATACAAGATAAATAAAAGAAAGATACATCATCCGGTTTGGTCTTGGTGGTCAGTTAATAAAACATAAAAATGTCATATCAAGAACTAAATTTTACAAATTTACATCTACATTTCAACTTGACATTCCCATGTCCATATAAATTTTTAAAAGAACGGATATTTGTATGTGTGTTGAAATGTTCAATCATTGGGAATACATGCAAGTTAGGTATGGAACAAAGAACAGATGTTATACATATTCCCGGTTTGGTCTTAGGACCGAGTCTGGGTTAACAAAATCTAAAAATTTGATATTATAAGAATTTCAAATTAATAATAATAATAATTACGTGTCGTATAATATAAGATATAAATCAATGACACAACTTCAAGTTCAAGCCCTCAAGAAATGTCGGTAATTATCATATAATACGAGAAGTTCAAGCAAAAATTTGATATTATAAAATTTCAAATTAATAATTATCACGAGAAATTACGTGTATAATACAAGATATAAATCAAGTTTAAGTTTGAAGTTCCTCGAAGAAATGTTCAAACCGATACATGTTAGAGTGGACAAGGTTTGACGGATTATATTTCTTGAGATAATGAATTAAGATCCTCAGAAAACTAGATAGAGTAGGCGGTCACATCGATTGATATTAGTCGCATGATCGAAGAAGGCGATTATAATTAAAAATTTCAATGATAAATGATCATATATTCAAAATTCATCATAAAATGATCAAAATTTAAATAAAATAACAAAATATAAATGAAATGAATTATTGAAATTAAAACTTAAAAAAAATCAATCCCTCATTGTTTGTCTTTGGGGTATAAGAAAACTTTTGCTGAAAATTTAATAATCAATCAATGTAACGCACTCAATATATTCTAAAGCGTAAGGATGTGGCGTGTCCTCATCCGTGTTTTGTCGCGATATAAATGGCAATTCTGACGAGCCCTCGGCCTTGGTTCTTGATATGACACCAGAAATTACGATCACGGCATATATATTCTCAGCAACTTTCTCTTTGAGTTGTGAAAAATATATGTATTTGGTTGGATGTTAGTTAGATTGACTTATATTTGTCCCGAAAACCACCCTGCTGAGGATACCTGGGCGACGTAATGTGTTACAGGATCCTTCAGTTGGTTCATTCTCTCACTACTAACCACTGATAGCGGGATGGAACCATGGGACTTGGTGAGCGTCATCGTTCCCCACCAAAAGTTTTAAATTAAAATAATAAATTTCAAGTTTAAACTCACTACAATTATACTTTATTCTTTTGATTAATTTAGCCTTGTCGAAAGTGCTCTCAGTGTGAGAGGTAATGTATAAGCACGTCTATAAACCAACAGATATAAAGTTCTCAAATGAGAGAACGAAATCTGAGTGTCTTATCTTATTATCTGTCTTCAGAAATTATCATTAAATATAACTTCTTTTCTTTTAGAGGTGGTGTGGTCTACAAAATGAAATGGAGAGGGAAGAAAAAGAAAGGGAAAATAAGAAGAAAGAAGGAGGAAGAAAATTATCGCCAAGAAGAATAAAGGAGGAATGAGAAGTGATTTTAGCTAAAGGATGAGAATTTTAGTTTGACTTTGAAGGAAAGGAAATGAAAAGAAGAAAAAGGAGGAAGAGGAAGAAGAAGGAGGAGGAAGAGGAAGAAGAATGGTCTCTTGCGGTTTAAGAGGAAGAATCGAAAGAGGAAGAGAGCTTTCCTGGTTTGATTTTAGAGGAACGAGGCTTCAGCTCTTTACAGTTTTGGATGAGGGAAATCGGAAGAGAGAGCCTCTCGGTTTGAAAAGGAAGAAAAAAAAGGAGGAGGGAGCGGTTGGAGAGGGACTCGCAGGAGTGGTTGCACTCGATCCGCGTTGAAACAGGTCGAGGATCGATTGAGGAGGTGCGGTTTCCTGCATGCGTGAGAGGAGGAGCAGATCCTCTCGAGCTTCATGCATGAAGGAGTCGCGCGTGAATAGAAGAATCGGGTCGGGCAGAGGGGAGTGAACGGGTCGGGTCAGGTTATTAGAAGAAAGTATTTTTTTTTCATTTTAAATCAATTTTTAAAAAGTGTAATCCACATTAATAAGAATTTTACGCTAATCTCAACATATGGTTGATATATATATATTGATTCATTATTTTTTATTGAACACCTCTTTAGCAATCGATTTTGGTTGAAATTAGTCAATTTCCTCAAAATGCGGCGTGCTTTTGACCTCGACATTCATGCAAACTTGTCTAAATTGGTGAGAATAGTCTTGATAGATTTTGATATTTGACTAATGGCATCAATTTTTTTAAGCGAGTCGTTTGCGTATTGCGCATGTCCTTGATATGTGCAAAGCATGACTCGATTGCATTGATTGTCATCAAGTTATGCAATATTTATATTCGACCGGTTTTCATTCAACACGATGGATAAGTCGTTCATCATTGTCATTTGAGTTAATTTTTGGCATCATGTATTTTTGCTCGATTTGAGTCACTTCAATCATTCGATATTTGTACAAACTCGTTCGATTTGAGCGTGGACAGTCTTATTTGATAGTTTTTGATATTTTGAAATACGAGATCAATTTCATAAGGTCTTGAACATCGTCGCGGCTTCACTTCGATATGTGCATTCGACACATTGATAGCTTGATCTTGATTGGTCGTTAGATTTGATATTTATCTTGATCAATTTCGATGTTCTGAACACGATGTCGAAGTCCAATCAATGATCAGAGGTCATTTCAACTATTTCGATGACATCAAATGTATTTTGAGCTCTGATTTGTGCACTGCCACTTCCGAAGTTTGTCGAATTCGACTTGTTGGCTTGACTTGCCTTATGACACATATATGAAGATCAACAAATGCCCCTCAACAAATATGATTCATGCATGGAGCAAGCCACGTTTGTTGAAAACTAGTTGATCCTTTGAGGCGGCCATAGACACATTATTTAGATTCTGATAGCTTACAGAGCTTTTGATAGGATTTGTCATTAATATGATGCTTTATTTAAGACATGCTAAATGATGAGATTGACCAATTTATCAGACTCGACTTGTTGGATAAATAAGAATTCTTACACCATCCCTATCTACTTGATATGGCTTGAAGATCTCTTTCTTTATATCAGATTTGAGTTTCCTCAGCTCAACCGTGCTTGGTTGGATTTGATGGAGGAATTAGTTTATTTATTTTGATGAAGGATCCAATTAGGGAATTGGTTTATCCGTGCTTGGTCAAAATTGAAATTCTTTTTGTCTTAGCTTTAAGCTTGACGGACTTGATGAAGGAATGACCTGATTTATCCATATTGACTTGTCAGGAAGTATATTTACACCATGAATCTGTCTTTCTGATTCATTGTGGTGCATACTGAGATGACCCGACCTTCCGACTTATATAGGTCTATGTTGTATTATGAGTGTGCTTTAACTAAATACCAATTCCTTTAGTTTTGGCCATCGCTTTGTATGAATTATGGAGTTGCTTTCCTGATCCTTTTCTTTGATGGACTTGATAGAGATTGGCTTGATAGCTTTGATCTTGATAGATCATTTGAGAATAATTGAGATATCACCTGCGGGCTATATATATAGATTGATTTGAGGCGGTATGAATTGAGTTTCCTCAATTGTCTTGATCATTGATCAAGTAGAAAGATCTCTTGGATCCGGTTGCTTGTAATCACTAAGGCATCGATTTGAGATTGACAATATCATCATTGGCGACAAGCGCTCTTTCACTTCGACCTTTTTTCTTACGACTTGTTGAGTGAGGTGAGGCGTCGGCACTCTTCACATTTGGGCTTGTTGAGTTTCACCTTTAGAACTACTCGAGTCTTGACTTAAGTGTGGGTTGGTGATTTTATCATCGAACGAAAAGGGGCTCTTTCACTGCGCCTTTTCTTGCTTGTTGAGTGAGGGGAATGTCGACAACTGGTCATTTGTGCTTGAGTTCAACCTTTAGAACCCATTTGTCAGACTTGGGATGTAGAGGTTGATGTTTTTCCAACTCGGTTGATTGAAGCTTCCAAATTGGGAGTTCTTTTTGACTTGATCTCCGAATTTGGCAAATCAGGGATAAATTTTTTTGACATTTTAGGGTTATCTTTTCATAGAAATAGATTCTTTTATTGTAAGAACACGCAACTTAAATAATAATTATGGATATATTCAAGGATTTTGGCGTAAAGCTCGATGTCAACTGAATCAAATATTTGAGGATCTTATCTTACGTAATGTAAAAACTTAATATAAACTAAAAAAATGCCAATATCTTACAGGTGAAATTCTAAAGCACATTTAGATGAACTTTCAAGATGAAAATATGAAAATACTTGAATTGATATGCTTTTAAGAGGGTTTTAACATATAACATTGATTTATCTATGTATAAAATCTAAAATGCCTTGTATATAGGAATTTTCATAAAGTTTTTCATGTGGGAGTATATTTATTTAGGGATCTCGGCATGAAGCATGTCGACTAAATAGATATACTAAAAATAAATTCATCTTTGCGGGGATTTCTATTGTACCTCGAGATTATATTCATTATGTATAATAATTTTTCAGGTATCGACCATTAATTGGCGGCATTAGCCTTTCACCCTTTAGGTCGATTAGTTGATATGCCCCTCATTGGCATACTTTTTCAATGACAAAAGGGCATTCCCAGTTAAGCTCAAACTTTCCACCAAATTTTCGATTGAGGATAATTGATCTTCTTAGCACCAAGACTAATTCTCTTTTTTGGAATGTTCGAGGTAGCACCATATGATCAAAAGCCCTTGACATCTTTGCTAAATAAACTTTCAAATTTTGATGAGCTTGCAATCTAACTTTATCAAGTGCATCGAGTTCCTCCATTCTCAGACGAGCATTTTGATCTTCAGTTAGATTGTATTGGATGGCTACTCGAAGTGAAGGCAACTCAACTTCAAGCAAAAAAGCGCTGTTCAAATACCAATGAATAGGGCTTTAGTGTCTTGTAGAGTTGATATGCCCATAATGCCTCTATTAATTTGGTATGTCATTCTCTCTTATTTTTAGTAAGGATCTTCTTGAGTTTAACCAATGTCTGCCAAACCATTTGCTCTTGGATTATATATATTGAAGAGTATCTCAATTTTGTGTCGATCGATGAATCTATAAATCTTTACACTTTTGAAAGCTGTGCCATTATCAAAATTATTCGTGACACTCCAAATCTATAGACCACATTATGCGTGAAGAAGTTGATCACTTTCGGTGATAACTTCTTTAAATGGGTAGCCCACTTAGAGAAATAGTCGATCATAGGATGAAGCGATGTTCGATGACGGTGGATCAATTGGTCAATTACACATCTTACCCCAACATTGAATGGCGAGATGATTGTTGGGTGTAGTGGATTTGGAGGTTGATGGATGAGATTCATGTACTTGACATTCATGACACTTCTTAGCATGATTATCTGATCTCTAGATGGCCAATAATATCCCAGATCTTTTGCCATCTTGGGACTGGTGATGTGCACAAAGTCTTTCATGAACTTCAACCATCACTTTGCTAGCTTCATTTACATTTAGGCATCATAGCCACATTTGTTCAAAGGATCTACGATATAGAGTATTATTGATGAAAGCATAGCGCAACATTCTCTTCTCGATTTGAGCTTCCAGTGATTTATTATTTGGTAATTTGCCTTCTTTAAAGTAGTCGATGAAGGGTTGCCTCCAATCATGTGGCTCTTCTACAATAAAGGTTTGCTTTTTTACGAGGCAATGTCATTCTTAGCTTCTTTGGTATAACTTCTTATTGATTTTGGAGTATGAGGAGCAGCAGTCGCATCCTATTGGGTTTTGATAACCCCTACATGGGATTGATACTTTTTGGCTCTAGAACTCATCGAGTAAATATCGTCATGACATAATCACCATTCATACTTGCATTTCTTAGCTAATTTTGCTAAGCTTGACTTTGCTATTCTCATCGAGAGACTCGAGTTAGTGTGATATTTGGTATTTGCTTCATAAGCTCGAGAACTTTTGATGAAAAGCTAACTCAAGCTTATTGATTTTATAGATGCCAAGTACTTGATTTATAATAAGAATTATCAAAAATACAAATTTTGAATGCTATGAAAATAGCTTCTTCAAGACCCTAATGCTTCATACTCGGCTTCATTATTAGTTCTTGGCTCGGTTCCATATGATCTCTCATCTAGTGTTATGAAGATGATCATTGATTTCTTACCCTTGAGAAATTTAGATTTGACTTGTTTGATTTGCTATGAGGCATCAAAGTACATTTCCAAATTTGTGATTTTTTCTTTCATGAATGAGCATAATTTGCTCATCAAATCATCGTTAAGAGAAGAGTCCGGATGGGATGTGTGAAAATCTAAGACTTGTCCCTTCACTACTTCTACATATGTGATATCAAATTAAGCTCTTGCCAAGCGACCTTCAATCTTGGTCTTGTCATCAAGTACTTCAGTGAATCGATCCTTGAGATAAGAGTAATCTTGTGAGATAACATATAGTGATAGAGCTTTTGGACTACAAAGATCAGTGTCAAACAGTACTTCTCTATCGGAGAATATCTTATTTCTGCTCCTGTTAATCTTCGAATGATATAATAAAGAGTATTCTCTTTACTTTCTTCATTGTGTTATGCCAATAATACCCTAAGAGACTCTTAATGTATGTATAGAATGAGGGCTTTCCAGTAAAGCGCAAGGATTGGTGGATTTACAAGTAGCTTTTAATATTATTGAAGGCTTCTTGCACTCTTATCCCACTTGAATGGAGCATCCTTCTTCATCAACCTTGTAAAATGGTTGACAATCTGATAGTTTGATATAAATCGATGGATGAATGCAAGCTGTCCTTATAAAGAACAAAGTTGACACAAACTCTTCGGTGGAGGCATCTCCACAATTGCCTTGATTTTAGCAGGATCAATTTCAATACCTCATGGCTAACAAGAATTTTGGAGGATACCGAATGCACATTTTAGAGGATTCATCTTGAGATCATATTTTCTGATTCTCTCCGATACAATTCTCGAGTCTTCAAAGTGATTTTCACGTTTAAGCTCTTCACCACCAGATCGCCAACATAACATTCCACCTTTTGATGAATAAATTCATCAAAAATATGCGTTATGGCTGTTTGGTATGTAGCTCTAGCACTTTTCAAGCCAAAGGGTATGTAGCAATAGATAATAATTGAATGATGTATATTTTTCATCTTTAGGTCATTTGATTTGGTTGTATATCCGATGATCCGTCCATGAATGAAAAAACATGTCATAGTTGGAAGTGTTGTCCACTAGTAGTTAATATTAGCGAGAAAGTCATCTTTTGGGCATGCTTATTTAGGTTAGAAGTCAATGCAGATTTGGTCGTTCTTTTTTCTAAATTGGATGTTATCCAATCATACTTCTCCTCCTGGATGAAGCCTGCTTCGATTAACTTATTAGTTTATGCAATTATCTGTTCTTCAATCTCCAATCTTATTCGTCTAGGAGCTTGCTTAACAGACGTTGTATCTGGTTTAATAGCTAGTTTATGAACTACATGGATAAGCGACATTTCAAATATGTCCGGAAAAGCAATCCACAATTCACAGTAGCATTTTAGCTCTTCAACTTTCTCATCGGGGCATAAGGCAGAAAGTTGGGGGGATCATCTCACTCTAGGTTGATTTCTTTAAGTTCATCCATAGTAGCTATTTGTTTGACCATCTTCAAGTTCTTAGGTGCGGGCTTTTACTTCTTCATTTTTAAGAAGAATTTCATGGAATCATCTTCTTCTTATTAGCTCGATCTCACTTCTATTATATTATAAGCTATTTTGATGAGATTTGGATGAACCCAAGACCTTTAGTGATAAACTTATCACTTCTTCGTGATGCTTGAGGACTTCTTTGGCTTCATCATTTGAGTTTATCTTTAGTAGTTCCAATATGAATTCCAAGCTTATGCATCATTCTTTTAATTTTTGTGGATAGTATATTGGTATTGTCTTTACTATCTCAAATTTTTTTGTTGGTAGTGTTCAAAATTGTGAGGTTGAGACTCTTGATTGTAAAATAGAGTTTTGTTTTGCACTCTCTCTTACATACAGAATGTTATCAATTCTTCAATATCATGAACCTCCGTGGGTGATTTCTTTGAAGCCTTGTTGAGGGATGGGTATAATTTTGAGTGAGTCATCGACTCAAGTGAGCTATCCTCCTTGACAACCATCGAACTATTTCCATAAGTAGATTCAAAATCATAGTCTCGAATCACTTATTTCATACTCCTTTCTTGAAAGCTTATAAGTTCCTTAGGTTTGATAGAATATCTTCTTCCTTCTTCTGTCACTTCCCAAATGAGGTGATTTTCTTGATTTAGGTGTAATTAAGTGCTTTAGGGAGTCATTGCCTTCTTTCTTCCTCTTTGCTTCTCTTTCACTTTTATGAAATTGCTTTTTTAGTTCTGTACCACTTCAAGAGTCTGTTAGCTTAGGCTCTTTGAGGATGAAATATTTTGCATCTTCATAAATCTTTGCTTCATTGATGGAGAATGGTTGTAGGTTTACCATGAATTCAATTCTTCTCCATCTTTGGTACTTCATACATTGATGCATAGTTGATGGGACCATGCCATACTCATGCAGCCATGAAAGAGCTCTAAATGATGTATCATCGATTACATGAAACTTGGCTTCTATATATAAATCTTGAACTTGAGCGGAGAATAAAAGAACTGAGTTTTTCGCTTTTTTCATTGAATGAACCATCAACTTATCTCTCCCAAGATGTTGGATATCAAGTGATAATCCTCTTAATACCTTTAGACTCATAAGATTGATAGAAGAATGATCAATCAATATTCTGATCGAGATGCATCACTCTATATATAAGAGGATGTTGTGATTCATCTCATAAGATCTTCTTCAAAAACTATGATTACTGGGAGATCTTGAGTTTGCAATGTTTCGGTCATGCATTTTTTTAGCAAAGTAAGCTTTATAACTCTCTGGATCTTTGAGAGCTTGTATCAAAGTTTTTTAGAGGTCTTTTGACATCAAGAGAGCCTCATACACACTCAGTTGTGCAGGGATCTTTCTCAGATATGATAGAATATTATAGTCTATATTTTGGCTTGATTTAGGCTTCATTCTAGGATTTTTGGGAATGATATCTTCATGGATTTCAATTTATTTGCCTTTGTCTTTATTTACATTTCTTTTCTTTGATGAAGGTGATAGGACTTTACCATTTTTCAATTGAACCTGAATAACTTTGTCTTGCTCAGATTCTTAAAGAGGTAGTTTCTTCAAATTCTCTTATTATTAGAGGATTGGCCAAAAAGGCTAGACTCATTTTTCAACGTCATACGTTTCATACGTGATAATATCGATGAGTCCGACTCTTCTCATGGAAAAAAATAGATCTTCATCCGACTGTTATGTCTTGTTGAGTCATTAAACAAAATTTAGGATTAGCTCCTCTCTTCTTTCACAATAAGAATTTGATGGGTTGGTGAGTCATCGACCACCTTTCATTTTGTATGATCTTTGAAGAACATCTAACATCACATAGATGATTGGCATGTCTCTCGACAAGATTCACCATTATCTTCTTCATCGATTCAATGCAGTTTAGGCATGAAGTCTCAAGCTAAATGGTTGTCTTCTGGTTGGTGATACTCTAAATTGTTAATGATCTTTTGAGTTGTAGTTCTCTTCTTGATTCTTTTCTTAGCCGACTTCTTTGATTTATGAGGCATTTAGTAGACTACTTTCTCATCGTGAGCCTTATCGAATGCCACGAGAAGCCAAATACTTGGTTTAGGCATCTCTCTTAAGTCCAATATAGGTTCAAGTGGTGATTTCCACTTAACACTAGGACATTTTGCTTCAACATTTTATGGTATTTTGGAGACCATTTCTTCATTCTTTGAATTAATTTCTTCTTTCTTTGATGGATGATAGGAAGGGGCAATCATCCTTATAGACTCTCTTTTTGGGTTGACTAGAACATTGTCGGATAGTAAATTCACCTCATGATACTTCCTTTCTAGCCAATCTTTGAAGACATAATAATCTTCAATAGATGGTGATCATCGATGATAGTAATTTGGATTACTGACTTGATCAGCTTCTTTAAGCCTTTTAATTTATGGTAATTACAAACCGCTTTGCTTGCCTAATTTAGCCATCCTCCCTAAAGGAATATTCTTTGTTCATCTTTTCCTTAAGAGATGACCGCATTCGCTCATCATCTGCTGCTTGTTTCGGATGCTCCCTACCACTTGGAAAAGAATGAAGTTTATCATCACCTCCTAATATCGATTTTGGCCGTGGATTAGAATAAACATGCTTCTTTCCCTTATCATCATTGTACATCAATTATTTTCCTTTATCCATATTATATAGCACACACTTTTTTCCATTTGAGCTATAGGAAGCAGCATAAATTTTATTTCTTCTTGAGTTTGAAGGTTTGTTTCTTTTTGCTTTATTTGCATAGACTTCAGACTTATGGTGATTCAACTTTTCAAATTTAGCCACCTTATCAAGCAAGTCTTAGAATGTTGTAATCGATGTCATACATAAAAATGGTGTCATCTTTTCATCCATATTACCCATTAGCAATTGGATCATATATTCTTCTTCGAATTATTGCTCACACTTCATACTTAGGTTATGCCAATGACTTATGAATTTTATCACTGACTCATCTTTTCTCCTTTTCAGCAAGGCAAGGTCAGCGATTGTGATTTTCTCGGTTGCACTGGTGATCATCTTCACAAATATAATCTTTAATTCAACAAATATTTTAACTGAATTATTTAACAATTTTGCATATCTTCAGCGGCGAATTGATGAACAAAAGCGATTATCATTCCCTCATGTGTTACCACAAGTATTGGGCTAAATGTTGCTTTGGATTACCAAGCCCATTGAAAGTATTAAATTTTTGGCATGAGTAACCTTTATTACTTGATCATATTCAGCGGGTAAGGCGACCCTTACTCACCGACTTTTCAGCTATGATTGCCTTTATCTTTTCATTGATTATTTATGGTAGCAACATTACCATTCCAGTGTGCTAGATTTTGAATAGGTGGAGATAGTGGTTAACTTCACGCTTCATGCGTAGCATGTATTGTAGGAGTTTGAGGTACCACAGTGGCTGGTGGTATATAAATTGTATTATTAGCTGCTTGTTGGTTAGTAGAGATAACAAGTGCTGCACTTAATGTGATATTCTTCTGCAATATCTCTATCATGATGTTCATTTGTACCATGCCTTGCAATCTCCTTGTATTTAACCTCCATTTGACGCTGCATTTCTCTTTGCTCTCTAGCTAGCATCATGACGTCAATCGGTATTCTTTCTTCTTCTTTATTTCTTATTGTTGCTCCTTGCAGGGAAGAACTTGACATTCTCCATTTGTGAGACTTTTGTTGATGGGTTTGCGACATGGCGATATAAAAGCGTGTACCAGGATCATTTCTTGGTTTAAATAGGCGACACCCATGATCTCTTTCTTTTGATCTTCTTCTTCTTCATCTTCGAAAATCAAGATCCATCCTCTATTTGCTTTTGTGAAGACTCTTCATAAATCTCAATTTAGGTTTAGGTTCCGATTCATGTTCTTCGATGGTCTTTGGCGGAGTTTATCTCTGACCATATAGACAACTTCTACTTCCATAGTATCATCTTCATTATTTTCTTCTTGCACATGAATTTTTGATCGATGTTTCCAATGGATCCCTGGTTCAATGTACAGAATAAATAGTTCTTCTATTAAAGAACTGCAATCAAAGTCAATCTTCTATTGTGGGGGTGAACCTGATCGATGATGGGATCCCCTAGAGGATTCTCCAGGGTGTCGACCATCATATTTTTAATCAATGATATCCCTTCTTTTGGGTATCCACTTAGTTATTTTAGATTTAGTATATGTATCGGATGTCACACCTCTTCCATTATTAGTTTCATTGGGGCCTTGGCCTCCATATTTACCCTTTTGGGACCTTTCGATTGATTGGACACGGTCCAAGTGTCACTCGATGCTCACCATGTGAAGCGTCTGGCTTTAGTTCAGAAGAGATGACAACTTTCTTGGTGGAGCTTCAGTATTTTCCATCACCACGGGCCTCTAAAATCTTCTTTTCATTAAGTCTCTATCCTTGACTATTTTGAGAACTTTATGTATCACGGCATATATAGTGTTTCATATCCTCAGTGGTGGGCTTGGTTGGTTCTTCCGAGAAGGCTTTACTTTACGGTAGAGCTATTCCTCTTTACCCACTTTAGGTTGTCAAAGTTATTGTGGGTAGGAATACTCACTTATGATAAGATCGCTTGTTCACTAGGTCATTCAAAGGGGATCTGAGCCCTCAACTCAACATTTCTCCTTCTTCTCTCTTAGTTAATTTGCTTCGATGAAACTTCATGATCATGCTTTCGGTACAAAGGTTTAATTGACGGTACCACGAAGCATTAAAGACACGGTTGCCCCTTCGATTCTTTTCATCGGGGGCTTCATATTAGCTTTTGAAAATTGAAGTTCTCATCGGAGAACTCCTTAATGACGTTGGCTATGGTGGTTGGCACATGGCTAGTAGGAGCTTGATAACTTGAGGCCTTCCATGGCCCAAACAAGTGTGGTAATTGACTATGATGGCCGAAAATTCAAGCTACCAAATTGAATTATAGCTCAACATCTCTTTGTTGATGATGCGTTAGCGAGATGTTCTCACCACAGATGAAAGCGGTGAAAGGAGTGCTTTGTAGATCCATTCAAAAAGTGAAAGATGGAGATTAGTAATTAGCAATTATTATTTCACCCCATACTTTCAAGATGCAGGTAACAAATAATGGTGTAATAAAGATATACTACGAATGATTCATTTTACATAGCCTCATATTGAATTTATTACACACTTAAATCACCATTTTGTTTTGAATTTTTAAATATTTTATTGCTACTATAACACATATATGACTAGCCAAAGATGGAAAGAGAATCATGTCCCCAGTGTAGTCGCCAGAAATCTGTGGGCTCCAAAAATTCCCCACTGACCTCTCGACAATATTGAATTGAAGAGAATGATTTAAAGTGTGTTGGTGTAATTTTAGAAGAGGATGGAATAGTAGATAAGACACTACCGAGATTTCATCCTCATTTTTGAGGACTTTAGATATATGGTTCCGTTTCTAAAGCCCCTAGTTAATTACCCTCTCAATAAGTGAGAGAGAACTTTCGATTAAATAGTATTAGATCACTTAATGCAGTGTATAGTAGCATATATGGAGTTTAGAATTTAAAATTATGAAATTCATCATTTTAAAATCGATGGTTGGGGAATGATGGCGATGATCTAGATCTCATGGTTTAGTCATCACGTGGTCCTGTACTTAGTTAGAGGAGGTAGTGAGACAGAAGGATCCTCATTGACACATGTTACGTTAAGAAATCCTTACAGGGTGGTGTTTGTCTAAGGAGATCTTAAGTCTACGATAGAGGATGTTTCTTATCAAGTATACCTATGATTCACAACTCAAAGAGCATTAGAATACGATCTGATCATGATCAAATAATATATAATGGCGGCCCACGTCGAGAGGACTCGGTCATAAAGCATCATCTGGAGCATCTTGGCCAAAATGGTCGGACACGTCCTTATTAGCAAGAGATTGATTGAGAGTGAACATAGTAGAATACTTGATTTGACATTGACTCATTTGTGAGCTAGAGTTTTCTTAATTTATCATAAAACAATTGAGGAAGGTGGATGATTGAGTTTTATTTAAGCTTTTAATAGAGTTTCATTTAAAATAGTTTTTTAGATTGATACTTGATTTGTTAATTTGATTTAATTAGAATCACATTTTGATGAAAATGTTTTCTGGTTGAAATAACCATTGACATATCATAGTTAATTGATTCTGAATATATTTTGAGAATTTAGATCATGTCAACTCTGTTTAGCTCTTGAGGATTAGATTTTCACATAATTAGCTTCTATATTTCACTTGTTGAAAATCTTATAATAGATTTTAAGTTTTTGTTACCAAGCAAGCTCTTGAACACTTGAATTTAAACATTCAACGTAATGTCGGGGCCCATGCAGATGTATTTAAGATTTTATATAGTGTTTATTTCTGAATTATAAGATTGATTTTAGTTTTTCATTTAATTCTAACTTAATCTGCACAGCCTTTTCAAACATTAAAATTTGCACTTGAAATCTCTATGTTCGAGCACATGTAGGTGTTTATAGCTTAGCTAATTTTGCTTAATTAGTGATTTCGTTGATTTTAAAAATCATAATTTAGAAAAGAAATTCCTTTATTTTTGTATTGAAGGAAATATCCTTCATTGTAGTTTACTATTGATTTTTCAATTCTAACTTGATTATGTTCAATTTAAATCTTTTGATTTTTTTGATGTTTATTCTTTAGATTATAATTTTTATTAAATATTAATTTTATTGTTAATTATTAAACATAATTTAGATTCATCCTTAACTCAACATCAAGCTCTATGTTTATTTGAAAATTAGACATTAAGTTTATTACTCTGTTATGAGTTTAGCATTACCTCCCAATTTCAAATAGTTTATTTACTTTGAGGAATTTACAAAAGATTCATCTTTACATTTATTGAGTTTATATGGAAAGTTTTGTTTAAAACTTTGAGTTTAATATTAGCCTCAAGTTCAATTAAACTTGTTTAATTTTGAGAAATTTAAAAGAGAACTCACTCATTACTTCCTTAAATTTAAATAAGGAGAGCACTTGCTTGAGTTTAGAGTCTTGATAAAGAGGTTTAATTTACTTCAAATTTTCAACTTAAATGAAGAATGTTTTCCTTTCTTTTTTTTCTTTTTTACTTTTGTTTGATGTATGTCATTTTATTTTTCTTTTTTTTTAATGCTTTTAGTTTAAATTTAGGTAAGTTCTTTCTTATTAGTCATTCATTTTTTCTCTTTTTCTAAGTCAAAAGATTTGGCATAATTTGCCCTCGTCCCCAGTGTAGGCTGCATTGTTTTTTGGCACCGGCCGTATGGCGTGAGTGTTATCATACCGCATTTTTTATCTCGTCGCGCTCTCATGAGCATGAGGCATTAAACCGAAAGAAGGCATACTGCATATATATTCATTCATTTTTTTTCTAAGTCTAAAATTAGACAAAATTTTGACAACATTTCGTTTGGGGGGCGACATCTTGGATGTTGGCTTACTTCGGTATGCACGAAGCGTAGAGCGGTGTCTTACACCCACAATCACTTTTTTATCGCTATGAGCACGACGGGCCTTCAAACCGCAAAGAAACACAAACATATACATTCACACATTGATCCACATGTTTGACTCGTTCTTTCACATTTTATGACAAACGAGGGGTTAAAATCGGAAAGAACCGGGCAGTTATATATTCTGATAAAGGAAATGAGGCGAGGCAAATGAAAGAAGAACCGCCTTATGATAGTGTTCTTCTCGGACATGTGGCGAATGGAAAGGTGATGATCTGAAGGAGTGCAACAGAAAATCGAAAAGAAGAATCATGATGGTGTTCTTCTCCGATTCGTGAAGCGGATGGAGAAAAGGTTTGGCTAGAGGCGACGCCTTGACAAGCCAGTCTTTCTTACGGTTCTTGAAGAAATTTTCAGATTTTTGGCAAAGCGGTTTTGATTTTTACGATGAAATTTTGGTTTGAGAGGAGTTTTGGTGGGAGAAGAAAAAGAAGAAGAAGAATAAGGAGGAAGAGGGAATTCGGCTAAGGGAAAGTGAGGGAGAGAGAGAATGATTTCCGGATTGGAGCAATGAGGGAGAAAAATGAAAAAAAAATGAAATTTCAATTTTGTTTAAATGAGGGAAGCAATGAAATGGAAAAGGAAGGATTTTAATTTACACTTCAGGAGACTTTCAACTTGCTTAAATAAGCTTCGTAAATGTTTTTCCTTTCTTTTTTTTCTTTGTTTTACTTTTGTGTTTGATGTATGTCATTTTATTTTTTCCTTTTTTTTTTATTTAATACTTTTAGTTTAAATTTAGCTGTAAGTTTCTTTACTTAATATTCTTAAGTCAGTTCATTTTACTCTTCCTTTTTTCACAAGTCAAAGATTTACGATTATGATGGTCATCGTAGTGTATGATGCGTGAGTGTTTTGAACTAGCCTTGATGGCGAGTGTTGTCTTCTATACCAGCGCGTTTTTCATCTCGTCACGCCCTCGTGACGCGATGAGATTCAAACTGAAGAAGACATCTGATGCAATATATATTCATTCCCCTTTTTTTTAAGTCTAAAAATTAGACAAAATTTTGACAACATTTCATTTAGGGGGAGCGACATTTAACGGATGTTGACTTACTCGGTATGTCCTCATGAGCGTAACGAGCGGTGTCGACGCGAATCAATTTATCGGCGTCAGCCTCATGAACACGACGCCTTCAAACCTGCAAAAACACACATGTATATATCCATTCACACATTGATCCCACATGTTTTGACTCGTTTTCCGCATTCTGATCAGTGAAAGCAGGGGTTGGGTATCTGAAAACCAAGAGAAGAACTACCGACGGATTCTCTCCGACGATGAAGAGAATTCGAAATGAGACGACGCCGAAAAATCGAAGCCGCACGTGATAGTGTTATTCTATTGCGAAATGGAAAAGGTGATGAGGAGGCGACGCGAAATTGAAAGAAAATGATGGTGTTCTTCTCCAGTTCTTGTGGATTCGAAAGAAAGGTTTGACTCGAGGCTGAAAGAAAGAAGAACTTCAGTGTGCTCTTCTGATTTAAGGTAAAAGATTTTAAAGCGTTTTCAGATTTTGTAAGGAAATTTTGGTTTGAGAGGAGTTTTGGTGGGAGAAGAAAAAAAGGAGGAGGAAGAGGGAATTCGGCTAAGGGAAAGTGAGGGAGAGAGAATGATTTCGGATTGGAGCAATGAGGGAGAAAAATGAAAAAAATGAAATTTCAGTTTTGTTTAAATGAGGGAAGCAATGAAATGGAAAAGGAAGAAAAAGAAAGGGAAGAAATGAAAGTGGTTCATAAATAAAATTCGGTTTCTTTGAAGGAAAGGAAAAATAAGCCTATCATACCCTGGTTAGAATCAGTTCGGAGCTTCAGCTCTTTGTGGTTTTGGATAAATCGGAAGAAACCTCGATTTGAAAGAAGTGATGCAATCGATCCCACGTGGAGGAGGCAGGCCGAGCGATCGGTTGAGGAGGGTGCGGTTTTTCCTTCCCTGCGTGCGTGAGGAGGAGCGGATCAGGCTCGGGTCGAGGGCTTCGTGCGTGAAGGAGTTGCGCGTGAATAGGAGAACCGGGTCGGGTAGAGGGGAGTGAACGGATCGGGTAGGGTTATCAGAAGAAAATAATTTTTTTTTTCTTATTAAATCAATTTTTAAAATGTGTAAATCACCTTAATAAGAATTTTGCACCGATCTCAACATAGAGTTTATATATATATATATATATATATATATATATATATATATATATATCGATTCGCTTATTTCGTTGTTCAATGCACAAATAATAGCTCATTAATCTCCGCTTTGGTTCAAGCATCAAATCAGCTCATTTCAAAACGCTGCCGCTAATCGCGACAACATTCACGTAGATGGTCCAAGAAACAATCTTACTGACGATTTGAGCGTAACGACGCAATCAATTTCACGAACGGCGGCCGTTTGGCCAGGCGTCAAACGATCGCCGATCGACGCTTGACGTGATTATCGTTTCAAGTAATATTTATATTCTAACTAGCTGACGCTCAACGCGATGGCTCTGCTCGTCGACGGAGGTCATTTGATGGATGACGCCTCGTTTTTCAACCACGCACGCGATCATTAATTTTATACGATTCGACATTTGCACGACTCGTCCGAGGTGGACAGTTATGATAGTTTCGAGTGTGCTAACGACGCGATCAATTTTATACTAGGCCGCTCAACATCGCCGCAACTTCAACTCGATATGCACATCGACATTATGATAGTTCGACGCTTGACGGCCGCCGTTAGATTGAATATTTATATCTTGATCAATTTCGACGTCAACGCGATGAAAGTCCGCTCGTCGGGAGGTCGCTTTAACTATTTTCGCGATGCTCGTGTATTTTGAGCTCCAAATTCGCGATGCCACTTTCAAAATTTCGATTCGATGGGCTTTACTCCTTTATGACACATATGTATAATAACAAAGGATAAAGGAGGAACTTCAATAAGATAACAATGGGGCTCTAAATAGGTGCCCTCAAATTGATCAGCTCTGAATTACTATTAATTTTATAAAAGATGAATTACATTATATTGCAATAATACTCTTTATTGGAAATACAATCTTCTAAGGATATGCTTGAGAGCCTTTTCCAAGTAGATTATAACCATCTTTATTGAAGGATTGATTGTTGAATTGGGAGGCTTCATTGTAGTGTGTATTATACATGTTAACAAATAGAGAAGTGGTTGAATAATGGTAGGATTAGTTTCTATGGATGCGTCACATTATTGTGCATAAGAAAATATATGGAAATAGAATAAGAATTTTTTGTTTTAGCATTGCACAAAAAACTACATACATATTTAAGTTCATAAAACACTAAATTTTTTAAGAGAGAACTTAAAAAATCACAAGATTTAACTTAGTTAAAATAATTCATCTTGGGAGTAAGATTACAATAGTATGCTCTTTTTCTTAATTGAAAAAAAATGGGATTATAAAGTAAAAGTTATTGTTTTGATCTTCTACGAATGTAATGAAGAATACTAGAGAAGTAGTGAAGCACCTTAAGTGAAGAGTGATGGTAATAATTAAGCATAAAGTTTCAAGTCATCGAGCAATTAAAGTTAGCTGAGAATGATAAGACGATAATTGTTGAACAATAGTAGTTGCTGGTGGTGATCTTTGGTTCCATTTAAAGTTCCCTTTATGTGAAAAGTTATTGTTAACTTATAGTTTTTGAGTGTAATTTTTTTAGCCCAAATTCCTAAATGATTCATTGAATATCCCATATATTTTTTCCCTCAATCAAAGACCATTTTTTAAATATTTAAGTATCATAATGATACCAATATCGATTGATCTTGTGCTAATTGAACTCCTTTCATCAATATTCTTATTTTGATTATTATTGCACATGAATTGAAAATCATTTGGTTCTTTAAATAATATCATCAAGTTTTTAATTATGCTTCAAAAGCTTGAATTGAGCTCATATGGATTTGCATTAAGATGATATTGAGTTTAATTTTAAAAGTTTTAGATTTAAATATTTGCATTAATATTCGTGTTTAATTAGATGAAATTTTTAATGACATATCAATAATATTAGGCATCTGCTAACATTAGATATTACGCTAATTATAATATGATCATTACTGATGTATATGACATCAAAGGCCTTAATTGTTAGTAAACTAAATGATTCCAAGTTGTTATGGGATGATGAGAGCATGATTAGATGCTTAACTATTCTTCCCCAATCATAACTTGAATTATTAAATTAAACTCAACCATTAGTAACCCAAATCACATATAATGCCCTTAATCGAGAGTTCTTATGTATTTATATATCTAACACCTGAAGTTAAATATTTATTTATCTAACACTTTTTTATGCTTAAAAAGGCGCATTTCACTTTTAAAATAGATGATATTTTTGATGTGATATCAAGATTACGTTATATATATATATATATATATATATATATATATATATATATATATATATATATATATATATATATATATATGTGTGTGTGTGTGTGTGTGTGTGTGTGTAAAAATTAAGTTTAAACCCTTAAAATTATGTGTAGAAAAAATATTATAAAAATAAAAGAAACTATTTTAAAAAAACTCTAAAATACTTAGCACCTAATCTCCAAATTCTAAAAAAAATCAGGAGAAAGGGGGTCTACTCTTATAGTCGCTATCATTTTAAAATCCCACCTAAGCTAAATGTAATATCAATTTTCAGGATGGACAATTTTATATATTAGGGCAAAAATAAATGGTAAAAAAAAAATTTTATGGGAGAAATAAATGATTAATTTGATGCCTTATATAAGAGAAATTATTAAGTTCAGCAGGACAATTATCCACCCCCAACTGTGCCTAGATCCACGCCTGATATTTTTTTTTTTTTTTTTTTGGTATTTCAATCACCACTGAGTTGAAACTTCAATATTTATCGAACTGAGTAAGAACTGTTTTTGAATCTCAAGTACGTTTTTATTTTTTAATTTCACACAAGCAAGGAAGCATCCTTGCAAATTACAGCCTACCCGCCGATCTGCATGTGTTTGTGGAAGTAATGGCTTCAGCTATCGCTCTCGACCTGTTAAGAACTCTGCTGTGTGTGGCGTGGGAGCAGCTTCTGTCTAATTAAAAGCAATTTGACGAATGAACAACCAATGGAAGTGTTTTTTTTTTTCGTATTTTCAGGAAACCGGGCTATATGGGAGAATGGATCTGAACTGCGGACATATGATCGATATGGGTAAGAAATTTGATCCGATGTAATAAGCTTTCGTTTATTGGTGCTAGGTTTTTGAATCGTTACTGCGATTTGTAGGAATTTTACTATTAATGAATCTATGATGAGATAGATCTAAGCATGATGAAGTTTAGAATTATTGAATAATTCTTTCTTCCGTCGATTCGAGAAGCAAGATAGTCGTCCTTTTGTTGTTGTGATGGGTTGTTCGGAAGCTTTTTAGTGATTTCGTTGTTCAAATCTGAAGTAGTAGATCAACGTTCATCCAATGAATTATTGGTGTTTTACTTCAGAATCACTCGTTAAGCGTTTTCGCTTCAAAATGTCTTCGTTGTAATTGATCTAGTGATCGCAATACGCTTGGCTTGGCCCAGTTCTTTCCTTTTTTATTCCATCAATCTGATTTTTTTTTTGAGCTTTTATTTGGAGTTTTCCATGAGGCTTAACTGTCATCCATTATTTTTTAACCCCCAATGAAGGGGCCATCCCCTACTAAATTCTTCAGTATTCTATTCCTCTATTTAATGCTTTCCTTTTTGTTAGAGCTTAGGAGGGTAGATACTGCTTGATTAATTCAATTACTTAATGAATTCTCTGTCTCCCTCTATCTTAACGCAGAGGTTTTGACTTGGCCTTCCATGTAATCGCCAACCTTAAAAGTACTTTCTAGTAATCACACCTCCTTCTCCATTTTATTTATTTTTTCATTCGTTCTTCTCTCATTTCTAGGGTTTTCGATGCCCTGGAGTCTAAAATGAGGGTTGAAATGGAAATTTGCCTTTGAGATTCTCTTCAACTTTCCAACCTCTGAGATCCAAAGGATTCGATTTTCTCGGCGGGGTTTCTGGTTAGGATATTTACCTTGGCTTGTTAACTTGGTTCAATGTTACGATGGGCTTATTAGTTTAGTAGTGTGGGACGACCTGCTTTGTTTAACTTATTTTCATGTACTGGATATCAGAGCGTGACCAACAAGTTCCGTGCTTCCTGGTTAGTTGTTCAAGGAGATTTAGGGGGTCAGTCTCTTCTATTATATGTATCAGTACTGTTATATGTATATCTGGATTGCTTGTTTTGCTTCTTCTGATTCTCTGCACTGTTTCATTTTAGTAACATTTAGAATTTGATTGTGAGAGACTAATTGGATCTTTATTCACCATATCTGTGTTCATACCGAAGCTGTCTTTCTCTGGAAAATGAGTTGGGAAGCGATGGAGACAGCTTTCAGAACTATCTTTTTTGTTTTGTTTATTCTTTATTGCACTGGCCAAATGAAACTTGAAGATCTTAATAATTGCCACTGAATTCGTCTTATTTTTTGCTGCATTAGGATCTCAGCGATTAACTTTTTAAAGTAAAAGCATTTGGATTAGCTTTGTGGAAAACAAAGGTATCCTTTTGTGGTTTATTTGTGTTGATGGAATGTCTCATTTTTTTTTGGTTTTGCATACATTATATGCATTGTCTGGTCTGATTGGGTGTCAGATAAAGTGAGAGTTTATAATCTTTCTTGCTCCTTCAAGATGAACGCTCTCTTTTTCGTGGCTCTTGTAGTCTTGCCTTCTTTGTCTCCATATCCCTAGTCTAAATTTCGGCAAAGAGAACTTCACCTCATCTGATCAATTATGCAGATTAAATCTTCTATACTTTATAAGATATATATTTTTAAAAGTTTCCGTAATGATTATCATCAAGTTTAATATTGACTGATTGCAGCGAAATGAATTATTCATTATTTCCTTTCTATTGATCATCATATATGCGTACCATTTTCTTTTGAATTGCCATTTGCATTTAATTCAACTTTCTTCAAAAGATGTCAGCCCTCTCACATGTTTTGTTATGCTATACTGTTGGGAACTTTTGCATGTGGAACCATTCAGTAACCTTGTGTTTTGCAAGGAAATCTTTGGAGCTCAAGTAAGCTTTAAAAAATTCATCCCAGCCATGATGCTTTTGATAGTTAATATTATTTAGGTTATTGCATTGAAATTCACGTGCTTACCCTTTTTTGCTCAGCCCTTGCTGTTTTGATCTTGCAACTTTTATTAAATAGGAATTCATGTTTGTTTGGGCTCACTTTTATTTTTCATTTTTTTAAAATCATATATGCATAGTGTGTTTTTTTAATTTTCTTAACCATTTTTTAAAATAAATCTAATTATTTTTAAAACACTTAAAATAAATTTGAGGCGCATTTCGAATGCTTTTAAAATAAACTATCACAATAGATCTTGGCAAACATCACCACTATCAACCAATACTACTTCCATCACCTCACAGGGCGACATCACTATCCTGCTAACGATTGATGCCAGCACCGCATAAATCAAATTATTTAATATTTAATAAAATTATATATTTTTGAAATACTAAATAATTTTATTTCATATTAAAATATAAAAAAATGAAAGTGATCTCAAATGACACATAGTTTTTTTATTAATCTAAACATAATGCCCTATTAATATTGTTTCTCATTCATATTGTCATGTCTGTGCTTTCCATACGGAAATGTTTTTTTTTATTTTGTATTTATTTTCAAAGCTTATATATGATAGGTGGCATTGTTAAGCTTTGATTCGATTAATCAAGAACCCATTGTCCTCATCCTTAGCTTTTTTTCAGCTATTTTTTGGTTATTTTTATTAATCTTCATTTTTCTTTTTTTGACTATTGACTATTATTTGAAGTGTTATACTCATTCTTTGTAAATCATTTTGATTAACTTATGTTGTTGCATTCTTTGGTCTACACATTTTTTCTAATCTTCAACATTTTATCTACTTGTGTAATTGGTGCTTGTTTAATCCAACTAAATCTATTTTCAATTTCATTATCTTCAATGATATCACTCCAATCCTTTTTATAATATAATCATTTATAACTTGTCCTTCCTAGTTTTGCCACACTTTCTTATTTTTGTCACGCTCAACTTAGATATTAATGAACTTTTAATTGCGTACCACTCAAATCCAGATGACATTAATGTTTAATTCTAGATTTCAAAATTTACCTTAAAGTCTTGAAGATATTCTTTTATCATATAATACTCCTACGATAATTTTTTATTTTAATTAGTTAGCCTTAACTTTAAAAGTTATATTCTTATCTATGTTCTATTTCTTTTATATAATAGATCCACAATATTTAAGCATATTACATATTGGTATACTTTATGTTCTAATAATATTAATCAATAATTTTTAATATCTTTCCATTTAAAATTACATAACATGTACTCACTATTTATTTAATTGATGCTAAGCTCTCTATCATTTAGTATTTTCTATACTGGTTTGATTTTTCACATATTTTTGTGTTTACCTCATTGATCTATGTCATATGCAAAAAGAATGCACCAAAGCACCTCATTGCAAAATTTTTCTATAGGCTCCTCCATAATCAATGTAAAAATGTATGAAATCAATGTTGAATATTTGATGTGATTCAACTATAATTAAAAACTATTTGGTCATTAGGCAATTTCTTTTGATGCTACCTCATTTATCTATGTGATATGCAAAAGGAATGCACCAAAGCACCTCATTTCAAAATTTTTTTTTTGTAGACTCCTCCATAATCAATATAAAAATGTACGAAATCAATGTTGAATATTGATGTGATTCAACTATAGTTGAAAACTATTTAGTCATTAAGCAATTGCTTTTGATGCTAGTCATCGCTTCATCCTACATATTTTTAATAACTTCAACATAACTTAGCACACTTATTTTTACCTTTATATGCATCAAATCGTTCTTTATGACATATAATCATATGCATTTTGCTTTATATTTTTTTTCTATTAATTGTCTTAAGAAAAAATATCTTTCATCATAGATATTCTTGATATGAAACTAAATTAGTTTTTTAAAACTTAATCTATGCTCCTTTGCTCTCTCCTAGGATTAATGTACTTTAAGCTTTGAAACTCGATAATGCTAAGCTTGTCCATTATTATTTTTAGTTTTCTCAATCACTATTTGTGATGTTCCGATTTAATTGTTATTTTTTCCAAACATGATTTGATTCAATAAAAAAAATTGGGAAAGTGATCTTATGCAAACTTTGGGAGTAAATATTGTGGATAGGCATAATCTTTTGAAGTGCATATCCATGTTTTATTTTCAAATTTCAAATGAGCTCTTCTTGTTCGTAATCACCTATCTCTGTCTTGTCAGCATGATGGTGATGGATATAGAGTGTGAGAATTAAAAAAAGAATGGATAAGACTTGAGAACTATATAAAGAGTGTCTTCTTTCTCAAAAAAAAAAAAAAAAAAAAGGAATAACGGTGATGACTCTTCTTAAGAAATCAATTTCTCAATTAAATTTTGTAATCATTGTTAGTTCATGGTCATGTAAAAGAAACACATTTGAAAATTGCAGCATAAACTTTTCCTTAACAAGTGATCGTGATAGGGGAAACAAAAAAAACAAGTATCACAATTGTGAATCACACCATATTGAGTCCGATGTGCAAGACATATTCATCTCTATCTTTGACGGTAATGAAAAATGGATTTAAAGTCGGGGGCATCCTCCATTATGAACATGTGAAAGTTGTTCTTCATTTTGAGGATAATTGTCAACCAATAAGCTATCAGCACATCAACACTGCCATTACACTTCATTCTAGTCCTTACCCTTTGAGCTAGATTTAGGATGGGATATAGATAAAAATTATATTCCAGTGCTTCTAGAAGTTTGCAATCACTAGGAAATACATTGATGAGAGGTTATGCAATATTATTCCACTTAATATCTACCAAGTAATCTTTGACATGCCATACATAATATGCATGCGATACTATATTGATTATTTATTAGTGCTAACTCATTAATGTAGGAAGGCCTTTTGTTGATATATGACTATGATTTGCCAATGATAGATATAGTAATAACAAATAACATTGACAAAGGAAGGTCTTTTGTTGATGAAATATTACAGTGTGCTGATTATAGATGTAATAATAGTAGGGCAAGCAGATAAACAATGTTGGTTCACTCCATTGAACGTGAAAGGCGAACTCATTCTGTCTCTATAATGTCTAAGGAAGGTGTCACACAGATGTAAAAATTCAAGAGAAAAACATACAACCCATCTAACACACTATTGTTAAATTTATCAATGTACTGAAACTCAATCATCAAAATTGGCTCCATTAAAGTAATGGCAATCAATGATTAGTCAAGACTCAATACAATTATACGTTGGAATCTCATCAACTACCTAAGATATATGATAGAAAGATTACTATATCTTTCAAAAGAATAATGGAACAAAAACTACTAAAATTGATTATCTATTATTGAAGAGGGGGAGCTTGAAGTGCTACCCTCTTGTGAATTTAAACAAATAAAGATAAGAAACTAGTGAGGCAAGCCAAAATGAAGGGACATTACTTTAAAAATGAGTCAAATCAGTTAGTATATTCAAGATGTGACTTTAAACACTTGTTAGAGGTTTCTAAAGAAAAAACTGTGATATCCCGTATAAAAAAAAGAGGAGAATTGACGTGATTGATGGCGGTTCAACTAAACTGGTAACAATCGCTTTGCATTATTAGAAAGGGGATAGATACACATCCCTTCACGTTGAACACACAGAAAGAGAGACAGATTGGGTAGCCAAATGAGAGCGAGATCGAGGAGATTGAGAGGGTTGGAGGGCACGGCCATCTTGTGCGAGGGGAAACGAGTTGTTTAAACTACACAATCTAGCGAGCAAGCTCGAGCAAGACGGAGAAGGCAGCACAAGCAAGTGAGCATGTGATAAGGGAGGCTTTGCGTGTAGGGTGATGGGCCATGTAGGGCTTGAGCATGTCAAACCGAACAAGAAGGAATGTTTATTGTGTCGAATCAAACCTTATGTGGCCGACATTGGGCTCGACAGTAAGGAACCGAAGGCTGCTTGTTTGTAGCTATGGCTTTTATGCTATTTTTTCTTTCAATTTGTAAGGAATGTTGTTTTGCGAGTTTTCTTACAAATTTCTAAATCTTTGACATAACTTACACTCAAATTTTAATTATAAGAAATGTTTTAAGGAATTCTTTTGGAAAGGAGGAATAGATTAAGAAGAGGAATATTGAGATATGCATTTAATTATAATTTATTTCACTATCGTTCAAATATTATTTTGTTCAAATAGGAATGACTTGCATGTCTAAATGAGAGTATTTCTTTTAAGACATTTAAATAAATGCATTTATATAATTAAATAATTATCATAATGAAATATAAACACATATTTATGATTTAATAATAATAATAGAAGAAATTTTGAAAATATGTATTTAAATAATATGATTATAATTTAATAGAACAAATATCATTATGAAATCTATTTAATGAAATATAAAATTGAGAATATTTAGATATAGCATTATAAAGATTGTGGTAAGGCCTGCAATGATTTATGGTGTAGAATATTGATCAATAAAAGAAAAGCATAAAATGAAGTTCAAGTGTTGCAGAGATGAGCATCCTCGGGTGGATAAGTGTCTTTACACTTAGAGACAAAATGCGAAATAAATATATACGTAAAAATTGGAGTAGCTCCAGTGGTAGATGCGATTAGAGAGTGTCGCCTTAGATGGTTTGGTCACATAAAATGTCGATCTCCGATCACTCAATTAGGAGAGTAAATGTATTAGATTTGACCAATGTTAAGAAAGATGGAGGTAGACTTAAGAAGACTTGGTTATGTGATATAAGAAATGATCTCATTTTATTAGAATTAAATGTGAATTTAACACTTAATAGGACACAATAGAGAAGAATGATTTATGTGGTCAAACCCACTTAGTGGGATAAAGGCTTGTTATTGTTGTTGTTGTTGTTGTTGTTTGTATTATTTATATAAGAGCGATTTGTATCTTTTAAACCATTAGACTTATAGTTGTATAAAGTATATATATATATATATATATTTATAGACAAAAATATTTATGTTTAAATTAATAAGATTTAAAGATGAAAAACGTGTATATATATACACAAAATATGAATAAAATATTTAAAAGTAAATAAGTTAGGTAATTGTGTATAATTTAAGTTGTACAAAGTCTACTAATTAGTTAAATGTTTGTATTGTAATTCAAATATAAATTAATTAACTGAAATAAAGACAAATTTCAATTGAAACAAATTTAAAGATTTGTTATATAATTATAATAGCGTGTTTGTAAATATTATGTTTATTTGAATTAGGTAAAACATTAGCTAAGAATATTACATATATTTAAATGAAAGAAAAATGTTAATAAATAATAATATTAAATAAAAATTAATTAACTTGAATATTTTATATGTTTGTTTAGGGGTTAAAATAAATGATGTGGAGAAAATAAAAAGACAAAAGCCAGATATTAATGGTCAAGATGAGTACTCATACTCATAATTTATGATAATATTGTTATTTTCTTCTAAATTGATTGTTTGTAGTATCATCGATAGCTATTTGCATTGATTATTATTGCAATGTCAATTATGATTTATCTATTCTTTAAGTATTGATCATATTAAAATGAATTTTCTAGAATTTTTTTAATGTTTAATGTTTGTTTAAGCTTTATATGTTATAGATAATTATTGAATAAGATGAAAAATATGAATGCCATGAATTATATAAGAATGCTCATTTATGCATGTTGACTAATGAAGTTTCACCCCCTTGCGATACTAGCTGTGGTGCTAAGGTACTTGCGCATGCATATGAAAAAAGTTATGAAAATGGATATTGATATTGAAGTACCTTAAATGGAGCAAATTTGGACAGCTGCTGTTGTTATGGTTGTAATGGATAGAACGATATAGAAAGATATGAAATTATCATTATTGAATAATTTAATGGTTTAAAAACTTTTATATGGTCATTTTTGAATGAGTAATGTGTCAATTGATTCTATATTGATTTATGGAATTTGACAAGCATGCATGTTGTTTTTTATTTCTTTTATGCTAATGTGAATTAGGAGTATGTTTACCCACTGAGTTGTTTAATAACTCACTATAAATTATATCAATATTCAGGACAAAGATTTAGTTAAAATGAGTGGAGGAAGAGAGACCATTTGTTGTCAACGTGGTGTGAAAAGAGAGAGGTATTTATTTTAGAATTATTATAATATTGACTTAGTAACTTTATGACTCTTTCACTATATTGAAATTTGTTAGTTTTAAAGTTGTATTGAGATTAAGGTAAGATTGAAATTAAAAATTTTACCGTCTAACTGTCTGTTCTCATCTTGGTAATTTTAAGCCCTCTAGCAGGTTCATGATAGTGATAGAGACACAATTGAGCTTCTTGAATCAAGAAATTCAGAAAAGAAGTTTCTAAAATCTAGCATAAATTTTCTAAAAGAATCGGTTGTCAAATAAAACAAAGTTGCATACCCAGGCTGATGAGAAGTCAGTCTTCCCTCACCAAAGTTATGATTTGATGTGAGTGAAATTCTTCTATATGGGCCACTCATGATCTAGGGATTATATATAATAGATGATCAATCAAATTGTCTATTATCACAATTTGGGCATCAGATCATGGAAAGATAGAGAGATTATGTCCATTGTAGTTTTAACAGGGCAAATTTATAATTGTTCATATTGATGGTGGTTATTCTTAGATTACACTATTGAGATTGAAGCTGATATCACCAAGAGTTCATTGGTGCAACCAAATAATCAAGGGAAATAAAACAAGGCTTCAGGATGATCACTGCTCTAAAGATTGTTAAATTGAATTGCATATTGCAATAATAAAAAATATATACTTTGAATGTTATACCTAGCATTCAGGATGAGTTTGTTGTGGAAATAAAACAAGTAGTGAAAATTAGTGAAGGGAATGCTTGCACAACGCAAAACAATGCTTGAGGTACTTTTTATGATTGATAATAAACCATTGAACTTGGTGAATATTACTAAAATCTTTTTGAGTCTTTATGTGGGCTTACACAATAACATTGAGGGGTTGGCTATGAATTATATGTAAATAACTCTCAAATTGATGTTGAAGATGAAGAGTACTTGTTATAGTCAATATAGACTCAACACTCAATAATTTGATGATGACGGGTAGAATCATGAGGCCCTTCAGCAGTAAATAGGTGGACAACGAGGGCGAAGAGAATAAGTTTGAAATGCAAATACCATTTGATTTGAAGGTCTAAAGATTCTTTTCTTCTTCATAATTAAAAGTGCTGTGTTTGCATTAATTTTAATGTTCATTTCCTTCTTATTTTTGCTATAGATGGCCCTTCCTCTCCTTTCTTTTCAAATTCTAAAACCCTTCTTTTTAAGGATTATGCCATTCCTCGAAGAGCTATCCCACTCTTTGTTATCACTCTTATGTTCTTATGAGAGAGTGTCATTTATCATCATAGGTTAGGCAGAACGTTTGTTTGTGGTAAAAACACTCCAGGTGTTCCTCTCATTTGTCATTGGAACGGGAAGGAGGATATGCAATGGGATTAGTCACTAAAGGAAGCAAAATGGTTGGCCAAAAACATCGAGGGATGTTTAAGGACCTGCATTATTGACTATCGTGGTTATTAGCCATGAAGGTGGGAAGGATTTCATAGATGAAACCAAACAGTTGCATGCTACAGAGATTTCTAGGATTCGATAGGCAATAATTTTTTTGTCATATCTTGAAACTTCTCAGAACTCATATTTTAAGTGTCTAGGATAACTGCATAGAAAAATTAATGAAAAACTATGGAGAAGTAAATTTAGAATGATGGATTCTCCTCTCCTCTTCCTTTCTCAGTTCTCTCTGTCTCCTCTTTCTAATTCCTTAATCCGTATTACTTGTCCTTGCATGTTTTATGGTATTAAATGCTACTATACTATTTATTAAGAAGTATTTATCTACTTGATAGGAAACTTGTTATAGGAATGTGAAATTATGTTTGAAAAACATTTAAAATGCTTAGTAACTTTGTGGGAAGCATTGGATGTATGTGATTTTAGATGGCTCACCTGTTTCCATGCACAATTTTTTAAAATTCGATTTGCCATTTTGTTTTGATGGGATTGAAGTAGGCGGCCTTTTTGTTAATTATCAATTGATTAAATTCTTATACTTATATAAGCTTTATGGTTCTCTTCTTGATCAGATACCCAGAATCATCATATGTACGATGAGCCTACCTCCTATTTGAGTACTATAGTAACAAGAATTTCCCTTATGATATACTGAAATTAGGAGATGGAGCTGGCTAAAAAGAACAAGCTTTTGAGCCAGCAGCAATAGAAGTGAAAAGCTGCCAACCTTTACTTTTTTTAAATCTCGGAATGATTTGGATGTTTATTATTTACCAGACATGTCAGATCATATTAAATTTTATAAGAATGAGGGTAACTGCAGATTTGTTCTATGCCCTAATGCCACTTATGAGATCTGCCTGATTGCCAAAGAAGATCTATGCCATATGCTCAAAACTGTTACTGAGGTTGAACTGCCATATATTCATGTTTCTACCAACAATTTTTCTTCTACTACAGTCAAGGGCATATGTATTGATCAAGGAGTGCAATGTGCGAAAGTACTGGTAGAATATGATAAGGTTGACAAAGGCATTTATTCTAGTTCAAACTTACCTAACGATGCTGTTAATACTATACTTGTGGAAGAGATGACAGACAATGGCAGTTCAGAAGATTTTAAAACCTTCTCAACTAATAACGGGCTAGTATCCTTTGGAAAAAAACTAGAAAAAAATGTTGGAGACAAGGAATGTTTAAGTCCATTTACACTTGTAACTACTCTGAATGAGACAAACGAACCTGTTATGAATGATTTGAGATCTTTAATAGTTAGCGACTATCTTGCTACACACTGTTATTCTGGCAATGCAATTTGTGAGGGGGAGAATAGACACAGCAGAAACCACTGAAGGTATGATACCTTCTGAGAAGATAGTTGAACAAAAATCAAACTTTTCACAGGAATTTAATACTGATTTTCCTGAAATGGATTCAACTAGTCATAATGAAAGCTTTGATGAGAATCAAGATCTGAGGCATAACTTTGATAAGGTAAGGAGAAAAAGAAGTGTTCTGTAATTTATTATAAGAATTTGAATTGATTGCTTGGTTCTATTTCTAAGTATTAAAAAGCAGCAGCACTCTCTGATAGCACGTAGTTACTGCTAAAATTTAATTAGAATGTTTTTCTATTGGTTCAGCATATGCATATAGCACTGATCTACTTACCCTCATTTCTACGGCATAAAACTTCACGTGGGTGTAGTTTATTACGTGTGTATATAAGTGCAATGCCGCTGTGCATATTAGGATAATGCCATTGAACAGTTTGTCTTTGGTTTGTGCATCATAGGTGACAGAGGAAGATGAAAAATTGATTACAATGGCCTCTTCTATGCAAGCTAAAGAATTCAGGAAGATTGAGGAAAAAGTTTGGAGCAACAAAGATCTATTGGAGAACTCATCATCATTTCCTGTCACTTCTGCTGATACTAAGTCAAACAAGATTGATAATGATGGGGCATTCATTTCTGATTTGGATCCTAAAATCATATCTATTACTGGCAATGATGGCACAGTTATAAACCAACAAAGTGCACAGACACGACTTGGCACAGGAACTGAAGAGCTTATAATTGGCGGCACGACTGTAACTCAAAGTATTCATGAAGACACATGTATTTTTGGAGCAGCTACTTTGTGTGGTTCCATAACCACTTCCGATCATATACCATACTCTGGCAACATATCTCATAGATCAGATAGTAGCACAACAAGTACGCATTCCTTTGCATTTCCAATGTAAGTATATTTTTATTTTTACTATCATGAACTGTACATTTATTTTTGAAACTAGATGGAGCATCAGAAATGTTTTGTTGTATTAGACCAAGTGGTGCATAAGTTTGAAATCATTGAGTCAACTGGAACTTTGTGTGTTTAACCTCAAGGGACACACAAAACCGACATCAAATGTACATACTTTCAGGGGATCTTGCTGGAAATCTCATTACTTCCTACCTTGTTTTATTACATTTTGAACTCTTTTGATTGGCCAAGAAGCGTGGAGCCATCTAATAATTTCCTTTATTGATAAAAAATTAAGGAAATGGATGGTTCTACTGGAACCAGTACACTTGATTTTCGCAGGGGTCATTTCTTTCCATTTCATAGGATAAGTTTTACGCCACAACCGCCAAAGGTTGATACACTGAAAGCAAAGTTTATTGATTTCGATCTCTACAAAACCTTATTTTTTTATGTCGTTGAAGAAATTCAACATCTCATTATCTAAATCAGTTTTAGTGCTTGATATTCCAAGGCACCTTTGCATGATATCTCTAGTCAACCATCAATCATTGGCCAATTATTTACCAACTCTATTTTTTCTGAGAAATAGCCATTTTGTAAGAGACCATTGGAATGCAAAATGAGTCAAAAACTTTGTTTATCATTGTTGAAAGCGTTAACCAAGTGAAATGTGTATCGCTCTTTGTTTTTATCTTTTTTGCCTTATTCTGCCCAGTTTTGGATGGACTTAGTAAATTAAAATAATTCAAATGAATGAAGTTTGAGACATTTCTCTTAATAATTTGAAGTTTAGTCTAGATTCATTTCTCTTTCATGGGTCTATTAAATAAATACATGTAACTAAAGGGTTATAGTAGAAACCCTGTAGACCACGTATGCTCTGTCAAACATTTTCCCCATATTGTCATATAATTTCTTTGTTCTTGATCACTTACTAATGAACTGTCCGAGTTTACATGACCTAGTAAATGATTTTACTAGGTTTAAAGGGCAACAACAACAAGCCTTAATCCCACTTGGGTTAATTTCATGAATCCTCTTTGTGTCTATTATGTAAATTCTCATTTAATTCAAGTATCAAGATCATTTTTTATACATCTTAACCAAGTCTTTTAGGTCTACCTCTACCTTTCTTAACATAAGAAATCTAATGCATCTACTCTCTGTCATTATGGCCGACTTTATGTGGTAAATCTCATTATTTACAAATTTTTCTCGTCACTACCTAACCTCTACTTTTTTGCATCCGGACTTGGGACCGGAGGGCAAAAAAAAAAAAAAAATCAAACCTCAACAAACACAAGTCTACTTTATCAAATTATTTCCAAATGAGTCATCTTTATGCAAACGTACATCTCATACAAAACAACGCAAGTATATACTTAAATCAAATGATTTTTAAACAGGTCACCTTAACCTGATTGCAGACAACCCAAACTTTGGTCATCTCGATTAATTAGCCATATCATTGAAGTCTCCAGTTTATTATTTTCTCTGTTGCGTTTAATTCTTTTCATGAATTCATTATTTGTTTTTGTAGAAATGCTCACCTATGGGCAGATTTGTAACAATTGTATTGGCTTTATTCAAAACTGTCTTCCTGCCATAGTTCTCTCAATTGTTTACGTTTTGTTTTACACAACTATTTATTTATAAGTATTTTTTTATATTAATTAGCATAGTCCAAGCATGGGAAATGCATGGAAAATTGTGTATTTTGGATTTGTAAATAGTAATATAGATCACCTAAAGCAATTAAGCAGAATTTATGCAGTATTATGGTTGGTTTCAATATTCGTATGTTTTATTCATACATAATTTTAGTGCTAGTGTCTACTGGTTATTGATGTGGCCCTTTCTTTCTTCTCCTCCACTTGGAACATATTTTGTGGAATGGCAGATTGCAGTCGGAATGGAACAGTAGTCCTGTAAGAATGGCAAAAGCTGATCGAAAGCAATTGCGGAAGCATCGATGGAGGACTGCACTTTTTTGTTGTAGATTCTGAATGCAATTTCAGGCTTCAATCATAGGAGGTTAGTCTAAATTAATATCATTATTGCATATGATCTATACATTTTTTTCTTCCTTTTTTTATCCTTTTATATTGGGAAATTTACATACATACCACAGAATTCTTATGCATTTACATATTTCACACCTAAACTTGAATATTTATAAAACTAACACTTTCCCTATGTAGAAAAATGTGCATTTCACTTGAAAAAAGTAACCAGGGTGGTATTTTTAATGTAATAATAAAGATTTAAGTGCTATTTAAGTAAATATTCAAGTTTGAGTGTGAAATATGTAAATGCATAAGAATTGCGTGGTATGTATGTAAATCCCCCTTTTATATTTCATTGCAGTAAAAAGAGAGAGAGAGAGAGAGAGAGAGTGAATAGTGTTGTAATTTATCTTGCATATACCTCATTTTATTACTATATTGTGAGGGAGAAGAAGGTGCAGTGTTTAGCCTCATCTCCTAATTTCAACTCACACAGTATGTTTTAGGAAATTGATTTTGTATTCATCAATATGATCTTGAACCTCATATATGTATGCTCTGTTCCTATAATTTATTTTTTATTTTCATTCTTCTTTTCAGCTGCTTTAAGAGAGAGATATATCAAGGAAATATTAGTAAACAGTGCTTGTTGTCCTCTACATTCTAGCTCTTTGATCCTAACTTATCAAATAAAAAGGGGTTGAGGGGTAGGTTGAGACATATAATCAGACAAGTCGGTGAGGGAAGGCTAAGCCGATGGGGGCACATAATACTATACTCTTAACGAATCAATGCTTTCAAATTTTCTTGCATGGTGAATGGGATAATTATTAATTAGAGTTCAGTTTATGGAGCTTGATATCATAGGCTAATGAAAAGATAAATCGATAAGTTGTCAATAGCAAAGCGCTGGCCAACATCCATGTAGAGTAGGGGTGTAAACGAGTCGAGTCGAGTCGTGTTTTGACTTAATCAAGTTAAGTTTGTTTAAACTCTGTTAAGCTGGAGCTCGAGCTTATTTAAAAAGTTCGATAAATTTTTAAATCGATAACGTGATATATGATAATTACAGTTCACCATTATGTAAACGAGCCGGCTCGATAAGCTACCAAGTTGAGTCCAACTAGGCTCGAACTCGAGTTCGAGCTCATGGCTCGATAAGTTTGGCTCGCGAGCTGGCTTGATTCAATTACACTCCTAATGTAGAGTACATGATTACCTAAAGTGTTAAATCATTTTTTTTGGTTTAATCTATATGTCTAGCTGTTATGACATCATCATTGACTTAATAATAATACAAGGAATGAACATCACTAGCATTTGATATATTAAATTTAAATTTATAATCGACCAACTTAAAAAATTACTCATAACTTCAATTATTACTTGCAAATGTGTGACATTGGTTTATCACATTTGTTATCAAAACATACAATTTGTGCCATTTTGATTTGGTGCTTCTTCAATTTCAAATAAATGCTTATGAATCTTATCTTTTATATTAATTTGAGGATCATTTGCATTTTTTTTTATGGCACAATATATTAGATTCTACATTAAAGGCTTTTCATAATTTCTTCCACTCATTAATTCTCCTCGAGCTTACCAATTAAAATGAGCTTTAGTGCCTTTTTGGAAGAGTTTAAGGCATCATCACATGCTTGAAAATGTTTGTTATCATATTTTAAAAATATTTTTTTTCGAACTCTTAGATAATAAACACACAAATACACACAAATAAAATAAAATTATTTTGTAGAGTTAATCAGAGGTGGAATTAATCTCAATTATCAGGCAGGATAAATTTATATATTAAGATAAAAATAAAATATAAGAATAAATTTTAAGGAAGTAAATGATTAATTGAAATATTTAATTATCTCATATATATTTATAAATTATGTTTTATAAATTGAGTTTAATTTTTATCAGTTTTTGGGCAAAATATCGTGAAAGCAGAATTTTCTATTCTGAAAATTTTGTATTTTCCTTCTGTGGGCCCATAAAGCAATATTAAGATTTTTTCGGAAATATTTTTTTTTTTTGAAAAGATGTCTTTTATAATTTCGGCGAGTTTTTATCTTAATGCCAATATTTTTATAATAATTGATTAAATATATATATTTTTTATTGTAGAGCCAAACGAAAATATCATGATTCCGTATAAATAGCAAAGAGGCCTTTAATTCCTTTTGAAAATATTTATGATATATTTTAAGTCGCTTGCATATTTATTTATTTATTTTCATGGCCTAATAAATTTGGGGAAAGATATGTAGTTCAGTATGTACGGGGAATGCAGGGAGGCGATGCTCGTATGTACTCCACCGACGCGCAATGAGAACGAAGGCTAACCGACCCGCTCCTCCTCGTCGGTGATGATAAATCGAGGGGACTGAGCTGCTCGACCTGCTTTCTGGTCCGCCCGAGCTCTGAACTCGACCCAAGTCCCCGGGAGCCATTGATCGCGATACTTTGACCTAAAGGAAGCGGTTTTTATGCTAAAACTTCCGATTTTTTTCCAAGTTTTCTGGCGAGCGGATTCGTCTTGTTGGGGGTGGGGGAAGGTGGGAAGTGTTATAAATAGATTTATCACAAGTATTTTGTTGTGAGCATCCGCGGGCGTCGCTCCATTCTTTAGTTATTTATTTTTTGTGATTTTGTGTACGATTTTGGTGGTTCGAAGGGGAGTCGTTCGGCCTGTGAAGCTGCATTGTTAGTAGTCGAATGAATACAAAGTAGGACGTCAAGATATGGTATTGATTTGGTTTGGGGAAGGAGATTGAGGACAGATAGGGGAGTTTTGTTTTCTTGGCTGATGGTGATGGGGGCTGAAGTTGCTACGAATACGTGCCGAAGCGTTCTGGTTTCCGAGGATGTGTAAAGTGGAGAGGCCGCCGCGTAGATCTGTGTACTGCGGGAGGAATATGGGGAAGATGGCTGCGGTGTTGAGGTTTAAGGGTGGTATGGTGTCGAGGTCGAGGATGAAGCTGTGGATGATCCGAGCAACCACCACCGTGCTTCTGTGGACGTGTTTGGTGCAACTTACGGCGCTGAGGGAGTTGTGGGGGCCGAGGGTTTTCAAGGGCTGGCCTTCCTGCTTCACTCCTTCAGATCCTGTCGGTATCTTCGAATCGTCCACCATTGTTGCTCGGAAGATTGTTCTTCCTCCCAAGAGTGAGCAATTTTGTTATTTTTCGATTATTTTTTGTATTTGAGTTTTGATGAAAACTGATTCTTGATTTTGATCCTGTAGGAATGATGATTTGTAGACTGGCAAATGACCTATTTTTCCCTACAATTTTTTTCCTACATGAATCTAATTTGAAATTGAATTCCATGAAATTTCTTCAATTCCGTTTTAGTGCAATATTGCAGATTGAAACCTTTCTATTGCCAATTTTTCTTTATTCCTTTCTTGTCATCTATTACGGTTTTTTTTTTTCCTGTTTTTATCAGTGGTTCATGCATCATATATGGTTACTGAGTTTGTCTTCTCTCTTGGATTCTTGTACTTGCCTAAGCTCTCTCCTGTTTTTCTTCTGGGTCCCTTATTATCATCAGAAAATCTTTCAATCTCTTCTTCAAGAATTCTTTATCAAATCATTTATCTCTTGCTTTTATACCAAAGGATTTTTATCTTCCATTGTTTCTCTTGTTACTGATTATAGAATTGTTTTGAGATTCGTCATCACTATTTTCTATAACCTCATATCAGATTTTAACATCGTCTCTACTGATATCTTCCAGTGTTCATTTTTCTTCTATAGGAATCTATAAGAACAACGGATACTTGATTGTTTCCTGCAACGGCGGACTAAATCAAATGAGAGCTGCGGTATGCATTAAAAAGCTTAAATTTTTTCATTTTTGTAAGACCTGCAATGACTTATGGTGCAGAATGTTGGCCAATAAAAGAGAAACATAAGACTAAGATAAGTGTTACAGAGATGAGGATGCTCAGGTGGATGTTGCTTTACTCTTAGAGATAGAATGCAAAATGAGTATGTTCGGGAAAAAGTTGGAGTAGCTCCAGTGGTAGATAAGATTAGGAAGAGTCGCCTTAGATGGTTTGGCCACATAAAGCGTCCGTCCGATGACCGTTAGGAGAGTAGATCGTTAGATTTCTTTATGTTAAGAAAGGTAGAGGTAGACCTAAAAATACTTTGTTAAGATGTATAAAAATGATCTTAGTATCTTGAATTAAATGAGAATTTGACACATAATAGGACACAATGGAGACGAAGGATTCATGTAGCCGATCCCACCTAGTGGGATTAAGGCTTGTTGTTGTTGTTGTTTTTGTTTCCAGCATTCTATATTCATGATTTCAAGCCAAGCTCCTAAATCATCTTTTGCATCTGATGATCATTGCAGATATGTGATATGGCTGCTATCGCAAGGTATTTGAACGTGACCCTCATTGTACCAGAGTTAGATAAAACATCGTTCTGGAACGATCCCAGGTACATGCATTTGTTCAGTTCCATGAATTAAAACTTATAAGCTTTTGATTCATTGTTTCTGAATTTATTTTGAAGGCTGTAACTTTCACAGTTTCTTGAAACTGAAGAAAAACCTAATATGTGGCAGTGAGTTTCAAGACATTTTTGATGTAGACCATTTTATTACTTCATTGAGGGATGAAGTCAGGATATTGAAGGAGCTCCCATCAAGATTAAAACTAAGAGTGGAGCTGGGTTTGTATTATTCCATGCCACCTATTAGCTGGTCTGATCTTTCTTATTACAAAAGTCAGGTCAGATAACTTTCGTTTAATCACTACTGACCTTTTCTTATGTTAGGTGGCATGTGCCATGTTGAAGAGTTAACGAATGATAAATTGTGTTTTTAGCAGATTCTGCCATTGATACAGAAGCACAAGATCTTGCATTTGAATAGAACTGACGCCAGGCTTGCTAATAACGGATTGCCTATGAAGATACAGAAGCTTCGCTGCAGGGTGAATTATTCGGCTCTTAGATTTACCCCTCAGATCGAAGAATTGGGACGGAGAGTGATCAGTTTGCTTCAAAGAAATGGTCCGTTCGTCGTCCTCCACCTCCGCTATGAAATGGACATGTTGGCATTTTCGGGCTGCACTCACGGCTGCACTGATGAAGAGGCCAATGAGTTGACAAGAATGAGGTGCATATATATAATATGGGATGTCTCTTAATTAGTTTCTAATGATTTTGTAGTTCCCAAATTGTCATGAATTTCTTGGTTTCTTGTTGATAAATGTGAACTTATTGATACAACAGATATGCATACCCATGGTGGAAGGAAAAAATTATCAACTCTGATACGAAAAGGAAGGATGGCCTCTGTCCTTTGACACCAGAAGAGATTGCTCTTGTATTGAGGGCATTGAATATTGATGGCAGTACCACTATATACATTGCTGCTGGAGAAATATTTGGCGGATCCAAGAGAATGGCTGCTCTAAATGCGGCTTATCCGAATGTGGTCGGTTATACCAAATCATGAATAATAATTAACGTTCTACTTTTGCTTGTGTTCTCTTTTTCTTGGTTTTAATTGCCATTATGTGGGATTATAGGTGAGAAAGGAGACTTTGTTGGAGCCCTCTGATCTTAAGTTCTTCCAGAATCACTCCTCGCAAATGGCAGCATTGGATTATCTTGTATCATTGGAGAGTGACATATTTGTTCCTACTTATGATGGTAATATGGCGAAGGTTGTCGAAGGTCATCGCAGGTACTTCTCTCATCATGCCCACAAGTTCGGACGACTAATTGCATATATAAATGGTTTTTTTTTTTTTTTTTTTTGAATTGTATCAAATACACATAAAACTTTAAGATCAAAACGGCTATATCTATCTGTTGTGAAACTTAGCTGAAGGGTTATGCAATCTCTCAGATACTTGGGCTACAGGAAGACCTTCTTGCTGGATCGTAAGCTTCTTGTTGAGCTGATCGACCAGTACAACAATGGATCCATGGATTGGAATGAGTTCTCTTCGTCGGTGAAGGCAACCCATGGAAATCGCACGGGAAAACCTGGAAGGAGAACGGTAGTTCTGGATCGTCCCAAGGAAGAGGACTACTTCTATGCCAACCCACAAGAATGCCTCCCACGACTTCACCAGACTGATCCTTGGACTGCGCAGTGATTCTAGCTCGAGATATTGATTTCCTACTGCATTTTGTTCCCCAGGGATCTTTGTGAGACATACAGTATTAACAAGTTCGAGGCTTTGGCTCATCGATGGATAGATTTGCAAGGAAGCTGGTACATATGATACATATTTTTCATGAAGATGTTGATGTATGCTAGCTTTATCCATGCTCTGCAAATAAAAGATTCAATTATTGTATAGAATGCTCTGCAAATCAAGGAAAATGGGTGAGAGAATAAGGGCAATTCATCCTATATAGCAGTCATTGTTGTAGATGTAAGTTATGCAGAGTGTAGCTGTTTAGAAGGTTAGTTCCCACTTCACCCCCATCAAGATGATATTTTGTTTTTCAAACTCAAAAGCTATCATATTATAATACATTCCTTGTCCTATGTTTCAACTTATTTCATTCAAATTCCATATTCTTTTACTATATTTTGCCTGTTTTCTGAAGAATTGTTCTGCTTCCTTCCTCTTTTATTTTGTTACAACTCAAATGTGGTAATCTACTGGGAGTCATTGTAGGATTCAATCTGCATAATTATACGTGGAATGACCATTGCTTAGTAAGTAGATTGTATAGACTAAGTCCACTTATTGCATTTCTTTTGTAGTGTTGGTAGGTGAAGATCCCATTATTTATTTGTTTTTAATGATGCTAAGTAGATTGTATAGACAATGCATTAATTTGAGTGGGTGTAAAATGTACTTTTAAACTTTTGGATCTTAAATATTGAATATTTTTTTAAAAATTATTTTCATTGAGAAGAAGAGATTTTACATATAAATAAGATGCTTTGAGTTTTAAGTATTTATTTTTGGGAAATTTACATACATACCATGCAATTCTTATGCATTTACTTATTTCACATCCAAATTTTAATATTTACAAAACTGACTTTCTTGTGAAAAGGTCATTTCACTGAAAAAAAAAATGAGTATTTTTGATGTAATAATAAAGATTTAGGTGGTATTTAAGTAAAAATTAAAATTTAGGTGTGAAATATGTAAATGCATAAGAATTGCGTGGTATGTATGTAAATCCCCCTTTATTTTTATATGTGATGATTTATTTAGAAATGAATTTTATTATTTTAGATGAGATTTTTTATTTTTAGGTGAGATATTAATAGAGAAGACTATGAGGACACTTGAGTTTGGTGGAATATGAATTTTGTATCTATGTAATTAATGAGAGAGATTATTGTGTGTGGCGTTCGGAGATAACTCTTTATCAGAACTTCAATAATATAATATTATGTGGTGCTCAGTTAATGTAGAGTTTTGTGTATTAGCTGTATAATATTGTGTATTGATATAATATTAATTGTATTTATATACATAGCACACAATTCTTATATATTTATATATCTAATACTTAAACATAAATATTTATATATATAGTATCTAAATTTTTATTATTATAATAAAATAATATTTTTCTTATTTTTTTGAATTTAAATTCACCCTTTGAAGCATAAAAAATGTGTTATATTTATAAATATCAAATTTTAGGTGTTAGATATGTAAATGAATAAGAATTGTGTTATGTATGTAAAATTTATTAATATATAATATTTTATAAGAAATGAATAATAATTGTATATTGATTGAGTGCTACATGATATTATATTATTGGAGTTCGGATGTAGGCATGTATTAATATTTTAAGGTCTTATATCTTTTAATTGGGCAATTATATACATAATATTCAAAATATAGATATTTATAAAATCAGCATTCTTTTATTTTATTTTTTAAATTATCACTCAAATAATAAAATTTAATTTTAAATTATAAATTTTAAATGATTTGATTGTAGCAGGCATAAATATATGAAATCGTTAGTTCAATAAAAACAGTTGGTTTTAATTTTATAAATACATAACTTTTGGGTGTTATGTAATTATTTCTTAATTTAATCAATAATGTTTACTATTAATCTTCTTGAATTTGACCGTTACCGTGTGGGGGCCATGAAATAAATGGCGATATTGGGCGGGTTTATTTAATGGGCCCGCTTTCTCTGTCGTTATCATGAGAGACTTTGCAACGGTCGGTCAAAAGTGCGCAGCCTAAGGGAATTGAAGAGTATGGCTGGATACATACAGGAAAGTTCGTCCAACAAAAAACCGACGCGTGTCATATGTTTATTTATTCTTGTTTTTTATAGACATGCATATATTTATATAAATTATTTAAATATTGGTGTTAATAAATGCATAAAAATTCATTAAAAAAAATATTTAAAGAATTTATTCTTGGGAGAGTACCTTTGCAGTAAGTAGGGGCATAATTGAAAGAATTATAAGATACGGCATGATTTCATAATAATTGTAATAATAATGATAAAATCATATTTTAAAAAAATTATATTGGAATATATTGTTAAAGGATTAATATAAATTCTTAAATTTGTTTTTAGATGAGCATAATTTATAAATAATTAATTTACATTTATTTAAAAATAAATTTAAAAATTTTAAAACCTATTCCTATTAAAAATTTGATCATCATATATATTCATATCTTAAACATAATAGTTTATTAAATTTATTTTGCATACTAGAATTTTGTGATGCTTTCTTTAATTATGAGAAATTGTATTTTTACTTCTTAATAGAATTTCAAGTGAATTTTTGCTTCTTTAAATATGTTAAATAAAATGTATTTATTATATTTCTTAATAATTTAAAATATCAATCAATTAAAAAAAAAAAAGTAAACCGTTCCTAAAGCTGAAGTTGGAATTTCAAGTGAACCGGACCGCACGTTTGCTGAATGCTGATGCCACACACGTCTTAGGTTTTAAAGTTAATTCAATCAATTAATTAGTTAATTTTCAGTGGGTTGGTGGAGCCTTTAATTGGATTCACACGGCCCATTCAATATGGACATTCAAATGGGCCCACTTCAAACCCAATGGTGGCCTTCTAATTATTCAACGAACATGATTAGTAAAAAAGTGATCTAAGTGTTGTTCCAATGGAAGTTAATTGGATGGTAGTGGTAATCGATTATGAGTGCACGCCCATTATGTTTTAGTTTATGCTTTTCTTTTCTTAATTCTTTTATTTAATTCCTATATATATATTCTAATTTATTATAACAAATGCAATAAAATAAAATCAAAATATAAAGGATTTTATGATGTCATGATGATATAGAATGTTATAATAATATGACTTATATATTTAAAGAGAATTAGCAAATTGTTGGGCACTAAGTAATAGAAAGAAGACTTATTATTTAAATAAGATATATCACAAGATTTAATTTAGTCGAATAATTTTTTTCATTATTTTATACAAAAAAATAGTATAAGTATGATTCGATTTTAAGTTGATGAATAGGTTTAATCACTATTTTAAAAATCGGACCTGATCAGCTAGTTCAATTGTGAACTGCCCATAGGTTAACTATAAAAACCTCTTTTGTATCGATCCGATGAGAATCGGCTTGAACTACTGGTTCAATCGGCGAACCGATCCCAATTATATAAAATCGACCTATTCAATTGAATCTCATTTAATTTCTTTTAATCTTTTAATGAAATGACTAAAAATTTTTAACTAATAATTAAACATAATATTTTAATTAAATATTTTTAAAATAAATTTAATACATCTTAAAAACATTATTATTATTAATATAAATTTAGCAAAATTAATTTATAATATAAATATTAAGCTATCATATCAAGACACCATTTAAGTGGGTCCAAAACTTTTACTTTGATTTCTCTTTTCTTCTATATAAAGAGTATAACATAAGCTTCTTTTATAATATGTGATAAAATATTTTAAAAATATGTTGAAACTTGACTTGGATTATAGGAATAAATAATTAAACTAAAGAATTGAGATTTTATAATATTAAATGGGCTTTTAAATCTAAAAATAAAAAAAATATTTTAATTTTTAATTTATACTTTTATTATAAAATTTTTTATAATATAAATAAATGATTTTAGGAATATAAAATTTATAATATTATATTATAAATATTTTAAAATTTTTAAAATAAAAATTTTTTTCATTAAAAACTTAATATTTTTATTATAAATTATATTAATATTTATAAATATATATAAACTTATTCTTAATTTTTAAATATATTTAATATATACATATTTAGATATATAATAGATGTATAATTATATCTTAATAAATTTTAGGGGTTTTTACATACATACCACTCAAAACAACCTATTTTACTCATTTAACATGTGAAACTTTATTATTACTTGTATACCACAAAACAAGGTTCATTTCATTTTTTCATTTTAGATGGTATGACTTTTCTTATTCAAGTAATAATAAAGTTTACAAAGTAAAATATTGTTTGAGTATGTATATAAAAAACCCCTAAATTTAATTTTTAAATTTATAATTATTAAAAATATTACTTATATATTATTTAATCATTTAAATTATTTTTAATAATTTAAATATTCATTACATTATCATGTTCAATCACGATTGAACCATCGAATCTTAAACCTCTCATTTCAGTTCTATGTCCGATCCAATTTTCACAATCTTAGATTTAGTACAAAAGCATGTCTTATGAGTGTTAAGGAAGAAGATGATGAGGCCATTAATGCGGATCCTCAGATATTTTTGTAGTGCAATGGAAGCATGTGGCAACTTTGTTACAACAAACTTAGATATTAAAAAAAATAAATTATTTAGGCGACAATGAAGCATTGCTTGTTGATATCTTGAATATTGTTTTGTGTATAAATAGTGGTGTATTTTTTTTTATTTATTTATTATTATTATTATTATTATTATTATTATTTTTTTATTTTTTTTATTTTGTATAAATAGTGGTGTATGACATAATCATTATCATTTATATGTATCATATATAATACTGTTATTTTAGGGAGTAAGAAGATGATTGTATCAAGGGAAGATAAATCTCTTATAGCCTTGTATATTATAGAGAAAAACCTAGTCCATCATCTAAAAATAAGTCCAATAAATCCACTCCATGAAAAAGAAAAAAAAAAAAGATTTGCATGCATAGAACATAATTCATATGTATTTACATATCTAACACCTAAAAATTTAATATTTATAAATACAATATTTTTGTTAAACTTGAAAAAGGTATATTTCACTTTAAAGAATTAATGATTATGTAAATGTTAAAATTTTAATGTTAGATATGTAAATATATAAGAATTGTGCGCTATATATATAAAATGCCCAATAAAAGGTTAGAAAACTTCATCAAAATAACCCCAAATTGATGGAAGGTTCACTTAAATAAAAAAATTGCCAAGCAAGTAATTTTCTCTAAAATAATAATTAATAAAAAATCACAATATTTTAACCTATGCGAAATATTTGTGAGCCAATGATCTGCAAACTTAACCTTGCCGATGAGACCCTTAAATAATTGAATCAATATTTCACAGCAAACGTGAAGAAGAATGTCTGATAATCTGATTGGGTATCAAGTTTGGAGAGGAGAATAATCTGAATCACGTCAACAGCCAACCCATTAACTGTCATTAGACCCATTGAATTCCAAGTGCATGATCTCGGCCTAACTGAGTTGAACTGAAGATTTCATGGAGTCAGGATCAAGAAGATCAATATAGATTCACTTGCTGTGAAGAGAATTATTTGACTCAGCCTGTTTAGATCAGCAAAGCTTACGGAGCGATCGCCAAGCAATAAATGACTCTGCTGAATCCTACACCATTAATAATGGAGTGCTGAATCCTGATGTGAATATAACAGGCCACTCATCTGGAGCTTGAAGTTGTTCTTTCTAACAAAATAGACTCCACAACATGCTTTACAAATGAATGGAAACATATTGTACATGAACCAGGCATGAGAGTCGATCCATGGAGCTGCTGCTGCTGCATCTGATTAGTGTGTCTACAAATTTCAATGGAGAAAGGACGAGCACAGGATTCTGAATGTTCCAAGCCACATGCAGCCAAGATAGAATGGGTGGAAGCCCTAGCAATTTCCTTGAATTTCCCAGTACCTACAATAACTGACAGTTAGTTTCTCCACGCACAATTTGTACAAGAACTAGAAAATGCGTTAAGTAACATGAGAAAATGACTCAAACCCCGTTTGGTTGGGCTTCTGCTTTCGCAAAATTTTGTTTTAAAACAGTTTTTTTTTTAAAAAACTGTTAAAAAGCGATACAGCAATCGCAGTTCAATAAGAGATAAAACTAGAGTTACGTTGAAAACACTTTTAAAAAAATGGTATAATCAAATACAACAACAACAACAAGCCTTAATCCCAATCCATTTATCCTTCTCCATTGTGTCCTATTATACTAAAATCATTTTTATACATCTTAACCAAGTCTTTTAGGTTTACCTACCTTTCTTAACATAAGGCAAATCTAAATCTACTCTCCTAATCATCGGACTGCCGACACTTTATGTGAAAATCTACTCTCCTGTCTTACTCTACCAACCTCAACTTTTTCCCGAACATACTCATTTTGCATTCTATCTCTAAGAGTAAAGCCACTCAACCACCTGAGCATCCTCATCTCTTACGAATGAAGCCAAACTCATATGACAACTGAAAGTGGTGATTCAAGGCAGTTAACAACATAGGAAGAGAAGAGCTTGACCATAGGTCTGAAAAAGTAACTAGCTTTTGAAGTAAAAGATGATGAAATTACCTAAACATTCACCTTTACTTAGTCGACTTAGGTTACGCTTGACCATTGACTGAATCACAGATTTTGCTTTGTTGTCTGATACCTCATTCCCATTTGAAGAATTACTGCTGGTATGTACTGTAGCCGCCGCATTTCCATCTTGGGACAACTCTGTATTGCAACAAACCCGAAAAGATTTCATGGCTCCTTCACAGGCAGCGCTGGAAAGCGAAGAACTGGTAGGTTCATGAAAGTTAGAGGATAACCGTATTTCTGAAACCTCCTTTACATTGCCAGCAAGCTCTGTTGTCAAAGTCCTCTTTGTATCAAAAGAACCTGATTGCATGTCACTAGAAGCTTTTACAGCTAATCTGTTACCATGTCGCGACGGAATTGAAGAGTCTGTATTTGAAATATTCTGATAAAAACCTGCCGATTTACATCTATCATGCTTGAGTTTAGTGGTAGGCTTTTCGTAGGTTCCTGATGTGCAACATCCTAATTTATCTGCAGCAATCCTATTCTTGGGAAACTTCACAGAACGACTTACAGCACCTTCTGATATTGAAATAGCACTAAGAGAGTTTGAGGAATTATTGAATGGCAGTGAAGTAAAAAAAGTGTTAGCCATAGGAAATCTCTGCTTTTTTGCCATTCGCATCATCTTCCATGCTTTGTTAATATCTTGCAAGTCACTAATTGCAGGCAGTTTTCTAGAACTACTAGAATCTGTCAGCTGCTCACTGTTGGCCGAAGCTGAGGAATTGGACTGTTGTGTTAGATCTGAATTTGGTGCGCTGGTTCTTGATTTTGCACCAGACACAGTGTCTTCTCCTTTACTATCTAAGTTGGATGAGAAAGCCAAAGACCCAGATTGCAGAAAAGTCCAATTCTTGCGAAGAGCCTGTACACGGCTCTGCATGCAAGAGTGTTGAGAGGCCCAATCTCTTCGTCCAAAGACTCTTCGTTGAACATACGGGTTTCCCTGAGAAGAGTAAGAAGAATCCAGTTCTTCTTCTACATGAAGCAGGATACCTTCAGAATTCCTTTGCAGATTTGTGCTACGTCTAGACGCTGCTTTATCATGAAAATGTTGTTGTTCAATAGTAGAAGACCTCTCATCAGCAACAATATCAAAGACAGAAACAGGTTGCTGCTGATCTAGTACAAGGGTGCCTTGATCTTGGTCCCTATCGCCCGCATTGTCATCAATTTTTGCATGTTCTTCCCTCAGAATGGTACAGTCATGGCAGTACCAATCACCTTCCGGGACAGTATAACCCAGACCAGTACAGTAAGTATGAAAAGCTGAATCGCATAGGTCGCAAAGTAGAAGTAGTTCATCATCATTAGAACCATCACACACTCTGCAATTCACTTGAGCATATGGATCAGAAAGTGCTCTGCTTTCATTGCCTAAAGGATGATAAACCTAAGCAAATCAAGTAGCAATATTAAGTTAGGCACAAACCATGACAAGGTTGACGGGATTACTATCTTCATCAACATTACCAATGTATTACTATTTTTTTTTTCTTTTCCATAACAAAAATACAAAATTTGCATCTCTTTTGTATGACATACATGAAACTATGTCCAAACCAAACAATAAATGAGTTTCAATTCACTTCGTTTCTTTCTCAAAGACAATCTTCTCTGTACATATCCCCAAACGCCAAGCTTGATAAGAAACAAAGAAAAAACATAAACTTTTAGAATATGTGCGAGGAATTTAGAAGCAATGCACCACAAATTGCTATGCATCTACAAACCACAAAAAATAGATAGCATGACAATTGATGTAAAGTTATAGAACTTCAGGTTTATCTCAAAAAATAGAAGAATTGGACAGAATAAGGTCATTGTTCTTAAAGGTAGAAGAATACACATGGACGTTTCATTCCAAACTTTTAATACTATGGACCAAATTTATTATGCAGAATATGAACAAAAGCCTGTATTTAACTAGGTTTGATAAGAAGCCAGTCAGCACCTCATTGTTAGTTATTAAATCAGCCCTCATAAATTTTGATAGTCTGCCCTTTTTATAGAATAATTTTTCCCCTAGAGGTTAATTCAGAAATCTCACTAATTGTTCTGACAATTTTAGGTGCTACAGAATCGAAATTAGCATATATATATAAGTAGCTGAAGAAGAGATTTAGAGCTGGAACTTTTATTTTATTTATGCTACTGTAGATCTACTGTGAGCTACCTTTAAGTACTTATCATGAGGATTGGACTCAGTGAATCCAGCAGCAGCAATGATTCTCAGGAATCATTCTGTTGTTTATGGCATGAAGCTTGCCTTTTGCTAGTGGTGATTCACATTCGAAAATTGTCCTAAACGTAATACCCAACAAGAATTCAACATGCTTTTAGTTTTACTGAAACGTACTTTTATTCTCCTCAACAATAAATCAAATTTTATTTATATTGAGCTTCGTATTTTTTTTCTCATAATTCTTGAAGATAGATTACAAAAATATTTATGCTATACTATGCTGCACGGGCTAATATTGACATTTAAATCACCTTATCCGCATAGTTTTCACACTATTGAATAAATGTGTCAGCACCTTAGTCACTACTCAATTCTTGACATTATTTTCAAGGATTTTTCTGCAATTTCAGAAATTTATTGAATTATCTTGAAACATTCATATGATCATTTTTCTTGTACATAAATTTGTGGCAAAGAGAAAAGCCAAGCAACTTTTTGACCTCAATAGGTTCACTTTCATGATTTAAAAGAAAAAAAAAACAAAGAGATTAATTAGGCTTTTCCTTGAGATAAGTCTAATATTCCATTCGAATTCAGGTTCAAGATTATCCATTTAAGGTTTTTAATATCTTAAATTTTTTTAAAATTTACTCAAATAATTTTGTGCGTGTTTCCTTTCATTTTAGTAAATCTAAAGTTTGCAATTATTAGCTTGAAAAAAGGTGTCTTGAACATTCTCTCAAAGTACTTGATAAATTCCCACTTGGCTCAAACTTAGTATTCTCTGAGGAGATTTGCATGAAAAAGGAGTATTTTGAACATTTTGAACTAATGGACATCTGAATTCATATTTTCTAAAATTATTTTAAAACTTGTTAATTTCAAAACAAATGCATAAAATAAAAGAATGGACAAGTCCGTCGGAAATAACTAGCTCTCATAAAACTGAATCTAGGTCAAAGAACCAGTTTATTTCATATAAAAGACAACGGTATTTCTACTGTTCAAGCATTATCAACCTAACATTATGTTAAAGCTTTTTTTTTTTTTTTGCTGTTTTCCAAAACATTCATCTAACATAAATAGAATTTTATGAGTACCATCCACGCATATATTTATAAGTGATTTTAATTTATTGGTTAAAAAGTACCCTTATTAATTTCAAAATAAATGCTTGCACCCAAATCTCTCTTTAGTTGCTCATCGCAAAATTCACTCAGATTTGAATGATATTTGCGAAATTTAGTCCCAAACCTTTCCACTCATTGCATTCTAGCCCATGATAGGGTCAATAGTTGCAGTTGAGCCATACCAAAGCCTCATTGCATGAGTTGTCACCTCAATCCAATAAAAAAGTGGCTGTGATTAGCTTGGATTTACCATTTGAAAGTTCAAATGAATCCAAAAATTTCAAATGGGGATCAGATAAAAAAATCTTATTCAATTTGTTTTTCTCTAAATACTATTCATCATTAATTTTTAATTTAAAGAGAGTAAATATTATAGTTACACCATATTACACTTACAAATAAGAATTAAATCATTTGATGTTAGAAATCTATAAATAATCAAATCCCCCCTATACCCCCACCCCATACTCACCCACACCCCCAAAATTGTGCATTGGCCCAACAAAGTTATCTTTGTTCTCATTAACCCCTAGCGCAATGGAGAGGCCTCCTAAACACCTTACTATTTACACTTAATAGCACTGGCTCGTGAAGGGATAACACCACCCACCGCTCATTGTTGCTAGGACTCCTTACTTTCCATAAGACATCATCCAATAAAGCAACAATAATGGTGATATTGCATATTGTTGGGGTCTACCATGTGGGGAAGCAATTATAAAGGTTTCCTGGGAAAGTATTAACAAAATAATAAAGGATGTAACCTCTTATCCTCTAGAAGAATTATCTCACCCACTGCACTATTACATTTTCAGTTGAACCCTTTTATTTGATACCCTTACTAATTAATGTGCTGCACTCATTCCCCATTTATGAGAAATTTTTGGTTTTGTCGGGTCACAAAAATCTTTTGTGTTCAAAGCCAAAGGATAGGGTGTTTGATAATAGGAAACGTTGGGGTGCACCAAGTTAAACCCCCAAGTACTACCCTTGGCTCCCCTTTCCTAAATTGAGAATTGCTAGTCTCTTAATAGGAGAAGTAATGGGTTTTGCTTATCAAAAAATTGAAAATTTTTTCAAAACATTTGGCCACTTTTTCCTTTTATTTGGTCCTTCTTTTACTCTCTCTGTGTAGCTCTATCAAATGTTTTTTAAGCTCTTAACATTATCACTTGACTATACATCTAGTGTTGCTCTCAACACTCAATATTAAATCATAACTCTACAAATGTGGTCCTAATTTGCTGATTCTAAATCATATCTTGGAAAAAAAAACTTAAATGATTAAAATTCGTAGATAAATTTCTGTCCACCTCTAACAACTATTGTCCCTATCACTCTCTACCTAACCCTACATTTAAACCACCTATGAATTATATACCCAATCCTCTGGGAGTAAACAGGCGGAGTTGACAAAGTATACATTATGATGATAGCTGTAAAGACTTAAACACCTGAGAGGATAATACAATCAAAATGCATTTAAATTCTGAATCAATTTATCATGAAATTAAATTTCAACAAAATATGAAAGTGGATGAATCCAAACTAAAAGATATTCATCAGTAAAAGCTTAAAGTGAAAATTTATTCACCATCCACAACTGTTTGTCGAGGGAGATAATTTAAAAAAAAAAACTCTAGCTGAATTAAAGATGATCTCATTTTCACTCTCAAAAGATCTCAAGCTACTAAGAACATGATATTTTGTCTTATGACTAGATAGTTTAGGGTTCGTTTGGAATAGTTTTCTGACTGTTTTGCTTTTCAAAAAACAATCACAGTTGTGTTTAGCTACAAACTTTTTGGCTACATTTTATAAAGTTTTATGGTGAAAAAATGCTTTTGAGAATCACAGTTGTTATAGTGTGGTGGATGTTAGAGAGTTGTTTTTTGAATTTTTCAAAAAAAAGAAAATATTTGTAACCACAACCGTTTTTTAAAAAGTTATTTTCCGCACAACAACTTTACAACTAGCTTGACAAAAAGTTATAGCTGTCTCAAAAGGACCCTTAGCTCCTTAATGATCCCTACTAAATTACGATTACAACTATGGTCCTTTGATCAAGTGGTTTGTCTCCTTAATGACCCACTAAATTACGATCACGACCAAGGCCATCAAACTGAGTGATTGTCTCTCAATAGCTTTGTTATATTATGGCCACGGTTGTGAACCTGCAAGTTCCTCAATAACTCTGTCCCTTGAGCTGTGAATCATAATATGTATTTGATAAGACACAAAATCTTTTGTCAGCCATGGTCAACTTAAAGCGTCATTTAACAAACATCCATCCCAGGTCTATGATGAAGCAATTTATGATTGCCAATAAGAATTCTTCAATTAGGTTGAGTTGATTATCTCTTTTGACTTAGAAGATCAATGACTATGATAATCTAGAATAATGAAACCATGAGATATTGATCAGGCTTATCATCATTTCTCTCATTATTTGCTTTAATTTAAAGATGGTAAATTCTATCAAATTTCAAATGTAATTGTTACAATATGCTAAGCAAATTATCGACCTAACGACTACCCTTAAATGAAAGTTCTCTCTCTTCACCGAGAGGGGTAATTAACTATAGGTGCTTGCACCTGTACAAAACTTGAAATCATATCTAAAGTCCACACAAAAATGAGGAAGAAATCTCTAGGTAGTGTGTTATCTATAAATTCATCTACCTTCTGAAAATTTGATCAATACTATTTAAACTCTCATTATCGAGAGCTCGAGCACGAAATTTCGGAGCCACAACCTTCTTAAGAGAAAATCAATGACTATCAAATGGATTGGTGACTAGCAAAAAAGTCCAACATAATAGTGAAATGACTCAACATGTGAGATGACAAGCATTCTTTCATCTGATGAGCAAAAATTGGTGGAGAAACCGTGCTCAAATTTAGAGAGAGAATATAAAAGAGATTGTTGGAGAAAAATCCTAGGAAAAAATGAGAAATATTTGAGGGTAAATATTTATATCATGTTTTTGTCTCTAAACTAATGGAAATTTATCTCTTCATATGGTCATGGACGTAGATGAATCTCATCGAACCATGTAAACTCTTTAGTATTCTTTTTTTTTTTCGCTAGTACTCTCCTTACAATTACTTTTTTCATCATCGTGATTGTTATCGTTCTCAAGCACATATTTTTCTTAAGGGGTATTTACATACATACCACACAATTCTTATGTATTTATATATCTAACACCTAAACTTCAATTTTTACATATATAACACCCCAATCTTTAATATCATATGAAAAATTTCATCATCACTCATTTTTTAAAAGTGAACTATACCTTTTTAAGCATAGAAAAGTATTAGATAAGTAAATATCTAATTTCAGGTGTTAGATATGTGAATACATAAGAATTGTGTGATATGTATGTAAATCTTCCTTTTTAACCACTTTGTGTAGCTCTACTAAATATTTTTAAGCTCTTATTATCATCAATAGCGATGAAGCTAGTGTTGCTGACAACGCTCAAATGCAGAATCAAATCATAACTCTGCAAATGCTGTCCTAATTCATGGTACTTCCAGATTTCCAGATCGAATGCAGGAAATAAAACCTAACTCACTTTCAAAAGCAACTCTTCTTTATTTTTCCACCTAACGTGAATTATGACAAGCCATATAAAGAAATATTTAAATAAATTTCAGGCACGCCTCGGGAGAGATAAAATTTCATTAAGTAGCAACCAAACAAAGAACCATAGCCTAACCCTAATTAGAAATGAAAATATTCATAGAAATTTATCCAAACCTTTCTAAACCACTTTATATTAAAAAAAAATAATAATAATTCTCCAAACCTGATCGCGAACGGGGATTTTCAAAGCGCTCTCGGACATGGAGAGGCCGAAAACCTTCGGGCGGCTTATGAAATGGAAGCGCTGCTTGCACATGGGACAGCGTGATTCGACTCTGGCCCACTCCATGATGCAGATGAAGCAAAAGTAGTGGTCGCAGCTATCGATCCTGCCGCGGACCGCCAGACCGCCGCCCGAGAAGCAGATCCCGCACACCGTCCCATCTCTGATCACTTCTTCTCCCATCTTCTCCTTCCCCTTTGGGCTTAGGGTTCTCTGCTCTTTGATCGGGAGGACACCAGAGGCATCCATTGTTCTACAAACCAACAACGATATTCCAGCCATAATAATTTATAGAAGCATGTTCGTTAGACCGTCCCCTCCTCAATAAACGCCATCATAATTACCATTCTTATGGGCTAAGCTCTCACTTTTCCCTTAAAAATAATTACTATTCTTAGCAAAATTCTAAAAAAAATTTCTAATTTTCATTCAAAATAAATAAATAAATAATAAATTTATCTTTTTTTTTTTTTCAAAATGTTTTTTATGTTAATAAACACACAAATTTGCTCTAAGACTTATATGACTCAAAAGAATTACTTTTCATCCAAAATTTGAAAAATATCTTCTTTAAAAGCTAAAGCGTACATATGCTCTCAAGATATTTGAGACTCGTAAATATTTTTTTGCGTATTTATCTTAAAATTTATTTTGTGTCAATTTTGAATTTATAATTGTTGCTCCAAATTATTCTGAGTCTATGTTGTAATTATTTTAAATAAAGCACAAATTATATATAATATATTTTAAATACTCAAAAATTATTTATTTGATTGTATAATAAATTTAGAAATATAGTTTTGTATTGAATTGGCTGTCAAATAAATCAAACTTTTCATCTTTATTTATTCTTTTAGGCATAAATTTTTGAATTTAGGGTTGTGTGGTAAGCATATTTTAGAAAATAATGTAAATAGAAAATAGTACATTTAAAATAATTTTAATTATTTGTTTGAAAATGTTATAAATATAAGAGTTTACTTTTTATTTAATTAAGCAAAATAATATATAATAAAATATAATTATCAATGATGATGAGCAATGTGATAGTCGCAAAACTAATCGAAATGTATGTATGTGTTCAAGCTTGAACTTGTTTAATATTATGAGTTTGAGCTCGATCGAACTTTTAAGAATAGTGTTCAAGCTTGAGCTTGTTTATCATTATCGAGCTCGAGCTCGATTCGAGTTTGTTCACGAGCTCGGTTCAAATTGGATTATCGAGCTTGTTAACGAGCTTTAATTGAGCCTGTTCATGAGCAGCTTGTTGAGAAATATATATGAGCTGTATCAAATAAAACTTAAAAAAATAATAATTTGAACAATACTGTTCATAAACAAGCTTTAATCGAGTCATAATTGAGCCATAATCGAGCTCTTTAGCGAGTTTGTTCACGAGCTTTAAATGCTAATGTTCGAATATAAATAAACTGAACGACAAACTGTTCAAGCTTGTTCATTTAGAATGTCTCAAAATTCCACCCACCTCTGACAAATTTTGAATTGAAGAGTGTGATTTGGTCGATGTAATTTTCGTAAGACGATGAAATAGTAGATAAATTATCTAGAGATTTCTCCTCATTTGGTGAGGACTTTAGATCCGAGTTTTTATAAAGAATCTATAGTTAATTAGCCCTCTCAATAAGTAAGATAACTTTCGACATGCTTCATTAGACGCTTAATGCGAATATAAGAAGAACATGTAGAGTTTTATAATTTAAGATATGAAATTCATCATTTTAGCTTAAACTAGATGGTTGGGGAATGATGATGTGTCCGATCTAGATCCCATGATTCCGTCATCCCGGGAAGTCATGGTCCTTAGTCTACTTAATTAGAAGAGGTAGTCGACCCAACCTGACAGAAGGATCCTCATCAGCAACATATGGGTTATGTCATCCAAGAAATCTTTGTAGACCTGTGGTGATGTTTGTCTAAGGAAACAGACTTAAGTCTACCTTGATAGTGGGTTGTTTGTCCTATCAAGTATACCCTATGATTCATAACTCAAAGGGCGAGCCATCGGGAGCATACGCTACGTGATCGTAATATAATGGAGTGACTAGCCAAACCACCCGTCGAGGAATGGGTCATAACTACTTCATTGTGCCTATTGGCCAGCGGGACACGTCACGCCCCTGCAAAAAAGATTGATTGAGAGTGAACATAAGAGAACACTTGATTTGACATTGACTCCTTTGTGAGCTAGAGTTTTCTTAATTTATTAATTCGACAAATAGTTGCGTAAGGTGAATAGATTGAGTTTGTTTTAAGCTTTTAAGGACAGAGTTTCATTTAAGTAGTTTCAGATTGCTACTTAATTTGATTTGAAAGATTGATTAATTTGAATATGTTTAAGAACTTTAGATCTTGTCAAGTGCTGCAACGAGGATTATATCTCACACCGACAAAATCGCTTTCAAATATTTCACCCGACAAAATCGCCGATATTTCTAAGACTAAACGGGTAAGAATCCGCAAAGATCCTGACACTTGAATCTAAACATTCAACATATGTCTGGCTCATGCGGTCTATTTTAAGAATTAGCTTCTTCATTTCTGAGTTATGAGATTGATTTCAGATTTTCATTTAATTCCAACTTTAGCCTGCGTAGTCTTTTCAGATATTAAGATTTGCACTTGAAATCTCTATGTCCGAGCTCATGCAGGTGTTTATAGCTTAGATAATTTCACCTAATTAGTGATTTCATTGATTTTGAAAATCATAATTATAATGAAATTCCTTAATTTTGAAGGGAAAGCTCCATGATTTTGTGGATCTTATTAAGATCACCTTCTGCTGCTACAGAGAGATCCGGTGATGAAGAAGGTGTTGTAAATTGATCTAATATCTTATTAGATTTTTCAGGTTAATATTTAATATATTACAATTTAGCCTGCGTAGCCTTTTCAGACATTTAAAATTTGCACTTGAAATCTCTATGTCCGAGCACATGCAGGTGTTTATAGCTTAGATAATTTCATCTAATTAATAAAATCATTGATTTTGAAAATCATAATTAGAATGAAATTCTTTAATTTTTGATTGAAGGAAGCTCTATGATTTTTATATAATTGGATTTAATTTCGTCTTTTGTCTGCTTGTACAAAGGGGTTGCAGATTCGGCGGCGAAGAAGACGTTTTGATTTATATTTTTAAAATATTACTTGCAGTTAGTTTACTTGTTGAATTTTTGTAATTCTCTCAATTTGATTATGTTCAATTTACATCACTTTTGATAAGTTATGCTGATTTCATCACTTATTGCTTTAATCCTATTGGGTTTGGATTCATCCCTAAACTTTAAGTTTATTGTAGCCATATTTAGTTTAAGATTGGTCCCAAAATTCTAATTAAAGCTTGTTTAATTTTGAGGAATTCTGAAGAGAACTCACTTTATCGCTTTAATTTAGCAGTAGAATTACAATTAAAGTTTGTGAGTTTAATATTAGCCTCCTCAAAGTTTCACTTAGATTTTAAATCAATGTTCTATTCTTTCCAAAATTTTTTTTAAAGGTTTCTCATCTTCTTCTTTTTTTCTTGTTTGACGTTTTTAGTTTAAAATTAGTTGCAGGTTTTCCTACTTAGGGTTCTTATATCAGCTCATTTCACTCTCCCATTTTTTCTAAGTCAAAAGATTTGACGCATTTTACTCCGCCATTCCGTAGGTCGATCGGTATTTTGGCTTACCAGACGGTTGAGTAGAGGTCTTCGATCGAACCGGTTTTTTTATCTCACACTGTGAGCACGCTTTTAAACCTGAAAGAAGACAAATGCAACATATATTCATTCCACTCCTTTCCTCCTCTTTTTTTTTCTAAGTCTAGAAATTAGACAAAATTTCAACAATATTTTGTCTAGGGGGAGCGACATTTAATGAGTGTTGGCTTACTGCGCTCGTAACGAACGGTGCATTCGATCACGTACTGATTTCATCTTGTCATACCGCTGAGCAACGAGATCTTCAAGCAGAGAACACAAAGATATATATATATATATATATATATATATATATATATATATATATATATATATATATATATATATATATATATATATATATCCACATTCACTGATCACATATCGACGATTTTTCTGAATGCAATGCTAAGCAAAGCGAGGTTAGGTATGCAATTGAGAATGAAGAATGAAGGCTGACGTCGAAAACCGAAAGAAGCAGTGACGACGTTCTTCCCCGGTTTAGGCGAAAAATGAGCAGAATCGCGTCGAAAAATCGAAGAAGAATTTATCGACGATGTTCTTCCGGTTTGCAAAGAAATAAGACTAAAAGGGGCGATGCCGAAAATCAGAAGAATTCGTCTGTTGACGACGTTCTTCCCGGTTTGAGCGGAAAACGGACGGCTAAAGTGAGGTGCGACGGAAAGAAGGCCATTGACGATGCTTTTCCGATTCAAAGAAAACGGATGGATACTGGTATGAGGTCGTGCAGCGGGCTGGCTTGCGCAGGCTGCGGAACAGGTTTGCAGGCTGGATGGAGGAAATGGGCCGGAGGAAGGGCGCTTGCGGGCCGTGGAAAGCAGCAGAACGGCGGCACGGGCTAAACAGGCCAGCGGGATGGGCTTGCTGGTGCGGCGGTGTGCTGTCTTGCAGCAGCGGGCCGCAGGCCGGGTTGGCGGGACGGAGGGCGGGCAGCGGGCTGTCTGCGGCGGAGTACCGCCGATGCGGTTTGCGGCGCGGCAGCCGTGCCGTGAGCGGTCTCGCGCGCCGAGAGCGGCCGATTAGCACCGGCGGGATGCGGGTGCAGGCCCGCGGGACGCGCGGGCCGGAGGGATTTTCGGCAGCGGGCTTGTGGCTGCGGCAACGGCGGAACACGGAGGGTTTCCGGCGGTGGGATTTGCGGCAGCGGGCCGCGGCGAACAGCAGAGCGCCGGAGGCGGGACGCGCGGCGGACAGCGACACGGAATCGTGCGGGGATAGCCGGACAGCGCCTGAACGGGCCAGAATGCAGAGAGGCGGAAGCGAAAAAAAAGAAAAGAATTACTTGTGTAGAGAGGGAGAATGCAGGAGAAGAGCTTGAATGTGGAATGAGGAGAATGGAGGAACCGTTTTTTTTTTTTTATTATTATTATTATTATTATTTAGAGATTAGAGATTTTTAATAAATTTAAAATTAATTTAAACGATTTTAATTTGAATTTTGCACCGTTAAATTTATATAGTCAAAATATATATCAATGTAAGATAATTTCATTATTTCAACGAATGACATAGTGATCCATACCGTTTGTAGTTTTGCCAAAATTTCAACTCAAAATGCTGTTACTTCAATCGCCGATCTTCAGATACTCGTCCAAATTGAGTGCAGACAGTCTTACTTGATAGATTTCGATGTTTCGAAGCTAACAACATGATCAATTTCGCGAATGGAGGTCGTTTGATCCTCGTTGGCGCCTCTACACCTCGATATTAGTTCGCGACATGACTCGGCGCTTGACGATCATCAAGAATATTTATATCCGCCACCTCGACATTCAATGCGATGGAGAAGCTGCTCGATCGGTCATTTGAGTTGATTTTGTGTATTTCAAATTTCGACCGATGCTGACTGCCTCCGATTATTCGACACTTGCATGCACTCGTCTTAAGTACCTGACAATCTCGTTTGATAGATTTCAACATTTCAAAGCTAACGCGCAATCAATATCACGAACGAGGGTCATTTGCTTGCGCGCGCCCGACTTCGATATACGCAAGATGCGACGACTGGCCATCACGATCATTAAGTCGTGCAATATTAATATCTTGACCAATTTCGACGTTCTGAACGCGATGACAAAGTCCGTTTGTCGATCAGAGGTCATTTGAGTTAATTTTGGTGACGTCCTGTGCATTTCAACCTCGATTTGCGAACTGTCACTTCAAATCATTCGACATTTGCATAGACTCGTCTGAATTGAGCACAGACATTCTCTTTTGATAGACTTCGACATTCTGAACGCAACGGTGAAGTCCGTTCGTCGATCGGAGATCGTTTCGACCTATTTCGATGATGTGCAGTGCATTTTGAGCCTCGATTTGCGCACTGTTGCTTCTGAAGTCCGTCGAATTAGACTTGTGGGCTTGACTCGATTTATAACACGTGTGGAGGTCAACAAGCAATCGACTATTTTAAAAAATGTTCAAATTCGTTTGATTAGTTAATCAAACAAACATGAACGAGTTCTAATCGAGCCGAACAACGAATAGCTTGTCAAACGCTCGGATCATTTGTAGCCCTAATGGCAATGGGTTGCAGATGATTAATTTTAATTAACACTCAACTGTGTAATTTAAATTCACAAAAATTTGATAAATTACAGAGTATTAAAATACACATAAAATGTACTTCATTTTAAATGAAATGGACCTAACAATAATTTCTCTAAAAAACATGAATTTGATTTATTATACATTATAAATATTGCCAATCAAAGAGCCTCTTAAGCTTTTAAAACAAGATAGTACAAGAGCAATGAGATTGATGAAGATGATGGTGATATACAAGAATGTGCAAGGTTAAGGGTGTGTTTAAAAACAATTGCATCCGTTTGAAAAAGCAGTATTGGAACTACTACAGAAAAAACTATTATCTAAAATATAATAGTGGGCATAACATAATTTTAAATTTTTTTAAAAAAATCAAATTATAACTTTCTGACAATTACCACACTCGTGTGTTAAAAAATACAACTTTCTCACTACAGATACTCTAAAATACAACCAAAACATAATTCTCAAATGACACTACGATACGATTTCCACTGCACTGCATAGCTACCGCTGCCTTGAACCCACCCTAAAACCCCAAAACTCCTCCACAATGGATGAGGTTCTAAGCTGCAAATTGCCTAAATGACTCATCGTTCTCAAAAATAAATAAATAAATAAACAAAATATCAAGATCTTGCAGCAAAGAGGGACACGGTAGTCGGGGACATGTGACGGGATCACTCCACAATAGCATCACTAATTGCTAATTAGTTCAACCATTACTTACAGTCATTATGGAATGAGTCCAGATCTAAGGGCTAAACATGGGAAGAAAAGCAAGAAAAATCATGAATAAGCAACATGCTTGCATAGATATTTAGTGTCACACAAAAATGACAGAAGGGCAGAAGGAAAAGAGCTATTTAGGAGCTCCAATGGTTTCTGTTAATTTAAAGGTTAGTACATAGTTTTAAGTATTATTCACATAAAAAAGTTATTTATTGCATGATTGTTCAAGCTTACTCTGACTGGTGTTGCCAGGTCAAGCAAACACAGTTACATCAACTTCCAGCTAAATAAAACTTTTAAAAGATTTTTCCATCTCTCAAATTATTGTTTTCTAGAAAGATAAATAGAGACTTTATCTGGATGCATACAATTAAAAAATAGATCCCAACAAACATTTTGAACTAATAGGTGATAATTGCACTGAACTTTAAGGAAGCTCAAACGATAAGAATGGCTTTCTTCAGCCAAAATGAAGACAAAAGAAGGTCAACAATGTTCTTAGGTTGTGGTGTTGTTGAATAGCGAGGAGGCATCACTGTATATGGCAACTCCATTTGATAGCACAGCAAGCGAAATCATTAAAAAAGACAGAAGCTTGTCCCTCAATGTTGCAATGCCATGAGGATCCCTAGAGAAAAAAAAAAAGAGAAAATATAAGAAAAATATTAAGCTCAGAAGACACTAATCTTTTATTTAAAAGACAAATATGGATTGATATTAGGTATAGGTTCATCAAAACACAAACATGGGGAATTACTTACAGAACATCGGAAAGAAAGAACTGGACAACTAAAAAGAGAGGATTGATATTTGCATGAAATGGGGAGAGAGAGGGGCTGAGGTTTGACAGAGCAAGAAATTATTTTGCAATATAAGAACTCACCTAAGTGTTATGGCAGCAGGAAATATATACCCGATGCTAACAGCAGCAGTTGCACCTGTGAATTGGAAGGCATACCATATACTGGGAATATAGTTTGCAGCTAAAAAAATGAGAGAAAGGAGGGCCATTGACATCACAGTGAACCTCCAGTTGTCAGTAGATAAAGGCCTTGCAGTCGAAAAGAGGAGGCCATCTAAGTTAAGCCTAAGAGCATGGAAGATTATAGGGAATACAAGCATGAGGTGTGCAGCATAGCTGACTCGAACAACATCGCTGAGGAAAGCACTGTATGGTATACCAAGGTTGGCATCAAAGTTGGCGAGGACATCATGAAGAGTTGATTCTCCAAAGAGAAGATAACCAAAGAAACTTGTAGCTACGTAAACAGTAGAGCAGAGTGCTAACGAGGTTTTCACAATAGGCTTTATCTGGGAGGAGTCCTTGAGTTCATTGTCTATGCTATGAACTGCAAAATGTCAAAAACAAAGTATCATTATTTTCTGGGAATGCTATTCTAACAGTCTTCTGAATCATTTATGAAATACAAGGATTGAACAAAAGTGAAGCAAAAAGAGAGAGAAAGAGAGTATGATCGTGCAAAGGAAATTAACCATACTTGAAATGCACCTTATTTGCAGATAAAAGATCGCCTTTTTCATTTATTTGACCAGAGAAAGTTTTTAAATGAAATCCTACACTTCACTTTAATGGTATCCAAATTTCTGCAATGTAAAAAGGTCCTGTAGAACTTAACAATTGAAAGCTTAAGTTGCATTCAGGCACAATATTTTGTTTGGCCCATAAATCCAACTTAAGCCAGCAACTATGTTTTCCTTAATCATTTCCATGATGTTAATTATTTGGTTGACCTACAAAAAATTTAAAATTTTAAGATGACAACTTAGCCACTTTATGAACATTCTTCACCTATCAAGGCTAGCGTTGTTAAAAATGCGCTCTAGTAGTGAAGCAAAATAATGCGCAGACCTTGTGAATTGCTTACCTTCGTAGCATTGGTTTGCAATGAAGCTCACGTCTAACATTGCTTTGTCATGTCAGATAGTACCATTCTAGGCTTAGCTCCTACTCAGCAAAATCCTAGTTTAGATTTCGTAAGTCTTTCTTATTGGTTCTCTGGTCTCTCCATGAAGCTACTTGCTTCTTGATGGTTCTTCTCTTCATGCTCACTCTGTAGCTAATTCTCATATATATATATATATTTCACTAGTTCTTAATATTTACGGCAGAAGATTCGCACACGAGCTACAAAAGAACTAAGCTAAGCCGAGATGGATACTGTTCGAACTTTGAGCTCATTCATCAAAAGATTATTTGAGGTTGGCACAAACTCGAATCGTAATATTGTTCAAGCTTGATTCATTACATTTATACCTGTTCATGTTTGGTTTGAACTTGGTTCCAACTTGATTTATTTTGTGATTAAAAAGATTTAAATGAGTAACTTGTTTGAAAACATAAACCAGTTTTAACAAGCAGATCTTATTAAGCACAAAAAAAATATTTTTATTTTAGCAGGCTTTTAAAGCAAGCCTAAAACCCCATCCAGTAATATCTGCCGGTGAGCATACATCTAAACCATTCCACATGTCCTACTACCTCATCTAAGTTACCGTCTCAAATAATTGAAACCAAAACTATAATATAAATAGGAGCTACAATTTTTTTACTGATTTTATAACTAGCATACAATAACAACAACAAGCCTTTATCCCACTATGTGGGGTTGGCTATATGAATCCTTCTTCTCCATTATGTCCTATTAAGTGTCAAATTCTTAGTTAACTCTAATAATCTAAGGTCATCTTTTATACATCATAATCAAATCTTTTTTAGGTCTACCTCTACCTTTCTTAACAAAAGACAAATCTAATACATCTACTCTCCTAACTAAGTCATCGGACAGCTGACGCTTTATGTGATCAAACCATCTAAGGCGACTCTCTCTAATCTCATTTGCCACTAGAGCTACTCCAACCTTTTCACAAATATATTCATTTCGTATTTTATCTTTAAGAGTAAAGCCACTCATCCACCTGAGCATCCTGATCTCTACCACACCTAATGTAATTTTATGCTTTGCTTTTATTGGCCAACATTTTGTGACATAAATAATTGCAAGTCTTACCATCATCTTATAAAATTTTCTCTTAATTCTGAGCAGTACATTTCTGTCACAACAAGCCAGATGCATTCCTCCACTTCAAATCCAACTTGAATTCTACTAATAACATCCCCATCGATTTCACCATCATTTTGAACAATAGACCCATAATCTGAAACATTTAGTCATTTTAATAACTTGTATTTCACCATTTGATTTTATAACTACTATAGCTAAAACAAAAATTATAATAGCTAAAATTGGGATTACAATATATATATTTTTAACCAATTCCTTTAATTAATTTTTCTAAAGTAAATTAAATTTTCATATAGACAATAATAAAGTTGGATTAAATGTATAATTAACTATTTATCATATAGACAATAGCATTTAATTGATAAGTATTTTATTTTTAGATTTCTGTAAAAATAAAATCGAAATATAGATTTACTTACACATAATAGTTAATATTAATATTAATTAGTCTTATAAATTATATAATCGAGCCTTAATATTAAGTATTATATCAAGCCTAAATTTTGATTATTATACCGAGTAAATTCACAAGTTTAAAATGCTAAATTTCAGGATCATTAATAAATTGAGCAACATGCTATTCAGGTTTATTCATTTAATAATTGAGTATTTGTAAAAGTGAATTAGACCAAAAATTAGTGTGTGTGTATATATATATATATATAAAATTAAAAAAACTAATGATAATAAAGTAAATTTAAAAAAAGGGAAAAACTAATATGCATGTATTTAATTTATTAGATAATTCTTATTGCAGAATTAAATTATATTAGGTACTGTTCATTACAGTAAAGTTTGTATCAATAATAAAGTTGGATTAAATGTATAATTAACTATTTATCATATAGACAATAGCATGATTGAATCGCATTAAACATCCATTTACTAAACCTCAGTTAATTATAGCTATTAAATTTTTATAAATCTTAGATCTATACGTGTATATATATATATAATTTGTATATTTTAAAAGTGATAAATGAGGTGAGTGGGCCTCTGGGCCATAGAAAATTCCCCTGCTTTTAAGAAAGATATGTGTTAATACCAAAACTATCATTTATGGTTAGGTGAATGGAATTGAAATTCCGAATCAAATGAAATTCAGGTCATTAAATCGACTATCCGTATTTTATTTTATAAATGGGTCTGTGTTTTTATACACTTCGGACGTCCCAAAATTCCGAAATTTTCGAGATATTAGCACAAGCTACCACCATCCCTATACAGAGATGTCTTGCCTTTTCTTATATTACCCCATCTCCTTGGCTAAAAAAAAAAAAAACTATCCTAATGCTAAGCATCATCACATATTTTCTCCCCTCTATAACCGGCTCTCATCTCCTTGAGAAAATATTGCGTGCGGAGTCCGGATGTAGCTCAACATTCGGACTCCAATCAAATGCGGACACGTGGCGAAGAATAAAATACAGATTTATACTTTCACCTAGTGATAACGGCAGACCTGATGCTTTCCAAGATGATTTGAGTAGTTTTGCTGTAGTTTTTCAAGAGTACAATCTATATACTCCAGAGTGTACTTTTTTTTTAATATATAAAGCATTATGTACTCCCCGATTATAGATCTATATAATATTACAAACTGTTTATAGTGTTTTCCAAGAGGATTTGATTAGTTTTGGAGCATTTTTGCAAGAGTTCAATCTGTACACTCTTGAGTGTACTCCCTTTTTTGATATGTAAAGTACTGTGTACTCCCAAATTATAGATCTATATAACATTATAAACTGTTTAGGGTGCTTTCCAAGAGAATTTGATTAGTTTTTGGATAATTTTTCAAGAGTATAATTTGTAGACTCTTGAGTGTACTCTATTTTTTTAATATGTGAAACACTGTGTACTACCCAATTATGAATCTATATGATATTATTAATTATTTTGAGTACTTTCCAAGAGGATTTGAATAGTTTTGCTATAGTTTTTCAGGAGTATAATCTATACACTATGGAGTATACTCCTTTTTTTTTCCTATATAAAGCATTGTGTACTTCCCAATTATAGATTTAGATGATATTATAAACTGTTATGAGTGCTTTCTAAGCAGATTTGAGTGTTTTTGCTGCAGTTTTCTAGGAGTACAATCTGTACACTCCAGAGTGTACTCCTTTTTTTTTCATATATCAAGCATTGTGTATTTCTCAATTATGGATCTATATGATATTATAAACTATTTTGAGTGCTTAGTATAAAGGAATTGAGTAATTTTGATGCAATTTTTAAGGAGTATAATCTGTATACTATAGAGTGTACTCCTTTTTTTAATCATATATAAAGCATTGTGTACTCCCCAATTATGGATTTTTATGATATTATAAATTGTTTAAGGTGCTTTCCAAGAGGATTTGATTAGTTTTGGGGTATTTTTTCAAAAGTATAATCTGTACACTCTTGAGTGTACTCCCTTTTTTGATATGTAAAGCATCGTGTACTCCCCAATTATGAATCTATATGATATTATGAGCTGTTTTGAGTATTTTTCAAGATGATTTGAATAGTTTTGCTGCAGTTTTTCAGGAGTACAATTTGTACACTCTGAAGTGTACTCTTTTTTTTCATATATAAAGCATTGTGTACTTCTCAATTATGGATCTAGATGATATAATAAATTATTTTGAGTACTTTCCAAGAGGATTTGAGTAGTTTTATTGCAGTTTTTCAGGAGTACAATCTGCACATTCTAGAGTATACTATTTTTTTTCATATATAAAGCAGTGTACTTCCCAATTATGGATCTAGATGATATTATAAACTATTTTGAGTTCTTAGTTTAGAGGATTTGAGTAGTTTTGCTATAGTTTTCCAATAGTATAATCTATACACTCTAGAGTATATTGCCTTCTTTTGTTATGTAAAGCACTGTGTACTTTTCAATTATAGATATATATGATATTACAAACTATCTTTCCAAGAGGATTTGAATAGTTTTAATCCATATTTTCAGGAGTATAATCTATACACACCAGAGTTTACTCCTTTATTTCATATGTAAAGCATCGTGTACTCCCCAATTATGAATCTATATAATATTATAAGCTATTTTGAGAGAATTTTAAGAGTGTTTGAGTTGTTTTATATCTGTTTTTCAGGAGTAAAATTTGTACACTCTAGAGTGTACTGGCCTTTTTAAAAATTTTGTGCACTGTCTACTCTCCAATTATGGATTAATATGATAGTAAAAACTATATTTAGTGAATTTCAAGAGTGTTTGAGTTGTTTTGTATCTACTTTCCAGGATTACAATCTGTACACTCTATAGTGTACATTTCTACTAATGTGGTTCTGAAAAATGATGTCAGTAGGACAATCATTCTTAACTTGTAAATCTTTCAAGTATTTGTAAGCATTGTCCAAGTAAATATCTTTTTTTGTTCTAGAAGACCATTGTATGAGAAGATACTTCTCTGGAATCCGCACAATATCTTCTTGACTCAAAACTCTAATGCAGTGAGCAAAAAGTAATCTCATCATTTCAAATTTCTTATAATTACAAGTTATATTCAGATATGTCTTGTTCAAATGAACAGTCCATGTATTGGAAATGCTCTTATTCTCTAAGTTTTTTATCAAATATTTCATAGAATTGTCATCGAAGACATTTGCTGCTAATCCACCCACTCCATGCAAAAATTCTTCTTCAAAAAATATGTAAAGCTTTCTTGTGTAAAAATATAGTAACTTGCTTCAATATAGGACTAGTTTTAACAATCGGAACAATTGCTGACTGGTTACATTTGAAATCTTCATGATATTCTGCGGGCTCCGAAAATTTGCCACCGACCTCTCGACAATTGAATTGAAGAGAGTGATTTAAGTGTTGGTGTAATTTTTAGAAGGCAGATGAAATAGTAGATAAGACACTACTCAGAGATTTCGTCCTCATTTTGTAAGGACTTTAGATCTGTTCCAGGTTTCTATAGCAAGAGTTAATTACCCCTCTCAATGCAGAGAGAGAACTTTCAATTAAGGCTAATCGTTAGATCGCTGTTGACCTCTACATATGGTTCACAAGTCAAATGAACCATAAAAGTTAAAATAAATATTAACAAGAGTAACGTCGCATGAATCGGGTTTAAAACCCCACTAATCGCGATCAGAATCAATCAAATTCGCTTCAATTTGAAAATTCAACTTCGTAATGCGTCGAAAATATTAAAATTAATTAAATGAAAAATATCAAATCAATTAATAGTTGATCAAATGATTAAAATCAATTTTTAATGAAATTACGTGCATATCGAAGTCGGGAAGCCCCGACGACGTCCGAACGACCTTCGTTCGCGAAATTGATCGCGCAATCGTCGTCGAAACGTCGAAACCTATCAAACGACGTCTTTCGCGACGATTGACCAGTGTGGCGACATCGATGACGCGTCGCCGCAATTTAAGCCCATTTCCACTGCGGCGTCGCCGACATAGCTTTAAACGACCTCCGTCGCCGTCGATCAGGCCCAGATAACAACACAAATCAAAACCCATATTGCTAGGGTTTATTATTAGGATGATTTGTCAAAATTTATGTGATTATGGCTAATTATCTTAATTATTAAGCTAATGTGCAGTAATTTTCCCTAATCCTCATCTTAATTGCACTCATCGATCAAAATTTCCCATATTTCGATTGTACGTTCGATCAAAACTTCGGTCTAAAAACTGAAACAAGGGGTTTTCAGCCTTGATTCCACACGACTCCCTCACAAAAACTCCTCTATCTTTCTGGTCTTCTCTCTCGTTCTCTCTCGGCGAAGTCTCTCTCTCTCGCTCTCTTCTTCTCCAGATAGCGTGAAGCAGAGTCCTGTCGTCTGACCGAACTCCCCATGCCTCCTTCTCCTCTTCTTGCACTTGGCGAACTCCCCTGCGGCCTCCTTTCTCCTCTCTGGGTTGCACAACCTACGAGCAAACAGGGGCTGATCCTTCCTAATCACCCTTCCAGAAACCCCAGTTGTTTCGTTTCAATCTAAGTTATATTTTGCTATGTGGGTTTTCTTGAAGGAAATCGATTTCTTCCTCTTCCATTTGTGTTTTATGGTTGGACTTCTTTTTTGGGTTTGCAATAGCATGAAATTAAGATGGTTGCTGGATTAATGTTATAAACTTTCACTTTGCTGTTTGCACCTTCTAAGGTTGAACCGAGGAGCTCATTTTATTTACATCTTTTCCTCCTAGCCAACTGAAAACTCCCTTTGCCCCTTTTTCGGTTTCTCTGAAAACTAGGGTTGTGTCATTCTATTCTTAAGTAGCTTCTAACCTTTGAATTGATCTTAAAGTAAAGGAGGCGTGGGGTTTTGTGCAAGTTTAGAACTTCTACTCTTGTTGTCTGGACGGGTTGATACTCGCCAAAAATTTTTCTATATACTGAAAACTAAATTAGAAGCTTGGAAATGGATTTTGGGGTGTTGATTGGTTCAAAATCCTAAACTATTAGCAAGCTTTCCTCTCTTTACATTTCAGTTTCTGCTGTTTGGATGAAATAATGTTTGCTGGGATTATTTTTACTTGATGAAAATTAGACTAGAAGTATGGAGAGGTGTTTAGAGATATTGTGTGGCTCAAGTCTAAAGCTACATGCAGATTTTCTTCTATTTCAAGCTTCAATTTTGACTGTTTGAATGAAATAACTCTTGTTGAGCTTCTTACATATGCTCAAAGTAAAGTTAGAAATGTGGGATAAGTGTTTGAAATGATGCATGGATTAAGCCTTAAAATTCTATACAAGTTATTTTATTTTATGTTTCAGTTTTAAGTTATTTGAATGGAATGATACTTGCTAAGCATACTCTACATGTTTAAAATAGAGTTGGGAATGTGAAAGCAATTAAAAGGCATTTCCTATATTTCTATATGACACATTATGCGAAATCTTGTAAGAGGAAGAAAGGAATGATTGGCTTTTGAGCTTAGTCCTTACTTGCATACTTGTCTATTTCTATCACTTGACATCTTATTATCAGGCAAATGAAATATGAAATTTCAGATTTGGAAATGTGCTTACATGTAAGTACAAACTTATGTTATAGCTTGCTATTTGAATATTCCAAATGCAAAATTCAGGTGAAATGGTGATGAAACTAATGTTATGTTATATGAGGGGTATCGGTATATTTTAATTTAGATGCATATGAATACAAATTTCAAATTCTATTATAAGTACCGCTCACATTTCTCCAATGTGATGGAAACCTGATAAATAAGTCACGCTTTTTCTCCAACATAGCAAAAAAATTTGTCGCTATAAGTACTTGTACATGTTTCTCCAACATGGCAAGGAAACTTGCTATAAGTACTTACTCATATTTCTCCAACATAGTAGGGAAATTTGCTATAAGTATCTGCTCATGTTTCTCCAACATGACAGAGAAATTTGTTGTTATAAGTACCTACACATGTTTCTCTAACATGACAGGGAAATCTGTTATGATATAAATACCTGTTCACGTTTCTCCAACGTCGTAGGAAATCATCTTTGTCGCATTAACGCTTCTTTGGCATGGTGGGTAAATAAATTTTCGGTAGTGTCTCACGACACCTACCATGCACGTATTTCTTGGCATGGTGGGAAAGTCTAGTCTCCAAAGCGACCTATCACGGGGATGGCCAGGAGGCTGCCGAAAATGGTAAACAAAAATGTGTAAAAATTTAAGTGTTTGAAAAGGAAGGTGTATGATGATTATTCATACTTACTCATTCATCTTATATAATGATTCAATATGTTTTCATGCTTAGTTATTTATTACACGAATTTTCATAGCATATGTCAATTACATATTTAAAGTGCAAATTCATTTTTCCTAAGTGGTGATTATGTTATATGAATAGGTGAAAAATGAAAATGTGACATTCAATGCATGGAAAGATACAAGTGCATGTCATATGTCATTTTGGAAACAAATGACAAGGGCTTCATGCTAAAATGACTAGTGAAATGATTCATTGTGCATATTCAAAGTGTTATCGCATTCTATTCAATTTGAATACCTTTAATATGCAACTTAAATGAAATCTATGACTTTATGAAGCAATGTTCTTTTTACTTAACCATTTGATTCATGCAAATACTTGAAAGAATCAAATTCATACTCTACAAAATGCATGCTAGATTTGTTAAAGAATAGATACATGCTTGATCTAGGAAAGTGGTTGAAAGAACCAAACCTATATCATTTAGGACAAACAATCACTTGGTTTGTAATGTGCATTTACATTCTTATAGAACAGACTCTCAGTTGATACATGCAAGTACATGAAAGAGTCAATGCATATCTTATAGATAAATCTATACTTGACTCATGACAAATAGTTGAAAGAGTCAACTTGTCTTATAGAACATACCTCTACTTGATCTATGATAAATATTTGAAATGGTCAAATTCATATTTGACAGAACAGATCTATATTTGATTTATAATGTTAGGTATCAAAACCTATGCTTATAATTCGACATCTATGCCATGTCAAACATCAAAACTTCAACTTAGACATTGCAATGTTCATACAAAATTTTTTTTTTAAAAAAGAACATATACTTGTATATATGTTGAAGTATTCAATAGCTTAAATGCTCATATGTATATACGGCAATCAAATGAAATGAAAAAACAAATCAGGTTTGGTCTTGGGAGTCAGTTAACAAAACCTAAAAATCTAATGATGTCATTATACTATTTTCAATCTCATAAAATATGAGAAGCTAATTTTGTCATGAAATGACAAAAGATAAATCTATTGGCATCATTGTTAATATATTCTTTTCAAGTTCAAGATCTCAAGAAGAAAAATCTCATCATACATGTGTCAGAGTTGACAAGATTTGGAGAACAATAGATCTTGAAATAATTAATCTAGATCCGATCCTCTGCAAGAAGATAGTCAGAGTTGACAAGATCTATGTATCCCGGTTTGGTCTTCGGACTGGGTCCGGGTTAACAAAACCTAAAAATCTCATATCAAAACTTATACATTACATCGTCAATTCAACTTCTTCAATTCATATATCCATACAATATTTTACAAAGCAGATACCTATATGTATGTTGAAGTATTCTAGATATCTGAAAGACATGTAATTCAAATCAAGATAAATATAAAAGAAATATCTTACCGGTTTGGTCTTGGATTAACAAAACTCAAAAATCAATCGTATAAACTTCAATATTACATCTTAAATGTGCAATTTTCAGCAGATATCCGTGTGTATGTTGAAGTGATTACTAAGTCAAATTCAAAGAGCAGATCTTCCTGTCTTTAGGTTTGATCTTGGGGCCCGTCAGTTAACCCAAAAAATATCGTATCGAACTAAACTTGCAAATTGGCTTTTATATTTCAACTTGAAATTCATCATATACAATTTTAAAAAAAACGAATCTTGTATGTGTGTTGAAATGTTCATTTTTTGTTTGGTTGCTGCATTTGGAATGCATTTGCATTCCAATACTGCCTTTGAAAATTCAGTAATATTTTATATACGTAAAGTAGTTGCATGTATTTGGAATTGAAATTTGGCGAATTCCAAATATAAAGAAAAGATGTCGTATGCCATCGCGGCCGCGCCGCCCGCCGATCGTAGCCCGATACCGCCGTCAAAACTTTCGCTTCTTTATATTACATTTTATCAACCAAACAAAAAAAAAGCAAAGTCATGAATTTGTCAACCAAAACTACTCAAATCCTCTTAGTGGAAAGCACTCTAAATAGTATAGGAAATTTATATTTCAAAAATGATTTCAAAGAAAATCACTAAACAGTGTTTCAAAATAACTATATATATATATATATATATATATATATATATATATAGTTATATATATAGTTATATATCAATTTGTGTAAGAAATTCTTAGATGCATTCATATTTATAACATCATAAATTGGTCTCCACATATGAAGTCTAACACTTTTCTTTTCTTAATCTTTTCTTTTTGAATCTAAATTCATTTATATATTAAACTTTAAATTTCTTCATGTCAATTCCTTCGGAATCGGCGTGCAATGCAATCCCATTGTTTTAATGAGCTGGGTCAGCCTCGTTAACGTTAATAGCTTAAAAATCAATATTTTATGCTTCGCCACGTGTCCGCATTTGATTAGAGTCCGGATGCAGAGCAACATCCGGACTCCGCGTGTAATATTATCTCCATCTCCTTCCCGTTTTCTCTTGTTCACGAGTCCTAAAACCCAAGACAACCTTAGCCGATATCCTCTTCACTCCGCTTCAACCTTCCTACGCCTCACGCATCATTAACCTGCCGCCGCCGCCTTGTTCACGAGTCCTGAAACTTCATTGCCAGTGATCACTCCTTTAGACAAATCAAGATGCCACCGACTAGCCTACACTCCAGCCACTCCATTGCACCGTCCTTTTCATTTTTTTCTAAGAGAGAGGGTGAGAGGTCTGTGTGATGTGGCAGTTCAGGAGCAAGTGGGGATGGGAGTCGAACGTGAGAAGGCTAACCAAAGGTGGCAAGTATGGGAAGCTGTGCCGCGACGGGATTTCACCAGGAATGAAGCTCAATTGGGTGGCATTAGAGTCAAGCAGTTTGGACAGAAAAATAAAAAAAAAAGGAATAGGCAATATAGTTGAGAGGCTAGGGTGTAAGTTGGCTAGCGGTGGCTTGATTTGTCTGAGGGAGTGATCACACGCAGTGAAGTTTCTTTGGCAGGAGGTAAGAAGGAAAAAACTTGACGGGCTGATTGGGATGGTCGCTGGCAGGTTTAGGAAATGTGAGAGGTGGCAAAGCGAAGAGGATCTCAGTTGAGGTTGTGCTGGTTCTGGGACTCGTGAATAAGAGAAAACGAGGAGGAGATGAGAGCCGATTCTATAGGAGAAAGTATTACATGCGGAGTCCGAATGTAGCTCTGCATCCGGACTCCAATCAGATTTACCATGTGATAACGTCAGGACCTGATGCCGTTAACATGATAGGGACCCAACCTGGCCATTAAAACAACAGGATTGCACTGTTGGACGCCATTTTTGAGAGAGGCTAGACGTCGTTTGAATGCATGAGATAGATTTAAAAGCAATATATAAATAGATTTAGGACACTCAAATAAAGAATAAATATATTTAGATTTTTTTTTTCAGACAAATTGAAAAGAAGAGAAACAAAAATCTGTCATTTCAATTAAGAAAAAAACTGTGAAGATGGATTTGGTGACCAATTTAGCAGATGTTGTCATAAAATCTGTCATTTCGTACATTGTTTTAATTTCTTTCCAGGAGGATTTTGGGTTATTTTCTATTTATTTTTCAGGTGTACAATCTGTACACTCTGAAGTATATACATTTTTTTTCAAATTTAAAGCATTATGAGACTTCCAATTATGGATCTAAATACTATTATAAGTTATTTTGAGTTCTTTCAAGGAGGATTTAGGTGATTTTGGTACAGCTTTTCATGTGTACACTCTGGAGTGTACACCATTTTATTTTAATTTAAAGTACTATGAGACTTCCTATATCCTTTTTAAAGGGTATTCTAAGCTGTTTTGAGTTCTAATTGGAAGACCCTCATAATTTAAATTTAAAAAAAAAAAAGGTGTACACTCCAGAGTGTACAAATTGTACACTTGAAAAACTGCACCAAAATTATTCAAATCCTCCTGAAAAGAACTCAAAATAGCTTATAATATCATTTACAAAGGATATTGGAAGTCCCACAGTGTTTTAAAATTAAAAAAAGAATGTGTATATTGTACACTTTAAAAACTGCACCAAAACAATCCAAATCCTCTTGGAAAGAACTCAAAATAACTTATAATATCATTTAAATCTATAAATGGAAGTCCCATAGTAGTTTAAAATTAACAAAAATGGACAAATACTCTAGAGTGTACAGATTGTACACTCTGAAAAATTGATAAAAAAATACTCAAATCATGTTGAAAGGCACTCCATACAGTATATAATATCATTGAGATCCATAATTGGAAGTCCCATAGTGCTTTAAAATTTTAAAAAAAAAAAAAAGGTGTACACTCTAAAGTGTACAGATTGTATACCTCAAAAATAAATAGAAAATAACTCAAATCTTCTTAGAAAGAACTCAAAATAACTTTTATATCCATAGATCCATAGTCACATGATTTAAAATTAAAAAAAGGATGTACACCCCAGAAAACTGACAAAAAAATACTCAAATCCTGTTGAAAGACACTTCATACAAGATATAATATTATTGAGATCCATAATTGAAAGTCTCACAGTAGTTTAAAATTTAAAAAAAAAATGTGTACACTCCGTTGATTGTACTAAAAATAGATAAAAAATAAATCCAAATCCCTGAACTCAAAAGCTTTATAATATCATTTAGATCCATAATTAGAGTCCCACAGTGCTTCAAATTAAAAAAATAGGGTGTACACTCCAGTGTACAATTTGGGAAATTGATAAAAAAAAATACTCAAATCCTGTTAAAAGGCACTCCATAGAGCATATAATATCATTTAGATCCATAATTAGAAGTCTCTCAATGCTTTAAAATTAAAAAAAAAAAAGGTGTATACTCCAGAGTATATAGAATGTACACATGAAAAACTGCATCAAAATTACCCAAATCCTCCTGAAAAAACTCATAACAGCTTATAATAGCATTAACATTCATAATTGGATGTCTCACAGTGATTTAAAATTTTAAAAAAAGTGTACACTCTAGAGTGTACATATCAAAATTATCCAAATCTTCCTAGAAAGAACTCAAAACAGCTTATAATATCATTGAGATCCATAACTGAAAGTCCTCAGTGGTTTAAAATTAAAAAATAAGGTGTACACTTCAGAGTGCATAGAGTGTACGCATGAAAAACTACACCAAAATTACTCAAATCATCCTAGAAAGAACTCAAAACAGTTTATAATATCATCTAGAAAAGATTCAGGAAATCTCACAGTAGTTTAAATAAAAAAAATGTGTACAGTCCAGAGTGTACACATGAAAAACTGCATCAAAATTATCCAAATTCTTATGAAAAAAACTCAAAACAGCTTATAATAGCATTTAGATCCATAAATGGAAGTCCCCAGTGCTTTAAAATTAAAAAAATAGGATGTACACTCCAGAGTATACACATGAAAAATTGCACCAAAATTACCCAAATCCGTCTGGAAAGAACTCAAAATAACTTATAATAATATTTAGAAAGGATATAGAAAGTCCCACAGTGCTTTAAATTTTTTTTAAAAAAAAGATGGACACTCTAGAGTGCACAGAGTGTACACATGAAAAACTGCACAAAAATTACCCAAATTCTCTTAAAAAGAACTCAGAATAGCTTATAATACTATTTAGATCCATAATTGAAAGTCCCACGGTAGTTTAAAATTTTAAAACAAGATATAAACTCTAGAGTCTACACATGAAAAATTGCACCAAAATTACTCGAATCCTCTTGAAAAGAACTCAGAACAGCTCATAATATCATTTAGATCCACAATTGGAAGTCTCACAGTACTTTAAATTTAAAAAAAAAAAGTGTATACATGAAAAACTGTACCAAAATTACCCAAATCATCTTGGAAAACTCAAAACAGCTTAAAATAGCATTTAGATCCATAAATGAAAGTCCCCCAGTGCTTTAAAATTAAAAAATAAAATGTACACTCCAAAGTGTACAGAGTATACACATGAAAAACTATACCAAAATTATCCAAATCCTCCTAGAAAGAACTCAAAACAGCTTATAATATCATTTATAAAAGATATATGAAGTCTTACAGTGCTTTAAAATTAAAAAAAGGGTGCACTCCATAGTGTATAGAGTATACACCAGAAAAACAGACCTAAAACAGTCTAAAACCTCCTATAAATAACTCAGAACAGAGAGTACACCTCAAAAACAGATAGAAAACAACCCAAATCTCACAAATCTCAATACATTGACGTATAAACATAAAATAATCCTAAACAATCTTGAGTGTACTAAATGTACTAAGCTAAAGACACTAAACTTGAAAAGAGTCTAGAATAATACCTTATATAGTTGTATTTGACGGAGGAGATGAGATGGTAACAGTCAGAACAAATATGAAAACCTCTAAACTTCTCAAGAATACTCATATCTCTGGAGTCATTTCGACGAGAAGATACCTCTAATGTAATAGAATTATCATAACTTTGGAGGAAGGTCGGATGCTCGCACTAATGCACGTCAGGAGGGAGCTGAATATAATCTGCACAAATGAACACAGTACAAAAATGAAAATAACTAAATTTAGCCCGCACTTGGAATTTGAAACCACGCCCACTGGCTCGTAAATGCCCAGGTAATCCGTTGTTTTAACAGTCGGTCCGGTCTACACATATCAAGTCATCAAAACCAATATTTTAAACTTGTCTATTAAGTCGGATCTTGAGCTACATCCGACTCGCCGTAATATTTCTCATTCTAGAGGGGAGAAAATATGTGGCGTTGCTTAATATTAGAATAATTATTTTTTTATTTTGCAAAGAAGATGGGACAATACAAGAAAATACAAGACTTCTCTGTATAGGGATGGCGACAACTTGTATTAATATCCCAAATTTTGGGATTTCGGGACGTTCGAAATATATAGAAATGCAAGCCCATCTAAAAAATAAAATACAGATATTTGACTTAATAGCCTGAATTTCATTTGATTCAGAATTTCAATTTCATTTAGCTAAACTTAAAAGGCATGTTTGGTATTAACACATATCTTTCTGACTTAAAGGCATGGAAATTTTCGATGGCCGTAAGACTCACTCACCTCATTCATCACTTTTAAAATATATAGATTATATATACACATATAGATCTAAGATTTATAAAAGTTTAATATATATAATTAACTAAGCTTTAGTAAATGAAAGTTTAACGCGATTCATTCATGCTATAGTCTATATGATAAATAGTTAATTATACATTTAATCCAACTTTATTATTGATGCAAGCTTTACTGTAATAAACAAACCTAATATAATTTAATCATACAGTAATAATTAGCTAATAAATTAAATACATGAACATTAGTTTTTCCCTTTTTTTTAGCTTAATTTAATTTACTTTACAATCATTAGTTTTGTGTGTGTGTGTATATATATATACTCATTTTTTATCTATCTCACTTTAATTTAATTATTAATGTGGACTTTGATTAATAGAAATATATTTACTTTAATGTTATTTAAATTAATAAATCAAGATAGTAATAGTAATTTTATATATATATATATATATATATATATATATATATATAATATTTTATAGTGATAATAATTACATTAAACAACTAGTTAGTATAAAGTGATTTCAACTTTAGAATTTGATATCATTCAACCAATTAAATAGCAATCTTCTTCTTTTTTTTGCATTTTTTTTAATTTGCAAAATTCATTGCCCCACACATGTCTCAATTGTTGTGCCACCGTTTTATTCGAGTAGGCAATTATGCGTTTCGCATTCCTGCATGAATCCATATAATATATATGTCTATTGTAAGTATTTTAGATATTTCAAACACATTGGCGCAGTTCGTTTCACAGACAAACACCATTTGAATGATTTCGATAGCGGCCAAAATAATTTTATCTTAATTTGTGTGATGCTTGTCTATAATTTGTGATTACATTGACTTTTAGTTTCAATCGGGTGTAGGACTCGTCTTGCCAATTTTGATACTTCAAATCTATCAACAAATTTTATCTAGTAGCACAATAATTTTGTGCGCGAGTCAGATCTCTTAAATCAGACTTTCGTGTAGTGCTTCGTTTGATGACCCTTATTGACTTTGAATCTAATCCACTTTAACTTGCATCATACTATAACATATGTGTAGGTTAACAAGTTATTAAACATATCATTATATTTGTTGTAAAAGTATTACCTGATGTGATTTAAATTTATTGTCCGGAAGGTTTATTATGCCAAGTGGACTAATTGATACCCACCTTATAAGTATGTGTGTACATATATGTGTGTGTGTCTATATATATATATATATATATATATATATATATATATATATATATACACGCTCATGAATGTTTTTATTAGTAAAAGCATCACTTCGCATTATATTTTGTGCATTTCACATCACATTACTTTTAGTGTTCTGAAAACACTCAATGCCCTATTCTACATCATCTATATATCTCTTGGCTTACCTTCATCTTAACATCCTCCTCAAACAAATTAATTGTTCACCTTCAAGGCTCATTCCTTGTTCCACAAACATTTGATTGAGAGAATGAGCGAAAAGAGGTTAGCCAGAGAATACGGTGGAGATAAATTGAAAAGAACAGAGGCGGAGGAGTGGATCAAAAATTCAAAAGGAGAATGGCCCAACAGATGTTAGGTGGAAGCAGAAATGAAGCAAGAAAAGAGAATAAATTTGACGGGGGAGGGGAAAGATATATGCACCAAAGAGTTCTCTGGTTCATAAAGTTGAAGGAATAAATTTGAGGTGTGCTCCCTGGTTTATAAAGTTAAAGTCATAGTCGTAAATTTGGCCAATAAGTTTCTTTAAACTAAATATTCACTAGCTTGATGCATAAAATTAAATCTGTAATTGCCTTTTGTTGTTTTGGTGACTCCAACATCACATTACTAATCCAATTACACAAGCTTAACTTTGCATTTCTCAATAAAGTTTTTTATAACCAAGCTTTGAGAATGAAGGGACCTATGTAGAAGCACAAGCAACGCAGAGAGATACGTGAAAATAAAAATACTTCCCTGCAAATAATGTATCGCAACGATACATCTGTATATATTTACTACGCTTATTATTATCAAGAAATAATAAACCGTACCATTGTAATGGCAGATAAAAGCCGTTACAAGAACTGGGACTGCAGTGAAGAGGTTCCAGATAGATGCAAGATTGGGTATAACAGGAAACAATTTTGGCATCATTATGCTTCCATCTACCAATTTGAGAACAGCAATCCCAGCTGTGATCACAACAAAAACTACAGCAAGAGCAACAGACAACGCAGAAGTATATCTCAAAGAATCTGCAAAAGTACCATAATACTATAAGATAATACTTGAAAAGCAAATTAAAGAAGCTGCTGATATTACCATTAATTAGAAAAAAAAAATACAACCAAAATTATGACATAGTAAACGGCCTTATAAGACTTACCTACGCGTTTGAAGCTTGCTAAGGGAGCAATTATTAGAAGAGTAGTGACAAGAAGAACAAAGAAACGCCCATTCCACCAATGATCCCCAAACCATCCTTCCAAGACACCTGAGTGATGAACACCACTAGAAGATGTTCCAGACAATACATCACCTTGCCGAAAGAGAGCATACTTGGTTGTCAATACACCGCGCACATTGCATGTATACACCTATTAAATAAGTTTGAAAAAAATAACAGATACCACCTAGAGTCTCACAACTTGGAAATGAATAAAAATGTGGAAATTTCAAAAGACGAGAAAATTTGAGAAAACTCATTGAAGTGTTGGAAGATCAAATCGCAGAAATCGATTCGAATGATCTAGAGCAAAACTTTGAACAAAAGCGAATAAAAAACAAGATTACAAAAGACAATAGATTTAACGTAGAAAAACCCAATAATAAGAAAAAAACTATGGAGCCACACTACACCAAGAAATTTACTACGAAGAAAATGAGAAGAATAATACAATTTGCCACACTTCACATTCTAAGGCCCACACTCTCCACTTCTTCTCAAAAAAAAAAAAAAAAAAAAAATAGAAAACATAAAAGCTATAAAAAACTGTCTAAATGCTAAATGCAACCTTTTAGGTGGCCAGTAGTCGCAACTCCGTGTCGTCGTCCTCTAAGTTATTCTGCACGGGTTCTAGCTCCACGACACTACTACTGCAACACCAAGATGTTGGCTTCTTTATCTTTTGGGCTTGAGTGCCTGGTTCCTAGAGCTACGGCGCTGCCTGCTGCAAAGCCGAGGAGCTAGCTTCTCTGTCTTTCTAGTATAAATCCATAGATCTTAATGCTATGGCGCTATCCTCTTAATGCCGAGACACTATTTTCTCTGTCTCCAAAGCCAATACTTCCATGTCATAGCAACGAGACGCTATGCACAAAAAAAAAAAAAAAAAAATTCGGGTCAAGCCCCTGAACCCTAAGCAAGGGCGCGCCAACCCTACTCCCTCCATCGAGTTCACTGCTAAGCTCGACCGATGAAATTGAGAGGTTTAAGTCGACAATACATCTCCAAATGGTCAACACAGCTAGGCTCTACATAATAACATAGAGAAATTTTACACAAAAAAGCTATTTATGCATAGTCAACATGAATCATTACAAGAAGCTTGATATCTCATGTAAGGAATATCAGAGGAAGTAGTAGAGTTGTCTTTTCACCCTCATTTGGTTCAACACCCTCAAAAAGTGGTATCTATGCCAATTATTCAATTTAGATCAAGCAGTTCACGCAGTTTGTGGTTCCTATTAGTCTTCAGTGGATTCTCTAATGGTTAAGAATGTGCAGCTCCCATCATAGATTCATGTGGCTACATGAATTATCGGTGCATGATAGTTGATACTTCTATTTGAAGGATAGCGATGTTGATGTGAAGAGTTCTCACGTGAGGAAGAAATTGTTAAGCCCTGACACTTTGAGTATAGTCCTACATGGAATAGCTAAAAAATATGTAGTGTATAAAGATCAACTAGTTAGCCCTCACCTATAAATTTAAACTCTTGAGTTGAAAAATAGGTTTGACCGCTAGTGATCTAGCCCAATTTTAGTCTCCTTTTGGTTTCACACACTCTAACACCAATAAAGTAGAGTGAATGACCAATTTGAAGAGTTTCTCGTATGTAAGTTGCAGCTGAAGCATTCACAGAACTTAGCTTGCATGCAAAAAATCTAGATAGGTAAGTACTTTCATTAAAAAATATATATATAAAAAAGCTAAATACACCAAATTTAGGGGATATAGAAACTTCTTCAAAAGCACAGAAAAAATTACATTAAGAATGCTTCATGTAATGGTTTGTTCAAATAGTAAATCGTCCAGTAGTACCTTAATGAATCCAGGTTAGCTTGAAATTGTTGAAAATGATACAAGTAATTCTTATAACATAACAAATGCATAATCACTATTAAGCCAGTCAAACATAAGAACCAAAAACTTAGGTGCATGATTGAAATAAGTTTGTCAACATAAATAAATTGACATACCGATTATAATCATATAAACAACCATAACACCAACATTATTAATAGCCACACATATCTGAAGCAGCATTCTCCCAGCTTGCCCAAACGAATCACCCATGACTTCACCATACGAAATGGACTTCCCAATCCGACTAAACCTTATCAAGAGCTCTATTGAAGCTTCAGTAAGGAAAGCAAAGATGATGATCATAGACAACCCTGGCACTAAACCCAAAACTTTCATGGTAGCCGGCAAAGACATGATTCCAGCTCCCACAATTGTAGTAGAGAGATTGAACACAGCCCCAGAAAAAGAAGCTCCACTGAATTCGTCAAAAGTTTCGCTTTCCTCTCGTGAGCTAGTTAGCAAAGGAGCACTCTCTTCGAGAGCACGCTTGCTCTTTCCTCTGCTCCTCTCCTTCGGATAAACACTTCGAATCGTCATTCTTAACCAGCAAAACTTGCAATCTTAAGCTAAAATTTACAAGATAAATTATATGATAGTAAAGATGAGTGGCTGAAACACAACAAGGCCCTGCAAACAGAAATCATCCAAAACAACATCGAAGCAGTTAAAAAGACAGTTTTTAAGACCCCAAAAAATAGAAACTTGATCAAGATAAAGGAGGTAAATATTTACAGATGAAAAGGGATAAACCCCTACTAAATTGGTTGTTATAAAGAAACAAGACGGACAGAGAAATACAGGAGGAGACCTCCGAGTTAGGTTAGCTCGCCTTCATCTCAGAATCTAATGTGGAAGACTTCAAAGGAAGTTTCCATATCAATGGAGTCTTTGCAGCGCTCTAGCCTCCGAACTAAGCGGAGAAGAGCCGACCCACGCTTTTGGTGTGGCCTGTGCCGCAGGCCGATGAGAAAGTCTGGTGGAAGTTTGATCGACGTGGGGAGAGAAGGGATCATTGATATTTATTATAATGATTAATCCTCTCCAATTCCTCTCCTGAAGAGAGATGCTCCTGCGCCTCGTTTATCTGTGAATCCAAGAAAAATGATTGCAGAGTTCATCTTCCAACTGAGGCAGGACTCCAAAACGTGGAAAAAAATAACGAGAAATTTTATGAAGGAATATAAGAATATTTTTAGTATCCCATTTTATGATTTGGGCGCGTCATGATCACCTTAGGGCGCTTTATTTTTTAATAATATTTTTAAACAGTTTTTTTTTAAAAAAAATTATGTACAAGTCACGTAATTTTATATATTTATATCTACTATTTAAAATTTAATATGTACATGTTTAATACTTTATAAAAAATATATTAATATCTAAAAAATTATAATATTGATATTTTTATATGATATTAAAACTTTAAATATTATTGATATGATACTTAAAATACCACTAGTCGAAGTATGAATCTTGATGTCAAAATATTGATCATAATACTTAGATGACTTAAAATATCATTGAAACTTTGGGATATCAATTTCCTTTGTTTAAGTTTATGAGATTCTTAAAAAACTCATTTAAAAGACTTATGTAAGTTCGTGGTCATATGAATTCTTTTTTCGGGTGAAAAGTTGAGAATACCTGTTTGGATAAAATTAGCTTTTTAAATTCTAGCTTATACTGGTGACTTATTGTAATAGGAAATGCCAAAAATACCCTTCATCTCATTATGAAAACTATTTCTACAAAAGTTACAATTACGAATTTAAGAAATTTAAACTATTCATAAATATAAGCATCGTAATAGTTTACTAACAAAAAAAAATTTTAAACATTCTCACATTAATTTTTTTCTTCAAATGTTTATAAATTATTATTTGATCCCCACTCTCTTCTAAAATGTTTAATTTTTCTTTTACTATATCTATGTATATATATATATATATATATATATATATATATATATATATATAAAATATATATATATATATATATATATATATATATATATATATATATATATATATATATATATATATATATATATATATATATATATATATATATATATATATCTATATATATACATATCATTGTATAATAAAGATTATTATACCTAATAGACATGTTATTATTTAAACAAAAACTCCCAAAATAATATATAAATATATATGACTTACACACAATACTATTATCTTGAAATAGCAAATTTCTTAGCTTAAATTTACTAAATATGATGGGTTAAATATGCTATATTAGCCATTGTATTGCAATAATTTTATTATGAAACTGCTAAATAGTAATTTTATGAACATATTAAACCCTTCAAATCTCTTATAAATTGAGACTAATAATAAGTTTGAATAAAGAATTCTTATATTTTTTCCCTATGCAAATATTAATTTCCAAACAATCCAAAAAAATTTACAATTTTCAACTTTAAATACAACGAGATTCAAATTTTTTTTTTTTTTGCTTAACCATTTCATTAAGTAAAAAATTAACATAATGCAAAGTAACAAGTTATGACTTTTCTAATGATAATTACAATCAACTATATTTCAAACTCTACTAGTATGAATGAATATTACACAATCCACATAGAGATTACTCCTCTAACAGTAATTGATAAATTGACACTTCTGCTTGTTTAAAACAAACCCTAAAACTAATAAATACAAGTCAATAAAAATTAATGTAAAAAATAAAGGCTCCGCAACGTGAGCTCTCGATCCACCAGCACGACTCAAAGTCTTCCAAATAATACCTGCAAATTCAAAATAAAACAATTAAAATCACATGTTAGGAAGCATATGAATGATGACAAAAAACAATTAGTACTGCATCAACAAAACAAAAAACTCCACCAAACGAATACATCAACAATACCGTTTAGGTCACTGAATAAGTTGTCCAATCCCACCACTAATTATCATCGATAAACCTGAAATTTATCAAACATCATTCTAATTAGATGACCGCTGGCTATAGATATTACTCAATTTAAAAGGCCTTAGCTCATCATTTTACAAACATATATTACCGAATACATGACCTGAATATCACGCCTTACCGATTTGCTTGGCATAATTGAATTGAAATATTATCTCGAAGTTCAGCCATTTCTTCAGCACCTGGACCATCAACTACTTCAACATCACTATTGCTCGTTGAACATTCACTAAAATGTACATCTGGTCTATACTCATCTGCTTCTGGATGAATAAATAATTCATCAACATCACATTTCAACTGGATCAATATGTGAATGATGTCTTCTAATGAAATTATGTATTGCCATGCCACAACTATAAGCCGTTGTTTTTGAAAGGATAATTTGGCATATCTAAGGATTCCCCATTTCTTTTCCATACACCAAATGTACGCCTATAACACTTCAAGTGATGAATGTGCTCGTTGAAAATCTCACGATGCCCTCTAATTGGACGCGTGTCCCGAATAAAATCGTAAGTGATATCTTGTTTCGGATATGGTTTTAAGAAACCCTTTGTAGGGTAACCGATCTACTAAATAATATTTCCTATTTAATGAGAAACATATTAGTTCTGGATAGTGTTAAATAAAAAAACATAAAGCATTAATATGCAAACAAGAGAGTACCTGCAGGTGGGTTTGGAAAATTGCTTTTAGGATCTTTGACGGCACGATGAAATATACGAGCATCATGCGCAGAGCCCTCCCATCCCGATGCCACAAAAGTGAAACACATATTGAAATCACATACAGCCATAATATTCTGTGTCGGTGTGTGATGTCTTCCTATAAATGCAACTTGTTCTTCAACAGGAATGCGGGCATCAACATGCGTGCCATCAATTGCCCCAATACAATTTTTAAAAAAAGGCATATACCTAACATCATTTCGAATATGTGACGGGATTTCAGCAAACATTTTATCTGTTGGTATAATTATATTCATTCCTAACATAACTAATGAAGGCCGCTGAGAAAATAACCACTTATCGCCTCCCGGAGTGTTGGAAAGCGCTCACATGTTTCCCTAATTGACTCTATGTGCTAAAATATATAAACTTATAAAAGAATTCTCTAGTTGTTGTTCTGCGTGAACCCTCCAACCCATAAGATGTTTCAAGTAACCTTAACAAATCCTTAAAAATTTCTTGTGACATTCTAAACATATTGTAGAATCGGATTGGATGACCATGTAATAATTCTAATACCCATTTATCAGTATGCCCCCGATGTCATGCATGGTTTCTTGTCGATATAGTCTGTATAATCATGGATCAAACAACTTGATGTTGTCAAAATATTACAAAATTGCAATATAGCCGCCTTGTCAATCCACAGTCACAATTGTGATTGTCATTTTCGTTTATTGTTTTCTTCATCGACATTACGCTAACCGCAAGAATTTTAGTTCAAGTTAGAAAGAAATAGCATGTACAATATGCAATTTTGACAAGAGAAAGTGATAATAATTGCATGACATGTAATTTTTGTGGTAAAATGATAAATTGAGGAATTACCTATGATAAACAACATTTGATGGGTCTGTTTTAGGAAATGCTAGAACATACTAATTGTCCTAAACATGTGAGACAATAAATTTAGGATTCTTTAAGAAGAATAAAGAATTAAAAGATCAAATTAATGAAATATGACGTGTTAAAATTGATAGAAGTGATGATTTTGATGTGCTGTTAGGTAATGATTTTTTATGTGTTGGACCATCCAATAAATATTAAACAACCAATCCTAATGTATTCTGTCAAATTACATTAACTTCTATGCTTATTGAAGGAATCTTCATCTTGGCCTAAAATTTTGCAACTGAACATGAAGATGAGGGCGATGAAAAATATTATGATTTAGGAGATGATATTAACAAAGAAAAGATGTTTTTTTCTTATCATGATAGTAATGATTCTCAAGAAGACTAGCTTAATTCCTTGTTGAACTAATAAAATTGAAAGACAATTATAATATGTTGAATTTTAAATAGTTATGGCCATTATTGATGGTTATTGCTACCAGGCAAGTGCAGTTATTGGTTAGTGTGTTAACAGTCCATCCTTTTATTTTTTATTTTCCGTTCACCTTTAAAATTTATCTTGAAATAATTTCCAAAAAGTTAATATCTCACGCAATGTGCATCTAATTCTATTTCTTATTTAGCAGATAAGTTCAGTGCCAAATGATTGGATGGAAATGTCATTAAGGTTGAGTGTACCACCGGTAGATGTTGATAAGGTATGTTGAGCTTATTACATGGTGGCTAACGTCAATCGAAGCACTCAAATATTCAGATTAAAAAAAAAATATTCAGATCACATAATCTGCTCTTTGTTCCAACTATGCAAATGCAAATGGCCTATGCACTTAATACAATCAAAAAAGAACCAAAATTTCTGATAACAGTTGGGATTTTGAAGTGAGATAACAAGCAGAGAACAGATACATCTTTCTCGACGAAGAGAAATCACAGCCCAAAGGAGCAAAGAAACAAAATCTATAAGATATTATTGAAACTCTGATTATGTTCAGATTTAGCTGGCTTTATAATCTAAAAAGTAATTAAAACTGAATATTCTTGTAGCCACCATACTCTTGTTAATTTCACAAATTATATATTGGCCATTAGGCTTCTCTCTTTTTTATGTGTTGTTTTAATATGATAATAGACCAATAAGAAAAAATAATTCTATTTTGAAAAATTTCAAAGTTAATGAATCGACTAATGAGTTAAATGTTGAATCTCTAGATTAAATTTTGTCCATTAAATCATTGAATTTTCTTATGTTTTTCTTCTGATACAAACAGATCAAACATTTAGATAAAATTTTGTTGATATCCTCGATCCATCATGTTATCTTTAATGTAAATCATGTCTATATAAAGCGCTCATCCTTGATTAGTCTAGATATACAAGCTTTACCAAAAGTGATGCAAAAGGGAATAATCAAGGCCTCCCATGAAAGTTCGTGAGATCGCTTGATGAGCACATTGCAGCCAAATCATTACTCTAAAAGCGTGATAAACATCAAATTAAGAAAAAAAGGTTCATTAACAACTAATTGCAGGAAAAATGATGCTAACCAAAGCATATATAATTTGTTCAAAGAAACCTTTATACCCATAGAATGTGATACCAAAACAATAATATTACCATTTAGTCAAAGCAAAGAAATGCCTCTATCGTCGAGCTTATGATATTTTACTGATAAGAGAAATCCTATCCTCCAACGGTGAGTGAGATAAAAAAGATTTACCGCTTGATTTGATTCAATGCTTATAAAACCAAAGTCTCAGAATCTAATCTTTAAAAGAACATCAATAATATATATATATATATATATATATATATATATATATATATATATATATATATATATATATATATATATATATATTAACAGTGTAGATGTAAATGGAACTATATTAATTCAGTAATCATGCTAGCCAAATATGTTGCCTACTATCTCCATTTCTTTTAATTCCATGTGATGGTGGATTAAAGTGAAGGCAGCCAAAGTATAGAGTCCCCTCTCTTTTAATTCCAGCTATCAAAGTAATGAAGAAGCATGTAGAGCCCTATTTCCCACATTCATCAAAGTATCTTTGTTGGCTGCCACTCTTTCCTTATCATTGCAGAACAATGTGGGAAAAGCAGAGAAGAAAAAATCATGGGCTTCCAAATGAATCGCTCGATGATTGAACTCATGACTTAATGAATCTCCACCCATGTATTTCAAGTGGAGAAGGATGGCATGCAAATAGGTAACAATACTTTCTAACATTTTACTGTACAGAGATTGAACTAATGGCACCTGCAATTGCCTTTTTAGATTCTATGTAAACTGTACATTCCATCCAGTTGAACTAATGGAACCCAGACATTATCACCAGTTGCTACAATATGACCAAACATCCTTTTTTTCTTCCAAAGTGTTCAGGCCATTTTGTCGAACTTCTGCGGTATTACCTACATTATATCCATACACAAATGTTAAGTAAATGTATGTAATTCAAGTTCAATGCCAGTGCACTAAGTTAATCAATTGTATTTTGTCATTCCACCATTATGAAGCATCTCGTTTTTTTGATAGGATCCCATCCAATTCCAGTTTCACCACGTAGTAGCTCTTTCCACAACTTCCATTCTTTCTTTAACTGGTCCCATTTATTTTTAAGTTGTGTACGATCATATGTTCGCCCGATTCGCTCATTTAGGTTATTCATAATATTTTTCCATCCATCTTTATTGAAATGGGAAGTCGGCCTGTTGCCTAACTCTATTTCTTTGATGCAGAAGTCACAAAAGAGTAAAGTAGTATCTAATTCCCAAATTGCTGGTGCACTACCTTCTTTCAGCTTTCCCATCTAAGTAATAACAATAAAAGACATAAATTAAAAAAAAGACCTACGGTGATGAAACTAACAATCGCGACATATAAATGATTCCTTCCAAATGCTACAATTAGGGAAGTGCATGCAACAATAAAGGTTGAAAGGAGAGAATACAAATAGTAATGAGGGACCTTGAGTAAAAAAATTGCAGTCAAGGGGATCAATAACGATTGAAGTCATGGAAATCGAAAGTACCACGCCATTGCATAATTCAACAACAAAAGGAGATTCAAAAAGGGCCTAGCAATATTGAATTGAAATCATTGAAACTAAATGAAAATATTTGATTAATGGATTCTAAGAGTTAGCATATACAATGTAGGTGAGATTTAGACATTGTTGAGTGGAAGATATAACTAAATCGACATAGGAGATGTTGGTGACCACTTGTTTTTTAGAACTTGAGGCCCCACATTGTTGGTATTGTAAATGGGGAGTAGTTGTGTCTAATGACACAAAGTTTGATGTATAGTTGAAGTAGATGATTAGAGGTATGAAGACATAGCAACACAAACCATAAATCGTTGTTGTTGAAGTAAGTGAAGGAATTGATCCTAACATAATTGTATACGTAGAGATTGTTGTTTACCTATTATGGTGAGTGAGGGCCTCAAGACAATGGAGCAATATTGAAGGTAGAGATTGTTGATGACAATCAACAAGATTAGGGCTTTCTACAATAATGGAGGCAAAAAAACCTTGGAATGGTGAAGGAGACAACAAGAAATCAATTAAAGAAATTAGGTTTCAATACAATGTGTAGAACACTAGGTCAATAAAATGTTTTACATTTTTACTAAAAGGACATTTGATATTAGACATATATATAATAAGTACAAAGAAAAGGCATAAAAAACAAGCTTCAACTCTAATAACAATAAATACAAAATTAAATAAGGAATTTTCTTTCCGGCGAAGGGTGATCGGTTTCGCGGATAACTGGCCTACTACCAAGTAGGAGAAATATTCACCAATGTTTATAAATTCTGCATTATCTTGAAGAGTAAGGTAGAATGTTCAGGCTCGGAATGCTCCGGATATTATTTCCAGGTAAACATAGCAATAGAGAACGAACCTTGGATACCAACTGTAGGTAGCCGCTCGGAATGTTCGATTTTCTCGATGCTACCGATTTGCTCGGCGATTCGGGTGAGCCGATGCACACGTCGCTCGCTAGAAGAGGAGAAGAGAAGCGAGGAGTTGCGTGATAAGGATCGTGGGAGAGGAGGAGAATGGGGCAATCACACAATATTATTCCCAAAACGACGGTTTGTCGAGAAACGGAGGTAGGCGTTCGCGTTTTAAAACCGTGCGAAAACTCCGTTTTTTATTAAACGGAGTTCACTAAAAACACTATTCAAACACTTATAAAAAAAAAATAAACCCACTTCTAAAAGCAAAAAGCACCAAATAAGCTTAAACAAACGGAGCCTAAATCCCTAAATAGCTCTTAAACATGGAGTGTTTATAGTCAAATTGAGCGTCTCGACGAGCCGGATCTAACGAGCCCAAGATCTCATAATTCTCACTTTATTTGAGCATTCAAATACATCAAATGATCAAAGGAATCATTTTGAGCCGTCCGATGGAGTAGAGTGGTATGGGTTTTGCATGTATTTACAGAAACGTCACTCCTTCAATCTATAAATAACCCCTCATTCTTCACATGAGAAGGGGGCCCAAGCAAGAGAGAGGAGAGACCTCTAAAGCTTGAAAATCCTCCAAACATAATCGGTTTCGACGGTCGGGCCACACCACTTGGTATTGCCAACCGCTGCCGCCGGTTGCTACCGCCGCTGCTACCGCCATGATCTCGCCATGCCGATCTCCATCGCCGGGCTTGTCACCGCCAACCACTATCGCCGCCCATCGTCGCCGAGCATTGTCGTCAACCACCGGCCGGCATTGCTGCCAACCCATCACCATCGCCGCCAAGACTGCCGCCGGCTACCGCTGCTAACTACCATCGCTCACCGCTGAATTATCGCCGACCATCTCCGCAGGTCATCATCAAGAATGACCTTCATCGTCAGTCGCTGACCTCCATTGTTCACCATCATCTACTACCACTAACAACTGTTACAACCTAACCATGACTATATGACTGTTGTTGTCTGATTTTGGGATTCTCATTATCAGCCTTTCTCTCATACAATTCTGTAATCTCATTATCGAGAAAATTTTGTACTCTAAAATAGATACATTGTGGAAGATTTTTACTAGGCTAGACCCCGTGATTTTTCCCTCTTTTCGAGGTTTTTTCACGTAAAAATTTTGGAGTTTATTATTAATTCTTCAAACATCTGTGTGTGTGCTAGACTCCGCAATAAAGCTAAGGTGTAAACTTTTATTCTACCGCAACTGATTTCTAGCACGCAACAGTTTGACGCCGTCTGTGAAAAATTAATTCTCATTATTTCATCTTGTATGGCGACCGAGTTTCCCAACAAGATCAAAACCACCATCGAGGTAGAGCATTTCAAGCTTTTAAGGAGCGCAAGCAAAGAATGAAGATTCATCAAACTTCGTTCCTTCAGATTTTGTCGAAAATTGGGGGGATAACTCTTAATCTCAGAAGATCGTCCATATTAATATGTTAAGCATCTAATCGATTATCATCCCAAGAAACATGTCAAAGTTGGAGGATATTTCAATATTGAGAATATATATAGCTTTGCAAATTATGATTTTCCAATTATACTCATGGAAAAATAAGACCAAGGTTAAGGAGCAACTTTGGCTACAACCACAAACGGATGTTTTGATTCAACCTCGGATGGGTCAAAAATCCTCAGCGGATTCAATTTGATCTTCCATATTAACGCCATCGCAAAGACAAACAACCTAAGATAGATCAAAACTGCACTACCTGCATTATTAACGTCATCGAGCAAAGACTCTGACAAACAACCTCGAATTGGTTAAAACTCCGCACCTACTCCACACGGGTAAAAAGTCAAATAACACTTTGGTTATTACCTAAGATAGGTCAAAAAGTCATTGATGGACTTCCTACGACCTCTTCCATATAGGTTAACGTCATCGAGTAACACTCTGACAAATAATCTCGGATAGGTCAAAAATCCTCAGCGGATTCAATTCGACCTCTTCCATATAGGTTAACTTCATCGAGTAATACTATGACAAACAACATCAGATAGGTCAAAATTCGGATTCAATTACATCTTCCATACAGTTAACATCGGGTAATACTCGACAAACAATCTGATGGGTCAAAATCCACCGATTCATTGGACCTCTTCGCGTGTTAATATCAAGTAACACTCGACAAACAACCTCGGATATGTCGGAATCACCGATTCAATTCCCATATACAGTTAACGTCGTGAATACTATGACAAACAATATCGAATAGGTCAAAAATCCTCAACGGATTCAATTCAACATCTTCCATACATGTTAACGTCTGGATAACAGCGACAAATAATAACCGGATGGGTCAAAATCTCAACGCGAATTCGACCTCTATGCGGGTTAATGTAACACTTTGACAAACAACCTCGGATGGGTCAAAATTCTCGTTGATTCACTCCTCACATGGTTAATGGTATCAATTATCAACTATTGAACCATCCATTGAAGTTTCAAGAAATCCAATTTCCTACAAGAAGAAGTAAGAACTACGGACCGTCGCCGGTCATTACCGATGGTCATCACCGCCAACCATCATCGCCGGTCATTCCGCCCGATTAGCCACCATCAAAACCGGCCGTTGCTGCCCCACGACAACCATCAACCATGGTCGTGCCACCGTCGCCGCCACGCTTATTCACCGACGCTGGCCGGTTATATACCGTCACTGCACATTCGCCACTGGGCCGCCGTATCGGATGATATTCTGCGCTGCATTACCTGGTCATTCTCTCTCCATCACCACGCTGCTGGTCATCTCGCCATTATCGGCGCTATCTCCGTTATTGCGTCGCGTTCTTCTGATTACCCGTCGACCACCCGGCCTGACGGCGCCACCACCACCGGTCATTCGGTATTTGCTCGTCATGCCGCGGTCATCACGTCGCCGACCATCACCGGTCACCACCATTATAGCTGGTCGTCATCGTCGACCGCTGTCTCCAACCATCTCCATCGGTCACCACCATCGGCCGTTGTCACGCCGTTCGTTATTATCATCGTTGGACGCTCTTTCGAGAGAAAATCGAGCTCGCAGATGAATCACGGCCTTAATCGCCTCCAACTTCGTTCTCATGGTGCGCGCATAAATGTCCGGATGGGTCCATATCCACGAAACCTACTGCGTGCAGGTACATCCGCTTTCACTTTCGTGATCATAATCTTGTGCTCCCATGAAGATCTGTTCTTTCAAAATGTATGGTTAATGGACCCACAAATTTTATTGAAGAATTTGATATTTTCAAGTATTTAGAATATATTTTTTTGGATGATTGAGATAATATCATCCAAAAATAGGGGCAACTGATATGACACTTAAAATACCACTAGTCGAAGTATGAATCTTGATGTCAAAAGTAAGTTGATCCTAAGTTGAAACTGGTCGAGATCAAGCACTTAAAATATCATTGGAAAATTTGGGATATCAATTAAATCCCTAAATAGCTCTTAAATATGGAGTGTTTATAGTCAAATCGAAAGTCTCGATGAGCCGGATCTAACGAGCCCAAGATCTCATAATTCTAACTTCATTTGAGCATTCAAATACTTAAAATACATCAAATGATCAAAGGAATCATTTTGAGCCGTCCGATGGAGTAGAGCGATACGGGTTTTGCATGTATTTATAGAAACGCCACTCCCGTCTATAAATAGCCTCATTCTTCACGAAGCAAGAGAGGAGAGAGCTCTAAAGCTTGAAAATCCTCCAAGTATAATCGTGTCACCACTCAACGATCGACCACCATCGTTGGTTGCCAACCACCGTCGCCGGCCGTCGCCGTCAGCCGCCACCGCTGATCCTCGCCGTCGTCGATCATCACTCGCGACTATGCCGCACCGTCGTGCCATCACCGTGGAGCATTGTTCGACCCACCGACCATCGGCGATCGTCGCCGGTCATCGTCGTCAACCATCGTCGGTCATCATCGCGACCTGGCGTACCTGCCGCCGCCATCGTCGGTCCGCCGACCATCGCCGACCATCTCTGCCGGTCATCATCACGACGACCTTCATCGTCAGTCGCTGACCCCCGCTATTCACCATCATCTACCACCACTAACAACTGTTATAACCTAACCATGATTATATGGTTGTTGTTGCTTGATTTTGGGATTCCCATTATCAACCCTTCTCACATACAATTCCGTAATCCCGTTATCAGGAAAATTTTGTACTCTGAAATAGATACATAATAGAAGATTTTTTTCTGGTTGCGTGATTTTTTCCTCTTTTTCAAGATTTTTCACGTAAAATTCGTTTTATTATTAATTCTTCAAACGCTCGTGTGTGTCTTTGGACTCTGCGAAGTTAAGGCGTAAACTTTATTCTTAACGATTTTCTCAATAATTATATATAAATATAAAATTTTAGATATTGAATATTTAAATATATAAGAATTATATGATATGCATATAAACATTTTTGTTATTTTTCATAATATTTAGTTTTTATATTTTTAATATATTTAAAAATAATTATCATATAAATTATTGTCACCCGTCACTATGGCCAACTATGGCCGGCCAATGTACAATCCATAAATAAATAAAAATATATTCTATCTTTTATTGAATTAAATAAATAAAAAATAATATCAAACAGACGCACTTTTTTTTTAAAACTATTAGATCTCTATGTAGTTTTAAAAAATAATGGGAGATTAAAATAATTAACTGATTTATTTTGATTCGATAGAATTTGTATTAATTTTTTGATATCGTATTGTAAGTTGTAATGTGAGTTTGACGTTTGGAGTACTAATTTTTCTGTTATCAATACACTGTTTGATGTAATGCATTTTTTTGGCATACAATTATATGAGAGGTTGAGACCCAATTGTTATTTTTGTGGAGAGTTATTTTATTAATTAATTTAAGATGTACTGTCAACTTAGCCAATTGTTCTTCGCACTGATCTAGCATGATGGTGAGCTCGCTGGGGGGTTCTAAGTGAGCAGCATGCTCCAGCTCGGGGATTCCCCCGAAAAAAAAAATTTATGTGTAGCATTTCGGCACTAGAGCTGAATGTGGCTTTGTAAGTTGTAATGGCTTACACACGGTGCTTAAATTAGTGCAGAAAAGTCTAGTGCATAAGCGCCTAGGACAGCACCACGATGCTAATACCCATGAATTTGCAATACGAGGATAGAAAAGCTAGGGCATAAACGATGTAGGAGACAGTGCTGTGTCACTAAGATCAGGCCACTAGAGGCTCAAAACAAATATGCTAGTGTTCTTAAATGGCTTACACGCGGTGCTTAAACTAGTGCAGAAAAGTCTAGTGCCTAGGCAAATTTCTATAATTTTTTCTGTAATTTTTCTATTCTATTATGAGTGAGAATGAAGTGAACTGTCATAAAGTAATTGAAGTGAGAAGTAACTTGAGTATAATGTAATATGTACATTTTTTTTTTCAAATTTTCTTTCATAATAAATTTCTTGATGATATGATTCTGCAATTTTTTTTGTTTTCATTTTCAAATTTTTTTCATATAAATTTAGTATTATTTTGTGTGATTATTTTTACTTTGATTTTATTTGTTTCATATACGATCTAAAACACTGAAACTAATTTTCCTCGCTTAATTCTTATCTCCCAACACCAAACATCATGAAATATAATATATAAATACATATCTTTCAAATTGTATTCATTTACAAATTTAACACCATCAATTTTATATCTATTAAATTTATATATTTATGCATTTCATGATTAAATCATTGACAATTTCATAAAAATAAAAATAAATATGAGTTAAAATTTCTTTTTTAAATTTCAATATTTAAATAAGAATTTAAAATCATAAGTAAGAGATGATAGTTTTGTAAATAAATTTTTTTTAGTGCATGTATTATATGCATCTGTACATAATTTAGTCCATCTAAGGCCATTTGGAGTGCCCCTTAATAGAAGCTCTTTAACAAAACACATCTTCTATCCTCGCTCTTTTTAAAATATTACTCCTAATATGTAACTTCTATCTAAGAGGCTGTTTGGGATCATTTTTATTTTTTATTTATTTTATTTATATTTTACTTTAAAATAAAATATATTTGATGATCATTATTATTTTTAAAAATACTCAAAACATTACAATCTCTTTTGAATATTTTTAAAAACAATCTTTTTTATTTTGAAAATAAAAAATAAAAATATATAAAAAAAATTTCATAAACATATTTTAAAAAATATTATAAAAATATAAAATATAAAATAAAATTGATCCCAAACAACCCCTAAGCTATCTTATAATACCCAAAAAGTATTGCTGGTTCTTAGATAATTTTTCATCATGACCTACGTGATTTAGAATGTCTTTAGAATAATTACAGTTAATTAAAAAAAAGATTTGTTACATAAGTTAATTATAATGGATATTACAATTTTTTTATTTAAAAAAATTAATTCATAATTTTCTAATAATCACTACACTCCACAAAATTAATTTAGAATACATAATTTTTCAATCACAAAATTTTAAAAATATGATTAACATCATATCATCACCGTTACTCAAATGCACCCTTAAACTCTTTTGTTAGGGAATAAAGATTTAAGATTTTTTGTTCATGTATTCATTTTAATTAATACATTATATAATCATGCACTAAGCGCTATAAAATATTATTTTATTTTAAATAAAATAAAATAAGGTTTTCAATTATTTGACCCCTTAAAATTTAAACAATGATCACTCATCTTTAAGAGGAAATATTTGATTCTTCACCATTTTGATTCTTCATCATTTTATGAGTATAGAGCTTTGAATAGAATAGTTAATGAATCCCTACTTTATTATATTCTTTATTTGTTCTTAGAGATTATTAATCTAACTACTATGTTGTTGGAAGATCAAGAGTAAGCGCGAAAAATAAATTCGAGTGTTTCAGAGCTTTGAACAAATAAAACTAAAGAAAAAAAAATCACATGAAAGACACCAGATTTAACGTGCAAAAATCCAAGAACGAGAAAAAAATTATGGAGCCACATCACCAAAAAAATCCATTATGAAAGAAAAATGAGGAGAATAATACATATTACACTTATGTGGAGCCTATCCACACTTCAATTACTCTAGACGCTCACTTCACTCTCACTCACATGAGAATAAAAGAAAAGTTAAAAAACTATTTAAATACAAAGTCTCTTGACTCATAGCATCATGGCACTGCATCCCTAGCGTTGTTGTCCTTCAAACTTTTTTTGTATGGGTTCGAGCATCACGACACTGCTCTATAGTGCCATGTTGACCTACAAATATGTGTCACAATTCAAACTAAGCGTAATATAGCAAAATTTATAAAAAAATCAATGTCGTCGTTGCATAATCAAATTCGATCAAAAAATCATCAAAGTCTAAAATTCGGCTTCATAATTGCGCTTAAAATATCAAAATTAATTAAATAAAAAAATATTGGATCAACTAATAGCCGATCAATTAATTAAAATTAATTTTAAATGAAATTACGCACGCATCGAAGTCAGGAAGCCCTGACGACGTCTGAACGACCTTTGTTCGCGAAATTGATTGCGTCATTGTTGTCGAAACGTCGAAATCTATCAAACTACGCTTTCCGCGGTCAATTCGGCAAATTCTACGGAACGTCGAGCGATTTGAACGCGACGTTGCTCAATTTAAGCCCAATTTCAGTCAAATCATCACCGACATGGTCCAAATGACCTCCAATTGCGAAATTGACTGCGTCGTTGCGTCTGACACAACGGAAATATCTAGAATTGACATCCATATTGCTATAATTTGTTAATTTAAGTGATTTGTCAAATTATTTAGGGTAATTACGTTGTTAAGCTAATAAGTAGTCAAACTTAATTGACATCCCTTAATCTTTGCTTAATTAGCTACCCAAATTACCCAATCCGGCTTAACCGCTGCATTGACCAATCAAATTGATCGCCGAGTGCACCCAATTAAACTTGCTGCCCCTTTATTTCTATTGGTTGCTATTTGGACAGCCAATCGAAATAGCTGAAAGAGAAGACTTCGACCCTCAGATGCATGATCGATCACTCCCAAGCACTCTCTCTGGTTCCTCTTGGAAAACCTTCGGTCGCCCTCTCCCAAGCATCCCGAGCCCTCTTTGCTCTTCGATCGACCCATCCGACCTCCCTGCTTGGTTCACCCATCCTTCTTGAGCATTCTGAGCCTGACTTCCTTTGCCTTCGGTTCCATCTGACTAACCGAGCGAGAGATCCTAGCTATCTCAATCGAAAGCATTCCTTCTTCTTCCTCTTTAACAAATCGAACTCTCCAGGTCGTCTCTATCTAACTCTAAGCGCATTTTATGCATTTCAGCTTTCTTTGGAGATTAGGGTTTGATGAATCTCTCTTGATATGCTTAGAATGATGATAGAATTTGATCCTAAAGTTTGGGATGATGTATGACCCAAGCTTTATATTGATTGCTATTATTTATAGATTTTTATATCTTTAGTTTTGTTGAAATGATTTCTTGTTGGTGAAATAGCATTTGTTAAACCTCTCTTATGAAAGAAGGGTTTGAGATGATGTATGGCTCAAACCCTAACTTATTTGCAAATTTTTCTTTTCTTTTCATGCTTCAATTTGCTATTTGGGACGGATTGACACTTGCTAAGTCTCTTTTATACGCCTAAAATACAATTGGAAGCATGGAAATGAGTTTAGGAATGTTGTGTGGCTCAAACCCTAACATATTTATAAATTTTCCTTTTCTTTTCATGCTTCAATTTGCTGTTTGGGAGGGATTGACACTTGCTAAGTCTCTTTTATATGCCTAAAATACAATTTGAAGCATGGAAATGGGTTTAGGAATGTTGTGTGGCTCAAACCCTAAGCTATTAGCAAATTATCTTTTCTTTTCATGTTTCAATTTGTTGTTTGGGAGGGATTGACATTTGCTAAGTCTCTTTTATATGCCTAAAATACAATTGGAAGCATGAAAATGGGTTTAGAAATGTTGTGTGGCTCAAATTCTAAGCTATGTGCAAATTCCTTTCTCTTTCCTATGCTCTATATTTCTGTTTGGGCGAGATTGGGTATGTCATGTACATTTTGCATATTAAAATGATGTTGAAAGTGTGGAAATGAAATTAAAAATGTTGTATGGCTCTTCCCTTAAGTCATATGTGATTTTCCCTCTTCCATGCTATAGATTTCCCTATCTAGGATATGAAATAGATTTGGTTTTAGCTTGTCTTATTGGTTTGAAGCCTCTTCCTTAACTACATCTAAAATTGTAAAATCTATAAGTGAGCTAAGCGTAGCTTTAATTCTCTTACAATTATGGATCAATCATGGACTTCATTCTTACCTTGTTCCATTTCATCTTTTGATTGGATAAGAAAAATCAGATTTATTCCCTACATTGTCCTCTTGGATTAAAAAAAAGAGGAAGAGAGATAGGTGGTTGGGGAGTTATTTATGGTGCTCACCTTTTTTATTACATGAATCGTTACCATATATAATGGTGATTTGGGTGAGGGTTAGCTTTCATATTTTTTAGATTCATGAATTCAAATACATATGCCACTACATATTAATTTTTTGAAGTTATTCATCTAATCTTATGGGGACTATCTTACTTTGCTTTCTTTGACTGTTTTGCTATCATGGGAATGATGATTTGAGCAAAGTTTATTTTCAGATATCTTTTCTTGATTTGGTAAATCCAAATGCAAGTATCATTCATATTTGATTTCTTAAATAAAATCTCTACATTTCCTTCATATGAGCATGAGTTTTGTTTATACTCCTTACTTTAATGTCTCCTCAAGCTAATACAAGCATAAAAAGAGTGGTAAAATTTCAAATTCATAAATTTCTTTTGTAAGACTAGAAAATTCTTCCTTAGATTTATGACACGTTATGGAAGGTTGAATGTTAACTATGCTTGGCATAAACCCCTATTCCATTTGCTGATTTCTCTTACAAAAGTGAAGCATATGACTTTATTATAGAGGGTGAAAAGTTAACTATGCGTAGCAAAAAGTAAAGCATATGTTTATAGTTTTAACACATGAATGCTATCTTATTCACTAAAGTTAGAAAAGGTACTTCATCCCTCATATTGAATACAAAAAATGGGAGAAATGACATGCAATAAAAAATTATGTGATAATTTCTCATTAGTGATATTTTCAATGCAATACTTAGCTAAACTCACAAATGTCATATATCTTGTTTAAGTACATATACATGTATGCTTATGTATAAATGCAAGCTAGAAATTATTTGTGATAAGTACCCGTCCACATTTTTCCAATGCGACAAGAAAATTAGTTATAAGTACATATTCACATTGTTCCAACGTGACAAGCAAATCTGTTATGATAAGTACCCGTTCACATTGTTCCAATGCAACAGAAAAATTTATTATAAATACATGTTCACATTGTTCCAACGTGGCAGGGAAATTTGTTGTGAGAAGTACTCGTTCACATTATTTCAATGTGGCAGAGAAATTTGTTATAAGCACCTGTTCACGTTATTCTAATGTGGTAGGAAAATTGTTCTAAATATAAGTACTTGCTCACGTTGTTCCAATGTGGCAAGAAAATATTTTGCTATGTTGTGTTAACCCATGCACGCCTTTCTTGACGCGGTGGACAAATAAATTTTTGGCCACGGTATCTCACGACACCTACTATGCATGCCTTTCTTGGCGTGGTGGGAAGGACTAGTCTCGGCGACATATCACGGGAATGAGGGAGGCAAAATTTTGGTAAATAAAAAAAAAGTGTGTGTAAATGCTTAAGTTCTTAAGAAGGAAAGTATGTGTATATGTTCATTCATGCTTAGTTCAATTATTATTTGAACATTCATATCATGTAGTAATTACAATATCTTCATTCATATTTAATTCAATCGTTATTTGAACATTCATATCATTTGACAACTACTTGCTTAAAATTCAGATTTCTTCCGCCTAAATGGTGATAATATTCCTCTTTATATGTTATATGAACGGACGAGAGATAGAAATATGACACCCAATACATTGTATGATTTAAACTTTACTTCATTATCAAGTACATCTTTATATACTATATGAGTGAGTTATCTGAAAATAAGACATCTTAAGTGTCATATGACTTGAGTCTTGTCTCTTGTCTTATTATCAAGCATATGTTTATTACATGATTGTCTCCCCCTTTGCCTTAGTCATGAAATAGGGTTGAGATAAAAAAAGCAGCATGAGTGATTACTTAATCAAGTTTAGAATTTCATATTTATGATTACAAATTTAGTATGAATATTTGTCCATGTCTCATTTACTTATCTTGTAACAATCTTTATATGCTTATAAATAGTTGAAAATGAAAAAAAAAAAAAAATCTTATGGTTACATAACTTTGGTCTTATTTTATTATAAAATATTCATTCATATGAGGTGATGATGGATAAATTTAAAATCTCTTCCTTCAAAAGGTAGGTGAACTTTCTTAGAAGACTTAGACTTATAATATATCTTGTGAGGAGAATGAGAGAAATGAGAGAGTAAAGCTTTCATAAGAGAAGAATTATCTCTTATTTATAATGAAGACTGGCCTCTTAGCATGAGGCTAAAAAAAATGGAAATATGATTTGTGTTTTTCTCCATGTCATTGAGATGGAGAGGAAGATTTTATTTCATTTATCATTCTCTTCTTAATTACTCATAAAATAAGCATGGATCTAAGGAAAAGCTTTCATTTCCTTTGTCATTCTCTTCTTAATCACTCATAAAATGAGCATGAATTTAAGAAAGATTTTATTTCCATTGTTATTATCTTCTTAATTACTCTTAAAATGAGCATGGATATTAAGAAAAAGCTTTAATTTTCTTTGTCATTCTCCTCTTAATCACTCGTGAAATGAGCATGAATCTAAGAAAGATTTTATTTTCTTTATCATTCTCCTTAATTACTCCTAAAATGAACATGGATATAAGAAAAAACTTTCATTTTCTTTGTCATTTTCTTCTTAATCACTCATGAAATGAGTATGAATCTAAGGAAGAAATAAATAAAAAAGATGAGTGGAGAGGAAAGAAGTCATATTTTTCAACCAAAGTGCGTCATGTAAAAAAATGGGAAGAAAATACAAAATAGAAATAAATGATAGAAGGAAATGGGGAGAGTGAAGAAAAAAATTTAGAAAAGAAAATTATATATCTCTCCCCTTCATTAATTCAACCATGAATGGGTGATGAATAAAAAATATATAAGAGAGGGAATAAAAGTCTTCTTTTCCTTTATGAGTGCATGTTATGATAAAGAGAAGAAAATGACAAATAACTTAAATAATAATAATAATAAATGATATTATGAAATAAAGAAATGGATCATAATATCATGGGCTTTTTCCTCATACTTGGCCTATCTTAAAAAATTCTTAAATGGGCTTATAAAGGAGCAATTAGCCCATTTAGAATTAGTGAACTCTTTTAAAAAAAAAAAAAAAAAAAGAGACCCATTAAGTTTACTTTTTTTTTAAAAAAAAATGTGCTTTTGCAAAGCATGATAAAGAGAAGGACTAATGGAGATGGACATATGAAATTTAAGAGTTGTCATGTTGTCATGAATTAAATGTTACAAGAATTATGATCACCTTGTTTATTTTGCCTCCTTCCATGGCTTTATGATTTGCAATCATGAAAATCACTATTTATTTAAGCAAGATTTTCAGATTTTCCTAATCTTGTATAAGGAAAATTTCAGATTTTCTATGTTTATCAAACTTAGTATGATTATTTAATTTATGAAGTCTAAGCTCTATGAAATTGTCATGATCTAAGGAAGAGGATGAAAAGAAAAAATGAATGGCTTCATACTTCTTAAGTTAATGGGCTTTTAAAACACTCTTTGAAATGAAGTTTAGTGCAATTTTAAAGCTTTTTTATTTTGCTATTTGGTAATGTTAAAGGGACATTTTATCTAATAAATGTTCATATTACATCCATAAGCAAGTGTCAAATCTATATCTTGCATTAGTATAAAGGTAGGACATGATCCTCCAAAATTATTTGCTTTATATGAAGCCCAAATTCTAATTGATTATCACTTTTAAAAAAAAAAGAATGAAAGGTGGAGAGTAAGCAGCTTCATTAGCATTATTATCATTCTTCTCTTTCTATGAATATGTGAAGGGTGTCTTGAAATAAGATTTCATTAGCATAAAATATGAAATTCCTTGACCTTCATTGATTGAGTTTAGAATGGCTATTCCTTAAGCTTATAGCTCTATTTCAAATTCAAAGAAGTATTGAATTCAAACTCACATACGAGTTTGCATTTGAATTAATCTTTATCCATCTAAACTCTAATATACATAAAAGATTTTGGATGTGGCACACAAACCTATGCATGATTCATAACCTCTCTTCAAATCTCCCTTAAGATAGATACTGCACTCGATGCTTAGCAAATATCTTAAAAGGTTAAATGTATATCCTATAAGGATGTACATGTTTGATTCATGACAAATCAAGAAGAGTTTAAATTTATATCATTAAGAACAAATGCTCACTTGATGTGTAAGTAAATATCTTATCTTAGATACATGCTTGATCATCCAGAACAGATACTAATTTGATTTGTATTTGAGAATGTTGAATTCAAGAACAAATACGTGCTTGATCAAGAACAGATCTTTACTTGTTTTATAACAGGTATAAAAAATGACATGTCATACTAGATATAGTCACTTTAACTTAGACACTTTAATGTACATACAATATTTTAAAAAGAATATATACTTGTATGTATGTTGAAGTGTCTACTGGATCAAACATATAAGAAGTATGCAAGCCAAATGCAAAGTGAAAGAATGAATAACTACACTTCCCAATTTAGTCTTAGGACCGAATCCGGGTTAATAAAACCTAAAAATCTAATGATGCTATTATAATATTTCAATTTAATATAATCTGAGAAGCTAATTCTGTCATAGAATGACAAAAGATAAATTTATCGGCATAATTGTTAATATATCTTTTCAAGTTTAAGATCTCAAAAAGAAAGTCTCAAACCCGATCATTTATATTCAATCTAGAGTTGACAAGGTTTAGAGAATGATAGATATTGAAATAATTAATCTAGATCTGATCCTCTGCAAGAAGATAATCAGAGTTGACAAGGTATATGTCCCGATTTGGTCTTAAGATTGTTAACAAAACTCAAAAATCCACACCAAAATTCATACTTGTAATTTGGCATCTACACTTCAACTTAGACATCTTACTTTCAATACAACATTTTAAAAGAACATATATTTGTATGTATATTGAAGTGTTCACTAAGTCAGACACTTAAGAAAATATGCAAGTCATATACAAAAAATGAACAGATACTACACTTCCTGGTTTGGTCTTAGGAGCGGATCCGGGTTAACAAAAACCCAAAAACCCATATCAAAACTTATGCTTGCAATCTAACAAATATATCATGCTGAACATAATTACTTCAACTTAGATATCTAAATGTCCATACAACATTTTAAAAGAACATATATTCATATGTTGAAATTAAATTAAATTAAGCATCTAAAAATACAAGTCATGTGCAAAATGAAAACAGATATCTACATTGTATTTGGTCTTGGGGAGAAAGTTAACAAAACATAAAAATCTAACGATGTTATTATAAGAATTTCAATTTAATAAAATCTGAGAAGCTAATTCTGTCATAAAATGACAAATGATAAATCTATTGACACTTCTCAAGTTCAAGCTTTCAAGAAGAAAAGTCTCAAACACGATCATTTATGTTCAAGTTAGAGTTGACAAAGTTTGGATGATTATAATTCTTGAAACAATGAGTTTAGACTCGATCTTTTGCAAGGAAGCATGCAGAGTTGACAATGTCTACTACATTCAAAAGATTATCATTAGTATATTTTAAATGATCAATGATCATATATTCAAATAATAAAATATAAATTAAATGAAATTAATTATTTAAATTTAAACTTAAAATCATCCACCCCTCCATAACTATTTATCTAGGGATGACAAATTAAAAAAAAAACTTTTGCTCACAAAGAGCCAATCTTAAATCAAATGCATAATTATTTTCACACTCAAATAATCTTAAGCAGGGGCGTACGTTCTCTCATCGTGATTTTGCAGTAAAATGACACAACATAAATTGTGATTACGACCAAAGCCTTTGTGGCCAGGGTTATATACCTCTAAATTATTCCGGTACTGGCCGTATGTTAACGGCTTTGCTCTCGAGTAAATTATAGAATGCATTTGGTTGGGCAAAAAATTCTCTGTTAATTAAGGTTGACTTATATTTGTCCCCTTAGACAAACTTTACTCACATACAAAGACACCGGGCAACACATGCGTTGTTCGAAAGATCCATGGTCGGTTAATTCGACTACCTCCCATTAACACCGACCATGACCCGGATGACATAACCATGTGATCTAGATTGAGCGCATCATCATTCCCCCAACCAAAAGTTTTAAATTAAAATGATAAATTTCATAATTTTCAAACTCCATTCATTGCTATTATATACTCGTTATTCAACGATTCATTGACTAGCCTTAATCGAAAGTGCTCTCTCAGTATTGAGAGGAGTAATTAATTATATGGGCTTGCGCCTATAGGAAACCTAGAACGAGATCTAAAGTCCTCACCAAATGAGGGCGAAATCTCTGAGTAGTGTTTTATTTACTATTCATCTACCTACTGAAATTTTCACAAACACTTAAAACACTCTTTTCATCAAAAAAAGATCGATGGCGAATTTTCAGATCCCACATGCCAAAGCATTGGCTTCTATATCACTCTGTCTTCGTGCCCTGATTTTTTTTCGTTGCTCCTGTAAGCACCAATGAGCTATTCTCTGTCTCCTTAATGTAAATCCAATGCCATGACGCCTTTGAGGTGCGCCTGTTTTTTGAAACCAAAATCTCACCTAACAGATCGGCATCAGCGATGAAAAGGACAAGGCTTAGAGATAAAATAAAGCTCTACAAAAAAAAAAAAGAATTCTCATTTAGAGATTGAAATCTTACTCGTCTTCTAGATCCTCAACACCATCATATTTTTTAAATTGAACTCATATTTTTTTGTGCAAATGAAAATTACTAACACATATCTATTCTCATATGTATTTTATTGTTTGGCTACATTCATATTTTCCTTAATTATCAGACAATTGAATAAAAATTATACAAAATATCATGATAGAAAAGATGGACATGACAAACATATTGATTTTCATTTTGTTCATTTTGTGCTTCGGTTCATTCGGCTTGAAAGTTAATAGACCTAAACCAAACATAATGATCATAAATTCGATTACAAAAGCATAATTTGAAAAATAAAAACATAAAATCAAACCATATTAGTAGAAAAAAGAAGAAGAAGCTAATATCACTGGATAATTCCTTTCCCGATACAGAAATATGAAGTAAGATTGGAGATCATATTTCAAGGATTATGACATAAGTAAGACCTATAATTATACCAAAAATTAAAATTAAAATTAAAAAAATCCCAATTATTCATATATGACCAATTTAATCTCAAAATATTATATTTCTACATTATATGAGAAGACACTTTTCATTCTTAATAGCTTGAATATGACACCAAAAAAAAAGAGTTTTTACATATACATACACCCTATTTTTTATATTTACAAATTAATCACTTTTAATCTTAAAAATATTAAAATTCATAACAACAACACAACCCATATTTTTCATTTTTATAAAATTCCCAACGATTTGATCTAGGCACATGCAAATATATGAGTCTGACAGTTCAAAAAAAATAAAGAAAGTGATTAAATTATAAATACACATATATTAGGCAATTGATTTGTAAATTTTCCAAAAAAAATTGATAGTTGGCTGTGGATGCCAAGATCAATTTTGTCTAGTGAGTCCTATAAGGCTTTAAAATCATATGTCACACAAAATTTATCATATTTCTAGTATTAAAATAGTTTTAAATTATATTTTATTATATTCTATCACCAAATGATCAAATGAAATAGTCAAATAATTCCAGACAGCCGTTGTAATAACATGTTTAATAATTAATTCTGCCCAACCACTACAATGAAAACGAGACATTTTTTTAGCCTATACACACTCCAAGAATACCCTATGCACGACTGGCTAAGATCCAGGACGGCCAATTCTTTATTAAGCTCTACTTCCTTTATATCAATATCAAAGGAACAGGTAAGCCAAATTAGCCTCAAAAGAAATAGGATTGTGCATAAATTTAATGGCTAAAGAACATACAAGTCAAGTAGAAAAACTCAATGCCTCACACCTTGGGGGGGTATTTATGTGTTTGAGAGAAGAGTAACTTGCCATTAACAGCATGCATGAAGGTTAATTCTATGCTCAAGATTTCTGATGGACAATCGAAGATATTTTGATCCTTTGAGCTAATCAGTAGAGAGAACTCATCACAAAAGCATTATAATCATTATCAGACCATCATGCTCTTCGGGATGACGAAAGGAACGAAGAAACACTTAAATTTTGAGATTTGCGATGTCAAAGATCCAATTCAAACTATTGAGTTTATGTTGTTAGCTTGAAGATGTGCTTTGAGGTCAAAGATCTAGTTCTAGCCATTGATTTCATATTGATAGCTTGAAGAAGTGCTTTGATGCTGCTAATTTAAGTCGAAAGTTTATAGTCAAATACAAATGTGAGTACTTTCTAAAAAGTAAAACAACTAAAAAATTATCTCAAACACACCTTTAATATGATTGAATAGAGGAGCTACAAGGTCTACCATCCCTCCTACCCTAAGTTCATCTGTATGATAAGATGACATCAGACTATAAGGAGGACTAAAATTGGAATTATTAGGGAATTAGAGTATATATATATAAAGATCATAATGTACAAACTCCCCTCGATATTAGAATTGCAAAGGGCTTTTTCCTATTCTATTCATTGTTTATACTTGACTGATTCATACGAAACTCAGCAAACAACTACTCAGTAGTATTTATCTGGAATATTATATTTCACAATGTCTCATCTGTTCACTAAGATATATCAAAGAAAACATAGAAAACAAATTAAAAGAGAACAAGAGATCTTTTTATTTTATTGTATTCTCATAAAGCAAATAAAGTCAATCCTTTCCTCCCTCTCTATGCATTTGTAATTTCAAGAAAGCTGCGTCATACGTAGAAGCAGTCAAAGAACAAGATAGAGACATCTGAACAGTTTAGTAAGGGCTCTCTTACAAAACATGTAAGTTAGGGGTCAGAGTTGCAGAAGTATTGGTCCTGAGACGAAGTACTAGAGGCTCCTCCTGATGTCTGTAAGTTTTTTTTTTTTTTTTTTTCAAAATATTGCCCTGCTTCGAAAGGTCTGCTGTAATAACAATCAAACTCTGGTTCTTTAAGAAATAGTAATGATAATTACTAGAGAATAGAAATAGGGAACTGTTTTTATACATTCGAGGTAACCAAGTAGTCATATGGGGGTCATTTATACTTTTAACACATGGTACAGCAATCAGATGTTTGATAGTGGCAGATGGGGATCAAAAAGAGGTCAAAGAAGAAGCACAAGCAGCACCAGAGAGAGAGAGAGAGAGAGAGAGAGAGAGAGAGAGAGAGAGAGAGAGAGAGAGAGAGAGATTCTCAATGTTCAATAAAACTAGGAGATGTGTATTGATATACCAGGTTTAATTGAATAATTGTTTTGGCTAGGTTCAACTTTTACTGAACTTGATTTGATAAAGCATGGATCTGATTAGTGACATCATTAATAAAGCTACAACAGCTAAGTGTTTCAAGGGAGAATTACTTGTTTAAAATATCGTTTCATGTTCCAGCAGCAGCATGTTCACATCTTTCAATTAAGGAGGGTTTTGGTTGTATTTAGCCTCATTGACTTATTTTCAGTGTTGCTTATTTAGAGTTGTTTGAATATACAAAGTTTCAACCCTCTAGCTGATTTAGCCTCAATCTTGAGATAGGATTCTTATATTAGGTATGCATCCTTTGTGGGAAGCCTAAATCTCAAAATGATCCACACGACCATTTACATGCGATCAATTTAATTTTAGAATATCATATTTCTCTAATTTAATCCCTGACTATAAAAAATTGATCGAAAATGATCCATCAAAAACTAAATTGGGATAAGTTTATATAGTTAAGGGACTAAATTAGGATCAATTTTATATTAGTATTTCTACATGATAGATCATTTTGAATTATTGTTATATAATTAGAAACTAAATTAGAAAAATGTGATACTCTGAGACCAAATTAATCACACACGCACACACACATATATATATATATGATCATGATATTATGATTGTCATATGAGCCACACTCTTCACTTGTATTTATTTTCTGAAAATAGTGAATTCTTCTCCCCAGCTCTGTCTTTCACATATCTAAGGTTTTTTCATATAAATGTGTTTCTTGATTTATCTTTTGTGACATATTCTTCATAAAAATTATTTCACAGCTCAAATAATTAATAATTTACTCAATTGACTTAATCGTATGATAATAACTTGAATCAACTCTGTTACTCTTCTCCAAGCTGAGTATTATAAGCTCCAAAAGCCTTGAGGGGTATAGTATTAAGCAATCTCTTAATACATATAAGATACCTAAAAAAACATATCTATTGTGTTGAAAGATGAATCCACTAATACTAAAAGTGCACCTCACTTAACATTATCGTCTCTCCAAAGTCTTAGCTTTCTCACCTTTGATGCTTCAAAGGTTTGACTTAGCATTGGGCAAGATTATATTATCAGAATTATGGAGCCTTTGATGCTTCAAAGGTTCGACTTAGCATTGGGCAAGATTATATTATCAGAATTATGGAGTGAAAATTTTCACCTATCAAATCTCTACAAGATAAAATTAAAATCACCTATTTATTAAAAATATTAAATTGAGACTTACAAAGATATGTTTTAATCTTTTTTGAAGGGTATTAGATCTTTGATTTATGTTAAGAGATCTTACATAATCTTCAAGGATCTTAAAGTTAATCATATTTTTTCAAGCTTGTATTCATTATGACTGTAAATAGAGTCTGAGGAGGGGCTTGATATCCATAAAAGCAAGAAAATAAAAAGGAGAAAAATGAGGAGATCAAGCTCTCTTCACCAGCAAAAAGAAACAAGAAGCTATTCTAACATTTACAATACAAAATAATCCATTTAATCACCTCATAAATTCCTCTCATTCTATCATGCCTTTGTTCGAACGCTATTCTTTTATCCATGCAGCCTACCCCATTATTTTGCTTTCACAAAATATGATGCTCCAAACAAACTATAACTACACCTCAGTTATTTCCACTGAGACTAATGCCAAATGTAATTGGATGATCGGAAAAATATAATAATAATAAAAAAAAAACTTGATTCTCAAAAGCATAACAAATTGTAGCCACCATACTTCATAACCTTCCTATGATACAAATTTCTTGTAGTGAGAATGTCGAACCAAATTACATAAATGTCATCATGAGGTACGTTCAAAGCATTACAGAGTAAAATATAGAAAAAGATTAAATAATAGACAAAACACAACCATTAAAATTTATTTCATCTTCAACCAGGCGTATGTCCATGGAGGAGAGAGAGGACACGGGGCATTAAAAACATAGAAGCTATGAACATCTATACACATCTCAAGCGCCAGTCGTACATCAATACTAAGTACAAACATGCTCAATCAAAGAAAAAACCTAATAAAATTGTCAAATTCAAGATGCTCATTTCACACCTAGATGCCAACTACAAAGATGAAGCCAATCAGAACCTTAGTTGATACTACTCATAAATGGTAAAATCTTATATTCATCATCTCCATAGAACATCAAATAAATATATTCCCCTTCATACACTCCAAAAACCCCTCATCGAGAAGACATATCATGGTTATGAAATCCTAGCTGAGAAGAATTTCATGAAAGCATTCAAAATTTGCAAAAGCTAGACAAAAGATCGCCACTTACAGCCTGTAGCCTCTAGCTCCTTGCACAAACCAGCTTCTCTAATTGATTCCAGATAGCTGATATCAATCCCAAGATGAGATTCCCATATATGGCAGGTGCTAAACATCTCTCAGTCCTTAGATATGGCATATTCTGAGCATCTTCAAATCACATTGAGTCAAATATTTAATAGCTACATGATTTTTTTACATCTTATAAACAGTAATAAGGTTTTCTCAGTCATAATTAAAATTGATGCTCTAAGAGTTTTTTAAGCAGTGTCATTTAGAAATCTTTAAAAAGCATAGACAAATCATCATTCTGACAATAGAACATATCTAGCAATACTGGAGTGCTAGAAGCCTAGAACAATCAATTCTAATGCATGCATAAAAATTTTCAAATATAATAATTGTACTGAAAAAAAAAAAATCTTTCTTTTGTTTGTGGTGCAGTTCACAAAAGGTGTAGGTCCAACCGTAACTCTCACCGGACAACTAATCGACTCAATATCAGAGGTAATGTCATTAGCAGAATCAACAGGTGTTGAGCATGAAAATTTTGTGGAGGTTGGATGTTACCTTCATCGCGCATGTCCAATCATTATGGAATTACATTCAACTGAAAACATCACAAAGGATATGACAGACATCCTACTCTCTTTGTCTGCCAATGTGGATCGTGCCAAACAGCTAGTCAGGATATTTAGTAATGGCACTAAACCGGACATGAACGCTGACCTCAAAAGCATCTTTGAACAACTAGAGGGTGCCATAAACAGCATTGGTTGTGACCTGAGTTCAATGCCATCATCAGCATTCAATAACAACTATGCAGAACTTGTCGTTGAATCAATTTCTAGAGATATGAGAAATGTGCATCTTCAAATCAAAAGAACTCAACCTTACGAGATAGCTGAACCAAAGAAAGAGAATATGCTGACTGAAGTCATTAAAGAAGGAGAAGGAAAGAAGGCAGTAGCACCTGTAAGACGTAAATCTCGACGATTCAGTTCCCAAAGCAGTGACATGCCTCGTCTGGTAGATTTTCTTAAGGGAGTGTACTATGGATCGAATGAAAATGAAATTCAATCACTTGTAGCACAGACAAATGTGGCAGACTATATTGAGCCTCTCTATGATACCTTCTTCTGTCCATTAACAAAAAAAATCATGGAGGACCCAGTGACTATAGAGAGTGGAGTAACATATGAAAGAAGTGCTATAAATGAGTGGTTTCAGAAAAATAACCATGAGGCAAAGGCACCAATTTGTCCAACAACAGGAATGAAATTGCACAACAGAACTTTGAGCACCAATCTTGCATTAAAGAATATAATAATGGAATGGACAGAACGAAATGAAGCAACAAGATTAAGAGTTGCCCACAAGGCTTTGTTCCTATCACTCTCAGAGGCAATGGTACTTGATGCAGTAAGAGATCTGCAAGTCCTCTGCCGTAGAGGATATAATAGAGAGCACATGCACAATGTTGGAATTACAGAGTTGCTTACAAAATTTCTTGAACATAACGATAGGAAGGTGAGATCTGAGACATTAGGCGTTCTGCAGTTATTAGTTGAAGATGACAATGGAAAGGTTTGTGATTTGTTGTCCTGAATGTTTTTTCCCTAACATTATGCTGAATTTTAACATATAGAATGTAATTGCTGAATTGAAGTATTTCATACAAACATTTCCAGGATGACAAAAAGCTCCTTAGGTGCCATGATGAATTACGTACGTCTATGAAATACAACTACGTATAGTACTCTTTACCTAATGTCAATCAAAGGATTCAAAAAAAAAACGTGGATTGGATTCTTTATGCAGTGATAAATAATCAACATAAAAAATATGAGATTAATAACTGAAATAAAACAACATTAAAACAAATTTTTGTCCAGTGACATCTATGAATTCATTCTTTATCAGAATAACTTTAACAAATATATGAAAAAAAGTAAAGTGTGGGCTCCAAAAATTTCTCCCCTCTCTTGAGAGAGTCTCGCCATTCGAGGTTAAATTTTTAGAAGATAAATTAGGTTGTAGATAAGACACCACTTAGACATTTCCTCCTCATTTTATGAAGATTTTAAATCTAGTTCAAAGTTTCTCATAGGTACAAGCACCTATAGTTAATTATCCTCCCAATGACGAGAAAAAACTTTTAATTAAAGCTAGTTATTAGGCGCTAAGAGCTTAGCATATAGTAGCAATAATTTAAGTTTTCAAATCAAGAAATTTATCATCCTTAGATAAGATTGGAGTAGCTCCAGTGGCAGATAAGATTCGAGAGTCACCTTAGATGGTTTGGTCACATAAAACATCGGTCATCTGATGACCAGTTAGAAGAGTAGATGTATTAGATTTGACCTACGTGAAGAAAGGTATAGGTAAACCTAAGAAGACTTTGTTAGGTAGTATAAAAACATCATCTTATTTTATTAGAATTAAATAAGAATTTGACACTTGATAAAACACAATGGAGAAGAAGGATTCATGTAGTCAATCCCACGTAGTGGGATAAAAGCTTTTTGTTGTTGTTATTATTGTTTCATCATCATTACGCAAAGAGGATGGTGGGTGAAATGGTGAGAAGCCTAATTTAGAAATCACAATTTTATTGTCTCAAGTTATTATAATCACTAGTCTACTTAATCAAAAAAAGATAGTCGCCCAACTTGATCAAATAATCTTTGTCAAAAAAAAATAGTTTAAGCAATCCAAGAGGATCTTATAGACTAAGGGTGGATTTTTTTGACTAAAAAAATAATTTCAAATCAACTTTAACTAACAGAGAGCTTTGTGACTCATGAAATATATCTTATGATTCCTAACTCAAAGGGCAGAGCCATTGAAAAACATACGAGTTACAACTATTATCATAATTTAATAATATCATTTTATGAAAATCACTCAATTAGAGGATTATAATCATAACTATTACTCTTTGTTATGTCATTTTACTAAAACCGTAAATGAATCAAGTCGAACCGAGTATGTGCTTATTCGAGCTCAAGCTCGTTTACCAATATTAAACTCTAGCTCGGCTCAAGCTCAATTTGAACTTTTAGGAATGTGCTAGAGCTTGAGCTCGTAAAAAAGTCTTGTTCAAGTACAACTTGAGTTTGTTCACGAACTCAATTCATATTGGAATTATCGAGCCTGTTAATAAGCAAGATCATTTAATGAAATAAGCAAGCTTTAATCAAGACTTAATCGAGCTTGTTTGAGAGTAGTTTATTGAGAAATATATATATGAGCTGTATCAATTAAAGCTTATTAAGCCTAAAAAATAAAATTTTAAATGATAATGTTCACAAATAAGCCTTAATCAAACCATAAATAAACTCCTTAACAAGCTTTAAACAATATTGTTCATGAACATAAATAAATCAAACAAGTTATATAAGCTTATTCATTTAGCAATCAAATATTTACGAGAGTATCCACGCTCGCTCGATTAGTTAATCAAATGATCATAAATGAGTTCTAATCGAGCCAAGTCACGAGTAATTTTTCGAACACTCGATTCATTTGCAATCTTATATTTTATGATAAAATCACTTGGAAAGAGACACGGCCTACATCCTTCTTAGAGTGAGATCATTTAAAAGTGATCATAGAAATAATATTTGACACGATATTGGCTATTTGTAAGCCTAGATTAATATTAAATTTATCTCCCCTTACAAATGATTGCAAAGAATGAATGAATTTTACTTTAAACTTTTGGATGATGGATTTCACTTAATAATTTATATCTTATTTATATTTTTAAATTTCTTATATTTTATAGATTGAATATAAAATACTTTGTATTAAGATTTCAGATAAACTGATAATAATATCCCTTATAGTTAAGATTTTCTATCTATATAGCCATCATCAAAGTATATGGATAATTTCATTTTGTTAGTTTAGCCTTTGTTAACTTTGTTGTTGTTTATAAATGATCGAATCAATGGATTCATATTCCTTGAATTTATCTAAAATTTATCAAGTTGCAGACATTATCAACCCTATCCTAGACATATAGGATCAAGTCTTGTGGTATATATGGATTGAATTTATCTTGAGGATTTATTATATTATACACCTTGTCAATGTCTGTGAGCTCTGAAAATTCGCCATCGACCTCTCAAAAATATTGAATTGAAGAGAGTGATTTAAGTATCGGTGTAATTTTCAGAAGGCAGATGGAATAGTAGATAAAACACTATCTAGAGATTTCGACCTCATTTTGTGAGGACTTTAGATCTGGTTCCAAGTTTCCTATAGACACAAGCCCCTATAGTTAATTACTTTTCTCAACGCAGAGAGAACTTTCGATTAAAGCTTGTCATTAGGTTGCTTAATGCGTAGCATATAGTAGCAGCATATGGAGTTTTAAATTTTAAGGTTATAAAATTCATCATTTCAGCTTAAATCAGATGGTTGGGAGAATGATGGCGTGTCGATCCCGATCTGTGGTTCAGTATCCATTTGCGTGGTTCATAGTCTACTTGTCGAGGGAGTGGTCGACTCCTAGAAGGATTCTTATCGGCCACGTTACGTCTCAAGAAATCTTTGTGAACTGGATGGTTTTGTTTAGGAGATAGCTTAGTTATATTATGACAGAAAGATTTTGTCATTATTAAATACTCATGATTCACAACTGAAGCAGTCGTGGAAGCATCACTGATCGTGATCGTAATATAATGGAGTATCGCCAAAACCCGATTGGAGGACTCATCGTGAATCATCACATGCCTCTTGTACGCAATCAAAGGACATACATCCTTTGAGATTGATTGGGATTGAGCATGTAGAACACGATTTGACATTGACCTCTTTGTGGGCTAGAGTTTTCTTAATTTTTCACCCCCGACAAACAATTGCAGAAGGTGGATAGATTAAGTTTTGCTTTAAACTTTTAATGATTAAATTTCATTTAAGCAGTTTTTAGATTGATGTTTAATTTAAGTTAATTTGATTTGAAATTAGAATCGCATTTTGATGGAAGTATCCCTAAATAACCATTCACATATCATGGATAGTTAATGATTATCTCAATATATTTGAGAATTTTAGATCCTCATCTTCTTTGAGGATTAGATCTACATGTCGTACGTAAAACACAAATATTTCATTAAGTTGAAATTTAATTGATTTTAGGTTTTGTTAACCCTCTCACAAGATTAAACCGCAGACTCACCGAACTTAAATTTAAACATTCAAAGATAAGTGTCGTCATACGTATATTTAAGAATGTCTTAATTAACGCATTCTCTTCGCTTGTACGATGTGTTGCGAATCCGGTGGTGTGTCATGTTTTGAAGCTATAAATTCAAAAAAATAGTTTAATTTGTTATTTTAAACGAAGATTTATCCCTCGGAGTTACTTCTGTGAATCAATAGAGTGTAATATTTAAGTTGATTCCTCCTCTTTTTGAAGGTTCCTCATTTGACTTGTTTCTTATTTTCACAGATAAGATTATGAGTTTCTGTATTTTTTTTATGAAAACATGCTTAGATATTTCAAGCTTACAAATAGATCAACCCATATTATGAATAGAGACATCTTTTCTTTTCTCTTTTCAATTCAACCTTCAACTCCATAGGATTCCTCCACGCAAATGTTTGTTTTCAATTTAAGTATTATGGCCAAAACTTTAAATACCAAAAATTTTAAGTGCTTGCATTGAAATTAGTTATGCTATGATGCACATAGGAGACTTATTAAAACTCTCCTACATTCATTTTCCCCTCTACTTTTTTTTTTTGAAAGTGGGTCCCTCACTACCCCTCTAATTTCTACAAATAAGGCCAAGAGGGGGTCTTACATTCCATTCCATTTGTTTGAAGAGTTATAGTGTTTGAAAGAGAAGAATTAAAAATTTTAGTGGACTTTCAACTCCGCTTAGATAAATTTTGTAAGTGCTTTTCACCTCTCCTTTTTCTTTGTTTTATTTTAGTGTTTGTCGTATATTATTTTCCCTCCCCATTTTTGTTGTTTGGAAATTTTAATTTTAATTTTAACTTTAGGTTTCCTTGCTTAACATTCTTAAACCGATTCATTTTACTCTCCTAATTTTTTCTAAGTCAAAAGATTTGGCATTTTGGATCTCGGTCATCCGCAATGTAATGCGTGAGTGTTTCTCTGCGCAATGGCGTGGCAGTGGTGTCTTAATGAACGTGAGGAAAATGAATCGGTTTCCATCTCGTCACGCCCTAATAAGCGTGACGAGGCCTTTAAACCTGAAAGAAGACAAATGCAGGACAATATATATTCATTTCTCTTTTTTCTCTAAGTCTAGAAATTTAACAAAATTTCGTCAGCATTTCAACTAAGGAGAGCGACATCTAACGGATATTGATTTACTCAGTACGCCCCAATGAGCGTAGCGAGTGGTGTCTTACGACACCGTAGCTGATTTTTCATCTCGTCGCTCCTTAATGAGCACAACGAGGCTTTCAAACTTGCAAAGAAATACAATTATATATATATATATATATCCACATCACACATGTTTTGACTCATTTTTCTGTGCGTTGCAATGATCGACAAAGAGACGGAGTTAGAAATGCCGAAAACCAAGAGAGGAACTCGCCTAATTACGATGTTTCTCTTTGGCTGCGGCAAGAGGAAAGGTCAAAAGGTGACGGAAATGGATAATGTCGGAAACCAAAAGAAGAACCCGCCTAATGACGGTGTTCCTCTCCAGTTGCGGCGAAGAGAAAGGTCGGAAAAGGAGATAGAAAGTGAGATTCCGAAAACCGGAGAAGAACCTAACCAATGTTTTCTTCATTAAACAAAACGTAATTGGAAAGGGTGGAAAGGGTGATGCAGAAATAAAAGAAGAACCCTAATAATGTTCTTCTCCACGCATGAGTGGAATTGGATTGAAAGGGCAAGAGATGGAATTTTCAGTTTTGGCTTTTGAGAGAGAAAGGGAGAAAATGAAGAAGAGAAGAAGGAAGAAGGAAAGCCACCCTACCTTTGCTCGTGTTTTGGAGAGAAGAGGAAAAAGGGAAAGTTTCCTAGCGGTTTCGAGAAGGGAGAGTGGAAGAGAGGGTGAAATTTCGGATTAGCTTTGTGAGGGAAAGAGAGGAAGAACTATGGAAGAAGAAGGAGGAGGAGGAAAGGGAAGGGATGTGATGTCTCGACAGCCCATGATTTCTATTTCAACTAGGGAAGAAGAAACTGATGAGCTATTGCTGCTGTGTTTATGACTTGAAAAAGTAGTCAATCCAACAACAGCTAGCTTTAATCTATTAAGGTTGAGAGGCAATGCGGGCAATTCATGCAGCTTTAGACATTGAAGAACATGCAGCTTTTGTAGGTTAGGAAACCATTGGTGGTATTCAGTTTCTCCATCATCAGACCACTCTTAAAGTGCTTCCATTTTCTTAATAAGCAGTATCTCCAATGACCGAAAAAACTCCATTCTCACCTTGCCCATGAAATTCATGGCCAAGTCGTTTCACTTTTTCGGTTTTGGCTTTTTTGAGAGGGAAAGAAAGAAAATGAAGAAGGGAAGAAGAGGGAAGAAGAAGAAAGAAGAAGAAAGGGAGGAAGAACTTGCCTTTTTTCGGTTTTGGAGAGAGGGGAAAATCGGAGAAGGAAAACTGGCCTCCTTGCTTGCGGTTTTTGATTAAGGAGCCCTGGCAGCCATTCCTTGCGGTTTGGATCGAGGAGGCGCGCGAACGGTTGCGTGGAAGAGGGAGATCCGAGTGTTCGAATGGGGGGAGCTCGTTCGTGGAGCGCGCGTGAAGGAGGAGAGTTCGCTCGGGTTTGCGTGGAGATGGACTCGTGCGTGTGAAGGGGGAGGTCGAACGAGAGATTAGGGCTTGATTTGGGTTATTAAGGTTAAATAGGAATTTTAAATTAACTTCTTAAGCGTTTAATTAAACCTGATATGAATTTTATGCCGATATGATTAAGTAATCAAAATATATATCAATTTGAGATTATTTCGATATTCGACGATATCATGATGCATTTTCGCGAATTTGTTTCGGCTCAAGTAGTCAATTCGGCTCAAAATCGTGTCGCGCATTCGATTTTCATGCGACTTATCCGAATTGAGCGAATCTTATTTGATAGATTTTGATGTTTCTAATAGCAATCAATTTGCTCGACTCGATGTGTGCAGCGTTGGACGACTCAATCGCTTGGTTCGTCAGTTGTCGATATTTATATTCTAGTCGGTTCGACGTTCAACACATGGCGGCCTCGTCGATCGGAGGTTATTTGGGCTGATTTTGGCAATATTCAGTGTACTTCGACCTCATTTTGCGCACTATCACTTTTGATTATTCGATATTTGCACAGATTTGTCCGAATTGAGCGATCTTGGTAGTTTTGATTTGCTAAAGATGCGATCAATTCCATGAATGGAATTGTTTGGATATCGCAACTTCCTTTCCGATATGCGTGTAATTGATAACGATTCTTGACGGTTGATCGTTTGATTCATTTATATTTCGATCAATTTCAACGCGTTATGAACGCATACCGGTCGTTCATCGACGGTCGCTTTCAACCATTTTCTGGCGTCACGCACATTTGAGCCCGATTACGTCACTTCCAAGTCGTCAATTATTGTCTTGACTTGACTTATGACACATATATGGAGGTCAACAATGTCATGTCAAATATAGAGGATTAGGTCTATTAATTTTGATGCTTGTGAGTATGATTAGTAGGTATGATATCAGGAGTTCACATTTTATAATGAATTTCTTTTCTTAATAAAATAAATGCTTAGTTCTCAACTAGGCTTGTGAACTCCAATTCTTATGAGGAAGAGGATTAGAATAATTAAGTGGGACTTATGACTCGGCACTATGGGTGAAGAACCCTGCTAAAAAATGTGGGCATCTTTATACATTTGAGTTTGACATTGAAAGAAAAAGAGTTTGTACCTTTTAAAATAGTTTTGAAAATTTTTCAAAATATCTACGCATTTTTTAGACTAAAATATAACAACAACAACAACAACAAGCCTTCATCCCACTAAGTGGGGTCGGCTACATGAATCCTTCGTCTCCATTGTGTCCTATTATTTGACAAATTCTTATTTAATTCAAGTATATTAAGGTCATTTTTATATATCTTAACCAAGTCTTTTAGGTCTACCTCCTTTTCTTAACATAGCAAATCTAATGCATCTAATCTCCTAACCAGTCATGGACGAGGCTTTATGTGGCCAAACCATCTAAGGCGACTCTCTCTAATCTTATCTGTCACCGGAGCTACTCCAAACATACTCATTTCGCATTTTATCTCGAAGAGTAAAGCCACTCATCCACCTAAGCATCCTCATCTCAATAACACTTAACTAAGTCTTATACTTCTCTTTTATTGGCCAACATTCTGCACCATAAATTCGCGGTCTTACCACCATCTTATAAAATTTTCCTTTATGTTTAAGTGGAACTTTTCTATCACACAATAGGCTGATGCATTCCCACTTCAACCATCCAACTTGAATTCTACTAATAACATCCATCTATTTCACCATCACTTTGAACAATGAGTCTAAAATATCCACTCTTATTAATGACTTGTTCTAATGTAATAACACTCACTAGAACTTCTACAACTAAAATTACACTCCATATACTCGCTTTAGATCTACTTAAACGAAAACCTTTAGACTCTAATGTTGACCTCCATAATTCAAGTTTCTCTTGGACTCCCTCTCTAGTCTCATCAACAAGAAGAATGTCATCAGCAAAAAGCATACACCAAGGTATATCTTCCTGTAATGCCTAGTAAGAACATCCATAACTAAAGCAAAAAGATACGGGCTTAAAGCTGATCCATGATGTAATCCAACTGAAATAGGAAAATATTTTGTTAATCCTCCTTGTGTTTGGACACATGTGATAGCTCTAGTATACATATCCTTAATTACTTGAATATAACCAATATTAACTCATTTTTGTTCTAGAACTCTCCAAAGAACATCTTTTGAAACTTTATCACAAGCTTTCTCTAAATCAATAAATATCATATGTAGATCCTCCTTACTTTCTCTATACTTCTCCATCAAACCTCTTAACAAATGTATAGCATCCATAGTAGATCTACGGCATGAAACCAAAGCGATTGTGAAACTTTTGTATCACAACTATGCTCAATTACTCTCTCCCATAATTTTAATGTATGACATATTAACTTAATTCCTCATAATTTGCACTCTTGTGCACCTTTATTCTTATATATAGGAACCAACAAACTCTTTCTCCACTCATTTGACATCTTTTTAGTCTTTAAAATAACATTAAAAAGATTTGTAAGCCAAGAAATTCCTTGATCTCCTAAATATTTCCACACTTCTATTGGAATATTATTCGGTCCTACTGTTTTTCCACATTTCATTTTCTTTAAAGCTTCACTAACTTCAGATTTACTAATATGACGATAAAATGAAATTCTCTATTTTTGTTTAGGTATTAAGGTTGCTTAAAATCAATGTACTTTGAGATCCTTCATTGAAAAGTTTATCAAAATACCTCATCCACCTATTTTCAATATCCTTTTCTAAGAAAAGCACTTTATTATTTTCATCCTTAATACGTCACTTGAATAGGTCTTTACTTTTCCTATCTCTTTGGTTTAACTTATACATACATCTTTCACCTTCTTTGGTATCTAATCTGTATAAATCACTAAAAAATTCATCATATATTCTTTCTTAATCTTTACAGCCATTTTATCTCTCCCAATTCTCAGAAGTTTTACATTTAAACCAAGTTTTATAACAATCTTCTTTCTTATCTTCTTTCGCTCACCACTACTATTTTTATTAAGAAGTTTTTTTTTGATTCTCCAAGCATATTTTTAGCAACTTGCTTAATTTCAATTGATATCTTTTACCACATAACATTAGCTTCCTTATAAACATCCCAAATTCTAAGCTCTTGTAGTTTGTTCTTAAAAATATTTTTATTTGTGTTCTTTAAATATCCCATCTAATCTTGGACAATAATTTTTTTTTCTTATAATCTTTTATCTTAAAATGTAAAACTAATGATTGATGTTGGGTAAACTTTCACTTGGAATGACCTTTCAATCTTTACAATCTAAAGCACTATTTTTCTTATCGAAAATAATCAATATGTGTTTTACTAAATCCATTTTATAAGTAATAATATGTTCATCTCTTTTCTTAAATAAAGTATTAAACTAAAATCATAAAAAAATCTAATATAATCCTACCTTCTTCATTAATTAAACCAATCCACATGAATACTTTTAAAATCTTCTACCACTCTACCAACATGTCTATTTAAATCTCCTCCAATAAATATTTTTTCTTTAAGAGGTATCTTTTGTATTAATCCCTCTAATTCATTCTAAATTTTTTCTTTTGAGCTTACATCTAAACCTACTTGAGGAGCATAAACACTTATAACATTGATAATCTTAGTATCAACAATAATCTTTAGAGATATACTTCTATCTCCACATCTATTAATATTTATAACATTATGCTTCAAACTTTTATCTATAATCACATCCACACCATTTCTAATTCGACTTCTACATGAATACCAAAATTTAAAACCTAAACTATCAATCTCCTTGGCCTTCTCCCCAACCCATTTAGTTTCTTGAACACATAAAATATTTATCTTTCTATGAACCATAATATATATTAATTCCATTAATTTACATGTAAGAGTATATTCAGATCTTAACCTAATTCTAGTTTCATGGACTAACTTCTTTGCGTCGGTCCATAATGTGGGAACCCTTAACTATTGAGCGATCGGTACGCTTGCACATTTTCATTGTATTCAAGTCAGCGTCGCCGGGGCTGCAACATTAACACAATGATTTAAAGGATTCATGTCATGATTATTTAAATAGTTTATCTTTGTCATTACCTAACGTAACTCTCCACTTTTCACTTTAGACTAAAATAAATTTAAGTTAATCTAATTTTTAATCTGTGCAGTATTCTCAAACTTTATGTGTGAGCATTTTAATTAATTTATTGAAGCACACATAGAAGTTTTTTAATTTCAAATATTTAAATAGCAATTAAGGGATTTGCATGCTTTTTGGAGGAAGATGATTTGAATTCATTTCATATTAGTCCACATAACATTTTTGAACTTGTTCGAATATTTTGGCATATAGGTTGGAGCACATGTAAATACTTTACATTCGGTGATTTAAAATCCGTTTGAGACAAATATAGTTGTATAAAAAAACTGTGGTAGAGCTGCTGCAGAAAAAATTATTACATGAAGAAGTTGTGGTGGATATACAATTTTTTTTTATTTTACAAAAGTCAAACCGAAGCTTTCTTGTTGCCACCATAGGTAGCCAAGTCAAGTTGAAAAATATAACTTTCCTACCATAGATTCCTCAAAATACAGCCCAAACGTAATTCCCAAACATTGCAACGGTGCATTTTCTCAGCACACCACTGCCACATAACTCCCCAAAATGCAACCTTAATGTGTCATATATATATTGTTGGAAAAATCGCATGACCACCCACAAAATACAACGGTAAACTGTTTTGCCTCATTTAAAATATTTTTGTTTGTGGAAATGCATTGCCATGAATGGGAGCTCACCGATGCATCAAGTTGTTCATAGATTATCTTTGGCAGCTGACAAAAAGAACACATTAGGTTTGGATAATTAGTATCATTGAATTGCTTGTCATGATTCATTAAGTATTTCAGCTCATTATAGCCAATAGGTTTAGCCAAACTATTGAGACCATCGTGCTATTATGGATAAAGTTTTATTGGATTTTTAACTTTATGGTGTGGCTAGAAATGGCTTCATCACACCACTTAAAAAGTTGTATTCCTCACTAGGAGTTATTGTTTACTCACGGGGGTATATTGTTCCTTCACAATGTTGTGCTATTCACTCGAGAGATGCAATAGATTAAGTTGCTTTATCTGAAAATTTATTCATGCGAACACACAGTTGACCAAAATGTAAGGACAGTCTTTTCTTCTACTTTTCGTTATACTTTATGTGCAATGACAACAACAATGACGGCACAAGAACAGGCAACAATGATGATTGTAAATTTTTTTTTTCCCTTTTTCCTTTTTCCTTTTTTTTCCTTTTCTCATATTTTTTTCTTATTTTGTTATTTCTATCTTTTTTTTTTCTCTCTGTTAAGAGAAGATGAAGAGATAAAAGTGACAAGAGAGCAGGACAAAGACGAAGAAATAGAAAGAGAGAATGGGGAAGAGGGATGACTTGGGTTGTTAGAGAGAGAAAGAGAGGAGATAAGGAAGAAGGGGAGAGAGAATGAGAGAAAGAGCGGAATGGTGGTGCGCTAGTCGTAGCGGCACTAATGGCGATGTGGCATGCAGGTTGGAGCAGCAAGCAACAGTGTGGGGTGTGCAGGTGGTGAGAACAACAATGGTGAGCTTGATCACATGTCGGAGAGAAAGAAGAATGTGGCATGCTGGAGCGACAATGGTTGGGCTCATGTGAGGTAAGGAATGAGAGAGAAAGGTGAGTGAGATTGACATGGAGAGTGCATGAGAGGGGGGGGGGGTTGTGTCGCCTGGGGAGTGAACACGAGAAAGAGAAGGATGAGGAGTTGGGATACCCTTTTGTTTTCTTTAATATATTTGTCAAACACAAACATGTAACAGAATTGAGGTTGATGAAGCATATATCTTACAACAGCTCTGGGATTGCAGGAAATAATAGTGAAGACTGAAGCCATTGCAGCAGCAGTCAAGATGCTATCAAGCTATAATTCATCTGAAAGACATGCATCTATCTCATTCTTATTAGAGCTATCAAATTCAAAAGTTCTATGTGAGAATATAGGAGCAGCCGTTGGCAGTATCTTTATGCTAATCACAATGAAGAACAAATCTGACGATCCTTTAGTTGCTGAAGAAGCAGGAGAAACATTAAAAAACCTAGAGAAATGCCCAAAGAATGTCAAATGTATGGCAGAAAATGGATTTCTACAACCCCTTTTAAATCACCTTATTGAAGGTAATCCCATACACTTTTTTACAAAATAATAGAATTCAGCATAAATAAAGTGGCAAGTAGAAGTTGCTCAAAAAGTGTGTTGTGGTAGTTATAAACACAAGGTATATAGTTTCCCCGTTTCTTACTTTGTTATCCATGTGTAGCAGCTAACCCAACAAAGGGAAAATTCCATACTTCTTGCACCGCTAAACACAATATTGATTAGCTTCAGTATCTGAATATTTGCAGTGCCTGAAAAAATCTACCTTTATTCCAACAGTTCATGAGTGACAATTAGCATAGTTCTATGATACTATTCCTTCAATATTAACAAATGATTGCAATTTATTATATCTTTTACTCGAGCATGTTTTACCATGTAGAATACGTTTCTCTATTTGGAGGCTGAAAATCAAGCACTTGGAAGCAATTCCAAGTGTTCTGCTATCACTTGATCAGTTATATAAAGCTCAAATTCTGATGAAGTTAGTAGATTCAGTAATACTATATGCTTAAAATTAATATGAGAAAATTAATCTTAATCAAAAGAATGAGATAAGTGAAATGGTTTGAGTTAAAAATGTTGCAGCTTTGTCCCAAGAATCATTCCAATTGTAAATTCACAAATACAAAATGCATAATATTATTGTTTTGCTTATCAATTGTTACCATAGCATACTAAAGCATGGCGCACAAATGAAAAAATGCAGGTTCAGAAGAAGTAAAAATAGAGATGGCTACCTACCTCAATGAACTTGTTCCTAAACACGACATACAGACATGTGTCACAGAAAAAATGTCTACGGATCTTATCCAAATAGTCAATGACAGTAACAGCTTGATCAGAAGAGCAGCATTGAAGGCTTTAGTCCTTATCTCATCATATGCAACAAACGCCAAAAATCTCATAGATGCTGGTATTATTCAGTTCGCAATTGACAAAATGTTCACCAAGAACATATACAATGACTCCATGTATGCCAAAGAAGATTTGGCCGCTATCCTTTGCAATATCCTCGAGTCTGGAGTAGACCCTGAATCAATCCAAGTGAACAAGCATGGCCATACAATGGCCTCAGAGTATTTCATCTGCAATATCATTGACGTGATTAAATATTCAAAGCCTTATGAGCTGAACTTGAACCTCATCCAAGTACTGGCATGCCTATTAAATATAGAAAAACCATTTTCAAGAGTAGTATCAGTAATAAAAGAGACTAAAGCCATCCAAAGAATCATTCCATTACTAAATTCCGAGTATGATGAGCTCAACATGGCTACCATAGAACTGCTCATCAAGCTCTCATCCCATATTGGTCATGCAATAGCAGAGGGGCTTTGCAAAACTCTAGGACAGCCAGAGGGTTTAATTGGAAGGCTTGACCCCAACCAAATCCACATCAACAAAAAGCATGTAATCTGCTTAAACCTACTCACAAAACTCCCCCACCAGAACCTAACACTCAATCTAGCTCTGCTCCACAAAGGCACAGTTCCTATCATCCTTGAAAGAATCAACAAAATCCAAAGAGGGGAAGTAATATCAAGTGGTTGGAGTAGGAGTTACCTTGAAGGATTAGTGGGGATTCTTGTGAGATTCACCAGTACTCTCTATGCTTTGGACATCCTACATATGGCAAGAGAGCAAAATCTGACATCAATACTAACTGAGCTGGTGCAGAGAAATGCAGGGAGTGACGAAGTACAGAGATTGGCAGCACTGGGGCTTGAAAAGTTATCTGCAGAGTCGATAAACCTAACAATCAAGCACCCTGAGATGATGGAACCAAGGAAAGGAAAGAAGTTTATTTTCAAATGCTTCAGCATGAAAAAAAAGGTGGGTGGGTATGCAAGAGTAAAGCTTCAAGTTTGCCCAGTTCATAAAGGAGAATGCTCCTCCTCAAACACCTTTTGTCTAGTTGAGGCAAAGGCAATTCAAGGGCTTGTGAGTTGTTTGGAGAGTGAAAATGATGGAGTGGTAGAAGCTGCACTGGGGGCCATAAGCACTTTGTTGGATGAGAGGGTGGATCTAGAGAGAAGTGTAGGAGAATTGTCTAAGGTGGATGCACTGAAGAAATTAATGGGAGTACTAAGGGTCCACCAAGAAGGGTGCATTTGGCAGAAGACATTGAGGGTGACTGAGAGGTTTTTGGTAGGGGGAGGGGAACAATCATTAGATGACATATCTAGAGAGAGACTATTGCCAAAGGCATTGGTGAGTGCATTCCACCATGATGATGGGAGGACAAGGGCAGTCGCTGATAGGATTATGAGGAAGCTTAACCAGATGAAAGCTTCTTACAAAGACTGATAGCCATGAAGTTGTTTGGTTTGTAGAATGTATACAGTGGTAAGCAAAGAAATTTTACATCTCAATGATAGAGGCATTACCTAAAATCTGAGTAATCTACTTTTATTTTTCTTTTTAGAATGATTCAGGGAAGAATTTCTATCAGTCGTTCTCCCTTCATGGAGGATTCATTGAGAAAAAAATGCAGATAAATCAATCACATTTACACAACTAATAGATATACCCTAATTGTTAAAAAGTGCCCAACTTGTTTTTTTATTCTTACTGTAATTGATAATCAATGACAAGGCCCTACCATTCACTATTCCACTACATTTCATTCAGGTGAAATTTTTATCCTATCTAAACCAAGCAAATGGGCACCTAGAAAGGGTGAAAATCAGATGTTATAGGATAGATAATGAATTAGTTGACCAAAAAGGATCTATATGTTAAGAGAAATGCTCTTTATCCCCACCTAAGTTAACATTTTCAACATCATCTCTATGTATATACCATAGAAAGATATTGCGTTGGCCCAACACCTCATTCACCATGCAATCTATGAGACAAAATATGTGCATTGATGGGTGTATAAATCATTGCTCATTTGCTAATAATCATAAGCACTAAATGGCTTCTTGCTGAACTTCAGAAAATCTTATGCAATGCAGTCAATTACAGAGTTTCTTCCTATTTCAAAATCTACTAAACCATATATATCAGATGTGCTAAACTACAGAAGATACTGAAAGACAATTATTCTCAACAATTGCACTCTACAACTTACACAAGGGTGGAGCATTAGCAGCAAGTAAGATAAATTTCAAGGATCTCCACCATCTTCTCTTGGGTGTGGTGAAGAAGAAACTTCTCTGTTAATTTCTGACATGAAAATTTGCACGATCATCTGCATGCCAAATTCTTCTTTGAACAACCATCTCACGGAATTTGCAAGACATAAATTCCAAGAAACTATGCAATCAAACTTCTGGCCAAAAAAATCGAAATCCTGATCAAAGTTAAGTTTAGAAAATTCATATAAGCGAACTCGAGGTGCCGGTCTGACACCTGTTCACCTGGTAATAAAGGTTTAGCCAAGAAACTAAATCAGACATCTTTAGGCTAATGGAAATAGCTAACATTTTTACATGAGCATCGCTGAATTTGCTCTGCTAAAGTGTGCGGAAAGCTGATTCAGCGTGAGAAGGGTACCTCATGCTGTTATGACCTTAAAAAGAGCCCATACTGACCTAATGAGGTATTTGACAAGCACGACAGATTTGGGCAATGGTTTAGGGTTACGTAGGAGGAGGAGACTAGGAAATGGGCAGAGGAGGTCGGAGGCGCCATTGAAGGAACGTTGTCGATCGATTAGGTGTCGTTTGATTTGATAAAACTGAAATGAATAGAAGGAATGGTTTTTAGGGTAAAAGTAATGCATTTGAAGGAATACAAGTAAAAAAAATAAATAGTATGCATTTAAAATATTTTAGAAGTATTTAATTGAATATAAATAAATATAACATATTATTTATTATATTTTATTTGAATTAAAAAAATTAGTAGAAAATTTGTTGATAGTGTAAAGACTACGATGGCATCCTGACGAATAGTAGTAGTAATAATAATAATGATAATAAATTAATGATGATCATTTTAGTAATAATTACATTATGATCTCGCTATAAATTATTGTAAAAAATTTATAATGCAATTAAAAATTGATCCATTTGATTAATTTTTAAATATATCAACCAAATGAATCAATGATGAATTCTAAATTCATTGGTAATTACATTTCTTGAAATGAAGCCAACAAAATAGTTATATTTTTAGAATGCACTTATTTGATTTACATTATACTACTAATGAAGCAAACCAAATAGACCCTTAATTTAATTAAAAAATTATATAAACCTTGTTAAATTTAAACAATTAGTATCAAATAGTAATTTTTATTTTTCATGAGTTTAGTTATTATTAATGTGATTGCTAAAATAATGAATATTATACTTCAAAATTTTAATTTTTGTTAAAGCAACAATTAGTAATTACATTTAATTGTGGGTAATTAGATACATTATTTTAATGATCAAAATTGAAATAATAATAATAATAATCATCATCATCATCATATTTGTTATTTTAGGAGTCACATTTAAAATGCTACTAATTAGATTAATAAATATTACAATTTATTATTATTTTGAGATAAAAATGCTTTTTATATACTTAAAAATAATTAATTTTTTGTTAAATTAAGATAATACTACTAAATTAGGAGAAAAATGTTTGATTTCATTCCAACAAAAGTTTTGATTTTTAGTTGATTATTTGGACTTTTTATGCTTGATAATGGTGATAATTGAAAAATATACTCAAAAGTTTATTTCAAATCAAAATTTCAATTCATAGCTCTTGACATCATTTATAGCTTAAGTTTTTCATCTTCGACATTCATCTTTCTATATTTTGGCTTTCTCTATTATTAGTGACATCCTTTCATTCAAGATTTTTTTGCTCAATTAGGTAAGACAATGCCACCGGTGAAACTTAATAAGAAGATAATTCATCAATGACTTCAATAAACATGAGTCAATTTTTTTAAAATATTTATTTAATGTAACATAAATTATATCATTTTAAAGGAGATCTAATGTAGAGTTAGAATATAAAAATTAGTGTTTTAGAAACTTATTAGAATAAATATTTTAACTATATTTAAATCATATTTGAATCATAATCAAATATAGTTCAAATAATGTTAAAAATAACTCATAAATGTATTTCATGATTAGATTGAGGAAGTTAATGAGTATAGGGCAAACAAAGTTTATGTCTTTGATAGACATAATAGTATTTCCAATTTTTATAATTTTTTTTAAAGACATGTTATGAAGCTTTCACTCATCATATTATATTAAATATCATGATAAAATTTGATAAATTTTAGTTACAATAAATATCATGGCGAAGTTTAAATTTAATAATTATCATAGGAAATATCATTTGGCACCGAATGCATATAGAGGAATAGAGTTTTCCAAGATTGGAGTAAAATATTTGTGAAGAACTCAGTCATAGTTGCCTATCTAAAGGATGGAGTTAGCTTTAAGAGATGGGTTAATGTTTTCTTTCTTAGAAATTGATACAACTTTATATCAATCAAAAAATAAAGAAGCATTGGAAAATCTCTTGAATAATATGGCTCAAAATGTGATTGTTTAAACTATTAGTCAATGTAAATTAAAAGTTCATAAATGTGATTGTAATGGTAATACTAATTTGTGACCATGAATATGTACTTGTAAAAATTTTGATGTTATAGGACTTTTTTGTGAATATGTATTAGTTACAACTTGAGACTAAGGTGCTAGTTATTATAACTTTTATTCAAAATTTTATACACATAAAGTATGGTTAGCTATATTTAATTAGAAATGAAAATACCTCAAAGATTTCAGATGAAATAAAAAGGCTTATATGATATTAAGTGACTGTAATTAAGTTACTTGTAAGGCAACTTGCTCACTACTTTCATAATAGCTTTTTTTACTCTTATTGTTATTATGAATATTATAACTATTTTGATTTAATAAAATTGTTAAGGAAAATAGAAATGATTGATTATGCAATGATATAACATTTATCATTATGATATATAATAGCTATTGGTTTGGAGTGTGTTATATTTATCTTGTAATATGGTATGTCATAGCTATTATGATAACTCTCTACCATATTATAACCATCATATTATACTTTTACTTGCCTATCATATAATTTGTTCTATTAAAACTATTAAAATATATATTATATCTATTATAAGTAAAATATAATTTTAAACTTGTTATAACATAGTTAGCTTATTCTCACTTAAATGCAATTAGCTTGAATATTATTTGAACTATGTTCCAATAGGTTCGAATAAGATACAAAATTTTCTCGAATATGATTTGAACATTGTTAGAATAAATTCTATTTATGAAAAAATTTTAAGTGACTTGCAATAAAAAAGATGAGGTGCTTTGGTTTAAAATATTTATTTTTGGCATATTTCTCCAAGAGGTTTAAAATATTTTAAATGCATATTTTATTTTGATAAATTTGAAATTATAAATATAATATTATTGATTAAATTATGGGTGAATTTCAATGGCTTCTACCTGGATTTAATGTCCTTACTTTTGACTCAATGATTTATATTGTGTTTCAATAGCTTAGCTACATTTACATCTATTATTAATCAATCTAATCCTTTACCTCTTGTAGAATATGTGAAGATATTTTAAAATTTTTGTGGAGCCCTATAATACTATAGTTTAATAAGATTGTTCAAATTAACAAGAATATTAATGTGATTTTTATATCTCAAAACATCCAAATATTTAAACTATAACTTTATGAATCAAATTCAAGATTATTTAACCTCCATTTTCAACAATGTATAATCAAAATTAACATCTTAATGAAAAAAAAAAATCTAATGTTAACAAAAATATATTGATTTAAATTTAAATGAACCTAAATCAAATATTAGAAATAATTAAAAAAATACATGATTATTGGAGTAATCAAATGTTCTCTTATTTTTGTGTGCATAATTATAGTTGAAATAATTTTCTGAATAAAATGAATCCAATAAGCTCAAGATTATTAAATTTTGAATTCATTAAAGTACTAAAATATCAAAAAAAAAAAATACTAATGATTAAAGGGATCAATTATGACCATTCAATGAGATATTTTGATTTCTAGTCAAAATGATAAACAAAATAAAAAATTCCCTTGCCTCCCAACACACACACAAATCATAAATAAGCCATGCTTGTACACATTAAAAAGAATTCAACCAAGAGATATTGAGTTCAAAACTTGATTGTCTGTATGAGTTTGCCATTAAATTAGCTCAAATATCCCTCAATAAACAAGGATTCAACATGAGAGAATTATCATATTCAAAGAGTTTCAAATTATACCTACCAAAAACTCCATATTTAGTCATCAACCACTCTAGTGCACATAGACAACATCATTAATACTCGCCACCAATCTATGTAAATGCACATAGACAATTTTTGTGGAACCCTATAATACTATAGTTTAATAAGATTAACAAGGCTTTAGCACTTAATTGCCAATACAATAATGTGAGAGTTGTGCGCTCTTATACCCATTTAGTTAGACCTTTAAAATGATTAAGCAAATGGGTCAAACCTCTTCCCCTTCCTAGCTTTAGTGCAAGCCATCAATAAGCATCGATCTTTACGATGTTATATGTGTAAGAAAGTATTCAAACATTTTTATTGCTATTGTCTTAATTGATAATATGCTATCAAGCTCTTGAGTTGATGAAAATTTTAATGATGGGTTGTTTTAGGTCACCTAATAAAGTAATAAAGTAATTGTCACCAAGTTTTCTCACATAAAAGAATACTTCTCCAATTTGATTTCTATGTTTATTCTAGTTGTCTCTTTTCTTATATATTTTATAATATTTTTAAAAATTACACATTAAAAAAGATAAGAATCTAAAGGGTAACCAAATTGTAATAAATAGACATTTAAACTTCCATCTTTAAAATTTGAAGTTATTTAATTATAGTTATTGGAAGATTGAACATGTCTCTAATATTATTAAAAAGTGGCTTTTCATGTTTCTTTAACTTAGAGTTTGATGGCCTTACAATATAAGGTGGTAATAATGATGTGGCAAAATAGGATAAAAACAGGCTATATATATATATACCTTAGGTTTTGATTGAGGTTTTTTTGTAAGCTTTAACTTTTTCATGGAAGAAATATATATTAAAAATAGATGCCAAAATAAATAATTATTATTTTAACTTATTTGGCCGAAATGCTTTGCTAAATCCATAGAATAAAAAATAATATGAGTCAACAGACAAGTATATTTATTTATCAACTCATAATCACAGTCTTAAATAATTCTAAAATAATATAATAATTTATATTAAATAAATTTTAAAATTTATCAATTCAAATGTGCAGTTTGTTAAATATGATCAACTCATACTTTTTTTCAAAAAAAAAAAAAAAAGAAAACTTAGCAAATATTTGATTTATATGACAATTTTAATTTAAAAAATCTAGAAATGTTAAAAAAAAAATGAGCTTTTTAGGCCCACTGGCCAGCCTGACTGATTGATTAAACCTCGAATAGGCCCGACCCATGTCAAGCCTAGCCTGCCCAATACCAAGGTCTAATAAACACACACACACAAAATATATATATATATATATATATATATATATATATATATATATATATATATATATATATATATATATATATATATATATATATATAACACAATTCACACTTATAATAACTTATTTTAATATAACAAATTCACCTCCTTTGTCTGTGTTTTGCCTCATCTAAAATTTTTCACATAAAATCTATGATTCTTGATTTGTGTTTACTGTCAAATTTGTTTTAACAAAAATGATAGACTTCTTAACAAAATTTGAGCCTCGCAAAAAATAATAATAATAATTTGTTGTCAATGCAGATGAGAATTTAATTTTAATAGACTATTGGTTGGTTGAAAATTATATTAATATAGAAATATTAAATAGTGTGGGCTTCGAAAATTCTCCACCAACCTCTCGACAATTTATTTAAATTAATTGAAGAGAGTATGATTTGAAGTGTCTGTGTAATTTTCAAAAGGCAGATGAGATAGTAGATAAGACATTACCCAGAGATTTCGCCCTCATTTGGTGAGGACTTTAGATCTCGTTCCATGTTTCCTATAGGCACAAGCCCCTATAGTTAATTACCCTCTCAATAAGTGAGAGAGAACTTTTCGATTAAAATTTGATCATTAGATCATTTGAAATGCATAAGCGTATAGTAGCGATATATAGTTTCAAAATTTAGATTATGAAATTTATCATTTTAGCTTATACCGGATGGTTGGAAGAATGATGACGTGCCCGATCTAGATCTCATGGTTCCATCATCCTGGGCAATCACGGTCCCTAATCTACTTAGTCAGAGGAGGTAGTCGACCCAACCTGATAGAAGGATCATCATCAACAACACATGGGTTATGTCGTCCAAGAAATCCTTGTAGACATGGGATGATGTTTGTCTAAGGAGACAATCTTAAGTCTACCTTAGGCGATGGTTGTTTGTCTATAAGTATACCCTATGATTCACAACTCAAAGAGCCATTTGGAGCATCACGGTACGATCGTGATAATAACATAATGGAGCGGCCAAACCACCCAATCGAGAGACTCACGGTCATAACTACTTTATCTGGTGGAACTCTTGGCCAAGCTAAGCGGTCAGAGGACAGCACGTCTTTTGAGAGATTGATTGAGAGTGAACATAGTCAGAGCTGAGTTTAATTTAAAATTTTAATGAAGTTTCATTATGATTTAATTTGAAGTTTTGATTTGAACAATTAATTAATTTGAATATGTTAAAGAGCTTTAGATCCTGTCAATTCCGTTTAGGCTGATAGAATTAGATCCTTATCACACAAATATTTCTCAATTTTTGAAACTCTTATTATAAGTTTTTAAGTTTTGTTAACCACCCAGTCACAAGACTAAAGAAGCAACCCAGAACATCCTTAGACACGCATTAAACATAGTGTCGGGGCACATATAGGTGTATAGTAATTTTAGGTAATTTTATGTTTGAATTATGAGCTTTGATTTTATATTTGTCATTTAATTCCAACTTTAGCCTGCGCAGCCTTTTCAGACATTAAAATTCACACTTAAAATCTCTATGTTCGAGCACATGCAAGTGTTTATAGCTTAGATAATTTCACATAATTAGTGATTTCGTTAATTTTGAAAATCATAAGTAGAATGAAATTCCTTAATTTTTGATCAAGGGAAGTCCTATGATTTCTGTTGATTTTGATTTAATATCTTCTTCTGTCTGCTTGTACAAAGGGTTGCAGATCTGGTGGCGAAGAAGACATTTTGATTTAGATTGTAGTTTAACATATTACTTGCACTTAGTTTACTTGTTGAATTTTCATAATTCTCCCAACTTGATTATGTTCAATTTACATCAATTTTGATAAGGTTATCTTGGATTCGGTGTTTTAAGCCTACTCATGCTTATTAAATAGCGTAATCACATTCATATTCGTATAAGAGTTAGTAAACCCAATTTGGATTCATCCTTAGATTTTAAGTTTATTGCAAGTTTGTTATGAGTTTGGCATTAGTTTCCCCTCAATTCCAATTAAAGCTTGCTTAATTTTGAGGAATTTACAAGAAAATGGAACTCACTTTACTGCTTCAATTTAAGCCATAGAGAATTACAATTAAAGTTTGTGAGTTTAATATTAGCCTCCCCAAAGTTCACTTAGATTTTAAATGAATATTCTATTCTTTCCAAAATTTTCTTTAAAGGCTCACTTCCTTTTTCTTGTTTGACGCTTTTAGTTTAAAATTAGCTACAGGTTTTCTTATTTAGTGTTTTTAAGTCAGCTCATTTCACTCTCCCCTTTTTTCTAAGTCAAAAGATTTGACATGATTTTGACCTCCGTCATCCCCGTGTAGAGGACTGCATCGGGGGGTATTTTTACTAGTATGCCCTCTTGAGTGTGAGTGATATCTTCACACACCTATTTTTCATATATATATATATATATATATATATATATATATATATATATATATATATATATATATATATATATATATATATATATATATATATATATATATATATATATATATATATATTCACATTTACATCACTTCGTTTGATTTTTTCGCATGATCCGGCAGGGAATAAGGTTCGGTGTCGCTTGAGAATCTAAGACGAGGAGTGCGATCGAAATCGAAGAAATTAAGCCTCTGCGATGTTATTCTCGGTTCTTGTGGCGAAGGTGGGAAGCTAAAGTGAGAATCGATCTGAATCGAAGAAATTCTCGACGATGTTCTTCCTCTGATTGCGGTGCAGCGAATGTTGAAAAGCTAAAGTGAGGGTTGCGATGCCAGAAATCGAAAGAAGAATTTGCCTCTTGACGATGTTCTTCCCCTGATTGCGGCGAAGTAAAAAGTGGAAGGGTTACGCCGGGAAAATCAAGAAGAATTCGCCTCTCTTGATATTCCTAGATTCTGATCAAGCAGGATGGCTAAAATAAGGGTGCGATGCCGAAAATCGAAAGAAGAATTTGCCTCTTTATGATGTTCTTCCTCAATTTGCGGTGCAGCGAAAATGACGAAATTTAGATGGGTTGTGGGCTGGTGGGATATGTGCAGTGGGCTGGATTGTGCGGAACGGGCCGAAATAGTGGGCTTGGGCTGTAGGAAGATGCGGGCCGCAGTTTGAAGGAAATGGGCTGCAGCAGAGGTGGTTTTGCGGCAGCGGGAGAGGAGATTGCGCCGGTTTTGCGGGATTCAGCGCGTGGCTGCGGCGGGTCGGGACGGGGCGCGCGGCGCCATTTTGCGGCAGCGGGCCACGGGCCGGGTTGGCGGAAGACCGGCCAGAGCGGTGGGTCGGTTGCGGTCACGGGACTCGCTGCGCGGACCGGTGCTTTCGGGCCGGAAGCGGGTCGGCGGGCTTTGCTGGAGACGGGGCGCGCACGGGATCGGACGCACGGCGGGCCGGCGCCGGCGGCGGGTCGGGATTTGCGGGAGGCGCGGGACCGACGGGCAGAGTGCTGCGGGCCCGTGGAGTGAGTTGTTCTTAAAATTATTATGATATAATATATTTTTACTTTTTTAAGAAAAAAAGACATTAACTTTCTTAAGACTATCATATTATCATAAAATAGATTGTGAATAACTTTTTCTCATCACATAAATTTTTAAAAATAAAGCAAAATAAAGTAATAGCACAATAAAGGTGAAAAAATTATCCCAAACATAGTCTCATAGATGTAAGTTGCTATGGAGGAAGTACTCGAATGGATAGATTTCTCAATATTGGAGTTGGAATTGAAATATGAAAGATAAAAGATCAAGATGAAGAATTTAATATTGTAGGAGATAAGAGTGAGAATAATAAAAATAAATACAATAAGAGGAGGCTTTACATTATATATATATATATATATATATATATATATATATATATATATATATATATATATATATATATATATATATATATATATATATATATATATATATATATATATATATATATAATAAAATACAAATGAATGAAATTTTGTGTCTACCCGAGGCAACTGTAATTGTATGAAAAAAATAATTTATTACGTTGTATCAAGCGTATTTTATTTAAAAAAAAGTCTAACCGTAGCTTTCTGGCCACCACCATTTTCGGTGACGTCCAATGCTCCGTTCGTCGATCGGAGGTCATTTTGACCATTTTTGGTGACGTCCAATGCGTTTTGAGCCTTAATTTGCGCACTGTCACCTCTGAAGTCCGTCGAATTAGATTTGTAGACTTGGCTTTGACTTATGACACATATATGAAGATCAACAAATGATTGTCTTAATTACATATTTAAATTTTACAATTGAAAATGAATATGATCATACGTGCATCTAGGCCAATAGTCCCCTTTTGTTCTTTTTCCAGTAAATGATATAAAAGCTAATAGGTCCACTTACATCAAAAGTGTTGTTCATAGTTTATGATTCTCATAGGTCTATTGTAATTTTGTTCATAGTGTATCTCCCACATAAGTTCCATATGATTGAGTGAACACATTTTTTCTATGATGATGAGGATTAAAAAACTTAGATTTAAGAGGGCTAATGAATGAAGTAAACTACTCTTAAGTAAGAGATTGTTAAGACAAGCCATTAGAGTTTGGATTAATATTACATCAAATTGATTAAAAAAAATATAAGTGTAGACTTAAATATTTGATCAAATTTCAATCTCTTTTAATTAACATTCTTTAACACTTGTCTCTAAGTAGCAAATCAATCTATGCATTAAGTTAGATAGGATTTAATGATTGATATGGCTCTCAAAATATGACTAGTCAAAGCACAAATCTTGATGTCGAAAGCGATATGATTTTGAGTCAAAACCGATCGAGATCAAGCACTTAAAATATCATTGGAATCTTTGGGACATCAATTAAATCCCAAAAGCTCTCAAATGTGGTGTTTATAGTCAAATCGGCGTCTCGATGAGCTGGATCTAACGAGCCTAAGATCTCATAATTCCGACTTCATTTGGGCATCCAAATGCTCAAAATACATCAAATGATCGAAGGAATCATCCTGAGCTGTCCGATCGAGGGGAGTGGTACGGGCTTTACATGAAATTACAAGAATGCCCCTCCTCCCATCTATAAATAGGCCTTCATTCCTCACAAGGAGGGCCAAAAGTGAAGTGAAGTGAAGTGAAGAAGAGGAGCCACATCGGCGGTGTCAACCACCATGGCCGTGTCGATCCTCAGTCAATCGAAGAAGGAGGAGAGGAAAAGTCAAGCAAGGAAGAAGAGGAAGAGTCAAGCAAGGAAGAAGAGGAAGAGCCGAACAGGAAGAAGAGGAAGAGTCAAGCAAGGAAGAGAGGAAGAGTCAAGCAAGGAAGAAAAGGAAGAGTCAGGCGAGGAAGAAGAGGAAAAGGCAGTGAGGAGGAAGAGAATCTGAAGCTGAAGATCCTCAAGCAAGATCGCAAGCAAGATCGCACTCATTCGTGACCATCAACCATACCAGACCATTGTCACTAATTGTATTCCCCTGGAAGTTACCGCATCTCCACCGGTCAATTACTGTGATCATTGTTACACGGTTGTTATTCCTCTCTATGCAGATCACGTAATCCTGTTCGGGAAGACTTTGTACTGAAGCAGATACATAGTGGAAAACTTTTCTTGTGCAGGCCGTGGATTTTCCCCTCTTTTGAGGTTTTCCGCGTTAAAATTGGGTGTCTCTATTCTCTTTAATTACCTATGTGTGTCTTTGGACTTCTGAGAAAGTAAATTTTCACTCTACGCGGTTTTTGCCATAGTTTGGCGCCGTCGTGGGATCGATTCCCATTATTTCATCTTGTATGACAAAGTTTCCCAACAAGTCAAAACCACCATCGAGGTGGATCATTTCAAGCTTTTAAAGGCATGGCGAAGAATGAAGATTCATCAAACTTTGTTCCTTGATTACGTCGGGCGGGGCAACTCTTAATCTCAAAGATAAGCAAGTTAGCAACACCAATGAAAGCAAAGATCAATGGTCAACTTTACAAGCTCATACAAATATTCGACCTCTTCCATACGGGTTAACTTCATCGGTAAAACTCGACTAACTTCGGGATAGGTCAAAGCGTCCTTGGTGGACTTCGCGATCTCTTCCATGCGGGTTAGCGTCATCGGTAAAACTCGACTAACAACCGGGATAGGTCAAAAGCGTCCTTGGTGGACTTCTGCGATCTCTTCCATGGGTTAATGTCGCCGAGCAAAAGCTCCGAGGAAAGGTCAAAAAAAAAAAAAACAAACAAACTTTGTACTCACGAGTTAATGTCATCGGATAACACTCGACAAACAACCGGATGGGTCAAAATCCTCATCGTCGCCGGTCACCACCGTCATTACCGTCGCCATTCTGCGACCATCGCCCAATCTTGCGGTCATCCCGTAATGCCGGTCATCCGCGGCATTCCGGCGTCGATCGCCCGCCGTCGATGCGTCGTCGATTCGCCGACCGACCACCGTCGGCCCAACCACTTATCCGATCCGCAGCCACGTCGTCGGTCCTTCGCCATCGATCATCTCCGGCAACCTCGCGGTCACCACCGTCATGTCGGTCATCCCGCCACTACCGCGCCGGTCGCCGTGCGCCGATTCGCTGCCACCACCCGTCGACAACCATAGCGGTCGCCGCTACTTCGTCGCGGTCATTTCCGAAATGCGGCAATCTTAATGCGGTCATCACCATTGTCGCCGGTCATCGCGCGACTGGCGTCGGTCGCCCGTCAGCGTCCTTGGTGGACTTTCGATCCTTCCATACGGGTTAAGTGTCGCCGAGCAAAAGCTTCGACAAACAACCGGATAGGTCAAAATGTCCGGTGGACTTCGCGACCTCTTCCATACGGGTTGCGTCATCGGTAACACTCGACAAACAACCGGATAGGTCAAAAGCGTCCAGTGGACTTCCGCGACCTCTTACGGGTTAGCGTCGTGGTAAACACTCGACAACAGGATAGGTCAAAAGCGTCCTTGGTGGACTTCGGTGACCTCTTCCATGCGGGTTAATGTCATCGAGCAAAAACTTCGACAAACAATCGGAAAGGTCAAGGTTCTTGGTGGACTTCTCCGCCTCTTACACGAGTTAACGCCGAGCAAATACTCGACAACAACTCGGATATCAAAATCCTCGCCGTCGCCCTACCGTCATTGCTCGCCGATCGCCATCGCAAACCAATCTTTCGTCATCGTCACCATTATGCGCCCGGTCATCGCGCCGATAAACGTCGATGCATCGTCACTCGCCGATTCGTACCGACCACCCCGTCGCGCCATATCCGATCCGCCGCTAAAAATTCGTCATCCTGCCGCCATGATCGTTAGCGGTCGTCACGGTCACCGTCACCACCATCGCGGTCATTCCATATCGACGTCGGTCGCCCGCCGATCTCGCCGGTCGCTGCCGAAACCGATCGCCGATGCGTCGGCGACCATAGTCGGTCCGCGTCGGGTCGCCGTGATCCGCCCGCCGACATCGTTGGTCATCTCCGTCACCCTTATCATCGAGCGGTCGAGCCGGCCGTCGCCGGAACCGTATGCGTGAGCGCGGTCGCCTCTAACCCGGACGGTCAGCGGCGTGGCCGGGAACCACGGCGTATCACGTGGGCCTTGATCGCCTCTAACGGACGGTCCGGCGTGATGGCCGACCACGTATCTGGTGGGCGCGATCGCCTCTCGGACGGTCAGCGGGGCGGTGCGGAACCACGACGCGTGGGCGCTAACCGGACGGTCCGGCGGGCGAATCGGAACCCGGCGTATACCATGGGCTTGATCGCCTCCAGCCGACGGTCGCGTGGCGTAGCGAACCACGTGGGCCTTGATCGCCTCAACCCGGGGCGGTCCGGCAGCGCCGTGGCCGGACGGCGTATACCGTGGGCGCGATCGCCTCTTAACCGGACGGTCCAGCGGGCGATGCGCCGGAACCAGCGTATCAGTGGGCCTTGATAACGGGCGGTCCGGCGGCGGTAAAGAATCACGGCGTATCCGTGAGCGCGATCGCCTCAACGACGGTCCGGCGGGGTAGCGGAACTCCAGCGTATCTGGTGTCGATCTCCCCAACGGACGGTCCGGCGGGGCGATGCGCCGGAACCACGGCGTATCTGTGGGCCTTGATCGCCTCTAACGGACGGTTAGGCGGCCGTCGCCGGAACCGGCGTATACCGTGGGCCTTGATGCTCTCCCAACGGACGGTCCGCGGCCGACGCCGGAACCGGCATTATCACAGGTGGGCCTTGATCGCCTCCCCAGCGACGGCGGATGTAAGCGCCGATGCCTCACGGACGGTCCTGGCCGATCGGAACCGACATATCTGATGGGCGCGTGCGCTTCTTGATTGCCTCAAGGATCTCACTCGAGAAGAAAGGAGAGGGAAAGGTGTGCCTCTCCCTCTGGGGATTTATAGCCCCACAGGGACAAAAGGGTAAAACCCTCAAAAAAGCGGCTCAAAACTTCGGTAGGCCATGGTGGCTGCTGCGACAGCGGCAGCGTCTGACAGCGGCTCAGCCACCCGCGGCGGGCCGAGGTGTGTCGTCGCGACTGGACCGTCAGCGACGACCGCATGACCGAGCGTCAGCCCGCGGCCTCCCGACCAAACTACCCAGCGACCCGAATCGACCAGCGACATCGACCCAGCAGACGGCCTGGCGATCGCGACCGTCCTTGGCAACCGAGCCCGCGGCCAGCGCTGACAACAGCCCGCATGTAGCCGCGAGCGCCCGCACCGCCATGGCGAGGTGCATGAGTCCCGGAACTTACGTGAGTATCAAATAGATCCAGTAACCTCAAAATCTCATGCCTACCCTCTACACATCTAATATTATATTTTATGATGATTTATTCTCTCAAAATATATGATTCATGGGCGCCGCGTTTCGTTGAAGAATTCGTTATTTTTGAGCATTTGACATATATTTTTGGATGATTAAGCTAATGTCATCCAAAAATAGAGCAACGATATAGCTCTCAAATATGACTAGTCAAAGCACAAATCTTGATGTCGAGCGATATGATTTTGAGTCAAAGCCGTCGAGATCAACACTTAAAATATCATTGGAATCTTTGGGACATCAATTAAATCTCAAAACGACTCTCAAATGTAGTGTTTATAGTCAAATCGGCGTCTCGAGCGGATCTAACGAGCCTAAGATCTCATAATTCCGACTTCATTTGGGCATCAAATGCTCAAAATACATCAAATGATCAAAGGAATCATCTGAGCCGTCCGTCGAGGGGAGTGTCTGACTTTACATGAATTTAGAATGCCCTCCTCCCATATAAATAGGCCTTCATTCCTCACATGAGGGAGGGGAAGCAAGTGAAGTGAAGTGAAGTGAAGAAGAGGAGCCAGCTCGAGATTAATCAACCACCGTGTCGTTGATCCTTCGTCGTCAATCTTGAAGAAGAGGAAGAGTCAAACAAGGAAGAAGAGGAAGAGTCCAAGGAAGAAGAGGAAGAGCAGCAAGGAAGAAGAGGAAGAGTCAAACAAGGAAGAAGAGGAAGAGTCAAGCAAGGAAGAAAAGGAAGTCAGAGCGAGGAAGAAGAGGAAAAGCAGTGAGGAGGAAGAGAGCTCACGAAGCTTGAAGATCCTCAAACAAGATCGCCAAACAAGATCGCACTCCCTCGGCGACCATCAACCATCACCAATTATCATTAATTGTACCGTATTCCCAGGAAGTTACAGCATCTCCACCATGATTACACGATCATTGTTACAGTTATTATCTCTCATATGCGATCCATTGTTATCGGGGAAGACTTTGTACTGAAGCATACATAGTGGAAGCTTTTCTTGGGCTAGGCCAGTGGTTTTCCCTCTTTTGAGGTTTTCCGTTAAAATTACGGTGTCTCTTCTCTTTAATTTGTGTGTCTTTGGACTTCTGAGGCTAAAGTAAACTTTCACTCTCTGTTGGTTTTCTAGCACGCGACAATGATAATCTCTAGATTGAATGATAATGCTTTTCTTTATAATCTAATTTTAAGGGGGGGTTTGGGTGAGTACAATTATTCTTAAAATTATTATGATATAATATAATTTTACTTTTTTAAGAAAAAAAGACATTAACTTTCTTAAGACTATCATATTATCATAAAATAGATTGTGAATAACTTTTTCTCACCACATAAATTTTAAAAAATAAAGCAAAATAAAGTAATAGCACAATAAATGTGAAAAAATTATCCCAAACATAGTCTCATAGATGTAAGTTGCTATGGAGGAAGTACTCCAATGGATAAATTTCTCAATGTTGGAGTTGGAATTGAAATATGAAAGATAAAAGATCAAGATGGAGAATTTAATATTGTAGGAGATAAGAGTGAGAATAATAAAAAAAAATACAATACGAGGAGGCTTTACATTATATATATATATATAATAAAATACAAATGAATGAAATTTTGTGTCTACCCGAGGCAACTGTAATTGTATGAAAAAATAGTGATTGAGTTATTACAGCTGTTGTACGAAGAAACTGTATATTTTATTTTAAAAAAGTCTAACCGTAGCTTTCTGGCCACCACCACAAGTAATAGGATCAAGTTGAAAAACACAACCTTCTCACTGTAGATTTCTCAAAATAAGCCTCACTGCAATTCTATAATTGCTCCGTAAACACCTGAGTAATACAATTCAAACTATACCGCAGACGAAATGCACCCTTCATTGGCTCACCAATAATGACTCAAATAACGATTAAATGGAAGAGAGGGAGCCTAGCCGATTCATCGGGCATCAAAAGCTCTTACATTTGTTTAAGAGGCTTTTTAAATGCTTTTACAGTAGTAAAAATCATCAAGCAAAAAAACCTATTTATTTGCATGAAATAATCACACTGGTTTTTCTCTATAATTTTTTTATTTATTAAAAAAAAATAACTTAGAGAAAACAAAATAAAAATGATCATTGGGAAGAAAATTTATCATTTTTTTTGTTACACATTTATGAATGGACAAAGTGGATGAAACTAGATAACTGGAAGAGAAAAAAAAAAAAAACAGCTGGCTTTAGGACCCTCAACAGCATTTAGTGATGGTCCTTGCCAACTGCCTCCAGATCATTGTCTGATAACTTTTCATCTAGATAATCTCTCAAAAAAGTTTTCTGAAATCAGCTATGTGTGGGGCTGGAATTGAGGCTCCGTTTGGGAGAGCTTTTTTAGTGCGTTTTGCTTTTGAGAGCCTGAATTTTTAATTTTGATACCCGTTTGAATAGTGTGCTTTTGAAGAGTTTTAAATCTATCTCTGAAAGCTCGTTTAGCACTTTCAAAGACAAATAAACGGGGCATTTTAAACCAGAACAGGGAATCCAAAAACTTAACCAAACGGAGCCTGAATCATATAAGGGCACATCAGTCCTCAAGAATATTCAAGCTCTTTAGATATTACCAATGAAAGCTTCATCCTTCAACACTGTGGAGATTTATGAACTGCTAAAAGAAATTTGTTCTTCTCCTTTAAGTTTTGGTAATCTACTGCAAGCATACAATATTCATTTCTTTCCATTTTAAAGAGAATAAAAAGAGAACAAACTAGTAAAATTGAAAGTTTTCATTGAAAATTTATCCAGCTGCTACATTACCATAGCACAGTTTTATCATCATCTTATACATAATCAGACTCTCATTAAGTGGTAAACTGTATGAATAAACCTTGAAGGCCATGCTGTCATATATCTTCTATATACTAGAAGCAAACTTATATATATAACAATTGTTTTGAATATCATGGATCATACCAGTAAAGTGTTTATCCTCCCTATGAACTTCTGAGAGAAGATAGATTGCAGAGTGGACCAGTTAATCTTCCGAACCATTTAAGAATACTGCAACTTCTTATTGATTCTTCTGCACCAGAAGAGAGTGAGTGGACATTCACAGCAGATAATAGTATGTATGATTTCTGGCATGTCATGGCAGCTTCCAATCTGAGAAGACACTGAAAGCACTTCATTTTGTTTCACAAGGGAAAGCCGTCGCGAGGGGCTCCGTTCAAGTCTTGAGTTTTTAGAGGAGGATTGTTACCATAGGTCATTTGAACAACATTGTGGAGATCATCATCCCAAGCATTAGTCATCTATAGATAATTGCAGGACATGATTAGGACAGCAAAGCAGTAGATGACTTCTAAATGTTCCCAACAAAATACACAACAACAAGCCTTTATCCCATTACATGGGGTCGGCTCCATGAATTCTTTTTCTCATTTAAGTATCATACTCATTTAATTTTAATAAATTAAGATCATTTTTTATACTTCATAATCAAATCTTTTTAAGTCAATCTTATTTTTTTTTTTAACATAGGCAGAGTTTAATACGTCTGCGCTTCTAACTTGGTCATCATAATACCAGTGTTTTATGTGAAAAAATCATCTGCGGCGACTCTATAATCTTATTCGACAATATTTATTTTTCAAGAATATTAGTAGCACAAATTTAGGCTCAATGATAAAATTTAAGACAAAAAAGATGGTTGAAGCAACTTAGGTAATTGAGCAAAGGCTTTTTTGGAGTGACTGCTTCTATTTGTAAAGTTAGTTGTAAAATTGAACGTTAAAAGTTATTTTGAGTAATTGAGTTATTTTTGTTTGGAAAATCTAACTATAAGGATGTTATTTATAAACCAAATAATAATTTTTTGTTTGATAAGGCAGTTGTGCTAATGCCATTTATAATCAAACCTTAAATGCCCTTATTCTTAATAAAGCTTATATGAACAAATAAAATTTTTTTTTTCAATAATGCTTCCCTTATGAGACATGAACTTTAATCATAAATCTGAACATGATATTAAAAATAATTATTCCACACCTCAAATCTCACAAATACACAAGGATAACAGAAGTAGAGCTGAAGGGGATTCAAGAAAAGCAGAAGAACAAAATATCTTAATTCATGAGAATAGTATGCAGTAAAGAAAATTCAATAGATTTGGACATATAATTTAAAACAAATCAAAGGCATTACGGTCTAAAACCTTCAGTTTTCAGCTACATGAAAACTGAATGGCCAAATAATGAACTCTCCGTAGTTGTAATAGCCTGAATTCTTAACCATCGAGATATTATCCGCTTTAACGTAATGGCATCATGATTTTGTCCCATTGGTGTAACTTTTCAAAAAGTCACCCATCCTAGAAATGCTCTAATGCGAGTACGCTTAACTTTGGAGTTTCTAATAAAATTCTAACAGTTACACCAAAAAGCACCTTAATGTTTAAGAATTTAGCTTCATTAGTTTCACAATTTTACCCATTTAAGTAACTGACATCTTCATCAGTTTCACTTGCTCGTTCATGATGCAGCGGGTTGGAGCGTGTTGGTAATCTGTGTCAGTCGTCTGTTACATTGCAATTCTGATTATTCTGAGAAGGAAGAAGGGTGGTCATCACGGTGTGACACCTTAACCTAGAATCATCCATATAATATCTTCAAGCTGGTGTAATGCTTTGACACCATTTGTAACATCCTAAACTTTTAACCATCGAGATATTGCTGGCTTTATCCTAATAGCCTCATGATTTTATCCCGTTGATGTAACTTCTCAAGAGTTCATCCATCCTGAGAATGCTCTCATGCGAGTACGCTTAAACTTTGCAGTTCTTAATGAAATTTCCACCGTTACACGAAAAGGCGTCTCTATGTTTAAGAGTTTAATTTTATTATACTTAAGGGGTTTCACAGTAATGCAGTGGGTTTCCTTGCCACACCATAGATATACAGTCATCCCAAATGAAGCCTCAGAATATCTTATATATAACGTGAGTGTCATGTAGTTAGCCTATGCATAGAAGATAAGGCTACATGGGAGTAGAAGTAAGAGCTAATACACTGATGTACAAATTGATACTGAACTTGGTTACTCTTCTTTTGCATTTATTTACATGGCTAATAGAAGTGGTTTTAATGCTGTAGTTAAGTTAAGTTCAAATTAAGCTCAATTGAATCTAGCCCAACCTTGCTTGAGCAAGGAAGATGGAGCCATGGGTGTAGCTTTAGGCTTTGCACTAGGATTGATATTGACTCTTGAAATTATAAATTTCGATTCAAATTTGACTTAAAAATGATTTTGAATTAAATATACACATAAACATAAATACTATATTATGTATTAAATATCATTTGATATACATTATATATTTTATATACGCACTCATTTAGATCCAAATTTTGAGTCAACTTCAAATGCATTCGAACGAGTTGCAGCAAATTCGAACAATTTGAGATTTTGAGTGCAGAGCGGAGCATGGAAACCTCTCAAAATTGACTTAACTCCATTTTAAGTTATGCTCCTTTCAAGCGGATTTGAGCTTTTTATGGAGGCTTATTTGACACAGCAACTGCAAGGAAGTTATATGCTCCCCACATACCAAGGATTCCTAATTATTTCTATCATTTCCATTTTTCTCTCTCTAACTTCTGTAATCATCAACCCGATTCGAAAAGCTGTGATCAAACAATAATTTCACCCCTAAATGAGAGTTCTAGAACTTGGGTTATAAACCAGAACAATTCCATAGTTTATACAGGCCTATCATACAAGAATTTTTTTTTTTAAAAAAAAGAGTGTAAATTTTGATTGTTTTAAACATAAAAATTTTACTTTTTTTTGTCAATTTATCTTTAATATGAACATAAACTAAAGCTGAGTTTAGATGCATGGATGTTGAATAGAGAAAAAAGAAACAGAGAAGGATTCAAAAGCCTTTACAGATTCATAATCAACACATATACTGTTGGGATTTCATTTGATTTCCTGCAACATTCCTTCAATCCAAACAAAAAATGGTTGCCACAATCCACTGAATATCAACTAAACCATCACAAAGCTTCTATGGAAATAGAAGAAGAATACCAGGATCAGCCATGGGTGAAAAGCAAAACTCTGATCATTTCAAAAGTCGATATTTAAAATCCATTTCTTCAAAATAGGTTTACTAGAAAAATGTAACAATCTAAAGAAAAGTTCTTAAACTATAAAAAAATTTCTGTGAGGATGAAGGTAGCATACCTGCTGTGTAGCTTCTTTGTAGCCACTGGTTGAAGTCAATTGAAGATTTGGTGCTCTTCGAAATGCATCTGAAGGGTTCATTATTCCAGGCATTCCAAGTTGAATCAAATCTTGATGAGGTGGATGTAGCTGTTGATGGATCATTTCTGGTGTGAATCCAATGGCTGATGAAGAAACAGTCCTGGTCTGAAATAACTGAAAAGAAAATAAATCAATCATTCTTTTAGATTAATTTTTGTTTCTCTTTTAACAAATGAACTTCTGCTCTTAGGAATGGCTTATGATCCCTTACATCTTTAGAAAGAAGGCCTTCAATGTTGAAGTCTATGCTTGGGTTAACAGCAGCGAGCTTCATTGATAAAAACTAGTACCAGAAAACAAGTATAATCCCTCATTTAACTTTAAAAGGGAGACTCATCTTAAAAATCTTATAAGAAATTTCAAAGTTTTGTTCAGATAATCTATAAAAAGACAAGAAAAACGATAAATACCTCCACTTGACGTTGCAGTGATTGGACGTAGTTGATTATCTCATCTAGCATAACAGCTTTACCTGTAACCTGAAACATATAGCTTGAAGATTAAGTAAAGGCGGTATCTTGCAAAGATTGTCAAGAAAATAGTAGGCAAATTAATTAAAAAAAACCCTACTTTGCTGCAACCTGGAACAAGGTCCTGAAGAAACTTCATCCGTTCACTAATCTTTTCCCTTCTTACCTGCATCAAGAAGATGCCAATACATAAAAAGCAAGTTTTTCGCTTTTTTGGCGGTTATAAACAACAAAAATGGCATCAAATATGGAGGAGAACGTTACTCTTTCTGCAAGACTATGGCTATTGGTAGCTTGGCCGCGACGAGCTCTCACGTGGATATAATCTTCCTTGGGAGGTTCTCCACTGTCTTTCGAATTTTTTCCTGAAGACTTAACAGTTGCCATTGTTGAGCTGTTCTTTTCTGCCTTCTGCTTATCATCAGTGGCATCCTCAGCAGGCCCAAAAGGCAATTGTGATGAAGCTTGTCCTTGATCTGACTCCATATACTGCCAATCAGAAATTCACAAACTTGTTCATTGATAATGAATTTAGATTGAAGGGGGAAAAACATAAAAAGTAATCAGAGAAAACAGGGCTGACCTGATTGCTTCTCTTTTTTTCATTAATGCCGAACACCCCTTTAGACAAATTAGGTGACTCATCTCGAGCATCTTCACTGAACTCTGGTTCTGAGAACTCACTAGCTCTCTTCTCCCTTTGTTCCTTCATGGGACTCCCACTATTAGAGCTCTGATCAATCAAAACAGATCTACCCTTAAGTACTTCAATCCCGCCTGCTTCAATCTTTTGCATTTGAGCTTCAGCAATGGCATCCGACGTGCCGGGGACGGTTAAAGGATAAGCCAAATCACTGAAGCAAGAGAATCTTGCAGCTCTCTCGGTAAATCCAACATCACAAGGGAATTGTGAAAGGCTAAGAGGGAGCATTCCTGGCCCTGCGTTCAAGAACATTCCTCCCTTCGTTAATGAATCTGAAGGATTCCAGTTCAGGGGAACTGGTCTTCCAATGTTGGAAGAACTTGCAGTAGCTTGCGCATTGGAGAAGTTTAAGTTGTGGGTATTGGCAGGTAGCTGATTCCATATCACATGGCCGAAAGAATCCGCCATTGAAGTTGATGGGGAAGGTAAGGAACCAATCTGATTCCACTCGGTTGTTGATAAGCCTATAGTGTTACAGTTCAAAGAATCTACACTCCTCTTCTCCAACCCAAACTTCTCCGTCTCACCCAAATCCATCTTTCTTTCTTCTCCAAGAAGATGAAGAACAATGACCTAGACCCCTGAAATGAAAGCTTGACCTCACTCCAAGATCTTAATATTAAGTACTTGAAGCAGTTTTTGTTGACTTCCAATTTCTGTCTTTCTTTTTTTAACCTTTTACTGATTTTATTATCCAATACTATGACGAGAAAAGACTCGTTGAAGAATAATTGGTTTCATAGACCATAGCGATAGAATCCAAGTGGGAAAGAAAAAAAAAAATAGAATCAATTCCAAGTTCCAAAATCCAATGCACAAAATTACGCAACAAAAGTATAGACTTCCTCAAAAGGAGCAAACTTTGTTCATACCATACCAATTATATTCAAAGTCCAGAAGTTAAACAAGAAAAAAACAGAAAAACCAAACTTCACAAGAGAAGCTGACCTAACGCCTATAACTTACCACTAACAGCGACAGTGATAAAGATCAGTGAGAGCTAAATCTCCTGAAATCATGGAGTCAATAGGCTTTAGATTTTGAGATAAACCCATTATGCTGAAAACAGGAGTTGAAAAGACAGGGCAAACAGAGAATCTCAAACCCAGACTCAGCTTGTCATTAAAAAGCAGCAATGCATTGGTTTCAGAAATCACAGGTCCAGAGTCCATGGACAACCCCTCTCTCTCTCTCTCTTCTCTCTCTCTCTGAAACACTCAACAGTGCACCTAAAAGTAGTAAGAAGACTAAAGAAAAGATACCCTCCCTCTGATTCCTCTATCCTTCTATCTTTCTGCACTTGCTTGAAGCCTTTTTCCCCTCATTGAAAGCACTGCTAACTACACAAAAGAAAACAGAGTTTTCTTCTATTTCGGCTGCTCCTCTCACTCTCAATTCAGAACCAACAGAACTCCAATTTCATAAAGAGAGAGAATAGGGACAGAACCTGCTCCCATTTATACTCAACCCACAACTCTTCGAGAGAGAAGACCAATTGAACGATTAACCACGGCCACTGCCATTGGTGAATCAAGCTGCCTACTCCATCCTATATATATATATATATATATATATATATATATATATATATATATATATATATATATATATATATATATATATATATATATATATATGTATGTATATATATATAATCAATACATTTTTTAATTAGGAGTTCATAATTTATTTTTTCATGAATTTAAAAATTCTAAAATAAACTACGTTACATAATTAGTTTAATATTCAATTTAGAAATTCCCCCATCAATTCTTATTTAATTTAATTTAATTTTTTTGTTTTGCTTTTATTACCCTTCTTTATTGCTCTGTTTTCTCTATGTTACTTTATTATGGCAAGATTGAACCCTGACATATGCCAACCATCCCGACTATTATACTCTTCGCCTTTATTTGAGCCTCGGTAAGCTGTCGCGCGGATGACCGTTTATCTCTTGCTAATTGGTTAATAACAATTAATAATTAATGAAAAAAAATGCATGACAATAGAAACGAAGCATCATGGGTGAGCCTGCGAGACAACTTAAAGAGCACGTCGCGGTCAAGATTCGAATAATTTAGGCGAGATTTTCAATCATCCCGAACGATACGATATGACTTGATGCAATAAATATCGTATCCAAAAAGTTTGGGATTTGAGAGACGACATCGAGGTCTGCCGATCGGACGGCTATGATCTGACAAATGAAGAGATATGATTCGCCGAGATTTTGATTTATCGTCACTCTCAGCGGAGCTGGCATCGTGCGTGGGCGAATCGGACGGCTGAAATCAGTTGTTGGAGCGGGGACAGGTTCGGTCCTGTTCAGGTGCTGAGTGTGGAGCTGGTTGTAAAGGTGAATATGTGAACAGGCATGTACAAAGCAACACTTATCATATAAATTTATCATATTTATGAATCTACTATCTATTTAATAAATTAATAAATTTATATATTTATTTATATTATGATAATATTATTGAGAATATGATAAAAATAAAATTAATAGATACAGGTTAAAATTGCACTATCAATTTCAATATTTTAGTTAAATTTTATAAATAAAAATCAAGTGTTAATTTTATAAAACACAATTAAAATTATGTAAGTCACATTAACCTAGTGGTTGAGAGTTTTGTTTGTGTCAGCTGTTGAGTCGCTGCGTATCGTTGTGTGTAGTGGTGAAGCTTTGACTTTCAAGGTTATTAGTTAGTCTGTTGTATGTGTGAGTTCGATTAAATTATCAAATGTCCATAAAAAATAATTAAAATTTTATATATATATATATATATATATATATATATATATATATATATATATATATATATATATATATATATATGAAATTACTTGAATTTTTTCTTGTACTACTATATCAAAATTATTCTTGATGAGGTCCATATATGCATATCACATAGATAAGAAGAGGTAAAGCTTTCTATCCCTCCTCATCTCCATCACTCTCATTATCCCTATGTAAAGCTATGTATACTTAATAATTTTTTAGGGTTATATGGTTGAGTTACACAATTATGTACTTGATATGTTGTGAGTACATAATTGTGTACCAGGTAAAAATCTTCATGCCAAAGAAACTTCCTATGATTAGTCACTCTCCCTCTTAAAAGCTTCCAAAAATTATTTATTATTTCAAAAAAAATTAAGATATTTTTTTGAGTTAAATATTTTCATTTAAAATCATAATTCGATCATAAGAAATTATAGCTTAACTTTATATGCATGCTTATTTAGGAACGATTTGAATCTTAAATATATTTCTCATAAAGTCAACATCTAATTGAACTTATCTTCTATAGTAGAAAAATAAGCAACAATTATAGTAATCATTATGCTATCATATCTTTCTATCTAGCATCACCGAATTATAATTTACCTACTTACGACTGACCTTTCTCTACCATAAGCACTAATCCCAAATCATTTTATCTCATCCTAAAACCCATTCAATTTAATCTAAACTACTCAAATTTAGTTCTCAAGCCCTAATTTTTTTTTTCCAATTCCAAGTTTGACAATTAAGTACTAACTTGCACTACAAATTATATTAAGAAACTCTCTATTATTGTAGGCTTCGAAAATTTGCCACCAACCTCTCGATAATTATTGAATTTGAAGAGAGTGTGGTTTGAAAGCGTCGGTGTAATTTTCAGAAGGCAGATGGAATAGTAGATAAGACACTACCCAGAGATTTCACCCTCATTTTGTGAGGACTTTAGATCTGGTTCGGGTTTTCCTATAGCAAGCCTATAGTAATTACCACTCCCAATAAGTGAGAGAGAACTTTCGATTAAAGTTAGTCATTAGATCGCTAAATGTGTAGCGTATAGTAGCAGCATGTGGAGTTTTAAAATTTGAGATTTATGAAATTCATCATTTTAGCTTAAACTGGATGGTTGGGGGAATGATGACGTGCCCGATCTAGATCCCATGGTTCCATCATCCCAGGCAATCGCGGTCCCTAGTCTACTTAGTCAGATGAGGTAGTCGACTGGCGATAGAAGGATCCTATCAATGACATGGGTTACGTCGTCAGAAATCCTTGTAGACACAGGGTGGTGTTTGTAAGGCTTAAGTCTACTTTAAGACAGAGATTGTTTGACTATCAAGTATATCACATGATTCACAACTCAAAGCATTGGGAGCATCTGGTATGATCGTGATCATAATATAATTGAGCGGGCCAAACCACCGTCGGAGGACTACGGTGTGCTTCATCTGTGGAACTGTTAAAATAGAGGACACAGCGTCCTTCTTAGCAAGAGATTAATTAAGAGTGAACATAGCGACATTTGACATCCTTTGTGAGCTAGAGTTTTCTTAATTTCTCATCCCCGATAAATAGTTGCGGAAGCTGGATAGATTGAGTTTGAATTAGGTTTTTAATGATAGAGTTTCATTTAAGCAGTTTCAGATTAACATTTGATTTGAGTTAATTTGATTAGAAAAATTGATTAATTTGAATATGTTTAAAAGCATTAAATCCTATCAACTCTGTTTAGCTGCTAACAGATGATTAGATCTACTGTCACATGACAAAATTAGTTTTTCAGATATTTCATTGATTTGAAACTCTTATAATAAGTTTTTAGGTTTTGTTAACCCGGACCCAGTCCTAAGAATAAATCGGGAAGCAACCCACGTAGCATCCTCAAACACTTGAATTTAAGCATTCAACATAGTGTTGGGGCCCCTACGGGTGTATTTAAGATTTTATGTAGCGTTTATTTCTGAATTATGAGAGATTGTTACTTAATTTGATTTGAAAAATAAATTAATTTGAATATATTTAAGAGCTTTAAATTCTATCAACTCTATTTAGCTGCTAACAGAGGATTAGATCTACTGTCACCTGACAAAATCAGTTTCTTAGATATTTCACTAATTTGAAACTTTTATTATAGGTTTTTAGATTTTGTTAACAAATCTAAATTAGAGCAAATGCGAATCCTCGGCAGAATTTCAACATTCAACGTAATGTCGGGGCCCATGCAGGTGTATTTAAGAATTTAGGGAGTTTTTATTTCTGAGTTATGAGATTGATTTCAAATTTTCATTTAATTCCAACTTTAGCCATTCTGAACATTAAAATTCACTTGAAATCTCATGTTAACGTGTTTATAGCTTAGATAATTTTACCTAATTAGTGATTTCATTGATATTAAAAATCATAATTAAAATGAAATTCCTTAATTTTTGTATTGAAGAAAAGCTCTATGATTTTTATAGATTTTGATTTAGTATCCCCTTCGGTCTGCTTGTATAAAGAGTTGTAGATTCGGTGGCGAAGAAGGTGTTATAAATTGATCTAATATTTCATTAGATTTTCAAATTAATATTTAATGTATTCCAATTTAGCACGTGCAGCCTTTTCATACATTAAAATTTGCACTTGAAATCTTTATATCCGAGCACATGCAAGAATTTATAGTTTAGCTAATTTCACATAATCAGTGATTTCATTGATTTTAAAATCATAGTTAGGATGAAATTCCTTGATTTTTGGTTGAAGGAAATCCTATGATATTTGTAGATTTTAGTTTAGTGTATTTGCTTGTCAAGAGTTCTTATCAAGGCGTTTTTGATTTAGATTCCAAAAGATAGTTTAATTTGTTATTTTAAAAGAAGATTTACCCCTGAGGTTGACTTTCATTTTCCCCCTCTTTTTATTTTACTTTTGTGTTTATTGTGTTTCCTCCCCTTTTGTTGTTTGGAGTTTTTAATTTGAATTTTAGCTTTAGGTTTCCTTGCTTGACATTCTTAAGCTGATTCCTTTACTTTTCATTTTTTTCTAAGTCTAGAATTTTGACGAAATTTTGGTAGCCTCCCAGCATGGATAGGGGGATGCATCGAGGGTGTTTTGGATTATTCGGTATGCTCTCTTGAGCATAGCGAGTGGTGTCTTCTTATCTGAAGATTTTTTCATCTCATTGCCCTCTTGATACGGCGAGGCCATTGAAGAAGACATGCATATATATTCATTTCCCCCTTCCTCTCCTTTTTTTCTAAGTCTAGAAATTAGACAAAATTTTGGCAATATTTCGTCTAGGGAGAGCGACATTTAACAAGTGTTAGCTTACTCGGTACGCCCTCTTAAGCATGCGGTGTCACCATGACACCTATTTTTTCATCTCGTTGTCTCTTGAAAGCGAGATCTTCAACCTGAAATATATATATTCATTCACATATACCACTTGTTCGACTCATTTTTTGGCGTCGCGATGCTCGACAAGAACAAGGGGCTGATTGGGAATGTAAGGCATGAATCGATCGAAGCAGAAAGAAGAATTCGCCTCTTGACGATGTTCTTCCCCAGTTTGCGGTGAAGCGAAGGTTGGAAGGCTAAAGCAAAGAGAACGACGTCGGAAACTGAAAGAATAATTTGCTTCTTGATGATGTTTTTTCTCAGTTTATGGCGAAGCAAAAATGAGAAGGTTAAAGTCTGCTCGAAAATCGAAGTAGAATTCTCTTCTACGATGTCTTTAGGTTTGTAGCGAAGCAAAATTGGAAGGATTCGAGTCGGACGAAATTGAAGAAGAATTCACCTCTTGATGATGTTCTTCCCCTGATTACGTCAAATCAAAAATTGGAAGGCTAAAGCGAGGAGGCTACGGACTGCGGGATAGTGAGCTAGTGGGACGCACGCAATGGGCTGAGATTACGGTTTGGATTATGCAGAACAGGTCAGGTTTGCGAGCTAGATTACGTTGAAGCCGCAGAAGGTCACAAGACAGACCATGGTTTAGCAGTGGAGCCGACAATGGGTAGATGCAGCAGTGACGGCTTGCAAGACAGAAAGACAGGTCAGATGCAGCGGAACGGTGGGACTGGTGAGCAGTGGAGGTGCGAACAGCGGCAGGCCAGGAGTTTCAGCATGAAGGCAGGAACAGCGGTAGGCCATGGGTTTTAGCGCGGAGGTGGGAACGGCGGTAGCCGGGTTGGACAACCGAAAAATTAAGAGCAGAGAGAAATTATTACCTGTGCAGAAACTTTTCCAATGAGAGAGAGGGAATGGGCTGGGAGAGAGGAAGAAACGTGAGAGAAAATTAGGAGGGAATGGGGTGGTTTTCTTTTCAGATAATTCAGAAAAAAACTGAAAAAAAATAAAATGGAAAGGGAAAGTTACTACATGAGGAGGTAATTTGATTTTTTAAAATAAATTTAAATTTATTAAAGGGTTTTAATGTGAATTTTGTGCCGGTAAATGACATTGTCAATATATATATTGATGTAAGGTAATTATTATTACGAGCGTAATGGCGTCCATTTTCGGAATTTGGTTGGTCGATGTCAATTGTTGATTTATTTCAAAATCATCATCGCTTTTGCTCGATTTTTTATCTCATAAATTGAGTGCAAATAGTCTCACTTGATAGATTTTGATATTTTGAAGCCAATGACATGATTAATTTTACAAATAAAGATCGTTTGATCCCTTGTCCTCACGATCTTGATATGCGGTGATGTTGGCGACGGCGCTTGATCGGTTGATTATCAAGTCATATATATTTATATTCTGACCAATTTTAATGTTCTAAACACGATGGCAAAGTTCGTTCATCGATCGAAGTTCATTTGAGTTGATTTTGGTGACGTCCAGTGCATTTCATCTCGATTTATGCGCTGTCACTTCAAATCACTCGACTTTTGCACAGACTCGTCCGAATTGAGCGCAGACAATCTCATTTGATAGATTTTGATATTTCAAAGCTAACAACATGATCAATTTTATGAACGAAGGTTGTTTGGTCATTAGCGGCTTCGACTCGATATGTGTCCACATTGATATGGCTTAATTATTGTCGTTAGATTTTGTAATATTTATATTTTGATCAATTTTGACATTCTGAATGCAATGACGAAGTTTGTTCATCGATCAGAGGTCATTTCAATTATTTTCAGTGACATCCAGTACATTTTGAGCCCCAATTTACACACTGTCACCTCCGAAGTCCGTCGAATTCGGTTTATAGGCTTGACTTTGACTTATGGTACATATATGGAGGTCAACAAATACCCCTCAACAAATGTGATTCGTGCATGGAGTGATTCACATTTGTTGAAAACTGATTGACCCTTTGGGATGGCCATAGAACTTGGATCATTTACTTTACTGATAACTACGAGCTTTGATAATTTATCATTAGTATCTTTGTCTTATTGGGACATGCTAAATGATGGCTTGATTTATCAGAATTAACTTGTCAGATTAATAAGAGCTCTTACACCATCTACTATCTGCTTCAATGGCTTTATTGAAGATCTCTTTCTTTTATGTCCATGCAGATTTGAGCCTCCTCCGACCCTAGCTTCATGCTTGCTTGGGTTTGATAGAGGAATTGGTTTATTTATTTTGATGAATGATTCAGCTCGGGAATTGGTTTATCCATGCTTGATTTGAAACTCCTTCTATTTTAGCTTTGAGCTTGATAGACTTGATGAAGGACTGACCTGATTTGTCCCTATTGACTTGTTAGGAAGTGTATGCACACCATGAACCACATCTTCTTTGCTTTGAAAATTGGTTGGAAGGTACATCTGATGACCCTCCGACATAGGGTCAATGTTGAGTTATTAGTCTAGCAACGTGTGCTTTAACAGACTAAATAATCATGAAATTCCTTTAGTTCAACCATTGGCTTTGTTTAAACTATGGAATTTCTTCCTCGGTCCTGTGCTTTATACTTTGATGGACTTGATGAGGAGATAGGCTTTGATTTATTCTTTGAGCTTCATCAGATCATTTGAGAATAAATTGAGATATCACACTACGGGTAATATATAGATTGATTTGAGGTAGCCCTGAATTGAGCATTTTCTCAGCTTTCCTTGATCTATCGATCAAGTAGAGAGATCTCTTGGATCCTGGTTGCTTGTAATCACTAAGCTAGATCTTGTTTGAGATTGAACAATCATCATCATTGGTGCGATGAGGGCTCTTTCAACCTTTTCTTACTTGCTTGTTGAGTGAGGCGTCAAACTCGATATTTGGGCTTGTTGAGTTTGACCTTTAGAACCTACTCGAGTCTTTGACTTAAGCTGTAGTGGGTTGGTGATTTTGTCATCAGATTGACGAACATGGGCTATTTCATTGTGGCCTTTTGACGTGTGAGGAGGAGAACAACTCTACCATTTGTGGGCTTGTTGAGTCAGACTTTAGAACCCATCTCATGTCTAGACTTGGGATGTAGAGGTTGATTTCTCCAATTCGGTTGATTGAAGCTTCCAAAATCGAGTTCTTCTAACTTGATCTCAAGAATTTGGTCGAGATAAATTTGACATTTTTTTTCATGTGTAAAAATAGATTCTTTTTGTTTCTGTAAGAACATGGAACTTAACAATGATAATTATAGATACATTTAGGGATTTCGGCGTAACACTCGATGTCAATCTGAATCAGAATATATTTGAAGATCTTATCTTATGGCATGATGTCAACTCAAATAGACTTAATATAAACTAAAAAAATGCCCCATGTCTTGTAGGGGAAATTCTAAAGTACATTTAAGAGAATTTTCAAGATGAAAATATACAAATACATATATATTTGAATTGATGTACTTTAAAGGGGATTTTAACATACAACATTGATTTCATATATATATATAAATCTAAAAATACCCCATGTGTAATAGGGGAATTTTCATGAAAAAGTTCTTCATCCAAAGTATGTTTATTTAGGGATCTCGGCATGAAGCACGATGTCAACCTAAATAGATATACTAAAAAAATACCCTATCTTGCGAGGGATTTCTATGTACCTCGAGAATATGGTCAAAATAATGAAAAGTTCTTAATCAAATTTTCTTTTGATGGATAAGTGGTCCTATAACTTTCTCCTTTTGGAATAAATGAGGGTATATATGGTAAAGACATCTTGATAATTTTCATTTTGATGATATTTGATCAACTTCAGCCAACTTGGCTCCATTCTTGAGAATTTAATCAGGTGAGTGAAGATGCCCTGAATAGTGTGGCTAATGTAGGTAGTTTCCTTCTCTCTTATTTTTAGTGAGAATCTTCTTGACTTGTCTCTTGTGAAGGCCTTCTCCATGCTGGATTGCTTTGAGAGTACGATCAATTTTATGTGTGAATCTATAAATCTTTGCACTTTTGAAAGTTGTGCCATTATCAACACCAAATTTGTACCTTTTATCGTGAAGAAGTTGATCACTCAGTCAGCAGTAACTTCTATAAATGGAGTAGCCTCAGCCTACTTAGAGAAATAATCAGTTGCTACTAGGATGAAGCGATGTCCAGGTGATGACGGTAGATTAATTGGTCCAATTACATCTATGCCCCAATATTCAAATTGCTAGGGTGCTATTGTTGGGTGTAATGAATTTGGAGGTTGATGGATGAGATTCTTATGTACTTGACACTCATGACACTTCTTAGCATGATTAATATAGTCTCTCACCATAGATGGCCAATAATAGCCCATCCTTTTGATCTTCTTGCCATCTTGGGACTGGTGTGCACCACAAAGTCCTTCATGAACTTCAACCATCACCTTGCTAGCTTCATCTACATCTAGGCATCGTAGCCATATTTGTTCAAAAGATCTACGATATAAAGTGTTGTTGACGAAAACATAGCGTAGCATTCTTTTTTTTGATTTGAGTTGCCAGTGATTTATTACTTGGTAATTTGCCTTCTTTAAAGTAATTGATGAAAGCTTGCCTCCAATCACGTGGCTCTTCTACAACAAAGGCTTCACACTGCTTTTTTGAGGTAATGTCATTCTTAGCTCTTTTTGGTACAACTTCTTGTTGATTTTGGGGAGTATGAGGAGCAACCTGAGTCGCATCCTACTAGGTCAGATTTGGTAACCCCTCTACCTACGGGGATTGATATTTTATTGGCCCTAGAACTCCTCAAGTAAATATGTCGATCATGACATAATCACCATTCATACTTGCCATTTTCTTAGCTAATTTTTCTAAGCAATACTTTCTATTCTGGATCGAGACTCAATTAGTGTGATATTTTATATGCTTTATTAGCTCGAGAACTGCTTGTGATAAGCTAACTCAAGCTTGTTGATTCTATAGATGCAAAGTATTTCATTTATAATAAGCTGAGAATCACCAAAAATATGCAAGTTTTGAATGCCGATGAAAATAACTTCTTCTAGACCTGCCACTAATGCTTCATATTCAACTTCATTATTAGTTCTTGGCTCAGTCAATCCATATGATCATCTCATTATCTCTCATTCTAGTGTTATGAAGATGATGTCGATTCCTGTTCTTGCTCTTGGGAAATTAAGATATTGGACTTATTTGATCGATGAGGCTCCATCAAAATATATTTCTCAAATTTGTGATTTTTCTCTTTCATGAATGAGCATAATTTGCTCATCGGGCAAATCATCATTAAGAGAAGAGTCTGCAGGGATAGGATGTGCAGCTAGAAAATCTGCTAAGACTTATCCCTTCATTGCTTTCTGTGGAATGTATGTGATATCAAATTACAAAAGCAATACTGTCCATCTTTCCAAGTGACCTATCAATGCTGGTTTTGTCATCAAGTACTTCAGTGAATCGATCCTCGAGATGAGGGTAATCTTGTGAGATAATATATGGCGACAAAGCTTTTAGACTGCAAAGATCAATGCTAAATAATTCTTATCTATCGGAGAGTATCTCATTTTTGCTCAAATCAGTCTCTGACTAATATAATAAAGAGCATTCTCTTTACTTTTTTCATTGTGTTGTGACAACAGTGCTCCAAGGGACTCTTCTAATGCAGTTGTGTATAGAATGAGGGGCTTCCCAGGAATAGGCGCTGCTAGGATTGGTGGATTTACCAGGTATCTTTTAATGCTATTAAAGGCTTCGTGGCACTCCTTATCCCACTTAAAAGGAGCATCCTTCCTCATTAACCTTGCAAACGGTCGACAACATCTTAATAAGTTTGATATAAATCGACGGACAAATGTAAGCTGTCCTTGTAAAGAATGGAGCTAACACAAACTCTTTGATAGAGGCATCTCTACGATTGCCTTGATTTTAGCAGGATAAATTTCAATACCTCTGTGACGTACAATGTATCCCAGGAATTTTCTAGAGGATACCCCAAATGCACATTTTAGAGGATTCATCTTGAGATCATATTTTTTTATTCTCTCTAATACAATTCTCAAGTCCTCGAAGTAATTTTCATGGTTTAAGATCTTCACCACCAGATCATCAACATAACATTCCACCTTTTGATGAATCAACTCATCAAAAACACACGTCATGGCTCTTTGGTATGTTTTTTTTCAAGCCAAAGGGCATGTAAATAAATGCCAATAGGTGTTTTGAACGATGTATATTTTTCATCTTCAGGTGCCATTTTGATTTGGTTGTATCCCGACGATCCGTCCATGAATGAGAACATGTCATAGTTGGAAGTGTTGTCCACCAATAGTTCTGATATTGGAAGCATAAAATTGTTTGTTGGGCACACCTTATTTAGGTCTCGAAAGTCAATGTAGAGACGGATTTGGCCATTCTTCTTCCTAACTAGGATAATGTTTGCTATCCAATCTGCATACTTCTCCTCTTGGAAGATTCCTGCTTCAATTAGCTTTTTAGTTTCTACAATTACCTATTCTTCAATCTCCAATCTCATTCATTTAGGAGCTTGCTTAACAGACATTACATCTGGTTTAATAATTAGTTTATGAACTGTTACATCAGGGGATAAGCCTGACATTTTAGAATATGTCCAGGCAAAGTAATCCCTAAATTCACAAAGTAGAATTTTTAGCTCTTCAACTTTCTCATCAGGTAGAAGGGCACTGATGAAAGTTGGACGTGGATCATCCTTAGCTCTTAGGTTGACTTCTTTAAGTTCATCCATAGTAGCTATTTGTCCACCATCTTTGAGTTCTTTAGGTGATGGTTTGGATTCTACTTCTTCATCATTTTTAAGAAGAATTTCATGGGAATCAACTTTTTCATCACTAAGACTTTCGATATTAGCTTCTATTATATTTTAGCAGGCTCTATCTTGATGAGATTTGCAGATGAACCCTAGACATTTAGTGATAAACTTATCACTTCTTCGCGATGCTTGAGGACTTCTTTGGCTCCACATCCTGTTGAAGATTTGAGTCCTATGTTTAGTAGTTCCAATATGAATTCCAAGCTTATGCATCATTCTTCATAACCATGGATAGTATATTGATATTCTAGTTGGCACTACCTCATCATAATTTTTATGTTGATCAGGCTGTTCAAAATCTTGAGGTGAGACTCTTGATTTATAAAATAGAGTTCTATTCCACTCTCACTCATGGCACATAGAATGTTATCAATTCTTCAATATTATGAACCTCATTTTCTTTGAAGCACTGAGGGATGGGTATAATTTTGAGTCATCGACGCCAAGTGAGCTATCATCCTTGACCATCGAACTCTATTTCTATAAGTAGATTCAAAATTATAGTCTGAATCAGAATCACTTATTTCATACTCTGCTTTTCTTGAGAGTTTATAAGTTTTATTAGATTTGATAGACATATCTTCTTCTTCTTGCGTGTCACTTCCCAAATAAGGAACTAATTTTCCTGACTTAGGTGCAGAATCAAGTGCTTTAGGGAGAGTCGGCATTATCTTCTTTCTTCCTCCTCGCTTATGCTCTTTCACTTTGTGAAATTGCTTTTTGGTTCTTGAAGTGGATGCTACCGCTTTAAGAGATTTTGTTAGCTTAGGCTCTTTGAGAATGAAGTACTTTGCATCTTCATAGATCTTTACTTCATTGATGGAGAATGGTTGTAGGTTACTGGGAATTTTGAATTCTTCTCTATCTTTCAGATAATTCATACATTGATGCATAGGATCCATGCTATATATCCAAACCACCCAAGAGAGCTCTAAATGATGTATCGACATCAATTACATGAAACTTGGCTTCTATATATAGATCCTTGAACTTTAGCAGGAGAATAAAAGAACCTAAAGTTTTCTGCCTTTTTTCATTGAAGCCGTGAACCATCAACTTATCTCTCCCAAGATGTTGGATATCCAGTGATAATCCTCTTAACACCTTTAGACTCATAAGATTGATAGAAGAACCAGGATCAATCAATATTCAGCTGATCAAGATGCCATCACTCTCTACAGTAACATAAAGAAGATGGTTATGATCTGCAATTCCCAACATAAGATCTTCTTCAGAAAATGTGATTACTAGGAGATCTTGACTTTGTAATGCTTTAGTCATGCATTTTTCAACAAAGTAAGTTTCATAACTCTCCGAATCTTTGAGAGCCTATATCAAAATTTTTCAAAGGACTTTTAACATTAAGAGAGCCTTGTATACAGTTAATTATGTAAGGATCTTTCTCAGGTGTGATAGAATATTATAATTCATCTTCTCGCTCGATTTAGGCTTTATTCTAGGATTTTTGGGAATGATATCTTCGTTGACTTCAATTTGTTTGCCTTTGTCCTTATTTGCATTTCCCTTCTTTGATGAAGGTGGTAAGACTTTACCACTTCTCAACTGAACTTGAATCACCTTATCTTGCTCAGATTCTTCTGAAGAGGTAGTTTCTTCAAATTCCCTTCTTATTCTAGAAGATTGGTCAAAAGGGCTAGACTCATTTTTCAATGTCATATGTTTCATACGTGATGATATGGATGAGTCTGACTCCTCTCCGTTGGGAGAACGTAGATCTTCATCTAAACTATTATTGTCTTTTTGAGTTATTAAACAAAATTCAGGCATTAGCTCCTCAGACTCTTCTTGCTTTCCTAACAAGAATTGTGATGGGTTGGTCGAGTCTATCTGACTACCCTTGCCATTTGGAGTAACTGATGTTGAAGAATATCTGACATTATGCAGATGATTTGACATGTCTCTACTAGACCAGATTCACCATTATCTTCTTCATCTAATTCAATAATGCAAAGTTTAGGCATGAAGTTTGCAAGCCTAAATGGCTGTCTTACCGGCTGGTGATACTCCTCTAGATTGTTAATGATCTTTTGAGTTGTAGTTCTCTTCTTGATCTTCTTTTTTAAGACGACTTCTTTGATTTATGAGACCTATGTTTACTAGACTGCTTCTCATGCTGTGATGAAGTAGCCTTATCAAAATACCGTTGAGAAGCCCAAATACTTGGTTTAGGCATCTCTCTTAAGTCTAATATAGGTTCAAGTGGTGATTTCCACTTAACACTAGGGACATTTTTATTTTATCTTCTCTGCTTTTGGAGATTACCGTTTTCCATTCTTCAACATGAACCGATTTCTCCTTGTTGTCTTTGGATGACAGGAAGACATAATCATCATTGTAGACTCTCTTTTTGGGTTGACTAGAACACTGTCGGATAGTGTAAATTCACCTCACTGATACTTCCTTTCTAACAAATCTTTGAAGACATAACAGTCTTCGATAGGGTGACTGATCATTCGATGATAGGGATAATAATTTGGATTACTGACTTGATCAGCTTCTTCAGGCCTTTTAAATTTTGGTAACTGTAGACCAGCTTTGACTGCTTGCCAAAATAATTTAGCTACACTATCCCTTCAAAAGGAATAATCTTTGTTCATCTTTTCCTTGAGAGATGACCGCATTTGCTCATCATCTCTTCTCACTTGTTTTGGACGCTCCCCACCACTTGGAAAAGTTTGAGGTTTGTAATTACCTCCTAATACTAATTTTGGCTATGGATTAAAATAAACATGCTTCTTTCCCTTATCATCATTGTACATTGGCTACTTTCCTTTATCCACGTTGTATATCACCCACTTTTTGCCATTTAAGCTATAGGAAGCGGCATGAATTTTATTTCTTCTTGAGTCTGAAGGTTTTTTTCTCTTTGCTTTATCTGTATAGACTTCAGACTTAGGGCAATTCAGCTTTTCAAATTTAGCTACCCTATCAAGCAAATCCTAAAATATTACAATCGACGTCATGCATAAAAATGGTGCCATTTTATCATCCATATTGCCCATTAGCAATTGGATCACATGTTCTTCTTCTAATTATTGCTCGCACTTCATACTTAGGTTGCGCCAATGACTTATGAATTTTATCTCTAACTCATCTTTCCTCCTTTTCAGTAAGGCAAGGTCAGCAATTATGATTTTCTCAGTTGCACTGGCGAACCTCTTCATAAATATGGTCTCTAATTCAATAAATATTTTAACTGAATCATTTGATAATTCTGCATACCATTCAAAATCGACTGAGGTTAGGCTACTCACGATTGATGAAAAAGCAATGCATCGTTCCCTCCCGTGTTACCACAAATAGCCTTAAATTGGGCCAGATGTTGCTTTGGATTACCAAGCCTGTTAAAAGTATTAAATTTTGGCACTGAGTAACCTTTCGGGTACGTCACTTGGTCATATTCACCGTGGGGCGACCCTTACTCATCTTTTTCACCGCTCAGGCTATGATTGCCTTTATCTTTTCATTGATTATTGTTTCTAGCTGAGTAGCTGGTACAGTTCCCGATGTGCTAGCTAGATTTTGAATTATCGACTGGAGAGGTGTTTGGTTAACTTCATTCACCACTTCATGCATAGTATGTACTGTAAGAGTTTGAGGTACCACAATGGCTGGTGGTATAGAAGTTGTATTGTTAGCTACTTGTTGATTAACAGACAAAATAGGTGCTACACTTGATGTGATATTCTTCTTTAATATCTCCATCATGATGTTCATTTGTACCATCATATCATTCATTTTGGTACTAAGCTGTGCAATCTCCTTATCTTTGACCTCCATTTGACACTGCATTTTTCTTTGCTCTCTAGCTAGCGCCATGGTGTCAATCAGACAAACTCTTCCACTTCTTCTATTTCTTGTTATTGTTCTGTTCCTTGCTCATTTTTAGGGGGAGAACTTGACTGTTCTTCTCTTTGTGGATTTGCAGAGATAGCTGTTGCTGTGACAACGATTGATTATACAGGTACCAGTGATCAGTTCAACCATATACGCTTTACACCCATGATCTCTTTCTCATTCGGTCTTCTTCTTCTTCATCTTCGAAAGATTGAAGATCCATCCTCTATTTGCTTCTATGAAGAGTCTTCTTCATAAGCGCCAAACAGTTTAGATTCCTGATTTGCTATCGATGGGGTGGGGAGTTCATCTATATCTCTAACCATATAGACAACTTCCACTTCCATAGAATCTTTTTAATTATTTTCTTAATGCACACGAATTTCTGATCGACGTTTCTAGTGGATCTATGGTTTAATGTGCGGAATAGTCACCTCTTCTACTAAAGGACCACGATCAACATTAACCTTCTTTTGTAGGGGTGAAACTGATCGACGATGGGATCCCCTAGAAGATTCTCTAGGGTGTTGACCATCATATCTTTCATCAGTGATATCCTTTCTTTTTGGTATCCACTTCTGATGAGTTGATTTTGAGACTGATTTCTAAGTATATGTATCAGATGTCACACCTCTTCTATTACTCAAAGTTTCATTATGGGGCCTTGGCCTCCACAGACCTCCTCGCTGGATTCTTGGACATGAGGTTCAAGTGTCACGCTTCGATGCTCACCATGCGAAGCGTGTTAGGCTTGCTGGCCAATTACTAGAAGAGATGATAACTTTCTTGGTCGAGCTTTAGTATTTTCCATCACCACATGCCTTTGAAATTTTCTTTTCATTAGGCCTCTATCCTTGGCTACTTTGAGAACTTTATGTATGCTAGCAGATAGTGTTTTAGGCTGTCTCGTCTATGGTGGTGGAGCTTGACGTGGTTGGTTCTTCCAGAAAGACTGCTTTACTTCACCAGTAGAGCTATTCCTTTTTCCCCACTTTAGGTTGTCAAAGTTGTTATAGGTAGGGATACTCACTTTTGGCAACAATATTTCTTGTTTACTAGGTCATTCAAAGGGGATCTACTGAGCCCTCAGCTCAGCCTTTCTCATTCTTCTCTGTCTTCTGGTTAATTTACTTCTTAATGAGGAAGCTTCATGATCTTGCTTTCCGGGTACAAAAGGTTCAATCATCGCAGTAGCTGTACCATGAGGAATTAAAGACACAATTTGTCCCTTGATGATTCTTTTTGTCACGGGGGCTTCAGATTGACCTAGCCTTTTGAAAACTGAAGTTCTCTGTTAGGAGAACTCCTTGACAACGGTTGGCTGTTGAACTGATTGACACACATGGCTAGTAGGAGCTTCAGTAACTTGAGGCCTTCTAGCATGGCCTCAGATGAATGTACCACTAGTGGGTACTTCAAGAGTTGTAGCTACGATAACTAGAAAATTCAAGCTACCAAATTGAATGGTAGCCCTGACATCACCTGTGGTTGATGATGTGGCGTGATGTTCACACCACAAAGTCAAAATGAGAAATGAGTGCTTTGTAGATCCATTTCTGCAAAAGTGAAAGATGGGAATTAGTAATTAGCAATTATTATTTCACCCCATACTTTCAAGATGCAGAGGCGCTACAGAATAAAATAATGGAGTAATAAAGGTATACTCTACAGAATGATTCATTCTACATAGAGCCTCATATTGAATTTATTACACACTTAAATCACCTTTTTTTTATTTTAAATTTTCAAAAATTTTATTGCTACTATAACACATATATGACTAGCCAAAGATGGAAAGAGAATCTTGTCCCCAACCTGAGTCACCAAATCCATGGCTTGCCACCCAATCTCTCATAATTATTAAAGAGAGTGTGATTTGAAAGTGTCGGTGTAATTTTCAGAAGGTAGATGGAATAGTAGATAAGACACTACCCAGAGATTTTACCCTCATTTTGTGAGGACTTTAGATCTGGTTCCAGGTTTTCTATAGGAGCAAGCCCCTATAGTTAATTACCTCTCCCACAAGAGAGAACTTTGAGTCATTAGATCGCTAAATGCAAATAGGCACAAAGATGGAGTTTTAGAATTTAAGATTTATGAAATTCATCATACTTAAATCGGATGGTTGGGGAATGATGATGTGCCATCTAGATCCCATGTTCCATCATCACGTGAGTCGCGGTCCCTACTTAGTCGAGAATAATCAACATGAGGAAGGATCCTTATCAGCAACACATGGGTTACGCCGTCCAAGAAATCTTTGTAGACCTGGGATGATATTTATCTAAGGAGATAGACTTAAGTCTACCTTAGCTGATAGATGGCTGTTTTTCCTATCAAGTATACTTTATGATTCACAACTTAAAGGGCAGAGCCATTGGGACTATGCCTCTTGATCATAATATAATGGAGCTCGAGCCAAACCACCCAATCGAGGACTCGTAATTGCTTCAGTGGAGCCTCGGCCAAGCCATAAAGGACACGAGCCACGTCCTTATTGGCAAGAGATTAATTGAGAGTGAACATAGCAGAACACTTGATTTGACATTAGCTCTTTCTTGAGCTAGAATTTTCTTAATTTGTCACCCCCGATAAACAGTTGCGGAAGGTGGATAGATTGAGTTTGATTTAGGTTTTTAATGATAGAGTTTCATTTAAGTAGTTTCAGATTAATATTTTATTTGAGTTAATTTGATTAGAAAAATTGATTAATTTGAATATGTTTAAAAGCTTTAGATCCTGCCAACTTTCTTTAGCTGCTAATAGAGGATTAGATCTACTATCACCTGACAGAATCAATTTCTCAGATATTTCACTAATTCGAAACTCTTATTATAGGTTTTTAGGTTTCGTTAACCCGGACCAAATCCTAAGACTAAACTGGGAAGCAACCCGCGCAGCATCCTCAGACACTTTTTTAAGCTTTCAACATAGTGTCGGGGCCCCTGCGGGTGTATTTAAGACTTTATGTAGCATTTATTTCTAAATTATGAGAGATTTCTACTTAATTTGATTTGAAAAATAGATTAATTTGAATATGTTTAAGAGCTTTAGATCCTGTCAACTATGTTTAGCTGCTAACAGAGGATTATATCTACTATCACCTAACAGAATCAATTTCTTAGATATTTCACTACTTTGAAACTCTTATTATAGGTTTTTAGGTTTTGTTAACCCGGACCTAGTCCTAAGACTAAATCGAGAAGCAACCCACGCAGCATCCTCAGACACTTGAACTTTAGCATTCAGCGTAATGTCGGGGCCCATGCGGGTGTATTTAAGAATTTTGGTAGTTTTTATTTCTGAGTTATGGGATTGATTTCATATTTTCATTTATTTCTAACTTTAGCCTGCGCAGCCTTTTCAGACATTAAAATTCACACTTGAAATCTTTATGTCCGAGCACATGCACGTGTTTATAGCTTAGATAATTTCACCTAATTAGTAATTTTGTTGATTTTGAAAATCATAATTAGAATGAAATTCCTTAATTTTTGTATTGAAGGAAACCTCCATGATTTTTGTAGATTTTGGTTTAGTATCGCCTTCTATCTGCTTATACAAAGAGTTACAGATTCGGTGGTGAAGAAGGCGTTATAAATTGATCTAATATTTCATTAGATTTTCAAATTAATATTTAATATATTCCAATTTAGCCCGCGCAGCCTTTTCAGACATTAAAATTTGCTCTTGAAATCTTTATGTCCGAGCACATGCAGGAATTTATAGTTTAGCTGATTTCACTTAACCAATGATTTCATTGAGTTTGAAAATCATATTTAGGATGAAATTCCTTGATTTTTGGTTGAAAGAAGCTGCATGATTTTTGTAGATTTTAGTTTAGTGTCGCCTTACATATTAAGAGTTCTGGTCGGTGTAAGAAGACATTTTGATTTAGATTCCAAAAGATAGTTTAATTTGTTATTTTAAAAGAAGATTTACCCCTCAGAGTGACTTTCATTTTCCCCCTCTTTTTTTTTTTTACTTTTTTATTTGTCGTATGCTATTTTCCCTCCCCTTTTTGTTATTTGGAGTTTTTAATTTGAATTTTAACTTTAGGTTTCCTTGCTTGATATTCTTAAGCTGATTCCTTTACTTTTCATTTTTTTCTAAGTCTAAAATTTTGATGAAATTTGGTGACCTCCGGCATCATCTCGTGTGGGGGCGCATTGTTTTGGCTTACTCGATGCAAGGCGTGAGTGGTGTCTTCGCACCGTAGTTAGTTTTATCTCGTTGCACCCTCACCCGAGGACGAAAGAATACATACAATGTAATATATATTAGTTCCCCTATTCCCCTCCTTTTTTCTAAGTCTAGAAATTAAACAAAATTTTGGCAGCATTTCGTCTAGGGGGAGCGACATTTAACAAGTGTTGGCTTACTCGGTATGCTCCTTGACCTGTTAATCTTTTGTGCATGACCTATTCATCTCGTCGTCTTGAGCACAATGGTCTTAATCAGAAATACAAGCATGTATATTCACATTCACAGATCCACGTTTCTCATTTTTCACTCCTGAATGCTCGACAAGGGAATAAGGTTGGGTATGTAATTGAGAATGTAAGGCAAGGAGTGCGACGTCGAAAACCGAAAGAAGAATTCACCTCTTGACGATGTTCTTCCCTGGTTTTCGGCGAAGCAAAGGTTGGAAGGCTAAAGTGAGTAGTGCGACGCCGAAAACCGAAAGAAGAATTCACCTCTTGACAATGGTCTTCCTTGGTTTGCGGCGAAGTGAAAATGGGAAGGCTAAATTGAGGGGTGCGATACTGGAAACTGAAAGAAAAATTCACCTCTTGATGATGTTCTTGGTTTGTGAAACAAAATTGGAAGGGTTCTGAGGTGTAAAAAATCGAAGAAGAATTTCCTCTTGGCGATATTCTTTATGCGGAAGAAAAGTGGAAGGCTAAAGTGAGGAGGCTGCGGGCTGGTGGGATGCATGCAATGAGCTGAGTTTGTGAAACTGGATTCAATTGCTGAGCAGACCACAGTTTTTTTGCGGGTTGCAGCTTGGATTTGCAGCTGCGGTGCAGGACAGAGGGTTCGCGGGTTGCGTGGAACGAAGGCTGGACGACGACAGAAGCGATTTTGCAAAACGGCGGGGCCGGCGGCGGATTGCGGAATGGCAGGATCGGCGTGCGGGTGCGAGATGGGCCGCAGTTTCACGCGGCTGGGCTGCCGGCGGGTCAGATGCAGCGACGACGGGCTTGCGGGACGGGCATGCGGCGGGTCAGATGTAGCGGAATGGCGAGACCGGCGGGCGGTGGAGGCGCAAACGGTGGCAGACAGTGAGTTTCAGCATGGAGGCGGGAACGGTGGCAGGCCGTGGGTTTCAGCGCGGAGACGGGAACGACGGCAGGCGGGTTGGACGACCGAAAAATTGAGAGCGGGGAGAAATTATTACCTCTGCAGAAACTTTTCCAATGGGAGAGAGAATGGGATGGGAGAGAGGAAGAAACATGAGAGGAAATCATGAGGGAATGGGGTGGTTTTTTTTTTCTTTTTGGAGAAGTTATTCAAAAAAAAAAATCGAAAAATAAAATGGGGAGAATGGTTGTTGTGTGAGGGGGTAATTTAAGGATTTTTTAAAAATAAATTTAAATTTATTAAAGAGTTTTAATGTGAATTTCACACCGATAAACGCATATAGTCAATATATATATTGATTTAAGATAATTCTGCTGTTCTGAATGCAATGGCCCCATTTGTTTCACGATAGGAGGCCGTTTGGTTCAAGTCGACATTAAATTGGATCAATTTCAGCTCAAAATACGCGTCGCTGCTTTCGACCGCTCGATTTTCACGCAGACTCATCCGAATTGAGTGCAAACAGTCTCACTTGATAGATTTTGATGTTTCAAAGCTAATGGAGTGATCAATTTTGTGAACGGAGGTTGTTTGGTCCTCGTCGGGGCCTCTTGATCTCGGTATATGTGCAGATGTGTTGACGACTCGAGCGCTTGATCGGTTGATTATCAAGTAATGCAATATTTATATCCTGACCAATTTCGACGTTCTGAATGCAATGGAAAAGTCCATTCGTTGATCGGAGGTCATTTGAGTTGATGTTGGTGACATCCAGTGCGTTTCAGCCTCGATTTGCGTGCTGTCTCTTTAAATCACTCGACATTTGTACAGACATCCGAATTGTACACGAATAATCTCATTTGATAGATTTCGATATTTTAAAGCTAACATCATGATCAATTTCATGAACAGAGGTCGTTTGGTCATCTTCGTAGCTTCTCGACTCCGATATGCGCGTCTACACATTGACAACTCGAGCGCTTAATCAATTGCTCGTTAGATTTTGCAATATTTATATTTTGATCAATTTCAACATTTTGAGCATAGCGGCGAAGTCACGTTCGTCGGAGGTCATTTTGATCATTTTGGTGGCGTCAGGTCATTTTGAGCTCCAATTTTGCCTATCACCTCGTCGAATTTGATTTGTAGGCTTGACTGTGACTTATGACACACATATGGAGGTCAACAATTATTTCCTTGAGATTTACGTTTAAGTTGTTTTTTTTCCAAGAAAGCCTCATCATTAGAACAACTCGTGTTCGGCTTACTAAGTAAACAAGCCGACCACAAACAATCCTCTATTATATTATGTTGGGCTCATTTTATATCAAAATAAATAAATTTAAATAATTATATAAATATTATGCATAATAATACACACACATATATATGGGGATTGACAAAGACCACACAATTCTTATGTATTTACATATCTAATACCTAAACTTCAATTTTTACATATAAAACATCCTAATCTTTAATATCACATTAAAAATATCATTATGACTCACCTTTTTAAAAGTGAAATGCACTTTTTAAGCATATGAAAGTGTTAGATATCTAACTTTAGATGTTAGATATGTAAATCCATGAGAATTGTGTGGTATGTATGCAAATCTTCTATATATATATATATATTTATATACAATTACTTAATAAAAATCTAAGAAAAACTATATTATTAGACATCCTAATTAAATAAAAATAAAAACTCTATAATAAATGATAGCCATTAGATCTTAAGTTAAATGTTAAAATATTATTTAATGCTTTAATTAAAAATGTTGAAATCTATCATTTTGAAAAGAATGATACAAGTTAAAATCGAGTCAAAAATGAGCTAAAATAACCACAAACATGCTATTCACAAGCCATTTGGAGCACGACTCAAATTTGGTCGAATAAAATTTTGAATGAGCCGAACATGAACAAATGCTAAACTCGCTCAAGTTAGGTTCATTCATAGTCCTACATTTAAGTAGCTACATATCTATTTCTTATATGATAGACTGTAGTATTTACGTAATAACCCTTTCATCTTAGCTTTAATTTAAATGACCTTGGTAGCACTAGAAACTTAATTTTAGGTCTACTCTTTTGTTCATATTCCATAATTCAAGCTACATCATCAACAATTTTCACTCTAAAAATTAGTCCAAAATACTACCAAATAATATCACCAAATTAAAAGTCTAACTTATACTTGCCCTTTACTTCTTGATCTACATGTGTTCCAACTACTTCTAAATCTTTGACTTAATATGACATGTTGCTAATGCAGACCATTATACACACTTGTGGTTCTTTACAATGACATGAAATTATTTTTTTTTGGTGTGCTAGATGTTTATCATTTTGGTTGAAAAAAATGATAAGATTACTTTAAACTTTCTCTATAAATGTCTTATAATGTTTATAACATAAAATAATATTTCAAATTTATTGTACACACTTAGTGATATAATGCAATTTTATATCAAAACCCTTTTATAATTATTTTCTTAGATTAAAAGATCAATGATAATTTCTAATAGTTTGATGCTAAATTATGGTCGACCTGGCTTCATTAATTATGCTAAGCAAAACTATTATTGCATACTTGAATACTTTAAACTTGAGTTACTCATAAGGCGAGCTAAACAAAACCTTGAACTCTTGTATTATAATTAATACACAAAAATATTTATACTAATAATATATAATAATTCCTAGATAAAACACTTACTCTTAAGTGTTTTATAAATTTTTTTGTTGTTTGTTGAAGGTCAACAAATTTGAAATCACAAAATTATTACTTTAATATGAGATTAGAAGGCCTTACATTAGACAAATTAGTATTCTCTCTTTAAATACTATAACTTAAATATAGAGTCTACTTTCTAATAGGGCTTCAAATAAATTGAACGATTGATAATTTTATCATGGTTTGATATGATTAGAGTTCATTCATGATTATTTGATTAATTAATTGAATGACTTTAACACTTTTATAAATACTTGATGGTTAAAATGACAAGTTTAAACAACTTGTTGTTTGATTTATTTATGATCATTAATAAAATCATTTAAAATTTATGTATAAGCTTGATAAGAAGCTCGACTAAAACTCAATGCCATAGAAGGCATATACTAGAGAAGCATCATGTGAAAAAGCTCGCTCAATAAAACTAAACTTGATAAAGTAAGGCTCCCTTATCAAGCTTGCTCAATTAAAGTTTCATTTGCTAAGTTCAACAAGCTTTGTTCGATAAGATTTGTTTATTTAAGACAATATCAATGGGCATAAGGGGCAGTTTGGTTGATGCATTTGTAGGATAAAGTAAATCTAATGCATGTATTTTGAAAATTTAGCTATTTGATCCTTTGCATTTCAAATGCAACACATTTCATCAATGAATTCAAAATTCATTCAAAATTGATGATTTTAAATACACCATAAATTATTTATTATAGTCACGCAATTCGATCAAGCTATATCAATGCCCATATCATTGTAACAGTTAAAGCATTTTACTTTATATTATTATCTTGCTTTACCAAACAATAAAAATTGAACTCCTTTTAAAATATTTTCAAGCAAAGAACCTAAAATTAGTCCAAATATGTTACTTTGCACTACATTCTTTTTACATTATATTTTAAATTCAGCTAATTAAATAACTCCTAAATTAAGTTTAAATTAAGCACAAATAAATTTTTGATGAATAAATTTGAGCTTAAATATCACAAAAATTTCTGAATCATTCCAATAGTGCTCCAATGAATAAATAAATATATATGTATATAAGTTCGATTACTTCGTAGTCCTGCTTATTGGTAACTCCCTCAGAACTATAATTCAAACATACAGCCTAATAGAATATTAGCATTTAAACAACTGTCTCCACACAAGACTCCAAGCAAACGGTACAAATCTTGGAGCTTTTAAAATTGTGCCTCACCGTACATTTTGCATTAATTAAATTACTATAGTCCAACGTTCACCAAAATATTCATGATTGGCACTCAAATTCATAAAAATAAAATGATGACTTAAAAACTTAGGATCAAAGCTGGCCTATATAAACAAATAGTAGTAAATTTGTGAAGAATAAAGAGCACGCTAACCAAAGTCTTAACTCTATTGCCATTCTCATGTAGACAAGTATTTTGTTATTATTATTATTTTCTCTCTTCCTTAATTAATGCACTTTTACTTTGTGGTTAACTTCAAGTGCCATGAATGGTGGGGAGGATGGGGGGATGTCAGCTTAGCTTTGCCAAAGAAGTGGTTATTTAGCTCCATAAGCATCACATCATATTATTGTTGAGGTTGGAACTCAATGATTGTTTTCATGCTTTGTCTAAGTTGGCCTTTTAACAAGTCTCTTTCTTATTAAAAGATGGCCTATACCCCTTTTTAGAGATTAATTTTTTTATATACATTTGAATTAATTTATTAATATCATTTTTAATATTATATAGCCTTAATAATTATGATGTTGACCTATAATCTCCCCTTTATCATATTACTTTTATATGTAATATTATGGGACTGTTTAATTTTATGACTTTTAACTATAGAGAAAAATAAATATAGGAGATTTTAATTTTTTGTGTGTTTGGCATGATCAAAAGTAAAATTTTAAAGTAATATGATGTATTTATAATACATTGGAAGAGTCAGTTTTGGCGTATTTGAAATTCGCTTGAATCAGACAAATTCCAAATACATCTGCCAGTGTAAAAGTGTTATCGTCGTCGCTGCTTGCCGTTTCCCCCTGCTGCCACCGTCTCGCCGTAGTCACCAGCCGCTGAGTGTCGCCGCTAACTCCACTGTCCGACACCTACCATTTTCCACCACTACCACCACCCATTACCTCAAAAATACTCCACATTATATTTATTCCACTAAACAGGGGGAAAAAAAAACTCATGCATTTGTAGAGTTTTTAACCAAACAATCTAAAGTAATTCAAATACATTACATTCACTTTATACTATATTTCTTTTACACTATATTTTTTTTCAAGCATCCAAACAACTCCTAAGTGATAAATTTAAAAGATATTAAGAGAGACACTCATCCTTTTAGATTTAAAAAAGTATATGTCATTTTATTATAATCAAATACATAATTGATGCTTATGTTTTTAAAATTTGGGCAATCTCTTTTACTTTTATTGGCTTAGATTTTTCATCTTGCTTATGATAATATATCAAGTAAAAAATATATGTTAAGTATATATTATAAGGTTTTAAAAGACTTAAAATAAGTTTATAAGGTTAAAAAATGGCCCTAAGGGACCATAAAATGTCTAATAAAGTTTAGTTAAGTTATATATATTAGAGTTTAGATGGATTCAAATAGCTAATTAACTAATTGCTTGGCATGGTGTTGGCTTTTAAAAATAGAATAATAGGCTTTATTACAGTAAAAATTTAAAACATTCAAAATTTTGAAACAAAATCTAAAAACACTACTTATTCTTTTATGATCCTAACTATATAAAAACACCCGCTTTAGGGTTATTAGAAGATTAAAATTTTGCTTTTCATGTTCTAGTTTCCTTCTAAAAAATAAGCAACAATTTAATAATTTATGAGTGAGTGTTGAGGTTGTCCATCACTAACCTCAACGCTTTGATCTCCCCCTAAATGAAGGTCAAATATCCTAGTTGATATGTAAAATAATTAAGATATTGAGATTTATGGCTCTAGTATTCTTTAAAAAATGCATATTTTCACACACACACACACACACACACACACACACTCTAAAGAGTCGTATAGGTAGATGTTTTTAATGATGGGTCATTAATAAGGTGGGATGAAGGTGGTTATGAAATTACAACTAGTAAAAAGACAATATTCCACTAGTTAATCATATTTTAATGTTCATGAGACTTTTATTTTGCTATTTTTATCAGTTTTTATTTTTATTTTTTTCAGCTTGAGAAGCTGGAAGTTAAAATTTTCAAGTTGAAACATATGAATCAAGTGATCACTTAGTATCCCTTTATTTAGTAAAGAAGATACATATAATCAAACAAAGTTACATTTTACATTGAAGTGTTTCACTTGATCCTAAAAATAATCTATGTAATATTTTGTAAGTAAAATACAAATTTCTAGTCGATGTGTTTCACTTAGTATCCCTTTGATTAGAACTAAACATGCAATAAAAAAAATGCATATACTGGCACAAATATGTAAAATTCTAAGTATGCTACCAAGAACAAAAAAAAATGTCCATCATGAGACCTATTTAAATTTAATTTGAGATTGAATCATGATAATTTTTTTTTTTTAGATAGACAAGTTAGATGACATACTTTAAATTTATTTTTAAATATACTTAAGATAAAAATAATACATTCATAAAAATTGAGTTAAAGCGTACATTAATTAACAAAATAAAACTCAAATTAATATAAAGATCAAAATAAAGTAAGAATGAGGTTAGAAATTTTGGCAAAATGTTACTTTATTCTATCATTCTAAATATGGATTGAATATAAATTACAAGGATTTATTTTATATTTGAGATTAGTGAATTTATTTCAAGATAATACCCTTAAGATTTCTTCTTCAATATCCTCATTAGAATTTTTATTAACTCTAACTAGAGAAGTGAGAGTTTCAATTATATATTTGCAAATTGTTAAACAATATCACACAATGTTCAACGGTATTAAATCATAAATGAGTCATTCAATAGTCACTTAATCTCTTAGGTTCAAAGGAGGACATACCTACCACTTGGCCACTTGAGGTTTCATATATTATAAAGCTCCTCATATGACTTTTTAGTGAGATTCTTGCCCAAAATGCTATTCATTTCTTTAAATAGGCATACTTTCTACCAAATTTTGAATAAAAGATGCTCTACTTACTGATATCCTTGGGTGCATATATTGTAGAGCCCTCTTAGAGACATTTTAGTGAGTGTTTTATCCAACATTTAGTGTCCTTTAGGGTTTCTAAGTTACGGTGTTGTATATGAACTTTTCAATAGAGAAAATCTTTATTTATTTTGTATTCCTCTTGAGGCTTATGTAATAATGTTTCTCTATAAAAAAAATTGACTAAAGAGATGTTTACTTATCATAGAACCATATATTGGGGTCCATGTGAGGATTGGTTCTCCTAAGGTTTTTCTCTAATAAAAAAACATTTATCCATTTTCAACCCCATCTAAGGTTCATATAGAAATTTGCCATCCAAAAACTTTAAAATAATGAGATTTACTAGTTTTCAAGCCCTCTCAAAGGACCCTTCTACATAACATTTGATTAAGGTGAACTTTATCCATCTTCTTATCTTCTTGGCTTCTTCGACAATGAAGATATGAGATAAAATTATATTTAAAATAAAACTTTAAATTAGGAATTATGATGATCTAAAAGATTAGAGATTTAATAAAAAATAACATGAAGAGCTTATCTTTCAAGGAAAAAAATATCATATCACAATTATATATATAACTCTTTGGCTATTCTTTGAAGTAAATATCAATAGTAAGTAAAATTTTGTTAAAATTTTGTTTAGATGAGTTTGTGGTGTTTATATTTTTGGATATGTATATGGGAGGGGGGGGGGACAATACGTAGATCTGACGGTATACTTATTAAAGTGATCGGACACAACATTGAGGTATGATATACTATCTCGAAAGATAGAGAAATCACTCTTCAAAGGATCTAATAACTTAATAAGGACTCCTAAGGCATGACGGGTCTTCAAATATACCAGAGATTTTTTTTTCTACTTTACATGGATGAATAAAGTAGGGTTTATATTAAATCAGGTTCTAAAATTTCCTATGGGGGCAAGCCCCTATAGTTAATTACATCCTAAAGAAGGTGAATTCCTTAGGAATACTCTCGATTAAAGAAGGCAATTGTTGTCTCCAAAGATTTCAAAGATAAGACTATCAATAAATTAGATGTATTGGAAAATAAAATGAGATATGTCAAAAGGAGAGACTTACTATTGAAGCCAAAGGAGATGAGTAGGGAATGCTCATGATACTAGGAAATCTAGTGAGCATTTCAATCTTCCCTATAGTTGGACATTATATGTTTGAAATTGAGGAGATTTATTTATTTAAGTTGAAATTTTATTAGAAGGCTATGACTTATAATCCCACAATACAAGATTGTGAAAATGCCTAAGAGGTGAGGATTTATTCTTGAAGCCCGAAGGAAAAAACCACCTCAGATCCTAAATCTTTGGAGCTTTAGTAAGACCTAAAGCATAACCTAAATCTAAGTAAAAAAGGGCATAAGGTTTACCTCCATAAGAGAGGGTAAACCACCCGACAGCTGGACTTATAACCACTTGGAGTGGCAGCCAGCTAAATCCTCCTACACTTAAAAATTAGGTAGGTAAGTTATATGATTTTGCAAGATAGTTGGGTTATTATTATTTAGAAAGAAACTAAAGTCCTTAAACCCACTCCCTAAGAGACTAGAGCATGAGTGGTATGAATAATGATTTAATATAATGTAAATCTTTTCAATTTTTATTTGATTTTGGACTCTTCATTTTGTCAAAGGCCATAGAATTGTTATATGTCTAAATGCATGATGAAATGAGGTTATAGGCTAAATCAGAGAGAAAGAGATGTTTTCCACCACAGAGGAGACCCTCAAAGGTCAAGTCTTCTCCTATCATGCAGTGATGGAAACCTTCTCTTAGTAAGAGTGAAGCAATATGAATGCATGATGTTAAACATATAACATTCATTAAAGGGTTGCTAAATCTTTTAATTATCTTGATTTAAGATCTAGGCTTTATGTGAGGTTATGAGTTATTTAGAAAATTTAGTTATGAGTTATAGTTGGGGTAGAAAAATTAAATTTTTTCTAAGAACCTAATCGAATTCAGATCACACATTAAATCATCATTAATAAAGAAACTAAAAAAAGTATGCTATTTTTATTGCATAATTTAAATATAACATCAAGCATTTTATAAAACTAATGCAAAAGAATAAGAGGCTAGTGCGATCGGGTGCCGCCGTACAACCCGAAAAGAAAAAATGGGTATCCTTGCTCTACCCTTATACAACCTGAAATATGAAAGAATAAATACAATTTACAGATGAATAAATGCTATGAGGGTCTTTTTATCTTCATTCTTCATATCTCCTTCATTTCTTCATTCGAATTTTCTCGCTTCAAAGGCAGCACAGGGCCTCCCAAGACAAAACCTTATAGCCACTGCTCATCCTAATCTCTTATAACACTAATCCTAATTCTTAATACAAAATTATATTAAAAATAGGAAGAGTAAATCTAACTACACTTATAAAATAAGTGTTAGCTAAACACACTATACAATCCAAATAGTTATATGAATAATTTGGACTTAGCACCCTGCACATGGGTAACCAAGCCCACCTATCCTAATTTAGATTATGCTTTGGGGTTAAGCAACTTGTAAAAAAGAACATTTATATTTATTTTAAGCACCCCTTAAGCACAATCTCCTCCAAAAAATATGATTAGGCTAATCATGGCATACCATATAGTTTATGAAGCATACACCCTAACATCCAGTCTAAAATAATACATTATAAAACCAAATATACAGCACTTAATGCATCGCCCTAACACAAAGCTAGAAGTAGTGACTTAATCTAAAGTGTGTGTATTAGGGATTGTGTGGTATGCCTTAACTAAACATTAATGTTATGATTCTCTAAGTATGAAAGGTAGGGGTGTGCATTTAGTTTGTTTGGATGATGAATTTTAAAAACCAATTGGTTATAGATTCCCAAAAAATTGGACCCAACCAACCAAACAAAATACAAAACCAAACAAACCAAATAGCAATTTGGTTCAGTTATTTTTATTTGGCTATGGATAAATCAAAGTTTACTATATTTAAAAATTATTTATGAAATTTATATACATTATGTAATTTTTTTATATATAATGAACAATATATATATATATATATATATATATATATATATATTAGAAAAGCAATTAATTACTTTCATGCATTAAAAATATTTTAAAATTTTAAGATGGCTAAAAAAATTTACCAAGTAATGAATAAATTTGATTTATTTGGTTCTATCCAAAAGTTTAATTAACAAGTCAATCCAAAAACCAAAAACCAAAACCAAAATTTTCATTAGTTAAAACCAAAATCCAAATAACTAAGTTCAAAACTGAACCAAGTTACTCAAAAACTTTGGTTCGGTATGGTTTTTTGGTTAAAACCAAATAATGCACACCTCTAATGAAAGGGTTTAATTATAAAGGGTGGTTTCACTTCAAGTGCTTTAATTGATTTGCAAGTTTTAATTTATGTTTTTTTTTGTTTCATATGACTTACACTTTATAACTAATTATTATAAAGAGAGGTAAAGAGATGATTAATCTCTTTCAGCCCTAACTTAAGTCACATCTAAAGCATATTAATTAATCAATTCTCTTTTGTGAATGACTTATTACACATTTCAAATTAATTCTAAGTTTAGGTTCACCTTAAATAATCATATTCAATAAGAAAGATATCTTAAGATTAATTAGAATTAATTACTATCACAAGACACATATTTATTCAGTTCTTTCCATCATATGTAACATGGACATGATTAAATTCTAAGCATACCTATACATGCAATATATTTTTAGCACAATTAAATGAAAGAAGCATAAATGAATTTTGTAGAAGATGAGATTTTCACTTATTAGCTAAATACACATTCAAATGTATAAAAGTTTTAAGCAAGAACTTTGCCACTGTGAGCAAGAGAGTGAGGTAAAAACCTCATTGGGGCTACTTAAAGCCGTGTATCGCCAGAATACCAGACTAGATATACCTACTATTCTTAAATACATATGGATGTACAAATAACTATGAGAGTGGAAAATCATGCTAAAGTTGCATTTTTGGAATATTTATGCATATGGAATAAAGTTTTATCTAAATTCTAGTATTGAAATATATAAGAATGAAAACAAATAGAGTACGTATCATTGTTAGACTAGAAAAGTGAGGTAATCAAATGATCTCCTTGGGGCTAACTAAAGCCTCGCATTCCTAAGATGTCCAAGCTATATATCTATTAACATTCTTACTTATATAAATCAATGCATGAATGAAAGAAATGAAACTTCACTTTATACACTTTAACTATAATCACATACATCTCCTATGTATTTATAACTAGCATTAGCATATATAATCACTCATTTATAAGTTTTGAAAAATAGATTTGGATTTAATAATGATAATAGACACACATATATTAATTTAAGTCAATACATGCATGCTTAACATAAAGTAAACCAATTAATTTAATTGATTTTGCAAGAGATGAATGCATGAATCAAATGATATACAATATTTAATATGATTGGAAAAAAAATAAAGGGACATAAGCACATTATTTCATTCAATCTAATTAACTCTTATAAACAATCATATTAAATAAGCTCATTTAAAATAAACCAAAATTTCTTGATGTCCTTTTCAATTTCATGTTTGATTTGATTTAAGAAATATGAGAGGAGGTTTGCTAATCCTAATCCTATTCCCCACATGTGAGTTAATTTAATGTAATGAAGAGGAATTAGATTGATTTTATGGATTAATTAGGTTAAAATATGAATTAAATCAATTAATTAAACCCTTACCTATGTTACCTTAAGATAATTAATCAAATGATTATGAGCCAATGTAATATGCAAATGAATTGGAAAATAAATAGCAATGACCCTATGAAATGAAAGGGGCCTAATGCAATTAACTCACAATCATTGATTAATTAAGCTTAAGGAACTCACTTAATTACTTTTATGACTTCCCCATACATATAGGCAAACCATAATTTCTTTAACTCTCTTCAGGCTATTAAACACCTAAAGGTCTACCCATGGATCAATTAAGAAAAATCAGATGTAATTACCCTTTTAATTAGGTTAATCAAGTCATTAATTCACTAATCCATTTCTCTTTACTTAATTACCAAATTTAATTGATTATCCTTTGAAATGAAATGGGTTTATGGGAGAAATGGTTGGGGAAAAGGTCCCAACCTAATTCCATTAGCCTCTTACTTAATCAAACATGGTTTGGTATGATTTGAGTTTTAATTTAACTAATCAAGTTATTAATTAGTTAATTAATCTTCAATTAATATTTTTGTTGAAAAAGAGAAGGAAACTTAGGGGAAAGATTAGGAGGGAGGCCCCAATCCAATTCCCTAAATCTCCCCACTATTAGACAGCGATTAAGGGGTCTAATTTGTTAATTAATTATTATTCACATGCTTAATTATCACTTAATTAAGTTAAGAAGGTAATTAGGGCTTAAGTAATCAATTTTTTCAATTAATCATCTAATAAATTCCAAGAAAATTAGGGAGGTAGAGGTCATCCCCCTAAACATTCACAAAAAGTTTGAAATTGATTGGTTAATTAATTAGGGAGCAATTAGGCTAATTATATTTTTAATTAAATCCTAATTAAATAATACTATTTAAAATTAATTAAGAATAATTTTAATGGATTCTCCTCTGAAATACCTTTAAAATGAGTCATTATTCATATTTTTTTAGATTGTTCTAGAATTAGTTATGAATTGTTGAAGTTTCAGCCTTAAAGTTCACTTAATTAGCCTTAATTAAGCCTAATCTCGTCAGTGCCACATGACTCACTTTCTATGTGGCACCACAGGATTAACTAATTAAGTTGTCACATCCGCAGCTAACTCGGATGGCAGTGGGATGTGCTTTCCTGTGGGCCATCCGATCTAAGATTGGACGACCACGATCAAGCCCACAGCTAAGGAGGGATTAAACAGTGGATCTAGTGTGATTTGATTAGAGTCATTCGTTCCAATCACATGGAATAAATGGCTCGTGATCTCTCTTCCTATGAGCGATGAACGACAAAGACCATCCCCATGGATCGCTCGATCCGAGCTCACCCAAGCTCAGATTCACTCTAAAATCAACCCACACCTTCATGCGAGGGATCCACAAGAATCCAACGGCTAGGTTGGGCTCACATGCGAATTTCTTTCACAAAAGACCAACCCATTTTAAGCTAAAGCTCAGATTTAATGAAAATACCTCATCGGAGCTAAGACCGTGGTTCACATGCTTGAGAAAGCTTCATCTAGTAGAGACAAGGCCCTGTTGAGCAGCAGTTGGATTGGTTCCACCTAGATTGCTCGGAAGGCCAAGGATCGAGCTTTAAAGCTTCAGTATTGATTGAAGTCTATCCTCTGGTGGCTTCAGAGCTTGGGAAATGGCTTAGGTGGCTTTAACGATGTGCATGGAATGTGTGTGTAAGAGGAATTGAAGTTTGGTTGAGAAATGAAGAAGTTGGAATTGGATGTGAGCTCCCCTATTTTAATTTTGCATGAGAAGAGGAATTTCGAAGTGGAGTGGCCTTAGGGAAGCTTTGAGGAGTGTTAGGTGTTTCATTTCACTCTTGGGAGCTCAAATGAATTGAATGTAGGTGTTTTTCAATTTGAATTGAGGGGGTATATCCCTCAATTTGTTGAGCTGGACGTACGGGATTGCCTCCCATTTTTTGGCTGGCCAGCCGCCGCCAAGATGCCAGAGTGGTCGCCATCATGTCCACATGGCTTGTTTTGGTTGGAGGAATGCTTGAGAGGTGGCTCAAGGTGGGATGTGGGCTGATGGCTTCTTCCCTTGTCCCTTGGGTCTTTGACTTGTAAGGTAGGTGAGTAAACTAACTTCCCTTCGGTCCATGGCAGACCTAGCTCACTTAGGGTGGGATAGGTGGCTTAGGTGATGCCTTATTTGGGTGTTTGATGGTTGCCAAGGATGAGGGGAGAGTGGACTTTGCTAATTTTGGTAGAATCCCACATGAGGAGGCATATCTAAGGGAGATCTGCTTTGGGTTTGCCTCCAATTGGGTTTAGGCTAGTTTTGGGGCTAACCTAGGATGAGTTTGAGTCAGGTTTAGTCATCTCCCAAACTCCAATGGGCAGGTTTCATGGGTTTTGGCTCAATTTGGTCATATGGGTTCAATTTGTGTAATGTTAGGTTAGGTTGACCAATTGGTCAAACTGGATTAAACCAAGACTTGAGTTAGGTTCAAATGATGATTTGGAGAGTTTAAGTTCAATTGGTTTGAATCAATTTGGCCTAGGTCATTTGGATTCATATAGGTCAAATGGGCTAAGTTGACCAATTTGACAAAATTGGCCAAATTAGCTTGGGTTCGGTGTTGGTTCAAGTTCAATTGGTTAATTAAAAATGATTGTAGGCTTTAGTTTGAATCAATTTGGATTTAATTTGGATTTTGGCCAATTCTATCTTTTAGGTCAATTTGGGCTAGGTTGGTCAATTAGGCTAGGTTGGGTTCAATTGACCAAATTGGAGCTTTGGTCAAGTTCAATAATAAATTTGGAATGAACATGTGCCATTAGTTGCAATCAATATGGGTTAGATCATGATTTGACTTATTTTGTCCTTTTAGGTCAATTTTGGTCAAATAATTAATTAGGTTTGGTTTGGCTCAATTGATGGTCAAGTCATGTTCAAGCATTGATTATGTGTTGGTGTGAATCAAAAGTTTTAATCAATTTTGTGTAGGATGAGTTTTGGCTAGTTTGGGCTTCATATGGGCTAAGGGTTGACTTGGTCAAATGATTAAGTTGACTTGGTTTGACCCAATTCAAGGTGATTGATCATCCTAGGGTGATTGTTGATCATGATATGAGGCTTGGATGGGCTTGGTTCAATCCAATTTGAGTTTGATTAAAACTTGGCTAAAAAGGTCCTTTAGGCCACTTTAGGTCAAGTGGACCTAAATGGGTTAGTTGGCTTGGTTTTTGGCTTCATTCAAGTTTAGTTGAACTTATACATGAGCCTAAGATTGAAATATAAATTCAATTGTAATCAATTTGGAGTCCAACGAACTTTGGCTCATTTAAAGTTTTCAAGCTAAAAGGGCTAACTTGGGCTTGACTAAGGTTGACTTGAGTTTGGTTTGATGATTGTAGGTTTTATTTTTATTTATATAGATGATTGAAGGAATGATTGATTCAAGAGGAAATTCATTGGTTTTGACTTGATTTGGGTAGAATTTGGTCAAGCCTAAGGCAATGGCTTAAAAGGATTGAATTAGGTTTTGATTTAATTTTAGATTTGATTTTGGCTATTTGAATTTATATTTAATTTACATTTGGGAATATAAATGAAGATATAATTGATTCATAAGAAAATCACTTGAGTTTGGAGTGATTTGGAAGCAAAATTTGACTAAGCTCATAGAGGTAGGTCAAAAGGGATTAAGTAAGAAATTGATTTAGTTTGATTTAATTTTGGTAATTATAATGTAGGTTTCATTTATATTTATGAATATAAATGAATATATAATTAATTTATAATGAAATTAATAGATTTTGGGTTGATTTGAATGGGACTTGGCCAAGTTTAAGGAGGTAGGTCCATATGGCTTATGAAGGGTCTTGGTTGGATTTGGATTTAGTTTGGTTTAATTTTGATCATTTGGGTTTATATTTCATTTATATTTGTAAATAAAAATGAAGATATAAATGATTCATGAAGTAATCAATCAAATTTGGGTTGAATTGGGTGGAGATTTGGCTAAGTCTATGGAATTCAATCATAAAGTTTATGAAGAATTTTGGACTTGAATTTGATCATGAGATTGAATCATTTGAAGTTGGATTTGAATTGGAATTTGATGGTTTGATTGAAGGATTGAATTAATATTTGAAAAAATCAAATGAATTGGGATTGATTTGAATTTGGTTAAAGCTAAGTCCATAAGATGAAATCAAAGGGCTTAGAAAGGGTTTTGAATTTGAGTTTGATCATGGATTTCAATCAAATGATTTAGAATTTCGATTTGGATTCAGAATATGAATTGGAATTTGAGATTTAGTTTGAGATTTGAATTTGTATTAGATTTAAAAAGGTGCATATGGATTAGGTTTATGCCACAGGGTGGATGATTCCCTCAAGTCTTAAGGCACGACCTAATCCTATGATTAACCCTTCTAAGTCTCCAGGCTTAGGTTAAGTATCCACCTAATCACTAGAAGTATCTTGAGACTAAGAAACTCTTAGTGTCTATAAGAGTCCTAGATCTATGCTGAGGAAGTTGAAGACTCACTCTAAAAGTGAGGTCAACAAAAGGACCCCCAATAGGTGTGGTGTAATTGACAAGGCACACCACACGTATTGGTGTTGACCGAGATGATCAACAACATCCGAAGGCTTGCAAATGCCAATGGAAATGATCTAAACTCAAACTAGAGATGCAAATAGAATCATGATCCTGGTGCAATGTAACTCAACTTATGCTAAGAGCATAAGAGAGCATAGAAGATTTGATTGGAATTTCATGTTAAGGACATGAAGGAAGATCTGCTAGGGGAGTGTTGATCATTTTTAGAATGAGTTTTCAACACATAAATCTTAGGTTTAGGATTCCTCTTAGAATTTAAGAGTTCCTTAGTCTTAAGACACATCTAGTGATTAGGTGGACACTCTCCCCTAGCCCTAGAAGACTTAGAAGGTTTAGCCATAGGAATAGGTCATGCCTTGGGGTGTTAGGAAAATATCCCACCCTTTTTGCTTAAACCATTCCTCACTTCCCTTCTTTCAAGTCAAACTCTAAATCAATTCTATTTGATTTTCTCAAACTCCAAATCAATTCCATGATTCAATTCCATGATTGAATTCCATGATTGAAATCCATGATTGAAAGCCATGATCAAAATCCATAAAACATTTCTAAGTTAAAAATTCCAAAGTCCTTAACCCTTTCTTAAGGACTTAGCCAAAATCATGATTCAAACCTATTCAAACTTTTGAGATTTTCTCATGATACATTTATATTCACATATATAAATGAAATATAAATTCAAATCCATCAAATCAAATTCAAAATTTCAAAACAATTCATGAAAAGTTTCCTAAATTCCTTTAATTTTCCATTAAAGGACTTAGCCAAAATCAACTCCAAATCTTGATCAAACCTATTCAAATCCATGGGATTTTCTCAAAATCAATTTATATCCTCATTTATATTCTCATATATAAATGAAATATAAATATAACTCAATTCAATCAAGCCCAAAAATTAAATCCCAAATTAAAAATGCTTGAAATTCCCTTAATTTTTCATTAATGGATTTACCTTAAACTTTGATCAAACCACTTCAAACTCATGGAATTCTCTCAAAATATATTTGTATTCTCATTTATGTTCTCATATATTAATGGAATATATATATACATCAATCAAATCTAACTCAAAAATTAAAATTAAAATTAAAAATTCAATTAAATCCATTAAATCCCTTTAATGGATTTAACTTCAAATCATGATCAAACTCTATCAAATCCTTGAAATTTTCACATGATCAATTTATATTCTCATTTATGTTCACATATATAAATGAAATATAAATTCTAACAATCAAAACCAACTCCAAATCTCAAACTCAAATCAAATCAAAATCAAATCTAAGCCTTCCAAGTCAAAATCTTGAACTTAGCCAAAATCAATTCAAATCAAGCCAAATCCTTGATTTTCTCTCATGGTTCAATCAATCAGAGCTCATATATAAAACTCAATCCTTCAATCAAAACTCAAATCAAAAATCAAACCCAAAACTCCTTCATATTATTCCTTTGAATATGAGATTTTCAAATGGATCAAAATCCATTTGACTTCAAACCTCTTGTAAATGGATTTATATTTCAATCATAAGTCCATATACAAGACCAATCAACTTCAAATCAAGCTTTGACCAAGCCATTTGACCCACTTAGGCTCACTTGACCCAAAGTGACCTAAAGTACCCTTATGAGCCAACCTTTGATCCTAACCAAATTGGATTGAACCAAACACATATATCCTTCTCATCTTGATTAACAATCATCATGGGATGATCAATCAATCAAATTGGGTCAAACCTAAGGGTTGACCAAGTCAACACTTAACCTAAAATGAAACCTAACATGACCAAAATCCACTATTGGACAAATTTATTGATACCATTGATCCAAGTTCACTCATGACCTATGTTTGAACTTGACCAAGTCAACCTTTGAGCCTAACCTAGCCCATTTGGCCCACTTGACCCAAGTTGACCCATTTTGACCTAAAGGGTCAAAATGTGTCAAAACTTGATCTATGCCAAATTGATTGAAACCAATGGATCAAGTCCATCCTAAATCACTTGTCGAACTTGACCAAAGCCTCAATTGGCCAACTAGACCCAACCTAGCCCAATTGACCTTAGACCCAACATGACCTAAAGGTGTCCTAAATGGGTCATATGAGCCAAAACATAATCTATACCAAATTGAACCAAATCAAAGGTACCAAAACATTTAAAATGGTCATATGAACTTGACCCAACCCTTGGTTTGACCCAATTTGACCTATTGGTCAACTTGACCCAAGTTGACCCATTTTGACCTAAATGGGTCAACATGTGCCAAACCCTATCAAATGGATTCCAAATCTATTGAAACTTGGCCTAACCTATTTTCTTAACATACCAAACTTACCCAAATTGAAAAAAATAGCAAAATGATAATTATAACCCTAGGTCATAAAACAAATTTTAGCCTAGCCCATAGGTATTATGGTCATGCACTCATCACAAACACTTGAGGGTCTCCTAAAACATCAATAGGACTTAGTGATGAGTGATGAACCCAACCAAATGGGTTTGGGTCAACCCATTTGGCCTATGGAGCAAACCTGACCCATAGGCAGTAAATTGGATTTTCAAACTCCCCCCAAACCTCAATTGATTGCACATAGAATCTATGCATCCACTCCTCTGGCCAAACTGACCATGTGCACACCTATAACCACTCAAACAACCCACTCAATTGTGTCAATTAGATCAAAATGGAAAGCATAGGATCAACCGTTCGATTGCCGTAGGGGGAAATATACTCCCCCTAATTCACTGAAATAAAAACACACTCACAGTTGATTGGGACCTAAGGAGAGTTAACAACCTTCATAAAGCTCCCCTAGGCATCTTAGAGGTCATTCCATTCTCCCATTTCTCGATTTTCAAATGATGAAAATAGGGAGATACGTTGAAGACCAAACTTCCTCCATACTGATTTTCATCCAAATTCCTCTTACACCCATCATCAGAGGATCAATTTGAGCCCGCCCAAGTTTCCAATTGAGTTTCCACATCAAGGAAGGAATTAATTTGATCAAAACAGCAAGGGGAGCTAAGGGGTGTTGGTCCACCCACTCATCCACTTAACTTAAAGAGCTAGGAACCTCAATATGGCTTCATCTCCCTTAGACGAAGCTACCTCATCGATCCTGAGCGTCGGTGATCACCTCCAACGAGGTTAGTGAATTTTTGACCACTTAGGCTAAAGTGCGTTGGTCTTTTGTGATGTGGATTTTCATCTCATAGGATCTTAGCCATTAGATTGGCCACTCTGATCCCCTAGATGCTATGTGTTAAATTTTGTTTGAATCCATGAGGGATCGAGCTCAGATCTTCCCTTGAATCATGAACGATTCACATTCCTCCTCCAGGAAGAACTCAGCCAATCTCAGCCATCCATCCACGCATGTTTAGATGGACGGTTGAGATTTTTTCCCATATTTTAGAAATAATTTTCATTTTTAAAATTGTGAGTTTGTCCTCTACTATTTAATCTTTGATCGGACGGCTAGGGGTAAAGACGTGTGTGCCACCGCCACCTCTCCCAATTTGACGGGTTAAGTATATGCTCATGGCACGACGTGTGTGAAGAGCACTGACCACCGCCACCACGCGTCGCTCCGCAGGTGGGGGATTAAATGGGATTAGTTAATTAACTGATTAATTTCCTAATGAATCCCTATGGTTTCTAAAAATCATAACTCTCCATAGAAAATTTAGAAAACTAATAGGAAAACTGCCTTGGATAGATAATTTCATCTAGAATATTTTAAAATTATTTTTAACACATTTTGATTCCCCTTTTTCTCTGAATTTGGGTGTCTTTAGGAATGTTAATTAGCTAATTACTTTTTAATTAAGCCACTAATTAATATCAAATTTCTAGGGATCATTTTAGGGGATGACCTATGCCACCTCTAATTTTCTTAGGTTTGTTGAGGCCTTGATTAGGGACATTGCTAGCTCATTCCCTAATTACCTTCTTCATGTAATTAGGGGTAATTAAGATATAATTAGTGGATTTTCCCTATATTTAAGTTGGATTAAGGTTAAATACAGTGAATAGGGGTTTTAGGAATTAATTTTAGGGTATTTCCCCTAAGCTATCCCTAAACCCCCTTTTCTATCATTAATCCCTTTCTTAATTAATGGTTTAATCTATTAATTATCCTTCTAAATGATCTTCAAAATTTTTAAAAATCTCCAGAACTTAATTAATCTACCTTGAGTAGATGCTTGGGTGTTCAATAGCCTAAGTATAATTAAAGAAATTAAACCCCCTTTCATAAGTGTGAAAGGGTGTTTTAAAAGTACTTAAGCTAAAACCCCTTTAGCTTAATTAACATTTAATTGTGAGCCAAATTGCATTAGGCCTTTTTATTACTAGGTGCATTGCAAATTTACAAACCTTGTGGGTTTTATGTCATCTCATTGGCTCATAATTACCTAAGTTAATTCTCTTAAGGTGGTGTAGGTAAGGGTTAATAAAATCAATTAATGCATACCCTAACCTAATCAACACTTAAAAATAGATCTAATTTTCTAAATATTAAACTAAAATACAAAACACATGTGGGAATGGGTTAGGAACAACAAACTAATCTCACCATTTTAAAATTAAATCAAACTTCAATCAAACAAAAATCATTTTGAAATTCACTTTAATTTATTCTAAGTTTTCTTATTCTTTAAGAATGTCTTTAGGAATTAAGTAAAGTGAGTTTGTTCATGCGATTACATTGCTTTAGACCTTTCCAAACATGTTAAATTTTATGCCATATGACTTATGCATCCATGATTTCATGTTTTCAGAATTTTAAAAGGAAATTATTTACGTTATGTCAAATATGCATGTGTTGGCTAAAGTAAAATATGAATGGCTATTATCACTACTAAATCTAAAGTATTTTTAAAATCTATAAGTAAAATAATAAATATGAAAGTGTGCTATTCTTATAATTTAATTATAAGATTGCATGTGGTAGATTATAAAGTCACGTGTAGTGTAGCCTTTCTTTCCTTCCTTATGTTAGCATAATCTTGAATATGGGTTAGTAAAGTGTATGGTTCATTTGAAAAGAACCCAACGCTTACTTGATTCCAAACCCTATTCATCCCTATGCTCTCACTTAAGAAGAAGTGCTTACACTTGCATGAATAAATTGCATAAACCAAGATGAAACCATTAAGTAAACTCTTGCATATTCTTCTCCACTTTATTTCTTTTATATGCATGTTAGTATTTAAGGAAAGTGGTATATTAGTATGGAAAACCTCGAGGTTGTGAGGATTTAAGTAGCCCTTAAGTAGGTCTTATACCTTACACCTCTGGTTAACAATGACACTGTACTCACTTATGCCTTTCCAACTTTCATTCATGTATGTGAAATTTTGGAGAAAGAAAATGCTTTTCTACTTAAGAAAATTCATGCATCTAAAACTTCTAAATTTTCTTAAATGAATTACTTAGTATGCATCATTAAGTGGGTTAATTATCTCTTTTGCATGTATATATATGCTTAGGGTCTATTCATATGCATGTTATGTATGTTGCGAAAGATTGAAATAATGTATGTTATGTGGATTTTTGATTCATTTTTCTTAATCTTAAAATGCCTTTCTTTTTGAATAGGTTTCTTTAGAATTGATTTAAACTTAGGATTAATTAAAAGATATAATTAAAACATTTACCTAAATGAAACCAAAATATGAAACTTATCTTGAAAATTACTTAAGGATTAGGGAAAGAAAGAGAAGTTCTCTTCTCTTTTCCTCTCTTTATAACTTAGTAATTAATTGTAGGTTTCATTTAAACCAAACTAAAAAATGAAATAAAAATAACCCAAAGTGACTAAACAACTTAAATGAAACCATTCTCTAACTTGAACATGTCTTTCACACTTAGAAAATTCAAACCTAAAGTCCTAAACTAAGCATTCCCCACATACCTTCAAAGCACACATATTAGCCTAGGTCACTACTTCTAGGTTTAGGATAGGTCGGTGCATGGCTTAATGTTATGTTTTATTTTATGATGAATATTTTAGACTAGATGTTAGGGTGTATGCTCGTAGAATGAATGGTAGGACGTGCGTTGTATAACTATTCTTTTCTGCAAGGGATTGTGCTAAAGGGGTGATATCATTAAAAAAATATAAATGCTTCTTGCTTGTAGGTGCTTATACCCCTTAGCATAATTCATAGGCCAGGTGGAATTAGTCACCCATGTGTGGGGTGATAAGTTCAATATACATGCTTGGGATTTTTGTGGTGTGATTTGACTAACCTTTATTTTGCAGTTGTAAGTTAAATTTATGTTTTTCCCTTTTTATGTAAAAATTTATATATTTAAGATTTGGAATGATTTGTTATGGGGGATTAGGATGAACATTGGTCATAAGATCCCATCTTATGCACCATGTGAAGCCTTGGAGCATCTACCATCTAACCATCTAAAGGAAGATCCAAAGAAGAAAGAAAGAAAGAAGAAAGAAAGAAAGAAGAAAGAAGAACAAAGCTCGAAGACCCCCATAACAATGAATTACTTTTGCTTAAATGTAATTTAATTAATTTGTAATTTGGGTTGTATAAGGGTAGATCTCGGCTACCCACATTTGATATTTTCGGGTTTGTGCAGTGGTGCCCGACCACAAACGATCATTTATTCTTTTTGTGAGTTTTATAAATTGATTGATGTTTGTTTAACTTGTGCAATAAGTGACATACTTTTCCTAGTTTCTTCCTTGCTTTATGTATGGCCTGGATGTGGATTAGACTCTTTAGGGAAAAATAAATCTTTTACCTAACTTAACAACTTGAAATAAAACTAAATCACTCATAACCTCACGTAAAGCTTAGGATTAAAATCAAGATAAAAGAATTAGAAACCTCTCAGCTGGATGAGTTTTTTTCTTTATAATATCATGCTAAACAACATCTTCACTCTTGATTGGAGGGCTTCCATCTTTGCTAGAGAACCTGACTTGAACTATGAGGGTCGTGGTGGAAACTCACCTCCTAAAATTTTAGCTGATTTTGGACAATAATCTATTTCTCATGCATTAGTCATAAAAATCCTATTAACCTGAGTCAAATTGATTGTCCAAAAATGAAATAAAATGAAATTTGAAATGTATTATAATTAGGTCATTTGAAGCATGTCACTTTACATGATCTAGTCTCTTTAGGGAGTGAGTTTAAGGACTTAGTCTCTTTCTAAAAAAATTGCCTAGCTATCTTGCATAAGCATAAATACTTGTTTATATGTATTTAAAATCATAGGAGGAGTTAGTTGGCGGCCACCCCTAGGTGGTTGTAAGTCCAAATTATTAGGTGGTTTGTGTTCTCTTATGGAGGCAAACCAATTATCCATTTTTGCCTTAGATTTAGGCTGTGCTTTCGGCCCTCGTCGAAGCTCCCTAGATTTAGGTTCTGAGGATGCTTCTACCCGTCGTAAGCATAATTCCTCACCTCTTAGGCATTTCTTTAATCTTGTATTAAAGAAATCTTAAGTATTATAATTCTAATGAAAAATACAACTCAAACAAATTAAATCAATTTTTAAAATGTAAAGCCAAAATTATAGGATAGTTTGAGATGCTCGCTAGGTTTCCTAGCATCGTAAGCATCTCTTACTTTTTCCCATTTTGGCTTCGATAATAACTCCCTCCTTTGATCAATGTCATTTTGATCTTCAAAATATAAACCAATAAATTGATAGTCCCTCATATTAAAATCTTTAGAGACAATGATCATTTATCTTAATCGAGAGTTTTTCTAAAGGATTTTGTCCTTTAGGATGTAATTAACTATGGGGGCTTTCCCCTATAGAGAACTTAACAAACCCAATTTAAAATAAACCCTGCTTTACTTTTTTATGTAATATAGGGGAAGAATCTCTGGTACATATCCAGACCCATCATCCTTAGGAGTCCTTATTGAGGTGATTGGTTCCATTAAAGGATAGTGACTTGTATCTTTTGAGATGTGCACTATACCTTAATGACGTATCCAATCACCTAAATAAGTATATATGCAGATCTGCGTGGCCTCTTACTAAGATGAATTTTTGTAAGGGTTCCTCTTTCTTTTCTCCCCATAGATTTGAAAGGCGACTCCCTTATAGGAATTTTTCACCATAGGGAGCACACATGCATTGGACATGACATGAGGAAGTAGGTTCAAGCTATTCATTGCGGATGATAATTTGATTTGATTTGAATTGATTTGTGATTATGGGGCTCCACTAGAGAGAGGATATGATTTGGTTTAATGTAAACTGGAGAGTATATCTACTAGAGATATGAGCTCGAATCTGCTGGGGGATAAGGTGGATTTGATAAATGGATTTCTTTGGTTTGCTTGGGAAAGTATCCGCTGGGGATAAGAGTGGGTTTAATATATGGACATTGTCGGTGTGCGATTGATCTACTAAGAAGGGAGTTATATCAGCCTTGAACTATCTTAGATTTATAAATCCAAAGGGAAAGTCTACCAACCATAAGGTAGGACTAACCAACCTAAGGGTGACTAGTGAGAGGGTGCCGCTATTACCTCAACTCAAAAATAGTCAAAAATATCATTTTTATTTAGTGGACCTTATCGGTGTACAATGGATTCACAAAGAAGAGGCTATATCAACCTTGGCCTATCACAGATTTAGAAATCCAAAGGGAAAGTCTACCGACCGTGAGGTAGAGCTAACTAACCTAAGGGGTGCCTTTCGGTGTGCAACGACTGTGCTAGGAAGAAAGCGTGTAGACTTACATCTTTCAAAGTGGGGAGCAAATGCTGGGGTGATCGGTTAGTAGCACAATAAATTGAACCCAACCTAAGGCTACCCGTCGGCATGCAATGGTCGTAATGGAGAGAATGTGTAACAGACTTACATCTTCCCAAGCAAGGATGACCGTCGGGGTAACCTATTGGTGGCACAATAAGTTGAACCTGACCTAAAGGCGACTATAAAAAGAATATCATCGAGGGATTACATCAACTCAAGAGTAATCAGGTGGTTCCTATAGAGAGTTTTGCTGACACTGCCCTAAAGATAGGATGCCTACTGGGGAAAAGGTACCGCTGGGGGTGTCGTCCTAATTCATAAGCAAAAATATATAATTTTTTATATGTTTTTGTGGACCCTATTGGTGTGCGAGAGACCACACTGAGAAGGGGCTTATATCAGCCTAGTCCTGTCTCAGACTTACTGGACCAAGAGAAAATATGCATATCTGCAAGATAAGTTCTCCAACCATAGGGATGGCTACTAGGAAAGGAAGAATGTCTAATCCAAGAGTATCCCGGGTAGTGTCTAAATGGGGTTGCTAAGAATGTAATCCAAACAGAGTGCCCATAGGGGAGGTGCCATTAGGGGCATTATCCTTGACCCTATAAAAAAAAGATTATAGGCATATGGTGGCTAACTCAAGGGGAAGGCTTGTAGACTTACATCTACCATGAGCGGTGTATCCACCTGGTGGGTTGCTATTAGCATAGTGAGAACTTAAGGTGCCTATCGGTGTGCGATGATCAATTTGAGAAGAAGGCTTGTAGACTTACATCTTCATAGACAAAAATGATCATCGAGATAGTCTGTCATCGGCGGGATAGGTGCTATCCGACTTAGGGCAACTACTAAGTGGGGAGTCCCATATGTGGACTAGACCCAGACTTGAAGTAGTCAGGAGGAAAGGAGCCACTGGGGGACTTATCCTAAACCTCAAATATACTTGACCCAGTCAGTGCATGGTGGCTTGTTTAAGAAGAAAGCGTGTAGGCTTATATCCTCTTAAATAATATCAACATGATGTAGTTTACCGGCCACACAGTAAGGCCTACCAAACTAACAAGGCACTTGTTAGTTTGAATTAGTCAAGTTAGGAAGAAAGAATGTAGACTTACATCCTCCTAGCAAGGAACCACTAGGCTGATACACTAGCAGGGTAGTATGTTTGCCTGACCTAGAGCAGCTAATGAATGAGTGCCATGGGGCTTTATCCCACATCAAAGTAGCCCGAGATAAAAGATATGTGCTTATTTTATATGTGGTTGTGTGTAGTTTATGTTGGTGTTGTGTTGACAAAGGATAAGACACTAAGAGCACTCTTAATTCCATGCTTTTATATCTCATCGAAACCATTATGCCGACCATTTCTATCATTAACAGAATTGAGCGTCTCCTTAACAAATTTTTCTGGGGCTCTAATAACTCCTCTAAAAGAATGCATAGGACCTCTTGGTTTAAAAGTTGTGGCACTCTCACTGAAGGTGGTCTTCGATGTAAGCCAATCAAAGAAGCTATCACTGCCTTTTCCTATTAAACTCTAGTGGAATTTTAGGAGTAACAATAGTCTTTGGGCTAATTTCATGACTGCTAAATATTGTCAGGATAAGCACCCCCTTATTTGTCCTTATAAAGTAGGAGACTCTCCTGTTTGGAAAATATTTTGTCCCGTCAAATGGGATGCAGAATCCTTAATTTTTTGGGGGATTAACTCTGGCTCCTCCTTCTTTTGGCAATATAACTGGAGTGGATGTGGGTCCATTGACGACTTACTCTCTACCCATTCTACTGCCGCTATTAATGTGAAATCTTTCTGGCAAAATAATATGTGGAACAATAGTAAGCTTACTTATTATATTCCTTCTTTTCTCTTAAACAAACTTACTACTATTCTTATCATTCCTACCAATCAAGATCATATCCTTTCTAAGCTCTCACAGAATGGTGATTTCAACTTTAAAAATGTTTGGCATCACATAAAAGAAACTCATGATTCTTTCAATGTGTTTCTAAAACTTTGAAATAACACTATCCCTACTTCTTATTCTGTTCTTACTTCACGTATTTTGAAAAACTTCATCCCTAATTACTCCTTATTGTGGGGTAAAGGTTTTCAATTACCTTCAAAATATCAATGCTGCTTTCACATTGAGAATGTGAATCATGTCTTTCTTAATGGGGCCATTGCTTCTAAACTTTGGATTTGGTATGATGATCTCTTTAACATTATCATTTTCAATGGCTCCCTAACTTTATATCAACTTCTTGAAGTTTATTTTGACAACACTATTAAAGGCCACTTTAAAGTCATAACTGCTATCACTCTTATTTGGTTCATATGGTTAGATAGAAATGATGCAAAACATCGTGAGATCCCCATGAACCACATGAGGATAATTGCTAGAATTAAAAATAAAATTCGTGACTTGTTTAATGCCAATCTCATTTAATACAAGCAATTCAAAGGTTGTAAATTTGTGGCCAATAAACTAGGTCTTAACTTATCGGATCAACCCTACTGTAGAAATGACAAGATTGTTTATTGGGTAAAACCTCATGATCATACTATTAAAATTAACACTGATGGCTCTCTCTAAAGGTTCAGGTTGTGGTGGCTTTTTCGAAAATTTTAATGGTAAAGTCCTATGTGCTTTTGCTTACCCCCTTAATTCTTGCTCTGTTCCTTTTGCTGAGCTTATGGTAGTGTATAAAGCTCTGGAGATTTGCCTTCAAAATGGTTGGCTCAATATTTGGATTGAGGTGGATGCCCTTCTGCTAATTGATCTTTTGACTTCCACCAAAATGAGCAACACTAAATTGTACTACCTTCAAGCAAACTAGAGCTCTCTTTTACCCAACTTAATTTTAACATCACTCATGTATGGTGTGAGGGTAATGCATGTCGATTACCTTGCCAATAGCTAGATTGGATGGTATAATCTTTGTTGATCAACTCACCCTGCCCAAACATTTGTGTGGCTTAGTTAATTTGGACAATACTGGGCTCCCTTATCTTACAAATTAATCTAACCTATGGGATTGATCTGGTTCAATATCTATTTAACTGAATGCCCATTTTATATTTAGTGTTGTTGTTTTCTTGGTTTTTGCTGATGTTTCACCTGGATACTACTTGCTATTTTAATTTTTGTGACATGTGATGTTGGTTTAATTTCATTTCCTTTAATTGGGGGCTTCCTGCTTTTGTTACTTACACTGATAAAGTGTTACTGTGCCTCTCAAATTTGCTGATGCATCATCCTAATACTCCCACTTGGTCAATTGCTGAGCTATGAGACATCTGCTGTTGGTTTACTATCCCCAATCTTGATTGGGGTCTTACTATCAATGCCGCCTCCATTGTTAATGATAAGGGGTTTACTCATTGCTGGAGGGAGATATACTACTTAATGTTATATTTGTTGATGCTGTATTTTTTGATCAACAGTGACATATTTCTTTCCTTTTTTTGGAATTATAATATGGGATCCTTGCATCAATGCTTAACAGATATCCCTCTGTTCAACTTTATAGCTGATCCTAGCTTATCTGATATTCTTGTCCTTCTTATGGATTGGAATTACCTATGGATTTCCAATTTTAGTGATGCTGTGGGATTAGCTGCTGGAATTAAATTTTGTGTCTTGTTGGTTATCAAAGATGAAATTACTTGGAACCACTTAGTAACCTACGTTGTATCAATGTTACTTGCTAGTGTTTCTTATGTAGGATGCAATATTTATTAGGATGTTTTAATGTTTGGTTGTTGGATTTTTGGGCCTTTTGTCATGCAGGCTGCTCTTAGGGTTGGTTTGCTGAAGGTAATTGCTAATCCCCTCTTCCCATACTATATGGGTAGAATTAGCACTTCCTTTGTTATAATTAATATCTATTTGCAGGCTAACCTTGTGGTTTTTTGTTTGTTTACTGTTTTATCGACTAACTTTCTTTGCTTATGCGGTGATCACATAATCTGTTGTCTACTCCTCTTTAACTCTGTTAAAATTATGCACAGCATTGTGATTATCCAACTGCATAATTGGATTTTTGCTTATGCTTCTGGGGTTTTGGATTATCTTGATCAGCTGGACCTTTTTGAGGTTATTGAATGGTTGTTGGCTTTTGCTTTGTTGCTTGTCTCTTTTATTAGTTTTTGGTCTGCTGATCATATCATTTCATTAGCTTTGGCGATCCTTTCCCTATCCTTCTAGGACTTTACTTGTTTTAGTATATTTTGCGTTGGGGTGGGTCCAATTTCTTTAATTATCATCTTGGTTGTTGGTGATGGATCTGGACTCCACTTCGTATTATTTGGGGTTGTCCTTCTTGCCCAGTAGGGTGGATTTAGAGTTGCTTTGCTGATTGCTTTGGGTAACCTCTTTCTTCCAATACCAGAGAGTGTCTTATCTCACTGTATCCTTATCTCCTTGCAGGTTTGGACTTTCTTAATGGTTTTTCAGTTTGATTTATGTCAGGGTTTTTTTGTTGGTTCTTTCTAGGTTTTTCTAAGGCATTCTCTATTTGTATTAGGTGGTTCTTTGGCCAACTTGCTGTTCTTTATTATCTTGTTTGTTGGCTTCTCTGGATCTTTAATTCCTTTGTTCAGCTAGCTGCTTCTGGGGTTGTCTTTCTTGTTCAACAGGGTGCTGTTGTTTTGCTAATTGCTTTTGCTAATTTTTTTCCCCTTTTTGCCAGGAATGTATTTTCCTGTTTATTCTTATCTCCTTACAGAATTGGGTTTTCTTCATGGCTCCTCAGTTTGCCTACCCCGTGGTTGTGGGTTTAGTAGCCTATTTTCCCATTTGGAAGGGATTTTATGTTGCTTCGGTGATTTCACTTGCTGTTGTATTTTCTACTCAACTTGCCTTGGCCAATCCTTTTCCCTCTCTATTTGGAAAGCCTCTTCCATTTTGATTGGGTTGGTTGTTGGCCAACTTGCTATTCTATTCTATCTTGGTGGTTGGCTATTATGGATCATTGAATCTTATGTTCAGCCTCCTGCTACTATGGTTGTCTATCATGGCCTTTGGATTTTTGGGTCCTTTATCAAGTAGGATGTCTTTATGGTTCTCGGTTTTTTTGCTGTTGTCCTCCCATTTCCTGTGGTCATTTGGGCTTAGGGTATGCTGTTTCCCTTATCCAGTAGGTTGTTTTTATGGTTATTGGTTTTCACAATTTTATTATTGCCTTTTGGGTTTTTGCTGTTAGCATTTGGACTGCAGCTGACTTCATTTGCTACTATTTTTCCCTCTAGCTTATGCTACATTTATGTAGATCATTATGACTATACTTTTGCCTCTCTTGATTTTAATCTTTGCATTGTTTAATCTCATTGGGTGGATTTATGAACACCTAGCATGCTATTACTCTCAGGATTGTTGGCTGAACTGGATTAATGAGTTTGATCATAAGGAAACTATTTCTATGGTGTTATCTCTGATTAGCTCTTACTAGATTTGTCTGTGGTGGGGAGCAGCTGTACCGGTTTCTTCTTATCTGCTATTGTACTTCCATTTCCTATGGTAATTTGGGCTTGGGGTATGTTGTTTCCCTTTATAATTATTGTTCTCATTTTTCTGAAATAAGGAAGTTGTTAAGAGCTACATTACTTACATTCTTTGCTTATCTTTTGATGGGAAATAACCCAGTACTTCGGGTGTTGTTTACCAAGAATGTATATTTATTAATGTCCTGAGGTTGGAATGGGGTTAATTCCTTGCTCTTGTCTTTGCCTGTTTGGTTTGCGAGATTTCAAAATTTGCTGTTTATTATCCTTTAGATCTGGTTTCCAGCATGGATGACCTGACATTGATGGCTCTCTTTCATTTGAGTTGGGATCATCATGCCATGGAGCCTAATATGATGACATATATTTGGCATGGGATCCCCTTACCCACTTTGCTCTTTGCTTCTCTTTCCACTTCTGTGTACATGACTTTGCCTATTCTTGCAGGTTGCTCCATAATGTCATGCATTCTCACTTCCTACAGAACATTGGCTTTCATCCTTCATTTGCTTACTTTTGTTAATCACTTTGTATCTTTGCTTGCTTTACTATTTTCTTTTGCTTCTGGATGTACTTTGATAGGGGATTTACTCCCTAGGCTGATTGTAGCTCTTTGAGCAGTAGTTCTGGAGTTTATCCCCTTTAAGGACCTTGTAACCCCTTTTTTATGGCAATAAAATTCCCTTTATATGGGGTTTCCCAAAAAAAAATCCTAAACCCTAAACCCTAACCCGATATCCTAAACCCTTAAAACCTAAACTAAATAAAACCTAAAAGTAAAATATATAAAAAAGCCTAAAGTTAAAAAAATAAAATAAAATAAATAAATAAAAACATAAACTAAAACATAAACCTAAACTTAAAAATAAAATAAAATGAACTAATAATAATAAACTAAATAAAATAAATAAAAACATAAACTAAACTAAAAAATAAAATAAACCTAAGAAAAAAACTTAAATAAATTAAAAACTAAACGTAAAATAAACCTAAAATAAAATAAAATAAATATCAATTAAAAACCAAAATGTAAAAAAATAAACCTGAAAATAAATAAAAAATTAAACCTAAATCAAAAATAAAAATAAAATAATCCAAATATAATAAACCTAAACTTAAACTAAAAGAAACTAAAGTAAAATAAATAAAACCTAAACCTAAACCTAAAATAAACTAAACATGAACCCTAAACCAAATAAAAGAAAATAAATAAAAATAAAATAAAAACATTAACCTAGACCTAAAAATGAAAAATAGAACTTAAACCTAAAAAATAAAAAAAATATAAAACTAAACTAAAAAAATAAACATAAACTTAAACCTAAACCTAAAAAATAAATTAAAATAAATAAACCTAAAATAAATAAACTAAACTAAGTAAAAATAAAAAATAAACCTAAATAAAATAAAAAATAAAATAAAATAAAATAAATAAAAAGTAAACTAAATAAACCTAAACATACTTGTTTAATTAATTTTTTTTTAAAAAAAACCCTAAACTTTGTACCCTAAAACTAACCCTCCTAAACCTTAAACCCAAAACCCAAAACTTTAATCCCTAACCCCAAACCCAAAACCCAAAACCCTAAACCCTAAGCCTAAAACACTAAACCCTAAACTCTAACTTAAAACCTAAACATTAAAACCCTGACCACAAACCACAACTAACCCTGAAGCCACATGATCCAAACCCTAAAAAGCTCACTACCCTACCCTACAAACCCTAAACACCAAACCCCAAACCACATGCTGAGCTAAACTAAATAAACCCAAAATAAAATAAATAAATAAACCTGAGCTAAATAAATAAAAATATGTTTAAAACTAAATCACTAAACTTAAACACTGTCTTAAAACTGACTCTAAACTAAACCGTAAAAACCACGGACCCTAAACTCTAAACTCTAAATCCTAAACCTAAACCTTAAACCCTTTGTAAACCTCAAAAATAAAATAAAACTAAAATAAACCTAAACCTAAAAAAAACCTAAAGATATAAAACTAAATATAAGCCTTAAACTAAAAAAACTAAACGAAGATAAACAAAATAATAAGCCTAAACTTAAAACCAAAATAATAATAAAATAAATAAATACTAAATAAACTACCATGGTTTGTTTAACATGTTTTAAAGACCTTAAACTTTAAATCCAACCCACCCCCACTGACCATAAACTACCCTCTGACCCTAAATAACCCCACCTCTAAACCACCTCTTAAAACCCCAACCCTAAACCACACCCTGAGCCATAAACCACAAAACACCTTTGTACCACCCTAAACCATAAACCCAGATCTGCAACCCTACCACTGACCCCACCCACCAGACCTAAACTCATAAACTCTGCCCTACACAAGATCCTAAAACCTAAACTAAATAAACCTAAAAATAAAAATAAAGAACCAAAACCTAAATTAAAAGATAAAATAAAATAAAACCTAAACATAAACCTAAACTAAAATAAAATAAAATAAAATAAAACTAAACTAAAATAAAATAATTAAAAACCTAAAATAAAATAAAATACCTAAAATAAAATTTAAAAATAAAACTAAATGTAAAATAAAATAAAATTAAATAAAACTAAATAAAACCTAAGCTAAAATAAACTTAAAAGTAAACTTAAGAATAAATAAATAATTAAACTTAAACCCAAAACTAAAATTAAAAACTAAACTTAAAATAAACAAAATTAGATAAACCTAAACCTAAACTAAAATAGAATAAACTAAAATAAATTAAACCTAAATCCTAAACTAAATAAATTAAAAAACTAAAAACAAAACTAAACCTAAACCCTAAACCCACAACCCTAAACGTACAACCCTAAACCCTAAACCCTAAAACCTTAAAACTCTAAACCCTAAACCTTAAACCCCAAAAACCCTAAACCCTGACCCCAAACTAAACTCAAAAACCAAAACCCTAAACCCTGGATCCTAAACCCTAAACCTAAAATCCACAAACTAAAATATAACCTAAAAATAAAATAAATTAAAACTTAAATAAATATAAAATAAAAAAAATCTAAAATAAAACCTAAACTAAACCTAAAAAAACCAAATAAAAAATAAAATAAATAAAATAAATAAAATTAAAATTGAAACTAAAAACATAAACCTAAAATAAAATAAAATAAACCTAAACCTAAACTAAAATAAACTAAACTGGAATAAATAAAACTAAACCTAAACTTAAAATAAACTAAACCAAAACCCTAAACTAATTAAAATTAATTAAATTGAAAATAAACCTAAAATTAAACTAAAAAATAAAACCTAAAAATAAACCTAAAAACTAAACTTGAATAAATAAAATAAAAATATAAACCTAAAACTAAAAATAAAAAATAAAACCTAAAAAATAAAATAAAAATAAAACTAATCTAAAAAAGAAACATAAACCTAAACCTAAACCTAAAATAAAATACCTAAACCAAAATAAATAAACCTAAAATAAATAAACTTAAAAAATAAAAATAAAATAAACTAAATAAAAAATAAACTAAATAAACTAAATAAACCTAAACCTACGGGTTTATGTAATTAAAAAAACCCTAAACCATATATCCTAAACCCTAAACCCTAAACCCTAAATCATAAATAATAAATCGTAAACCATAAACCCTAAACCTAAACCTACCTTCTAAACTAACAATCCTAAACCTACTCCCGATCTAAACCCTAAACCCTAAATCCTATCTAAACCCAAATCTAAACCCCAAACTCTAAGCCCTAATGACAAATAAAACCTGGCTATAAACCACAAACCACTAAACTTTAAACACTAAACCCTAAACCTTAAACATTAAACCACTTAACCCTAAATCCTAAGACCCTAAACCCTAAATCTGAACCACAAAAACAGGCCTAAAATAAAAAAACCTAAAAATGAAACTAATCTAAATAAAACCTAATAATAAATAAATAAATAAATAAAATAATAGAATAAATAAAAATAAAATAAAATAAAAGCCTAAACTAAAACATAAACTTAAACCTAAAAAAAGATAAAATAAAACTAAAATAAAATAAATAAAAATGTAAATTAATCTAAAAAATTAAATAAAAATAAGAATAAAAAACTTAAATAAAATACAAACTAAAGATAAAAAAATAAACTTAAAATAAAAGAAAAAAAAACTAAATATAAAACAAAACTTAAAAAATAAACCTAAAAATAAATAAAAAATAAAACCTAAGCCTTAAACTAAAAAAAATCAAAACCTTAAATAAAAATAAAATAAACAAAATAAAATAAACCTAAACCAAAAATAAACTAAACTAAACAAAAATAAATAAAACCTAAACAAAACCCTAAAATAAACTTAACCTAAACCTAAACCTAAACTAAATAAAATAAAATAAACTAAAAATAAACTTAAACCTAAATTAAAAAGTAAAACCTAAAAATATACCTGAAAAATCTAAAACTTAAACCTTAAAAAATATAATAAAAACCTAAACCCTAAACCCTAAATTAACCCCAAAAACCAAACCACCTAACTAAAGCCAAAACTAAACCTAACCACAGGCCACAAACAACTCTAAACCCTGACCTAAAATCCTTAAATCCACAAAACAAAACCCTAAACCCTAACCCCTCAACCCTAAACTCTAAACCATAAACCATAAACCCTAAAAACTTAAAAACCTAAATAAAGTAAAACCTAAAAATAAATTAAATAAAAAGACTTTAACCTAAATAGAATAAATAAAAATAAATTAAATAAAAACTTAATCTAGAACCAAAACCTAAACCTAAAAATACCATAAAAAATAAAAATAGAATAAAATAAATAAATAAAAACTTAAACTAAACTAAAAAAATAAAATAAACATATATAAAATAAAAATAAATAAACCTAAAATAAAATAAAATAATTACTAAATGAAAACCTAAACCTAAAAAAAAAATAAAAATAAAACCTAAAAATAAATAAAATATAAAACCTAAACCTAAAATACAAATAAAATAAACTGAAACCTAAACTAAAATAAACTAAAATAAAATAAATAAAACCTAAACATAAACCTTAACTAAATAAAATAAAATAAACTAAAAATAAAACTAAACCTAAGCTAAAAAATAAAACCTAAAAATAAATCTAAAATAAAAACCTAAACCCTAAACATGAAAAAATAAAATAAAAACCTAAACATAAACTTAAAAATAAAAAATTAAACCTAAACCTCAAAAAATAAAATAAACACATAACTAAACTAAAAAATATAACACAAACCTAAACCTAAAAAAAAACTAAAATAAAAACTTAAAAATAAGTAAACCTAAAATAACTAAATAATAAAAATAAACATAAATAGAATAAAATAAAATAAACTAAAATAAATAAAAATAAACTAAATAAACCTAAATGGTTTGTAATTTTAAAACAAAACCCTAAACCCTAAACATAAAGCCTAAACCCTAAATCCTTAACCCTAAACCTAAATCCTAAATCCTAACTAACACTGGCAGTAACCCTACTGACCACTCTAAATCCTCCACTACTAAACCCTACACTCAGTTGGACACCCTAAAACCAAACCTCAAAGAATAAAAAACCCACCTTACCTTAAACCATAAACCCTAACACCCAACTGACCATAAAACCCTAAACTTAAAACAGACTGGGCCATAACCCTACACTACCACTACTATTATCCCACTAAACCATGACCCAAACCCCAGGCCCAAATCTAAAGGAAACACTACTAAACCTACCAAACTAAAATAAATAAATAAATAAGTAAACTAAATAAACCTAAACTTCGGGTTTACATAATTTTTTTGTTAAAAAAATGGGACCTAAATAAATCCTAAACCTTAAACTTTAAACCCTAAACCCTAAAACTAACCCTAATAAACCTAAAAAATAAATTTAAAATAAAACATAAAAATAAATAAAAAATAAAACCTAAACCCTAAACTAAAAAAAAACTATGCCTAAAATAAAGAAAATAAAATAAACATAAACATAAACTAAAATAAATAAAACCTAAATCTATAACTAAAATAAAATAAACCTAAACCATAAATAAATAAAATAAACTAAAAAAACCTAAACCTAAACTAGAAAAAAACCTAAAAACCTAAGAAAATAAAATAAAAACCTAAACCTAAACCTAAAAATAAAAAATAAAACCTAAACCTAAAAAATAAAATAAAAATAAAACTAAACTTAAAAAATAAACATAAACTTAAACCTATACCAAAATAATAAACTAAAATGAATAAAACTAAAAGAAATGTAAATAAATTAAATTAAATAATAATAAAATTAAACCTAAATATTATTAAAAATAAAATAAACTAAAATAAAATACACTAAATAAATTAAATAAACTGGACCTGGGTTTGCTTAAAACCATAAATCCTTAACCCTAAACCATAAAATAAAACCTAAACCCTAAACCTACAACCCTAAACCCTAAACACTAAACCCTAAACTAACCCTAAACCCTAAACTAACCCTAAACCCTAAGCTAACCATAAACCCTAAACCCTAAATCCTAAGCCCTAAACCCTAAACACCCTAAACCATAAAGCTACAAAACCTCCAAACCACAAATAAAATAACTAAAAATAAACTAAGTAAATTAAATAAACCTAAACCATTGGTTTACTTAATGTTTTGAAATGATAAACCTAAATCCTTAATCTAAACACTAAATTCTAAACCATAAACCATAAACCCTAAAACTAACTAAAATAAACCTAAAAAATAAACCTAAAAATAAAACTAAAAAATAAATAAAAAATAAAACCTAAACCCTAATCTAAAAAAACTAAACCTAAAATATGCAAAATAAAATAAACATAAACCTAAAGTAAAATAAACTAAACTAAAATAAATAAAACCTAAACCTAAACCTAAGATAAACTAAACATAAACCTTAAATTAAATAAAATAAAATAAACTAAAAATAAACATAAGCCTAAAAACCTAATCCTTAAAAAATAAAATAAAAACCTAAACATAAATCTAAAAATAGAAAATGAAACCTTAACCTAAAAAATAAAATAAAAATAAAACTAAACTAAAAAATAAAATAAACTTAAACTAAACAAAATAAGAAACTAAAATAAAATAACTAAACTAAAAACGAAAATAAATAAACTAACTAAATAAAATAAAAATAAACCTAAATAAAATATTAAAATAAAATAAACTAAAATAAATAAAAAATAAACTAAATAAACTAAATAAATCTAAACATATTGATTACCTTTTTAAAGAAAAATAAACATAAACCCTAAAACCTATATGCTAAATCCTAAACCCTAAAACTAAAACTACCCTAAACCAGACCCTAAACGTCTGACCCTAAACTTGCAAAAAATAAACCCAAACCATAAAATAAACCCCAAAACCTATAAACCAAAACCTAAAATAAATAAAACCTAAAAATAAAATAAATAAATAAAATAAACTAAAAGCTAAACTAAAAAAATAAAAAAAATAGAAAAACTAAAATAAGATAAAGAGAAACCTAAACTAAATTAATAAATAAAATAAACCAAAGAATAAAAACCTAAATAAAATAAGAACTTAACATAAAATTAAAATAAAATAAAATAAAAGATAAATAAAAACCTAAACCTAAAATAAACCTCCTAAAATAAAATAAATAAATAAAATAAAATCCAATCTCTAAACTAAAAAAACTAAACCTAAAATAAAATAAAATAAACAAAATAAAATAAATCTAAAACTAAACTTAAATAAATAAAACCTAAACCTAAAAAAATAAATGAAACCTAAACCCAAAATAAACTAAACCCAAAACTAAATAAAATAAAAGATTCAAAATAAAACTAAACTAAAAAATAAAACTAAAAATAAACCTAAAATAAAACCAAAAAAAAAAATAAAATAAAAAATAAAACCTAAACCTAAAAATAAAATAAAAATAAAACTAAAGAAAAACAAAAAAATTGAAATAAAAAATCTATACTAAAATAAATAAACTAAACTAAATAAAAAAAACTTAAAAATTAAAAAATAAAATAAACTAAAATAAATTAAAAATAAATTAAATAAACTAAATCTACTCATTTTGTAATTTAAAAAAATCCCTAACCACCTGACCTGACCCCACTTAAACCCTCAATCCTAAACTGACTCAAACACAACTCCTGACACCACTAAATCTGACCCCTGACCACTCCAAAACCAAACCAAGTAAGTGACCCAAAACCACAGATCTACAACTGGACCTACCACCACTAAACTCCACACCACCCCACAACCTAAACTAAAAAATAAAACCTAAAATAAAATAAACACTAAACCTAAACCTAAAAAGAAAAAGAAATAAAATTAAAATAAAATAAATAAAAAACCTAAAGTAAATCGAAAAATAAAGTATACCTATGAATAGAAAACATAAATAAAATAAAAATAAAATATACCTAAAATAAAATAAAATAATAACAAAATAAAAAATCTAAACCAAAAAAATTAATAAATAAATAAATAAAAAATAAAACCTAAACCATAAACTAAAAATAAAAACTAAAACTAAAATATAAAAAAAATAAAAAAAATAAAATAAACTTAAACATAAACTAAAATACACAAACCTAAAATAAATAAAACATAAACCTAAGCCTAAAATAAACTAAACCAAAACCCGAAACTAAATAAAATAAAATAAACTAAAAATAAACCTAAACTTAAACTAAAAAATAAAACTAAAAAAATAAACAAAAAAAAACCTAAAACCTAAACTCTAGACCCTTAACCCTAAAATGCTAAAAACCTAAACCTAAACTAAATAAAACCTAAAAGTAAAATAAATAAGAAAACCTAAAGAAAAATAAAATGAAAAAAATAAAATAAAATAAAATAAAAAAATAAACTAAAACCTAATCCCAAACCTAAACCTGAAAACAAAATAAAATAAAAAAATAAAAACTATACTAAAATAAATAACTAAAAATGTAAACTAAATTAAAAAGTAAAAAAGCCTAAATAAAATAAAAACTAAACATAAAATAAAAATAAATAAAACCTAGAAATAAAATAAAATAAAAACTAAATAAAAACCTAAACCTGAAAATAAATAATAAATAAAACCTAAACCCTAAACTAAAGAAAACCTTAACTAAAATAAAATAAGAACCTAAACTAAGATAAACTAAACTAAAAATAAAGCCTAAACCTAAACCAAAATAAACTAAACCTAAACCTAAACTTAAAATAAAATAAACTAAAATAAACTTAAACTTAAACTAAAAATTAAGCCTAAAAAATAATCCTAAAATAAAAACCTAAAACCTAAACCTAAAAAGATAAAATAAAAACCTAAACCTAGACCTAAAATTAAAAAATAAAACCTAAACCTAAACCTAAACCTAAAAAAATATGCTAAACTAAATAAAAATAAAAATGAACCAAAATAAAATAAATTAAAATAAATAGAAAATAAATTAATGAAATTAACGAAACCTATACCTACCCATTTACTTATTTAAAAGAATTTTTAAAAAAATCCCTAAACACTTAACCTACAACCCAAAGCTCTAAACCCTAAACCCTAAATGCTAAACCCTAAAACCATAAACCCTACCCTAAACCCTAAACCCTTAACACTAAACTATAAAACTCTAAACCCAACAGAAATACTGGCTACCCCAAACCCTGACCATCCACAAACCTAACCACAAACTAAAGCCATATAATATAAACCCTAAACCTTTTTAATCCTAAAACCTAAAACTTAAACCTAAACTAAATAAAATCTAAAAATATAATAAATAAGAAAACCTAAACCAAATTAAAAAAAATAAAAGAAAATAAAACCTAAACTAAAACCTTAACCTTAACCTAAACCTAAAAGAAAATAAAATAAAAAATAAAACAAAATAAAATAAAATAAATAAAATGCTAAACTAAATTAAAAATAAAAAACATAAATAAAATAAAAACTAAACCTAAAATAAAATAAAATAAACTTAAAATAAAATATAATAAAACTAAATAAAGAGATAAACCTAAGTAAATAAAATAAATGAAAATAAAACCTAAACCCTAAACTAAGAAAAGCATAAATATAAAAAAAATGAAATAAACCTAAGCTAAACTAAAATAAACTAAACTAAAATAAATAAAATAAACCTAAACCTAAAATAAACCTAACCTAAACCTAAACTAAACTAAAATAAAACCTAAAAATAAACCTAAAATAAAAACCTAAAACCTAAATAAAAATAAAAAATAAAAACCTAACCCTAAACCTAAAATAAATACTAAAATTGAAACCTAAAAAATAAAATAAAAATAAAACTAAACTAAAAAAGATACTTAAACTCAAACTTAAACCTAAAAAATAAACTAAAATAAAAAACCTCAACTAAAATAAAAAAGCTAAACTAAAATAAAAAACCTAAACTAAAATAAATAAACCTAAAATAAATAAACTAAACTAAATAAAAATAAAAATAAGCCTAAATCAAAATAAAAATAAAGTTAAATAAAATAAATAAAAAATAAACTAAATAAAATTAATCTAACCAATTTACATAATTTAATTAAAATAAAAAAAAAAACTAACCCCAAACCTAAAACTAACCCCAAACCCTAAACTATAAACTAAACTTACAACCCTAAACCCAAATCCTAAGCCACAAACCCTGATCCCTGAGCCCTAAACTACCACAGGCCCTAAACCTAGGCATGCCTAAACTGAGCCAAAATCCAAACTTATAACCCTACCCTGACCCTAGACCCCCCAAACCCTCAACCCTAAACCACAAATCAGCCCCCTTACCCTAAACCACAAACCAAGACTTACTAAAACTAAATAAATGCTAATAAAATAAAATAAATAAAAACTTAAACCTAAATAAAATAAAATAAAATAACTAAAACCTAAACCTAAACCTAAACCTAAACCTAAAATAAAATAAAATAAAATAAAGAAAACCTAAACTAAACTAAAAACTAAAATACACTTGAATAAAATAAAAACTAAACCTAAAATTTAAATAAAATAAACCTAAAATAACATAAAATTAAAACTAAATAAAAACCTAAAACTAAAAAAGAAACTTAAAAATAAAACAAAAATAAAACCTAAACCCTAAACTAAAAAAAAAACCTAAACCTAAATAAACAAAATAAAATAAACCTAAATAAAAATAAACTAAAATAAAATAAAATAAACTAAGCCTAAACTAAAAAATAATACCTAAAAATAAACTTAAATTAAAAACCTAAGGCCAAAACCCTAAAACTTAAATCCTAAAAGCTATAAATTGAAATCTAAACTAAATTAAATAACATAAATAAAACAATTTAAATCAAAATGAAATAAAATAAATACATAATAAAAATATAAACTAAAACTTAAATGTAAACCTAAACTTAAAAAGAAATTATAATAAAAATAAAATGCATAAAAGCCTAAATTAAACTAAAAAAGAAAAAACTTTAATAAAATAAAACTAAACCTTAAATAAAAATAAAATAAACACAAATAAAATATAAATAAAATCTAAATGAAAACCTAAACCTAAAAATAAACCTTAAAATAAAATGTAAACATAAATAAAAAATAAAACATAAACCCTAAACTAAGAAAAACCTAAACCTAAAATAAAAAAAATAAACCTAAACTAAGACAAACAAAACTAAAATAAATAAAACCTGAACCTAAAGTGAAAATAAACTAAACCTAAACCTAAACCTAAAGTAAGTAAAACAAGAGAAACTAAAAAAATAAACCTAAACCTAAACTAAAAAGTAATACCGAAAAATAAACTTAAAATTAAACGCTAAAACACAGACATAAAATAAAAAATAAAAAACTAAATAAACAAAATAAACCTAAACCTATCAGTTTACTTAATTAAAAAAAACCCTAAAATCCTTCAACCCTAAACCCTAAATGCTAAATCCTAAAATTCTAAACCCTAAACCCTAAACTAAACCCTAAAAACCCTAAACTCTAAACTAAAAACCCTAAAATCTACATCCCTAAACCCTAAATCCAAAACCCCAAACCTTAAACCATAAAAACCTAATAACCTAATAACCGAAACCTAAACTAAATAAAATATAAAAACTAAACAAATAAAAAAACTAAACCAAATTAAAATAAAAAATAAAAGAAAATAAAATAATAAAATAAAATAAAATGTTAATTGAAACCTAAACCAAAACCTAAAAAGAAAATAAATTAAAAAATAAAAACTAAGCTAAAATAAAATAAATGAAAACCTAAACTAAATTAAAAAATTAAAAACCTAACTAAAATAAAACTTGAACTTTAAATAAAAATAAAATAAACTTAAAATAAAATAAAATAAAAACTAAATAACCTAAACGTAAACAATAAACCTAAAAATAAAACCTAAAAATAAATAAATAATAAAACCAAAAACCTAAATTAAAAAAAATAAAATTAAATAAAACTAAACATAAAATAAAAAAAATAAAATAAGCCTTAACCTGAACTAAAATAAACTAAACTAAAATAAATAAAACTTAAACCTAAACCTAAACTAAATAAAATAAAATAAACTAAAAATAAACCTAAATATAAACTAAAAAATAAAACCTAAAAATAAACCTAAAATAAAAACCTAAAAACCAAACCTAAAAAAATAAAATGAAAACCTAAACCTAAACCTAAAAATCAAAAATAAAATTAAAAATAAAAATAATAATAAAAACTAAACTAAAAATAAACCTAAACATAAACTAAAAAAAACCTAAAATTTAAACCTAAATAAAATAAAATAAAAACCTAAACCTAAAAATAAAAAATAAAACCTAAATCTAAGAAAATAAAATAAAAATAATATGAAACTAAAAAAATAAAATTAAACCTAAACATAAACCAAAAAAATAAACTAAAATATAAAAACATAAACTAAAATAATAATCCTAAAATAAATAAACTAAACTAAATAAAAATAAAAAATTAAATAAACTAAAATAAATAAATAAAAACTAAATAAACTAAATAAACCCAAACCTACTTGTTTACTTAATTAAAAAACCCTAAACCCTAAACCCTAAATCCTAAACCCTAAACCCTAAACCCTAAGCCATTAAATAGACATTAAACCATAAACTCTAAACCTACAACCCTAAACCCTAAACCCTAAACTAATCCTAAACCCAAAACCCTAAACCCTAAAACCTTAAAACCTAAATAATAAACCTTAAAACCCTAAACCCTAAACTAACCCTAACCCTAAACCCTAAATCATAAAAACCCCAAAAAAAGAAAAATAAAAAAGTAAAATGGACTAAATCTCTTGGTTTGCTTAAAAGACCCTAAACCCTAAATCATAAACCCTAACCCTAAACTAACCCTAACCCTAACCCAAACCCTAAACTTATAACCCTAAACCCTAAACCCAAAACTGTAAAAACCTAAAAATCTAAACTAAAAGTAAATAAAACAAATAAAGAAAATAAAATAAAAAACCTAAACTAAAACTTAAACCTAACCTGAAAATAAAATATAATAAAATAAATAAAATTATACTAATAAATAATAAATAAAAACCAAAACTAAATTTAGAAATAAAATAAAGCTAAGAATGAAATAAATAAATAAAATAAAAACTTAATGTAAAATAAAAAAACTTAAAATTAAATTAAATAAAAACTAAATAAAAACCAAAAGATAAGATATAAACCTAAAAATAAATAAAAAATAAAACCCAAAAACTAAATTAAAAATAAAAACTAAACCTAAAATAAAAATAAAATAAAATTAACCTAAACTTAAACTAAAATAAACTAAAATAAAATAAATAAAACCTAAAACTTAACCTAAAATAAACTAAACCTAAACACTAAGTTAAAGAAAATAAAATAAACTAAAACTAAATCGAAACCTAGACTAAAATAATAAACCTAAAATAAGAATCTAAAACCTAAACCTTAAAGCCTAAACCTAAAAAAGCTAAAAACCTAAACCTAAACTAAATGAAACCTAAAAATTAAATAAATAAATAAACCTAAATAAAAATAAAATAATATAAAAAATATATTAAATCCTAAATCTAAACCTAAACCTAAAAAGAAAATAAAATAAAAAATAAAATCTAGACTAAAATAAAATAAATAAAACCTAAAAAAAAAACTAAACATAAAATAAAAATAAATTAAACCTAAAATAAAATAAAATAAAACTTAAAACTAAAATATAAACCTAAAAATAAATAAAAAATAAAACTTAAACCCTAAACTAAAAAATACCTAAACCTAAAATAAAAATAAAATAAACCTAAACTATGATAAAATAAATTAAAATGTATAAAACCTAGACTTAAACATAAAATAAACTAAACTTAAACCTAAACTAAGTAAAATAAATAAACTTAAAATAAACATAAACCTAAACAAAAAAATAAAACCTAAAAATAAACATAAAATAAAAACCTAAAACATAAACCTAAAAAAATAAAATAAAAACCTAAACCTAAAAATTAAAAATAAAACCTTACCAAAAAAATAAAAAATAATAAAATTAAACTAAAAAATAAACCTAAGCTTAAACCCAATTCTAAAAATTAAACTCAAATAAATAAGCTAAACAAAATAGAAAAATCTTAATAACAATAATAAATAAAAGACACTAAAATAAATTAAAAATAAATAAAAAAATTGAAACCTCCTTATTTACTTAACTTCAAAAAATAAAAAAGAAACCTTAAACCATAAACCTACAACCGTAAACGCTAAACCCTAAAACGTAAACCCGAAAAGCTAAAATCTAAAACCCTAAACCCTAAACCCTAAAAAGCTAAAAATCTAAACTAAATAAATAAACCTAAAAAATAAAATAAATAATAAACCTAAACCAAAATAAAATGAAAAAAATATTTAAAACATAAACTAAAACCTAAACCTAAAAAGAAAATAAATAAAATATGAAAAATAAACTAAGATAAAACAAATAAAAACCTAAACTAAACTAAGAAATAGAAAGCATAATTAAAATTAAAACAAAACCTAAAATAAAGATAAATTAAATAAAAAATAAAATAAAATAAAAATAAATAAAAAACTAAACTTAAACTAACTAAAATAAAATAAACTAAAAATAAACCTAAACCTAAACTTAAAAATAAAACCTAAAAATAAACATAAAATAAAAACCTAAAACCTAAACCTAAAAAAATAAAATAATAACATAAACTTAAACATAAAAATAAAAAATAAAACCTAAACCTAAAAAGTAAAATAAATTAAAATTAAACTAAAAACTAAACTTAAACCTAAACCTAAATTGAAAAAATGAAATAAAATAAGTAAACATAAAATAAATAAACAAAACTAAATAAAAATAAAAATAAGCATAAATAAAAATAAAAAAATAAATTAAACTAAAATAAATATAAAATAAACTAAATGATTTAAATAAACATAAATCTAAACTCTAAACCGTAAACCCTAAATGCTAAACCCTAAAATCCTAAACCATAAACCATAAACTTTAAAACCCCAAACCCTGAACCCTAAACCTTAAACCCTAAACCCTAAACCCAAATCCATAAACCAAAAAATCCTAAAAAAAACATAAAATATAAAACCTAAAAATAAAATAAATAAAAAACCTAAACCAAAATAAAATAAAATAAAAAACTACACTAAAACCTAAACCTATATCGAAACCTAAACCTAAACCTAAAAAGAAAATAAAATAAAAAATAAAAACTAAACTAAAATAAAATAAATAAAACACTAAATGAAACTAAAAATAAAAACCTAAATAAAATAAAAATTAAACAAAAAATAAAAATAATATAAAAATAAAATAAAATAAAATAAAAACTAAACAAAAATGTAAACCTAAACAATAAAACTAAAAATAAATAAAAAATAAAACCTAAATCATAAACTAAAAGAAAAAACCTAAACCTAAAATAAATCAAAATTAAACTTAATCCTAAAGTAAAATAAACTAAACTAAAATAAATAAATAAAATAAAAATAAACTAAACATAAACCTAAACTTAGACTAAATAAAATAAAATAATAATCCTAAACTAAAAAATAAAATATAAAAATAACCTAAAATAAAAACCAAAAACCTAAACAAAAAAAATAAAATAAAAAACTAAACCTAAACCTAAAAATTCAAAAGTAAAACTAAAACCTAAAAAATAAAATAAAAATAAAACTTAACTAAAAAAGAAACCTAAACCAAAAAATAAACTAAAAAAAAACATAAATTAAAATAAATAGTAAACCAAATAAACCTAAACTAATGAGTTTACTTAATTTAAAAAAAGTAAAAATTATAAATTAAAAAACCCTAACCTTAAACCCTAAACCATAAAGCTAACCATATACTAAACCTACTCACCCCACTTTAAACCCTAAACACTCCTTAAACATTACTAAACCCTAAACCCTAAACCCAAAACCCAAAACCCAAAACCCTAAAACCATAAACCCTAAACCCTAAACCTAAACCCTTAAAACCTACAACCCTAAACCCTAAACCCCAAATCCTCAACCTTAAACCCTAAACCCTAAACCCCAAACCCAAAATCCTAAACCCAAAAAAACCAAAACACCTAAACCTAAACTAAATAAAACCTAAAAATAAAATTAATAAGAAAACCTAAACCTAAATAAAATAAAAACATAAACTAAAATCTAAACCTCTACTTAAACATAAAAATAAAATAAAATAAAAAATTAAAACTAAACTAAAATAAAATAAATATAAACATAAGCTAAAGTGAAAATTAAAATAAACCTAAATAAAATAAAAGCTAAACTTAAAGTAAAAATAAAATAAGCCTAAAAATAAATAAATTAAGAACTAAATAAAAACCTAAACCTAAAAATAAATAAAAAATAAAACCTAAAAGAAATAAAAGAAAAATAAACCTAGACCTAAAATAAATGAAACATAAGCCCTAAACTAAATAATACAAAATAAACTAAAAATTAACCTGAACCTAAACTAAAAAATAATACCTAAAAATAAACCTAAAATAAAAACTCAAAACCTAAACCTAAAAATAAAAAATAAAACCTAAATCTAAAAAATAAATAAAATAAAATTAAACTAAATTATAAACCTAAACTTAAACCTAAACCTCAAAAATAAACTAAAAATAAATAAACCTAAAATAAATAAAAATAAATACAAATAAAATAAATCAAAATTAAAATAATAAATAAAATAAACTAAAATAAATAAAAAATAAACTAAATAAACCTAAATTGACCAATTTACTTAATTTTAAAAAAATAAAAATAATTAAATAATAATAATAATAATAAGAACTAAACCCTAAACCCTAAACCCAAAAACCAAAATGTTAAAATCTACGACTTTAAATCCTAAACCCTAAACCCTAAACCCTAACCACTAAAAACCTAAAAACTTAAACCTTAAAATCTAAAAATAAAATAATAAATAAAACATAAACCAAAATAAAATAAAAAATAAAATAAAACAAAAACATAAACCTAAACCTAGAAAAAAATAAAATATAAAATAACATAAATAAATCCCTAAACTAAACTAAAAAATAAAAAACCTAAATAAAACCAAAACTATACCTTAAATAAAAAAAATAAATCTAAAATAAAAAAAAACTAAATAAAAACCAAAACCTAAATAATAAATGTAAAAATAAAACTTAAAATGAACAAAAAAACTTTCTAAACTAAAAACTACTAAACCTAAAATAAAAGAAAATAAACCTAAACCTAAACTAAAATAAACTAAACTAAAATAAATAAAACCTAGACCTAAATCTAAAATAAACTAAACCTTAAACCTAAACTAGAGAGAGTAAAATATACTAAAAATAAACCTAAACCTAAACTTAAAAACCCTAAAATAAACCTAAAATAAAAACCTAAAACCTAAACTTAAAAAAAATATAAATAAAATCTAAACATAATCCTACAAATAAAAATAAAACATAAACCTAAAATTAAAATAATAATAAATAACTAAAACTAAAAATAAACCTACACCTAAAAAAATAAATTAAATAAAAACCTAAAATAAAATAAATAAATCTAAAATAAATAAACTAAACTAAATAGAAAACTTAAACAAAATAAAATATAAAATAAACTATAATAAAAAAATAAGCTAAATAAACCTAAACTTACGAGTTTTATTTATTTAATAAAATTTAAAATTTAAAATACTTTCAAAAAATAATTAAAAAAAATCGTATCCCTAAGCCCTAAACACTAAACCTATAACCCTGAACCCTAAACCTCAAACCCTAAACCTTAAAACCCTAGACCCTAAATCGTAAACCTTAAACCCTAAACTCTACCTTGTTCTAAATCATAAACCACCACACTCCAAACCCTAAACCTTCCACTAAACCCTCCCCTAAAACTTAACCCTAAACCTAAAAGTCAACCACTTGTCCTAAATGTCAAACACCACCCACTCAATAAACCCTCACATTAAACCCTCTAAACCTAAACTGACCCCAAAAACCCCTAAATACTAAACCTAAACCCTAAACCTAAACCCTAAACTAAACCTAAACCCTATAAATTATCATAAACCTAAACTAAACTAAAAAATAAAGTAAATCTAAAAAAAATTTAAATAAAAATAAAATAAACCTAAAATAAATTAAAATAAAACTAAATAAAAACCTAAATATGAAAATAAAACCTATGAGAAAAACCTAAAAAAAATAAAAAATAAAACCTAAACCCTAAACTAACAAAAACTAAACCTAAAATAAAAATAAAATAAAAAGTAACACTAAAATAAACAAACTAAAATATATAAAATGTAAACTTAAACTTAAAATAAGCTAAACCAAAACCTAAACCTAAATCATAAAGAAAATAAAATAAACTAAAAATAAACCTAAACCTAAACTAAGAAATAAAACTTAAAAATAAACCAAAAATAAAAACCTAAAAAATTAAAACATAAACCTAAACCTAAACCTAAAAATAAAAAATAAAATCAAAACCTAAAAAAAATATAAAAATAAAATTAAACTAAAAAATAAACTTACTCCTAAAAAATAAACTAAAACAAAAATCCCTGAACTAAAATAGATAAACAAAAATCATAATTAAAAGTAAAATAAGGTAAATAAATAAACCTAAACCTAGTTCACTTTTGTTTAAAAATAAAATTAAACCCTAAAATCCTAAACCCTAAACTCTAAACCTTAAACCTACACACTAAACCCTAAACCTTAAAACCATAAACTCTAAACCCTAAACCTCAAACCTTAAACCACAACCTAAATCCTAAACTTAAATCACGGAACTAAACCCTAAACCCTACCCTCACAAACCTACAACACTAAACCCTAAACCCTCAACCCTAAGCCCTAAACCCTAAACCCCAAACCCTAATTAATAAACCCTTAAAACCTAAAAACCTAAACCTAAACTAAATAAAACCTAAAAATAAAATAAATAAAACCTAAATAAATAAAATAAAATGAAATAAAACCAAAATAAAAAAACCTAAACTTAAACCTAATCCTAAACCAAAAGATAACATCAAATTAAAATAAAATGAAACTAAAATAAAATAAATAAACCCAAACTAAACTAAAAAAAATAAATAAAAAACCTAAATAAAATAAAAACTAAATGTAAAACAAAAATATAATAAATCTAAAATAAAATAAAATAAAATAAAAACTAAATAAAAACTTAAACCTAAAACATAAACCTAAAAGTAAAACCTAAAAATAAATAAAAAATAAAACATAAATCCTAAACTAAAAATATACATAAACCTAAAATAAATAAAATAAAATAAACTTAAACATAAAATAAACTAAACTAAGATAAATAAAACCTAAACCTAAACTAAACCAAATAGAAACCATAAACTAAATAAAATAAAATAAACCAAAAATAATCCTAAACCTAAACAGAAAAATAATACCTATAAAACAAAATAAAAAACCTAAAATGTAAACCTAAAAATAAAATAAAAACCTAAACCTAAACCTAAAAATAAAAAATAAAACCTAAAACTAAAAAATAAAATAAAAATAAAATTAAACTTAAAAATAAACCTAAACCTAAACCTCAACCTAAAAAATAAACTAAACTAAATAAACCTAAAATAAACAAACTAAACAAAATAAAAGAAATAAATTAAAATAAATATAAAAAATAAAATAAACTAAAATAAATAATAAATAAACTAAATAAACTTAAACCAACTAGTTTACTTAATTTAAAAAAAAATAAACAAAAAGAATTTTAACCTTAAACCAACAACCCTAAACCCTAAACTCTAAAACCCTAAACCCTAAACTCTAGATCCTAAAATCTACAACCAAAAACCTTAAACCTTAAAACCAAAACTCTAAACCCTAAACCTGAAACCCTAAACACTGAAAATCAAAAAACCTAATACTTTTCTAAATAAAACCAAAAAATAAAATAAATAAATAAACCTGAACAAAAACAAAATAAAAATATAAACTATAATAAACTTATACCTAAACCTAAACCTAAAAGGATAATAAAATAAAAAATAAAAATAAACTAAAATAAACTAAATAAAACCATAAACTAAACTAAAAATAAAAAACCTAAATAAAATTAAAACTATACTTAAAATAAAATAAAATAAATCTAAAATAAAATAAAATAAAAACTAAATAAAACCTAAACCTAAAAAATAAACCTAAAAATAAAATGTAAACATAAAAAAACAAAACTTAAACCTTAAAATAAAAAAATAAAAAAAATAAACATAAACTAAGATAAACTAAACTATAATAAATAAAACCTAAACCTAAACCTAAAATAAACTAAACCTAAACCTAAACCTAATAATAAAATAAAAATAAAATAAAACATAAAGCTAAACGAAAATAAAACCTAAAATGTAAACAAAAAAAAAAAACCTAAACCTAAAAAAAAAAAACTAAATAAATAATCTAATCCTCAAAATAAAATAAAAAATAAAATAACTAAAAATAAACCTAAACGTAAACTTAAACCTAAAAAATAAACTAAAATAAAAAAAAAACTAAAATAAATAAACAAAACAAAATAAAAATAAAAATAGTCCTAAATCAAAATTAAAAATAAAACAAATAAAAAATAAATTAAATCAATTTAAACCTATAAGTTTACTTAATCTAAAAATATTAATAAATATAAACAAAATTCCCTCACCCTAACCCCTAAACCCTAAATTAACCCTAAACCCTAAACCCACGCTAAACTAATGACCTAAAGCCACCTAAACCCCAAACCTAAACCCAAACCTAAACCACTAACCTAAACCCTACCACCACCTTAAACCAAACCAAACCTCTAAACCCCTAAACCCAAAACCCCAAAGCTCAACCAACCCTAAACCTAAAGCCCAAACCTAAACCACAAAAACCTAAACCTAAACTAAATAAACCTAAAATAAAATAAATAAAACCTAAACCTAAATATAAATAAAATAAAATAAAATAAAAATAAAACTAAACTAAAATAAAAAAATAAAACTTACACTAATGTAAATAAAAAATAAAATAAAACCTAAAATAAAATAAAACTAAATGTAAAATAAACTAAAATAAATAAAATAAAATAAACTAAATAAATAAATCTAAAGTAAAAAAATAAAACCTAAAAAAAAAAATAAAACATAAACCTAAACCTAAAAAAATAAAATAAAACCTAAACCTAAACCTTAAAAAAAAAAAAAAATTAAAACCCACAAAAATATAATAAAATAAAATAAACTAAAAAACTAAACCTAAACCTAAAAAAACCTAAAAAAGAAAATAAATAAAAAACCTAAAATAAAATAAATAAACCAAAAATAAATAATCTAAACTAAATTAAAATAAAAATAAACCTAAATCAAAATTAAAAATAAAATAAACTAAAATAAATAAAAAATAAACTAAATAAACTTAAACATACGAGTTTACATAATTTAAAAAAATATAAACAAATAAAATAAAACCCTAGCACTAAACTCAAAACCCTAAAACTAACCTTAAATCCTAAACCCTGAATCATAAACCTACAACCGTTTACCCTAAACCCTAAACCACAAAATCCTAAAACCCTAAACCCTAAACCATAAACCCTAAACCCTAAAATCTTAAACCCTATACCCCTAAACCATAATCCCAAAACCCTGAACCTTAAAACCTAAAACCCTAAACCCTAAACACCAAACCCTAAACCCTAAACTCTAAACCCGAAATCCTAAACCATAAACACTAAACCGTAAAAACCTAAACCTAAACTAAATATAACCTAAAAATAAAATAAATAAAAAAGCTAATCTTAAATAAAATAAAAAGAAAATAAAAAATTAAAACCTAAACTAAACTAAAAAAATAAAATAAACTAAAAAAATATAAAACTTAAATAAAATAAAACTAAACATAAAATAAAATAAAATAAACCTAAAATAAAATAAAATAAAAGCTAAATAAAACTTTAAACCTAAAAAATAAATTTAAAAATAAATATAAATTAAAACCTAAACCCTAAACTAAAAAAAATGCTTAAACCTAAAATAAACAAAATAAAATAATCCTAATCCTAAACTAAAATAAACTAAATGAAAAGAAATAAAACCTAAACTTATCTCAAAAATAAACTAAAACTAAACCCCAAATTATGTAAAATAAAATAAACTAAAATAAACCTAAACCTAAACTAAAAGAAATAAAATAAAAGCTAAACTAAATAATAATAATAATAAACTTAAACTACCCTAAACCCTAAAAATAAACCAAAAAAAAAAAATTGAAAAACCTAAAAAAATAAAATAAAATCCTAAATAAAAAATAAAAAATAAATTTTATGCTTTAAAAAAATTAAATAAATAATACATAAAACCAAAACTAAACCTAAAAATGAATTAACATAAACACCTAAACTAAAATAAATAAAATAAACTAAAATAAAATAAAATAAAATAAACTAAAATAAATAAAATATACTAAATAAACCTTAAAACCTAAACCCTAAATAAAACTAAACCCTAAATCCAAACCCTAAAATAAATACTAAACCTAAAACCTAAACAAAACTAAACCTTAAAACCATGACCATAAACCATTAAAACCACACCTCCTAAACCTAACTCCACAAACCTAAACCCTAAACCCTAAACCTACACTAAACCTTAAACTTAAACTAAATAAAACCTAAGAATAAATAAAACCCCAAATAAATAAAATAAAATAAAATAAACCTTAACTCTAAATAATAAAAATAATAAACAAATAAACTAAAAATAAAATAATAGATAAACTTAATAAATAAACTGTAAGAATAATAAATCTAAAATATTCCTAAATAAAATAATAATAAATAAATAAAAACCTAAACTCTAAACTAAACCTACTGGGGTTTGTTTAATTTAAAAGCCACACCCTAAACCCTAAAACCCTAAACCCTAAACCCTACATTAAACACTAAACCCTAAACCCAAACCAATAACCCTAAAACCTGAGCACTCAGATCCTAAACTCAAACTCTACCAACCCACCCTAAAACCCTAAACCTAAAACCTACTTCAACTAAATAAACCTCAAATAAATAAATAATAATCCTAAAGCTAAATAAAATAAAATCTTGAATCTAAATCTAAACCTAAATAAAATAAAATAAAATATAAAACTAACCTAAAATAAAAAAATAAAACCTAAAATAAAAAACTTAAATAAAATAAAACTAAATAAAACTAAACCTAAAATAAAACCTAAAATAAAAAATAGATAAAACCTAAACCTTGAGTAAAAAAAAATCCTAAACCTAAAATAAATAAAATAAAATAAACCTTAACCTAAAATAAATTAACAAACTAAAATAAATAAAACATAAACATAAACCCAAAATAAACTAATCCTAAACCTTAAACTAATTAAAATAAAATAAACTAAAAATAAACCTAAGCCTAAACTAAAAAATAAAATCTAAGAATAAACTAAAAAATAAAAATCTAAAACCTCAAGCTAAAGAAATAAAATAAAAACTTAAACCTAAACCTAAAAATAAAAAATAAAACCAAAACTTAAAAAATAAAATAAAACTAAAATGAAACTAAAAAATAAACACAAACCTAAACTTAAATCTAAAAAAATAAACTAAAATAAAAAACTTGAACTAAAATAAATAAACCTAAAATAAATAATCTAAACTAAATAAAAATAAGAAATAAACCTAAATAAAAAAAATAAAATAAACTAAATTAAATAAAAAATTAAAACTAAATAAACCTAAACCTACTAGTTTACTTAATTTAAAAAAACCATAAACCCTAAACCCTATATCCTAAACCCTAAACCCTAAACCCTTAACCATAAACCCTAAACCCTAAACCATAAACCATAAACCAAAAAACTAAAACCAACCTAAACTGAGCCCACCACAATCAGATAAACCCAGGGCCTAAACTAAACCTAACCACCCTAAACCTAAACCCTACCTAAACCCTAAACCTAAACCCAAACCCTAAAACCCTAAACCTAAACCCTAACCCTAAACTCAAAACTTAAAACCTATAATTAATTAAATAAGAAAACCTAAATCTAAAATAAAATAAAAAAAAAAATATAATTAAACCTTAACTTAAACCTAACAATAAAATAAAAAATAAAAATAAACTTAAATATAATAATTAAAAACATAAACTAAACTAACAAAATAAAATAAACTTAGGAATAAAAAACCTAAATAAAATAAAAACTAAATGTAAAATAAAAATAAAATAAACCTAAAATAAAATAAAATAAATGCTAAATAAAAACCTAAACCTAAAAAATAAGCCTAAAAATAAATTAAACGTAAAACTTAAACCCTAAACTAAAAAAAACTAAACCTAAAATAAAAAACAAAATAAAATAAATCTAAACCTAAACTAAATTAACTAAACTAAAATAAATAAAATAACCTAAACCTAAAATAAACTAAAAATAAACATAAACCTAAACTAAAAAATAAAACCTAAAAGTAAACCTAAAATAAAATGCTAAAACTTAAAAAAAAAACCTAAACCTAAACCTAAAATAAAAATTAAAACCTAAACCTAAAAATAAAATAAAAATAAAACTAAATTTAAAATATAATCCTAAACCTAAAAAAGAAACTAAAAAAAATACCAAAACTAAAACAAATAAACCTAAAATAAATAAACTAAACTAAATTAAAATAAAAGATATTCCTAAATAAAAATAAAAAATAAAATAAACTTAAACCTAATAGTTTACTTAATTTAAAAAAAAAACCCCAACCCTAAGCTAAACCTAAACCATAAACCATGGTGGTGTGAAGGGAGAGATCGAGGATTTGATGGTGGATCCGCTACTCAGGGGGTGGGATGGGAACTAGAAACTTAAGAACAAGATCCGATCTGGCTTATGGAATTGTGTCTTTACAATCTGATGTAAACCTAAATATATAATAAATAAAAAACTTAAACCTAAATTAAATAAAAATAAAATAAAATATAAACCTAAACTAAAACCAAAACATAAACCCAAATCTAACCTTAAAAATAAAATAAAATAAAAAATAAAACTAAAACTAAAATAAAAACCTAAACTAAACTACAAAATAAAATAAACCTAAAATAAAAAACTTAAACAAAATAAAAACTATACGTATAATAAAAATAAAATAAACTTAATATAAAATAAAATAACACATAAATAAAAACCTAAAAGTAAAACCTAAAAAAATTAAAAAATAAAACTTAAACCATAAACTAAAAAATAAAATCCTAAACCTAAAATAAACATTAACTTAAAATAAAATAAACTAAACTAAAATAAATAAAACTTAAACCAAAACTTAAAATAAACTAAACTTGAACCCTAAACTAAATAAAATAAAATAAACTAAAATTAAACATAAACCTAAACTAAAAAAATAAACCTAAAATAAAAAAATAAACCTAAACATAAACCTAAAAAAATAATATAAAAAACTTAAACCTAAACATAAAAGTAAAAATAAAATCTAAACCTTAAAAATAACTTTAAAATAAAATTAAACTAAAAAATAAACATAACCCTAAAATTAAACCTAAAAATAAACTAAAATAAGAAACCAAAACTAAAGTAAATAAACTTAAAATAAATAAACAAAACAAAATAAAAATAACTAAGAAATCTAAATAAAAATAAAAAATAAAATGAACTAAAATAAATAAAAAATAAACTAAATAAACATAAACCTATCGGTTTACTTAATTTTTTTTAAAAAATCCATAACCCAAAACACTAAACCCTAAATCCTAAACCCTAAACCCTACTACTAAACCTACAACTAAAGTGCAGAAACCTAAACCCTAAAAAATCCTAAATCCTAAATAAAAATAATAAATAAAAAAAAACCCTAAGCCTAAACCCTAAACTCTAAACTCTAAATCTTAAAACTAACCGAAAACCCTAAAACTAACCCAAAACCCTAAAACCAACCCAAAACCCTAAACCCTAAACCCTTAAAACCTAAAAACCTAAACTTAAACTAAATAAAACCAAAAATTAAATTAAATTAAAAAAATATAAACCTAAATAAAATAAATAAATAAAATAAAATAAAAACCTAAACTAAAACCTAAAAACCTAAATCTAAAAATAAAATAAAATAAAAAATAAATTAAAATAAAATAAAATAAATAAAAATATAAATTAAACTAAAATTATATTAAACCTAAGAATAAAAACATAATTAAAATAAAATCTAAATGTAAAATAAAAAAATTATAATAAAATAAAATAAAACTAAATAAAACATAAACCTAAAAATAAAGCTAAAATAAATAAAATTTTAAACTTAAATCCTAAACTAAAAGAAAACTAAACCTAAAATAAAAGTAAAATGAACCTAAACTAAAATAAACTAAATTGAAAAAAAATAAAACTCAAAATTAAACCTAAAATAAATTAAACTTAAACCTAATCCTAAACTAAATAAAATTATGTAAACTAAAAATAAACATAAAATAAAAACCTAAAACCTAAACCAAAAAATAAATAAATAAATGAAAGCCTAAACCTAAACCTAAAAATAAAAATAAAACCTAAACCTAAAAATAAAATAAAATAAAAATAAAAATTAAACTCAACTAAAAACTAAACCTAAACCTAAACCTAAACTTAAAAAACAACCTAAAATAAAAGACCTAAACTATAATAAATAAACCTAAAATAAATAAACTAAACTAAATAAAAATAAGAAAATAAACCTAAATAAAAGTAAAAATTAAAAAAAAACTAAAATAAAGAAAGAATAAATTAAATAAACCTAAACTTACTGGTTTACTTAATTTTTTTTAAAAACCATTAATCCCTAAATCCTAAATTCTAAACCCTAAGCCCTAAACTCTAAAACTAACCCTAAACCCTAAACCTACAACACTAAACCTACAACCCTAAACCCTAAACCCTAAACCCTAAGGCTTAAAAAATCCTAAACCCTAAACCCGAAACCCTAAACCCTAAAAGCTTAAGCCATTAAAACTCTAAACCCTAAACCGTAAACCCCGATTGAGCTAATTTTTATGAAAGGTGAACTATTTCAAATGGTATTGGTTAAATTTTGGTTTTGTCCCTTTAGGCCCAAATGGATAAAGTTGGGTCAATTAAGCAAATTGGCCAAATTAGACTTCAATTGGGTTGGTTTGACATGATTAGTGTTGGATGTCATTCAGACCCCAAGGTATTTGAAGAATGTATATGATCTTACCCTATCATTGTGTGATGAATAAATTAAGAAGGAGACTAATGGCCTTAGTTTATCATAGATTCGCTAGCTAAAGGGATAACTTATCATCAATGGGGTAATTACTACTAAACTTAAGGGTGATAAATAGAATAGGGGATGAAAGGCGTTATCTAACTTATGGTAGTTTAGGTCATACCTAAATGGGGTAATAAAGACATTATCCAAATAAGATGTCTATTAGAAAATGGGTCATAAGGATGTTATCGAATCCCTAAAATGTATGTATCCCATTGATGGTGATGGCCAACCTAGGATGAAAAATGTGGACTCTCATCTTCCAAAGTAGAACTAACCAAATTAGTAGCCTATTGTAAACGAATATTATGACTTGACTGGGACAACTACAAGGAAAGGGATTGTGGGGTCATTTTCAATCTACACTAGTCTAAGTCATACTTAAATTGGGTCACAATGATATTATCCAAATAGGATGTCTATTGGGAATCTATAAAATGTATTTATATCCCGTTAGTGTGTGATGGATAAACCTTGAAGAAAGCATGGGGACTCATAATAGGATCACCTCAGCCCATTTAGAAAAATAGTCTATAGCTACTAGAATAAATCAATGACCCTTAGAAGAAATAAGGTTAATTGGACCAACAATATCATTGGCCCAGCTCTCGAATGGCCTTGAGGCTATGGTTGGATGTTGGATGGTGAATGTTAGTGACCACTCTATGGACCTAAAAGTGGTGGCACTAATTTGTAACATTTATTCAATTTGTAATTATCAAGGATAAATAGTATCCATGTCCTTTAATCTTTGCTTTCATCTACAATATTTATTGGCGTGCTCCACACAATCTTGTATGTACCTAAGTCATAGTTTTTCAAGATTCATGTTTATCTAAATAATATGTTTAAAGGACTAACATTATACAGTGCATCAATATAAGCATAAGATAATACTTTTTGCTTAACTTAATGTTCTTGAGATTTTTATTGAGGTAGTTTACCCTCATACAAATAGTCAATGAAGGGCTACCTCCAATCAACCTCTTCACTATCTTTGGTAAGGGTAAACTCCCCTCCAAGAGTTTGTTTGTTGATGAGTTTTGTATTAATAGAAGATAGAACTTGGCAATTATACTCTTCTATTGATATGGACTCATCGTCCAGAGGGGGCATCTCATTATTGAGTTTTGCTAAGGCATCCACTATAGAATTTTCTCCTCTTCTATATAAAGTAACCTCTGGAATTTATTTTAATAGCTCCATCATGTACTTGCAGTATTAATGAAGTTTGGGTTTATTAACTATGCATTCTTTGGAAATTTAGTTGACTACTGGCTATGAATCCCTAAAGATCTTGGTATTTTTGATTCCTGGTGAAGCTAACTCTAGACCATGCATTTCTTTGATAATAAATATGAGAATCACAACATCTCTCAACCAAGAGTCAAGAAGACTAATTCAATCCTTACTCTACCTCAAAGACTACATTATAGTTCATCTCCTATCTAGGAGGAAGCTACACTATCAAAGTATAACTTCTAATAATGGCTATTAATTCCCTTAACTCGTGACTTATACATCCGAGGTCATCATTTAGAGGAATAATCTATGTGGAGAGCTAAGAAGTCAACTAGCAATTCTCCTTTCATGGCATAAATGGAAATGAAGGTGATGCCAAACTATGATAAGATTATGAACCATCTTGCCAACTATCTACATAGCATCAGTTATGTCATGAGATTTTTACACTATATTGATTCTTGAGGTTAGGTTAATTTTATGAGAAAGCATATAATGTCTTAGTTTACACATCATGAATATCAAAGCTAGGCAATGCTTCTTAATAGGTGAATATTTTTCTTTTATAAGTATCAGGTGATGTCTCAAGTAGTACATTGCATTCTCTCTCACTTCTTCATTAGCTTGGGCCAACAAGGTGCCAAGGGAAGTGACTAATGCTACCATGTAAAAAAAAGTTGACCCAATACAAGAGCACTAGTACTAGGGTTCATCGATATTATTTGATGCATTCAAAGTATGTTGACACTTATCATCCCATTGGAACTTGCCATCCTTTTGTAGGTGCTGAATGGTTGACACCTACTAGAAAATTTTGAAACAAAGAATCTTAGATATGCCAACTAATAAATCCAAATTTTATTATGAGCAACCTTTTATATGTCTAGGAAGCAAAATTAAGATAATTAAAATAGTAAAAATAAAAGAATTGCTAGAAAACCAAAATTTTACTATCTCAAAAGATCTTCATACAAAATAGGTTTTTTCTCTAGGAAAATCTATATAATGTAATGGGAACCTTAGGACTTACAAAATGTAAAAGTGCTTCCCCAGAGGTCCTCGAAAGGTAAAAAAGCCCTATTTAAAAATCCTTCTTTTTATATGGTTGGAGTGGGTCATTACATAGGGTCATTACACATAAGAGAATGAACTTGCTGACTTGAGGTGAACACCTAGTTGCGAGTGGCAAGTTCTCTAGTTGAATTTCTCTAGCGATGAGTTATTTGATGTATTTAAGACATTTGATCATCAACATATTTGGGCTACCTGCCATGTTAATAGCGAGTTACAAAACTTCAATTGCTTAACTTAGTTGCTCTTTTTGTCTATTGGTCTAATTAGAGGTGTTTCTTCATCCTTGTGTGGCTTCTATGTCTTATCTTTATTTTAAGAATTTCTTCCCCACTTGCCATATGTGTGGTGAGTCATTGATAATGAGTGGCACACTTGTGTAGGTTCAATTTTATTTGATGATTACTCGTAGTGGGTATTTGGCATGTCTACTTATATATTTGGATATATAGTTAGCTCCTTAATTTTTCTTCTTCCTACAAAGGTGATTCACAAAAAGAATAGAAAAACAAAAATATAATTATCTAACAATATTTAATAGATCATAAAAAGGATGTTCTATCATTAATAATGTCACATCACCTTCGACTTCATTCTTTTCTTTAGCACTTTTCTAGCATCCCAAGCTTTATAATGAACCATAGTCTTGGGTTCTTCATACTTTATGCTACTTGTCACAAAATTGATATGACTCTTCTTTGTTTAGTCTTCCTTCATAAGAGAATCAAAATCACTCATCAAAGACTTTAAGAGGCTTCACAGTGATATGGATCCTTCTGAGATTCACGCAAGTCTTTGAAAAAAGATAAAAATGCAAAGAAATTAGTAAAAGTTGAGTATGTTTCTCTAGTTGAGATGAGTACTTTGATTACTCCAACTCGAGTCAATGTTATAGCTCTAGCCAAGAGCAATGATGGAGACTCACACAGTAGGCAAGTGCACCTTTTTTTCTAATCAAGAGAAATGTACATGCCATGGTTGAGCCACCTTTTGTAACCCTTCCCCACTCCCCACCACCCCCCCCCCCCCCTCAATATAGAGGTGATGGTAAATGTTCAAGAGGTAGAGAAAGAAGTACCTAGTTCTACAAAGAAAAGTCATGGTAAGCGGATGAGAACCACTATCATGGAAAATGTGGTGGAGAAATATCTCAATGAGGTAGGTCATTATTGTTTGACAACATAGTTTATCTTAATATCATCTTAATTTTTGTTGTTATTATAGCTTAATGTGATGAGTGTTCAGCATCATTTTTGACTTGATTTCCTAATTTAAATCTTTTATCTTTATTTGATGAAATCATTTTTTATCATATATGTGTGACTTCGGCTCTTCTATGTATTGACTTGGAGGCCACGCGAGTTTGCCCGGGAGAGGACCCCATCGAGTGATACTTGTTACATTAGCTCTATCATCTATTAGGGGGACTAGCATCACTTCAATGGATATCCAAGAAATTTTGGCAAGTTTTCCTCCTTTGCCTTGCTAAGATAATGATAAGTTTGAGAGAAATAAGTCCTCTCGCATAGAGGGGTGAGATAATAAAAAAGAAACTCAAGTGCTCTTTTATTGTTGTGAGCTCATTTCCTTGAAGAGGAAAGTCGCTCTTTTGGAGGAAGCTGCAAACTTGTCAAGGTAGGAGTTGAGTGAGTTTTGGATGATGCTAGAAGTTGAGTCGTAGCTAAGTTAAGCCATGTAGGTGGAGTCCCAAAGGAGGCTGGTGGCTATGGAAGTTGAGTTGGTTTCACTTGATGCTCCATTGGGTTGGAATCTTCTCTTTTATTTTGAGTGTGGGGTGCCAACTTCATATTTAATTATCTATGTAATAAATGAGCACTCACCAAGAAATCAATTTAGACTTCACTATTAAAAATTTAAAAGTGATGTAAGAAAGGGGATTTAATGAGTGTGTTATAATTATTACTTTTATTGTGATAAAAAGGTTTTTATGAAAGAAATACTCATATCTTCTTACTCATCTTTTTACATCAAGTAATTGATATACCTATTGTTAATGTGAGCATATGTCTATGATTATCTTTGTCCCAACTTGCACTACTTAAGATTTACATGAGATCTCATAATGATTTCTCTATTAATGTTTGATATGATGTCCATATTACTGAGCTCTCATTATTGTGCCTAGAAATTGCCTTTTATTAAGGTTAGTAAATATTTATTACTATATATTTCAATTTTGACACAATGATTTTTCTTTCATGTGAGCTATTTTTATACCTTCCACCTAAGTGAGTCATCTCCTTTTTCAGTATGGTGATGGTGGCATTGAAGAAGGTAGTGATTGTATTAAGCCAATTTGAAGCTAAAGAATTGCCCAACTTCCAATCTTGAGTTACATCATTCATTTTTCATGGTTATTGTCATGGTTTCTCAAACTTCTTGGTGTGAGTAGCTGATGAGGATGAGCAATTCAATTATATGATATCAGACAAATTATGTATCCATTTATAATTTCAAGTGTGGGTTTCATCTTCCTCTTCCCAATGAATGGGTGGAGATTTTATATTTTTAGAGGGTGGTGCCTACCCATGTTTTGCCAAACTTTGTGGTGAGTATTAATATTTATATTATTTATCTAAGTAAAGTGTTTGGCTTGGAGTTTACCTCTCTTATGCCATGTTTTCTCCATGAATGATCATTAGGATAGCATTATTCAATACTCAGTGATTTCATTGATGATCCATGACCTATCGAATAAGGTAAGAAAATAGTGTTCAAATTTATGCTTTCTTAAGAGTTTGGTTGGGTGGCTAATGGTAACCATCCCTATTCCCTTCCATATGAGCAAAGTGATGGTTCCTAAGGTGAAGGAAGTTTTGAGGAAAGTGATGAGTAGGACTTTTAATATTCATCACTTTCTCCATTATAGCAAAGTCCATGGTCTTCTTTATGGAAAGTGTTTTATCATTTGGAAAATTTCATGTCAGTCACTGACTTGTATGTTTTTATTTCTATACTCTCCTATGTGTAGGGGATTATGCTTCTACACCACTTCCCATTAATCCCTTAGTTGTTCAATTCCGTGAAGAGAGAGAGGGAGCTAGTAGCGAGTTGACTTTAATTGAAGCTACTAATGAGATAGGATTGAGTTCAACTTCCCTAAATTCTAAAAAGAGAGCATGAATTATACCCATTGCGGTTGCCCAAAAAAGAGAAGCAAGGTGGGTAAGGAGCTAGAGGAGGAAAATATCGTCAGTAATTTTACTTAAAATTTGACCAAGTTGATGAGTAAATCCTTCAAGCTTAGGTGGAGAATATTTTCTAAAAGTTAGATTCACTCCTCAAAGATACTCCTAATGAGTGCCTTTTACTATAATGACCAACCAAACTTGTAGTCAACTTGGGAGATCTACAAAAATTCATTCTCAAGAGGAAAGACTTATCTACAATGAGGATAGAGCTTGTGACCATATAGGTGAGCTTTAGTCATCTGATGCCAGATTCTCCAAGCTTTAGGAGGAGGTGATGCAATAATAATAATAAGAAATGAGGATCAGGTAATTCTAGAGCTGAATCGGCATGTTGAGGCAAATAAAGTGTTCGAGAAAGAGGTCTCTCACCATACTAAGAAATTTCAAAGGAAGGAAGTTGAGTTTTCTGGCTTTCTTGATTCTGATGAGTATGCTAACTTATTTCAAAAAAAAATATAAGGTAGGTGTCAACTTTGTTATTGCTAAATTGGTGAAGCATGGTCAATTAGAGCCAAGTTCCTAGATTTTCTAACGTACTTCCCCTAACATAATTAGACTCAAATGAGGGGATGATGAGGGAGCACTAGCTTCTTTTCCTTCTTTTATTTATTCTTTTTCTAAGAGTCAAGAAAAGTAATTACCTCATTTTTTTATACATTTTTTGGAAGTGGCTACTAAATAAACTCTTGGTCATACTTGCCATTATGTACTCACTTTATTAGATACGTAAAGAATATGAGTGTTAGTTGTAAGTTGTTAGTTTTTTATTTATAGATTTGATTTCATGTGGTGTCAATCTTTTTTGGTTAATATTCTCCAACCTCTCGAAATGTTGGTCTTACACTCTAGTTGTCAACCATGGAGAGTTAGTCTTTTGTTATTAGTCACCAACCTCTCAAGGTGTTAGTCTTTTACACGAGTCATCAACCATGAGGAGTTGGTCTTTTTCATTTTTAAACACTAACTTCTTAAAGTGTTGGTCTTACACTTAAGTCACAAACCATGAGTAGTTGGTCTTGTAGTTAAAAGTCACTGACTTTCAAGGTGTTGGTCTTATACTTGAGTTGCCAACTATTGGGATTTAGTCTCTTTGTATTCTTTTTAATAATCTCTAAACCCCATCATGGCTCTAACCTAGTTTTAATACAAATTATATTTTGGAATTTAAAATAAATTCTTAATTACTCTAGTAAAATAAAGGTTAGCAAACACACATAGATAAAATCCATAAACTAGCACTTAGCACCAGAGTATCCAAGCCCACCTATCGATGAGTTATGCTTGGTGATATATATAACACATGCAAGCAAAATTCATTAGCTTTTAATTTAATAATAGCATCCCATTTTACGAGCATAACACCCTATAGAACACAACATTAGTCTAATAATGCCCTAACATCTAGTTTATGAGCATACACCATAACAATCAGTTTAAAATATTACATCATAAAATAGAAAATCAATCCAAAATAAAGCATTATTCTATATAAATCTAGTATGAGTGTCTTATTAATCTAGAGTGTGTGCAAAGGTTGGTGTGGTGAGAAAAAGCTAAGCTTTAAATGTTTATTTATAACCTAAGTGAAGAGTTTAATTTATTAGCAAAGATAGTTTCAATTTAAGTGATTAATAGCTAAGTATAAATCTTATATTATACAATTAATTTGGATTCAAGTTAAGCTTAATTTTTTTAAAGAGCATGAAAAGTTGTGGATTCTACATGAGGTGAAACCTATTTCTTTTCATGTATCTATGGAATGTGAAAAATACATATGTAAATTAAATTATAGTAGCTAGAAAATATTCAAATGAATGAAGCAGCTACTCTTTTTAGCCTAATCCATACTCATGTACTCACACATGATGGGTTACTTTCCCTTCTTTTTCATGAGATCTATATTCGCTAGCAGTATACACTAGCCTTTGAGCATCATCTTATACATGATTTATCTTATATGTACTTTTTATGTATCCTAGATGGATGGATGCAAGGGCCTGAGCCTTCTGCATAGTGAATTTGCTATCCTGAGAGATGACTAAATCTATGCCTATTCCATGGCTTCAAAGCATTGCTCATTTTTCTTTTAATTTCTAGGCAACCTCCGTGAATTTTGTTCAATTCGTGAACTAGACTTATGAGCTTTCACCAGTCCATACAAAAGTTGAAGTATGACTACGAACCATTAGTGGAGATTGAGGGTACATATGATAATTAGTCAATAAAGCTTTATTGAGCTAAGTTCTGAAAAATTCATTGAGAATTTGTAACAACTAAAACCCCTATGAGAATTCACAACTGAAGAAAGATCAATGTCCACTCCAAATTAGACAAATAGCAAAAACATTATTCACCCAAAACTACAACAAAAGATATGAGACTACCCCACTCTATAACAAAATGATAGAAGAACCACTAAAACTATTGGAAAGCTAGCACTACACCATATTGACCAAAAAGAGAAGTCATCCATATCATGTTGGGATGCTTTCTATGTATATACTAGAAATCTACAAAAGAATAGCTAGGTCATTATATGCTATATGATGGCATCTGATAAAGTGAGAGAAAACACATTTGACCCAAGCCCATTCCAAAGTAATAACTTAGGAATAGGCAAAATACCACACATTTAGAGGCAATAGGATATGGATGATTATATCTTCTCTTTTTGATGGATCTCATTTTTTCTCTTTAAGAAGAGCTGGGAAGATCGCTATGCTATGACACACGTAAGAAAGAATACTTGGAAGGCTTTAATAAGACTTAGCAATAGCTTGATGAAGGTCCGCCAACATGGAGGCGTGTAATGGAACAAAGGATGATAACTTGATAGTTGTGATTTTGCTTTTCATGAGGCGGCGTACCCTATTGAAGAGAGAAAGTTCCTTGTCATTCCAAGCAGGAATCACTATTCTTCTTATTATTCTTGAAATATAATTAATATAGTAATAGGTAGTCAAAAGTTGGGTTCTACCTCTACCAAGGATATGTAATGCAAACTCGTGCTTGCTATATCAACTTCTATATTATGAAAGTTAGCTTAATAATAGATCATTCTCTTTCTTTGATCATGCTAACTTATTTGTAATAGCCTTCTTTCCTTTCACTCATTCACTCTAGAAGTGACTATGCTTTGGGCCTTCCTTGTGTTTAGGAAGACATTGATAAGAATTTTTATTCTACCTAGAATTTGTAGATTCTTAAGGGCCAAAAAGTTTTTTTCCCTACATTCCTTATTTCATTTTTTAAAAAAAGGTGAAGAAAGAAAGTAAATGAAAGATATCTAATAAAGAAGCTACACCCCAAAAAAAAATTTCCCACATTGAAACAGACTCTCTTACATTATTCAATCCTTACTTTGAAATCTTTTCTAAAGAGTTCCATATTGATTGTGTAATTAGAAATATTTGTAAGAAAATATTTAGCACCATTACTTCTTTTAGTCTCTTATGTAATGTCTTATTTCTACTTTTGCTATCTTTGCATCTATTTCATTCTTCTTTAATTACTCAAACTACTAATTCAATTTGCAATCAAGTTTTGATCATCTAATTCTACCATGAAATTGAATTCACATTGATGTGGCATGAGGATTGGGTTGGGGATCAATCTTCTTTCTCATATTCTTTTGGTCTTTAGAGGCCACGTAAGCTTTTGGCTAAACTGCTCACCCTTATATGATACAAGCCATGACTTGGCTTTGATATCACTACCTACTATATAGATATAGATAGTGTCGGCGACATACAAATGAGAGACTGAAGATTGGTCGATAGGATCTTTGATTCCTTTCTATCTTGTGCCCTTCTGGGCGATACAAAGAAAAATCAAAATAGAAAAAACATTTTCACTTTAGATTCACCCATAAAGTAAAGTTCTATAATGGAAAGCTTGTCACAATACCAATGCTAGGTAAGAGGGGTCTAGCACCTCCTCTTCCCCAATAACCATCAGGGAAAACTCTTAGAAAGACCAGCTACATGGCAAGTATGCTCTTATCTGAAGAGGCCAGCTCATTTTGGACCCCACTAGACACCTAAGAAGTGGCACTATTGGAGAGAAGCCCCTATAGAACGACTTCTTGAAGATGGAGAAGATTCTGAAATGGAAATCTCAATCTAATTTCCAGGTGAATAACAAGTGAGATGAGTTGGATAAAAACTTGTACTAAAAAAAGCAAGAGTTTCAGTTCCATAATGAAAAAAAGAAATATCTTTTTTCTTAATGCACACCGCTGTGTCGCCTAAGAAGCCGGTGTGCAATTAGAGCAAAATAAGAACTACTCAAAGCATTCTAGTTGGAAGAGATTAGGAGGGGCTTTACTAAGAAAAAAATTTCATTCAAGATGGTGTAACCTATAAACAGTGTTGTTGACGTCACAACTACTATGTTGGCTTTAATTAGACTACAGTTTTCATTGATCATAGAAAATTCTAATTTAAGCGTGACAAGCGTCGATAAATGTCTTCATAGAATAAGAAGAATGTGATGCTTCCTCATTTTAGGAAAGTGAGGCACTACATGTATAGGATTTTGCTTGAACTAATGAGAGTTGTTCTCTTGAAAAGAAGTTAGATTCAATAGATAGGCAAAGAGCTCCAATATAAAAGATCGGTAATGCCACATCTCATAAAATCTTTATCTTAGATTCATCCCCAGCTGTAAAAGGCAAGATTGCCTTAGTGGCCAAGACTGGAAAGGACATTAATAAAGCCAAGCCAAACAAAGGAGAAAGACCATATGCCTAAAAGAGGGGCTAGGCTATTCCTTTGAGGTCCTCTTAACTAGATTTCTCTATGAAGAAGAGGGTGCGAGATAGTAGATGGTTTAAAATTTTTGCAAGTTCTTACTTTAAAAAAAATTTAGAGAGATAGAATAGCTGAGACTGTACCTTCTTTAGCCTATAGGAAATCTCTGGTTTCCTTCATCCCTCGTTATAGAAATCAAATAAACAAAAATCTTTTTTTTTCTATAGTGAATTTTAATATGAATGAAACCATTTCTGAGGACATAAGAAAGCCAAAGTGGGATTGATTTTCCTTTGAAAAAGTGATTCATGCAGCCTTTTCAGGATGAAGTCTGAAAGCAATATCCAAAGCTAACTACATAAATCAGTAGCTTAGCCCCAGGAGCTGGTAAAATGTAAAGAAATTTGACTTAGAACTTCAACTTCAAAAGAAATCCAATCCATCTTTGAAATGGATTCTGCTTCTACGAGTTCAAATTCAATTTTTCCCCTTACCCATTAGTATGAAACAAGATTTGTTTGCAAGGAGAGATTGGCGAGCATCAATGAAAAAGGACTCTTACAAGGTACATGAAATCTGAGTTGGGGCATCCATGCTTTCTGGTCGGACCCAAGACCAGATAGACCAATCACTAGGTGCAAAAATCGATTAGCACCCAGAAAGCCAAAATCTCGGTACAAGAGTCTTTGAAGTCATCTGGAATGCCCTCTTTGTAAATGGAATTAGTGATCACGAGTAGGAACATGAACGTAGGGACAATATAGAAAGAAAAAGCCTACACAAGAAGAATTCTTAGACTAGTGTGGTGGAGATAGAAAATGCTTACCTGCGATCAAAGTGGAAGTCAGTCTCTTCTATGACTGGTGATTTTGATGGCTGTTCAAAGTTTGTTTGAAATTAGTTCAACTATCTTTGATAGAGCATTCCATAACCCAAAGAACTGAAGCTAGACTATAGATCTGTCATTAGACTAATCTTTGCTTTGTCAATGAAACCTTCAAAAGAATAAGAGTTTTCTTCCGGGCATAGTGATTGGTGGGAGGAGAAGAGAAGTCTAAAGTCTCACACTATGACTTACTAAAGGAAGACAAAGAACTGCATTCTTCCATTCAACTACCAATGGTGTGAATAAAGAAGAAAGACTAGAACTTTAATTGGGTGGGAGTGGTTGAGCTGTAACAACGTTATAGATCTCCTAATCTTTTGTACATCAGGCATCATGGATTAGTTCTAAAAAGGTATCAATGCTTTAGCTAACTCCTCTTTAATAACTGCACCTATGGTTTGATTCCTTCTTGTAGGCAACAAATTAGACTAGATTGGTAGAATGAACATTGATAATCTCAAAAGAAATAAATTCAAAACAATCGCTTTTGCTATCCTTTCCAACCCCCATTAGACTTGATATTTCTTCTGCTTTCATTAATATAGCACTATCTTGGCCAAAAAGAACCTACCTACTTGGATGCTCGAATTGAGTTTCTAATGAAAGCATGGAGCATTGATTTACCATTCCAAAACTAATAGTTCCTATTAAGAAGTGGAGGGAATTTATTGTTGGTTGAAGATGCTTTCTTGTGTGCATAGATACTCTTAGAGTATGTTGATCGTTCCATACTTTTAGAGCCTTCATGAAGTTTTCTATTACTATGTTAGGTCTCTCACATTATTCTATTGCCAATGGCAGAGCAATTTAGACGCATGAGGTTGATGCTGCTTTCTAAAGAAAGGAGTGATGTGATGACGATGCAAGTTTTTTCTATCTCACACACACTGGATCATAAATTACCTTTGTAGTTGGACTTGTAGGCAAGTTTATGCAATCTCCACAAGAGACCTAGATAATTAAAATAATTTTTTGACATGCAAATGGAACATTATCTTTTTCTTTGAAGTTTTGGAGAGAGAGATCTAAACATGGATGGTAGGAATTGCACTAAACTTATCAACCATTGAAATCTCTTTCTGGATTACTGATCGACTATCTCTCTCGATCCGAATGCATAATTATGGAATTGGCTTGCGGATCTAATACAGAGATAGATGGTGTAGGTAGAGTGTCAATAGATTCAGATTAGTTATCTTCCTCTGATCAAAGAGATTGATCATCTAGGTCCCTCCCACCTAGTCGGAGAAGTATAGAGATGCAAAACCTCTACCAGATGGATTCCAAATGAAGACTCAAGCTATCCCTTTCAATGTAGAAGTTCAACTATTGCCTTTAACTATGGTTGAATGCACAAGAACAGATTCCCCCTCTTGAAACACTATGGTGTTGTCTTAGGAAAAATCTTCCAACTCATCTATCTCGGCCTTATTACATAAGGGGGGCCTAATTATAGGAGTAAATAGTAGGTAGGAAGGGAGTGAAGCAACTTTTTATGCACAACCTGCCATTGTTAATGCTTAGAGCTTATCGTCAAGCTCCATTTGATTCTGCTCAACTTGATCTCCACCAGTGGAGTGACCAGCTTGGTCTGACCATACTTTGATAGCTTCTTGATCGCTAGTCAATGAAATCCCTAGATCCTTAGCTAGAGCCATTGCTGGCTGGTTTCCCCCCATGGACTACTATTTACACTTTAATTTCTTGTTGGATGGGAAAAAGAAGGTCAAACTATCTATGGATAGTGAAACCTATGATTGAGGTATTTTTCAGTTTGGGAGCATACAATATGAAAAGATAGTCATTTTATAATCTTAGAAAATAGGTGTGAAAATAGTCATTTTTTATTCATAAAAAGCAGCTCACTTAGAATTCACTTTTCCTGGACTCAAAAAATCACCAACACAACCAGTTTCAACTCCAACAGTCCGAGCACAGTTAGTGGTACCCATGTTCTTCCATGCTCATAGGTTGACTTCCCTATGCATCCTGACTAAGTTATCATAAATGTGTATTTCCCTTATGCATGCAGCTGTAGAATATGTTATACAAATGGGTGGGTTGAATATATACTCTTCTGCGCTGTCCTTCTTTGAACCTTTTGGTATGTCTTGCCCCATAACTAGAAACTATAGATCAGATCCACTAGACGAGAAACTCCATTCTGCACTGTTGTTGAGTCATTAAACTTATCCACCTCAGGGATTCATGGAATTTCCATATTTTCATTGTGTTGAAGGAAATCTACCAAATATAGGTAGATAAATAGACTCATTTACCACTGTTGAGTGCTAAGATAAAATAAGAAACTAACAAAAATAATTGTTTTTTCATCAGATGGGTACTTAGACTCCTCTCACTACCAACTAGCAGACATCATCATCTGGCTAAGTCTTGCTAGTATCAACAATGAGAAAAAAACCAAATGAAGAAACAAGAACTAACTATGGTTCTTGGCCCAGATAATGTACTAGGCATAGAGAGGGAGGAGGGGTGTGTGTGCAAGATTAGAGCAACATAGAAAGCCTAAACGATGACACCCATCCTAGGCTACAATAAGTAAGTAGCTCAAGAGGTCGTTCTGCCTCTTGTCCCCGAAGATGGGTAATATGTTCTCAAATAATATTGTTCTAACTTTCTTCTATAGGGCCTGACTGGTGAATGCTCCCAGTCCATGACAAAGAATCTGACAGCAAGCGAGCGTACCTTTGTTCGCTATTTCTCCACCAAGCACAGAAGTTATAGGATAACTGTAGGTCGGTCACTATGTAAGAAAACTATGATTCGATTGTCCCCTCATCTCAAAGGAATCTACATCACCCTGATCATAAGGAGAGTTTCAGCATGATGGGGGGGTAAGGTACTTTAATTCTTTCCAAAATAGAAAGAAATACATAGGGGACCATCCATTTTTTTGCAGCATGCTCCTCACTAAAATTTACAGATTCACATGGGGGCTATTTGCCCTACATAATTTATTTACAATGACAAAGGCCTTATTTTGCAAGCCTTTCTCATTTCATTTCCTATTTAGTAGTCTATAAGAGGTACAAAGCAGCTTCCCTCGGGGAGTGAAAGTACACCATAGTAAGCAAACAAAGGTTCTTCCTTCTATTTATGTTAGAACCTTAACTCTCTGAACATCGAGCTAAGTTATTTTACTTAGTGTAGTATAATAGAATTTCTGCTATGCTGACACTCTCTTAATAATTAGCCTAAGCATCCTTGCTAACTCAGTCACCTCACCTACTAAAAGAAAAAGGTGGCGAGGCTAGGCTAACTCAGCCATTTACTTTGACTGTGCTGTAGTGGTCTTTCATTTTTCTTCTTTTGAAATTGAAGTAAAAATTCTCATGTTTTTTCATTCATCAAGTGGGTGAACGGTCAAGTCTATAATAGCATTTACAAAAAAGAATAGCAGGTGAACACACATTTTTTTCATCATCATCATCATCATCATATATATATATATATATACATATAGGCCAGCTTGGCAAGCTACCTTTCCTATTGATCTAAGGTGCAAAAAGAAAAAGAAATCTCTTTTTTATGACTTCCACTTCTCAATCCTGCCTGCCTGAAAAATGACTAGGGTTTATGAATGAAAGGGTTTATGAACCCTAGCCTTGTAAACCTAGACTTGTGTAGAGTAGATCATTCAACACCTGCAGCACAAACTTCTTTTTGACCCATTGGTCCTTCTATCATAGGCGACAGAATGGACACCCCCTAATTACTAGAATGACCCGCTATAATAATTTCATAAATGCCTAGAAAGATATGACAAAAAATGAAGTAGCCCTATGTTTTGATTTGACAATACCATACCATAATCAATTGGTATAATGTCCCGAGCAACCAGACTTAACATAAATGTAGCAACTAGAGCCATTTTAAAAGGGGAAATTAGCACTACTTGGTGAAATAGGTTCTTTTAGAATGAATTTCAAACCATCTACTATAGGTTGTAACAATCCAAATGAACCTACTACATCAGGACCCTTTTGACGTTGCACAAAAGCCATTACTTTACATTCAGTTAACACTAAAAAGGCTGCTCCTAGTAAAAGTGGTAGAATTATTCCAAGTATTTCTGCTAAAATAATAATGTACATTTTTTAGTTTCTATTCACTCATGATCAGGACTGACTTGGTTGACCTGATCATTTTCTTTCACTTATGATCTGGTCTGGTCAACTTAATCATGATATTGAAGGATGGGACCTTTGTTCAAAAAACTAAGGATCCCAAGAAGTTTTGAAGATTGTGCATTAATGAATCTTGTTACGTTACTTCAAATGGAATTGGAGCGCACCCCCCACATTTCATCTTGCCCTTGTGATGTAACACACCAACAATGCTTCAAACCTTTTTTAAAGCTTTGTTGCCCCCTGTATTCAAAGGAAAACATTTTGATCCATTTCTTGATCTGATCACGTACTTATATAAGTGGGATGGATGGTAAACCATTTATAGTCCTTTTCGACAGGGCCTAGATAGGGAGGTTAAGGAAGTAGCACTTGTTAGCATTCACTGGTGGAACAACAGCAAGAGCATCATAGTTGACATGGTCAGAGCTATAATCCCCATCCATCTCTACTCTTTCTATAATTTACTCCCTTCCGCTCTCAACTCTGCTTCTCCCTCCGATGTCGATCAATGAATTCCAAGACTAAACCCATGGATTGCTTTGGTGAAAAAAGAGCTTATATGAGCATGATAGTGCTACTGAAACCACTAGTCTTACTTTTACATCTCATCTTATGTTGCCAAAAAAGGTAGACATGTTGGGTTAGTCCAGTACATCACGCTTGCTAATACGGCTCGACTGGCCCTACACATAGTTTGATCAATTGACCAACTTGACTTCACTTCACATACACATTTTATTGATGGACAAGCTCTCCTTCTGTGCACATCGATCGATGTAGGAATTTGCATGGTTTCTTCACTACGTGCCTTAGATTGAATTATCTATATATGTATATATTCTATATATAGATAAGTAGTGTTCAAGATTCAGATCATAAAGGATCCTTTATCTAAGAATAGAGTACTAGGGTTGTCAACCCCTTTCCCTTTTAGAATCCTTTTGGTCATATTTCTATTCTGCTCCTCTAGTAAGGTACTTGAATCAAAGTAGGTTAGTAAGAGCTAGCTTAAGCTTAATTAATGAAAGAATGGAATGCTATTCACTAGCTTTGAAATCATCAACAATTATGTTCCCTGATCCAAGAGCCCCTTCTACACCCAAGCAAACCAAGTAGGGTCGGCTCTCACATTTCATTCATTAGAAAACTCCAGTTCATAATCCATGGAAGGCTTTGGTCTTATCTGATAGATTCATATACCATATGCATCTATGCTCATATAGAGCAAGAATTTGTCCATCTTATCGAACTAAAGTGAAAGGGCATATGCTAGTTTCAAGTCTAATTCCATATTCACCCCACAGATAAGTATGAACCCAAAGAAAAGGAGTAGGTTCGAGCCCATCTAGCTCAGCTTATTATTATGAGACAAGACAAGCAAAGGTCATCTTTAGGACTGGCATTGACTAAGGCCTTAGCTCAACTAGAAAAAGCTCTCTATGTGAAATAGCATAGTGTTTCAGGAAAACATGCATGCAAACTATTTTCTTTCCTAACAACAAAAGTTGAAAATAACCTGAGAAATGAGACAGATGAATATAGAGAAAAAACTAGCCAATCTTCTTCACAAGCGAAGGAATTACAACCTAACCATTTGTTAGATCGGTCAAGAGGCTCCCTAGTATTCTTTCATGCCACTCTTTTTTTGTCTCATTTGTTTGATGAAGTGAAACTTATTATTCTGTTAGTGAAAAGCTAAGTTTTGCTTTAAGTCCTACAGGCCATAAAAGTAGGCAATGAAGAGAGGTAGACACAGAATGCTTCTAGTCGAGATAGCAAGCTCACCATCACTAGAAGACATTCCCCTTGGCCCGTTGGAAGGAAATAGGGATACAAATTTGAATGCCTCACAAGATTCAAATATTTGATTACAATACAAAGAGATCGATTTCACTTCTTCTATTCAAGATTCTTTATCTGAAACTGGTTCACAAACCATGTCCTTTTATGTGGTTTGGGAGGGCTATTAGAAAGTTAGAATTGCAGAAGGAGACAAGCCTAAAACTACTTCTATTACCATATATTGTTTTACAAGTTCGTTATCATGCTATTTGGGCTTACAAATGACCCGACTACATTCTGTAATTTGATGAGTGATTTATTTTCTAATTTCATAGAATTATATTGATTGCTTTCTTATTTTGATGACATTGTTGTCCATAGTTTATAGAGGATCACTTGTCCCACTTTAAGAAAGTATGAAAAAGATAATGCAATAAAAAAGAAAGTACTTTTGCCCAGGCCAGGCAATCATTTGCTTTTAGAAGAATCTAATTCTATAACTAAATTCAACTAGATGAATGCTACTTTGCGATATCGATTTTGCGAGTACTAGACTTAGGATTACATAAGCCACTACGATAGAGGCAGCTTTCATTATATTACTAGGAGAAAAATTTAGGGATTTTCTATTTAGAAGAGTCTTCTCTTACCTGATTCTTGTTTGGTTCCCCATAGTCACAAGAGTTGCTGACATGATGCTTGATACAAACCTTATTTAGAAAGGCTAAATCTATTCATCGCATTCCTATTCAAAGCCAACTTGTCCACCGGCAACAGTTTGGCCTTATTCTTTGCTCTTCAATCGAAGATGCCTAACTCATGTCCATAGAACTAGCTCCGCTAAGCGACTAGCTGCCCTCTTTCCTAAGTTCGTAGCTTAAGTTTACCTTAGCAGTTGCAAACTTTACTAAGCTAGCCCTACCTTTAGCAAGCAATTAAGTGACACACTCTTTATCTCTATGCTTTTTCTATTATTTCTTTGAGAAGTCTTTGTTTTCTTATTATCTTACTCCTGTTTGTTTCACTCAACACCATCATATGGCTTTCCTTACTTGTCTGGAAGTACAATAAGGTTGGTAGGTTGTTAGGACTAAGGTGTTTGAAAGATAAGAAGACTTCTTATTAGTTCTCTTACACAACTTGAGGTTAAGAATTATTTTTACTTAGCCGCTGACTCAAACTATAAGAAGGAAGAGAGGTGTCGGTCTGTGCTTGGTATATTGAATACACACTTTCTTGAACAATCATATTTTCCATCCACCTTGTTAGACTATTCTACAATAGAGATGATTAATGCTAGAAGCAGGCAAGGCATGGGAAAAGAGTTCGAGATTTCATAACATCCCTAATCCTTGAATGGGGATGGACAAGCTATAGTTAAAGATAGAGTTCCAAGGAAAGAAGCTAGATCTAGATCTATGCCTATGAGAAGAATCTATGAGTAAATTATACAATGCTAAGTACAGTGAAAGTATTTATGATATAGTATTCTTTCTGTACAGCATACCAGTGTATTTCATTTTTTTTGGTAATTAAGATATTCTTGCTACCTTTCTCCAGTTAACGCATATCCATTTTCAGCTTTCCTTACTCACAAGTAGTACAATTAGAAAAGAAAGGAGATTTTTTATAGAAATATCACTTAATTGTTCACTAATATAGAAAGAGCTTAATTGATTGCTCGAAAGCCCTCTTTCCTTAAAAACTTAACCAATTGCAACTGATTCACATGGCTCTCAATAGAACTCTACCATCCAAAACTTTATGCACAAAGAAAGAGACCTGAAAGACAAACAAAAGACCCAAGGAAGATGGTAACCTATCGTTATACAAAACCCTTACTAGTTGGATTGGTTAGTGGTGGATCCCCCATCATCGCTCGGGATCAGAGACTCATATTTCAGTATGGTTTTAAAACACACACAAAGAAGGGGTGTATAGTGATATCACAAACACATTGACTTACAAAAAGATCAGAGACGTTTACCTATTCAAAAGGAGATAAAAGTTGACTTTCATATTCTTCTATTTTCACGAGAATTTGATTCCAAAGTTCATGCTGTATGTAGGGTATACTATCATGGTGCAATGATCACTGTCATGTAGCTCTCCTCCAAATCAAACCAAGGAAACCCCTAATTTGTAAATTAGATATGCATGATATCTACTTTACAACACTCGAATCTCATGAAAATTTTTTGATGTTGTAATGATGGAAACCAGCTATTGCTAATATATTCAAAATAACAGCCTTACACATGCACTATTTAGTCAAATCCACTCCACCATCTTTTAGAATATATTTAGGATTAAAGAATCAAACTTTGTTTAACGCCACTGTGGATCTCCCTTTGTTCCAACCAAGCTAAACTACACAACCGAATGAAAGAGCACTAGCTAGGTGCATAGAGATAGAAAGCTACTCAGTAGAGGAAGTCTATCAATTGCTTGAAAGAAAGAGAGCACTTTCAATAACTTCTTGCACAAAGGGCGATAACAAACTCCCTAAGCATAACAAACTTTCAACACATAGAAAAGAAAGGAGTAAGCAAGTATTATAGTTATTTAACTTGACATAGTGAGAAGTTCTTATGAAATACGTTCAAATATTGCTATGCAAGAATAAAATGAAGTTCAGTAGGAGGTGCTCCTGTGCCTTTTCTTTCCCTAAGTGACCTGGTTGTTGATCCCTAACACGATATCGATTACCTGGTCTCTTTCTCCTGAATCAAATTTCTCAAATGATAACTCAAACTATGAGATGTATGGACAAACAGGGAAAGTATAGCAAACTATTCAGTGACATATGAGTTTATCGCATAATGAGCCACTCTTTGGATTCACCCTATCCACTAAAAGTGAGAAAGGTAAGAAGTAAGAAAGAGAAATACAAATATTAATGAGAAGCTAAATTCATTCTCTTGTAAGTTAGTCACTCTCATGTCATGGGGAATAGACACCTGTCTCAGGTAATGAGGGACTTCCGGGCACTCTTACTTCACTATTTCAATTTTTCTTAGCTCGGAAGGAGGATAATTTGCTTATGTCCATGGGAGGCCAAAAAAAGGGAATGAATCAGGTCAAGCCACATAGATCTATCTAAACTATTCCCATTTGAAGAAAATATTGATTCTTTGAGCTTTATCCCTTTTTATGACTGAACGAGAATCCTCATTCATCTCTCCAGTCTAACCTATTCTCAAAGAGAGGTATAGCATTGTAATGACTTGATTTCCCTCATCACATAGGAACCCCTATAGATCTTTATCATCCTTGTGACTCACTACTATCAATCTCCATCATCCTTACAAGTGAAAGAAAGAACACAAAAATGGCATAGAGACACTCACTTTGACTATTAGGAAAATTAGATTACTATTGATTCAAATGGGATTCTGTTAGAGAAATTCTTCTTTCTTGTTTTCCATGAGAGACTTGCTGTTAGGTATGGGAATGACCCCCAATTCTATGAAAATTGCTTTTTATCTCACATGACACTAGGCTCAAATTTCAAGCACAAATCTAAGAGAATGATAGGCATTTTCACAACATGATTTGAGAACTTCATATCAACTGCCACAACACTTTTTTTATTGTCTCAAGTTTGTCTTTAACCTCCCTGGTTTTGACATGGGTTCAAAACTCCTAGTTTAGAAAAGAAAAGAAAAGTATGAGTGAATTCATCTATCATAGGTAGGTGGGTTGCTAAGCACTAGTAATTCAATGAAAATCCAGTGATCGGGACTAGCAGGAAGAACATTCAGTACAATTTTATCATTCCCTTCTACGACATCCCTCATCATATGTAGTCCTCTTAGGTAGATTCTTCTTCTTTGAGGACCTAAAGTCCAACATCCAAATGATCATCTGAAGCCATGCAAGCATCCAAATCAACATCTGAATCCATCACATCAGAAACATAGTAGTTAAGGATATATCATATACTATAAATTGTCAATTCAAGTACTCAACTAGTGAGCCTTCTTGTTTATCCAGAAGAGGCAGAGGATCCATGTCCAAATTGAGTCATATGTACCTAAAAAGGGAAAGAGAAAGGGTTTTATCTCTCAAAAGCAACATAAGGAGTTTCTTATCGTGAATCTAGAAATAAAATTGATGTGGATTTTACTCAGTAGGTTTCCCTCCTTGTTAGCTATGATTAGTAAATAGTCTATATAAGAGTCTAAGTCAATTTTATGCTACCTAGTTCAGGTCTTTCCTCTTCCTCAATTTTTGATTGGAATGAATAGTTCTAGACTTTCATTCTCAATGTACTTTTTCTCCCAATTGGAGCTTGGATTGAAAGGACTCAATTCCATTCCAATCGATGAAAGACTAGGAATGGTCTTCTTATGAAATGGAATGTTGATCCAGCAAAGTAGTGCCCCCTCTACTACAAGGTTGTGCCCGCTATAGCTTACTGTGCCTCAGACATATTGATGAAAATCTAATGAGAAGAGGTTTAATAACCTTTTAGTCTTCTGTATGCCCTATGCCCTATGCCCTGACGTAGCTGAGATGTCGATCAATCCCTATAGCAGAAGGAAGATGAGAGTATTCATCATCTTCTTGTGTATGTTTGCTAGTCTAATGTAGGCTAATATCTATCTCCTTCTTTTCTTTAAGTTTATAGCTTCCTTTACTTAATGCACTGGGAGTTGAGTAAGGTCCTTACTCATAGCTTCTTGTTTGAGAACTAGTATCTAAATGTCTGGTTTAGGTAATTATGAAATCTTCCTTCATGGCTTCTCTTTAACTGTTCAACGATCGTTTAGCTATCCAAATCAGGGATAAATAGTTACACTTATTTATCTGAACATAAATCTAGTTACTGTGTCCTATGATAGTATATATTTTAAAATAGAAAGAAGTTCATATTTGGTTCTTTTGAGCTATCCTAAATCAGACTCTCTTGTGTCATCCCAAGATTGGCTACTAACAAAGTAGATTTGGAAATGTAGTCAAGTAAATGATTGAGCCATCAATGGGAAGTCATCGATCAGTGTATTCATAAGGACCAAAAGGAGAAGGAGTAGGAGGAGAGGTGATGGATGTTAAAAAGAAAGCTTATCTTATGATATGTCTAGATTGAAGATTCAAAAGAGCATTTCTCGAAGATTCTAATTCTAGTCATTTATGGAAAGAAACTTTATATTTCTTAGTTTTCCTTCTTTATTGAGAGAATTTTCTATCTTTCCTTGCTTATATTTTCTTTCCATTTTATTGATTGGAATCCCCATTTTCAAATGTCCCTGAAAAAATCCTATCCATAGTTAGCTTGGGCATGGGTGGTATTTCAGAGGTTCTTTTTAGATCACTAATTTTTCTTGGGGATCCAGAGCTTTGGAAGATGGTGTTGTTATACTTCGACGATGATAATAAGACTTTGGGCTCAAGGCTTCCTCTGCCACCAAGCGACTCATCGACCCCTACCCTCAATTAAAAATATCAGTGAGGGTCCTGGATTGGATGTGACCCAACATTCATTTAATGGATGTCGACTCCCCAAAGAATGTCATGTTCAAAGAATTCCAACCCTTTTTTTCATCTCCATTTTCACTTGACAAAAAAAATTTCAGAACAAATCTAACTCGGAAGGCAGGCTAGACTAATTGACTGAGGCCATCCAACTATTCTACTTCCATCTAGCAATGTCGAGTGAGTGAAGCACAATAAGTATAGTCAAGGAAAAGCTCTATTGTAAACATGAGGATCCTATTCCATCGAGCCTTCCAGCTTATCCTAATAACAACTAGTCAGATTAAAAGACTAAGCTAAGCCTTAACACCTTGCCATTTTGAGTTAGCCAATGATTTGGAAGGGGCTCAAACCTTTGATCCTGAAGGGTCCTCGCTCCATAGTGTATCTTATTATTGCCTTTTTGATGAATCAGACTTACTTGCAACTGTGTTCCATTTTTATACCCTCTTGTTTGGTATTCTTGAAAGCTTAGCGACAAAGAAGGCTAATGACTCTCAGAGTCAGTGTTGGAAAAAGAAAGTACAGACTTCACTCAATCTGACTAAGGCTAGTTAGTGAGAGTTGCTCCATTAGTTGGATTTACCATAGGTCAATGCCAAACAAAGTTATGGGAAGAAAATGGTTCTACCAGACAAAACACAAAGAGATGCACACAATGAAAAGAGGCGCTAATGACTATTTTGACACAAAGAGTCTGCTTGTCTAATCAAAGTCTCTCTCTGCTTATGCTCCTTCAGTGACTTATGATAAAGGACCACACATCTGTGTGGCAATCCACACCCCCTAACACTCTCCCTTCTCTAACAATGATTCATCATTGCAAAGGGTGGTGAGATATTATTGATCCAAACTTTACAATGAACTAGTCAATGTTATGCTCGATCATAAAGAGGTGAAACCCAATAACCGGGTACCAAAGAGGGTGAGATTGAAACATTAAACTCACTTACTAAAGTCATGTACTATTATGCATACACAAAGATGGCACGTGATATGGATCATCCACTTTACTGGGACCATCTTCAGTCTATTAATGCTACTCCACCTATGCTTAACCTTCATGTATACATAGTAGTACTCATCAAAGGGAGCGAGATTACCATCTCATCTTAAGAAAGAGACATGTCCCTTATCCTTTTCACTGGGTTATGAGTGCCTTAAAGACATGGATTCGCTTGATGAGAGTAACTAGTACTCCCAAGGCATGATGACATAATGGTGATACCTTCTAGTTAGGTCATAAGAATTTTATGGTTTGACCCATTTCCATTGCATTTAACTGAACCTAGAGGCCTAGGTTTTCTATACGATGTAGTGTGTTACCATATCTACCTACATAGGTTCCTAGCTAACTCCATAAAACTTCACATGATAGAATCAACTATCAAAAGGCCTTCTAGATCTTAGGGATGTCAACACTGGAGGATGTAACATATATCAATTGATATCTTTGAAAGCATCTTGACAACCTAGTGAAATCAGACATTTTTTTAGCTAAAGCAAAAAATGGTTTACATATACCAGAGATATTAAAAATGAATCTACTAAAAAATCCAAGTTTTCCTTATAGAGATCTTAATTGAGTTAGACTTTTGGGAGGTTCCATTTCAACTTGGATTTTTATGGGATCTACTTCAATTCCTCGGCAGTGGATAATGAATTCCAAAAATTGACCTGATCAAACTCTGAATGCACACTTTAATAGATTCATTTTAAATCCATATTTTGAATTTCTAAAGGTTCAGATCAATACATGATCATTGATAACTTGACATTTTACAACGATATCATCAATATAGCATTCTACTTTATGATGCAGTAACTCGTCAAAGATTTTAGTCATAGTGCGTTGGTATGTCACGCTAGTATTTGTCAATCCAAAAGGCATGACTTTCTTAAAATAGATGCTTATTAGGGTGCTAAAAGCTATGTACCATTCATCTTCAGGGGCCATCTTAATCTGATTATATCTAGATAAGCCATCCATGAAAGAGAATATTGAATTAGTCGCTGTTACATCAATTTGGTAAGGGGAATTCATCATTAAGAGAAGCTTCTGTAATCAACGTCGACTCGAATTTGCCCATTTTTCTTTTAGACAGGGATGGGACTAGCTATCTAGGGAGGATATTGCTCTTCTCCAAGTAACTTGACTTCAATGAATTCATCAACAGTGCAGGGAGTGCCTAGCCCTAATTGGGAAGGCACATTGATAAATTCATCAGAATAATCAGGTTCACACTCAAATGTCATTTCAGTGTGTCATACCGGTACAGTATAGAATAGCATAGAAGTTTCTTTACATCCTCTCATATGGTGCATGTAGATCATTTTCAAAGGAGGTATAACATATATGTTAATATATGAAAGATCTCGATGAAAATGCACTGGAACAAGAGAAGATTCAAAACTTCTTTTGACAACTGATTTGTACCAAAGTGTGCTGCTTGAAATATGGGCAACAAAAGATAAGAAGCATTTCATCATCTGAATCTCCCTTAGATTGTAAGGTCTCTATTGAAAAGATGTGCTTATTTTTCGCTTGTTGGACTTTCCTATCTGAATCATCAGAAGAGCTATAGTATAATATAATTTATCCATAATGTCTTCTGACTTGTGGGATGGCAGTTTTTGGCCTTGTCTTTGGGAAACCTTCTTTTTCCCTTATTTTGAAGACAAGAAAATTGAAGGTGGAGGGACCTGCTTATAATAAAAATAAGTAGGAAGAGCCATCAAATGGACTGGTTTGGTTGGGAAGAAAGTACTCAGCATCATCATTTACACTAATGTCTTAAATATACTCCTCCACGAGTATATTTGAGACATTGGTGCAAAGTATATGATACCATCTCATACTCATGAAGCCATGGTCATCCTAATAAAGCTTGGAAAGAGGTATTTGCATCAATCAAATGGACTTCAGTTTTCAAATCACCTAATTTCAATGGAAGGGTAAGATAACCAAAAATTTTCTATCCTTTTTCATTAAAGCCATGATGCATCAATCTGTGTGAACATAATTTCTTTGTATCCAGTGATAAAATTTCTAAATCTACAACTATTATGACGTTCATTGAAGATCCAAGGTATACTAGGATTCTATTAAGAGTATTACCACTCAAATACAAAGATATATTATAATCGGTAGTTTTTCATAAAATATCATCATCTATAAAGGTGATGGTAAAGAGGTCCTCGATGGGAAGACACTACTTTCATTAGAATAGGCTAGCCAAGCTAGTAGCAAGGACATGATAAAGCATACTTGTGTGCCTGTGACAAAGCAAGTTATTATTTTTTTCAGTCTATTTTCTTCATTCGTGAATATGACACTCATCTCTTTGTTATGCACCTCTCCTTTGAGTCCAGAGATTCGATAATTCTAAACTATAATAATTGAAGTAGAGAAATGCATTTTATATAAAAAGATCATGGGTGGATAAAATGTTTTAGATGGAAATGTGACTTCACTAAGAAAATCATGTTTATGACTTTTTTCCATGGGTGGATGAAAAGTTTAAAATGGATTCCAAATTCTCGGTTTAGAATCTCACTTCTTTCTCTACTATTGCCATGCTTAGTTGCGATCCGCTCCGGTCAAGCTATTTCAAATTAACCTTGCCAATTAGCTTTTAGAGATCGGGTTCTCACTCCCAATACAAGTGGGAATTCTTCCTAGAAATCCCCTTCTCATTATCTTGTCTTGCTCCCCTAATGTGATGCTTGTCCCTTTTCTGATCTCTTTCTCATTGCTTCCCTCAAAGCCACTAAGATGCCTATTGAGTTTTCACAAGGAGAGGAGGTATATACCAGCTCGACTGAAAGGAGAGAGTAGAAAATGAGTTTCGGGACTAAGAGATTGGGCTATCAGCCATTATAAGTTGGTGTCAACAAAGAAGAAAATACTTCCCTCGGTCCATAATTTTTTAGTGAAAAGAAGATAGTTGATTGAGAGTGACAGGATTTTGAAAGTGCCTTAACAACTTCTTCAAAAGTGATGATAGATATAGAGCAGTTATCACTTGTAAGCTCATTCACCAACTAGGCTTGGCCATGAGTTTATTTTCACGAGTGCATGAGCAAAACTAGAGCCAGAGTTGTCCCTCGATATGAGATATTAGCAAGATTAGCTACACACCACCAAACTTACCTTATCCTAGGAAATTGACTTTGATAGGCCTCCTTTCCTTCCCCCTTTGCTGCTTCAATGAAAACTAAGGGCCAACAAAGCTAAATGTATGATTTAGAGCTGTCATCCCAGAACCTCTTGCTTATGAATACCAACTTCTTTCTTTCCTTCTTCAGGATAGTCGGATGGTACTTGGTTGTTCCCTAAAGCATTTCACGTCCGTCCCAAGGCTTCATTCAATCAAAAAATTTCTCTAGGCTTCTGGCCTACTCCTACTCTTTCTACTTCTATTTTTTGCTTCACCCCTGCTTACCATTTCCTCTATTAGGTGTACAAGAAAGTCATCACTTATCCTCTTGTTAACAACAAGCCTACTACCTGGGAGAAGAAAGAGCTCGAACTCGATAGCAAGCTTGGTATTCTTAGATCAAACTTTTCCAGGTCAAGGATTGAGTGTATCGGATGCAAGAAATCTCCTTGCTCTGCTCCTTATTGCTTTAGAGTTCTTTCTTCTTGCACATGCTAGCTTTCCAACATTAGCTTCTTCTGAGCTCTCAACATGGCATGGTAAATGAAACTAATTTGGTACAGACCAGCTCGACACGTGCTTTCATAGGGTCAAAATGGCATCTGTGTAGTGCATCATTTTCACTCACCATGAACATAGGGATTGGATGGATGACCCACTCTCTCTTCAATGAGATGTCAAGTCAAACAGCACCGAGGTGCCCCTGATGAAATTACAGGACTATCGTAGGTTGACTTTCTGGGTCACATAGGAAACACATGCTCTCTATATGATCTATGACATATGAGTTCTATCATGTATAGAAGTAAAATAGGAATATGTATGTGACCAATCAAGCACAGGTCAGGAAAGTGGAAAGTACAACTCATCTAATTATACTGACCTCCCCAACTCGACTAGCCAAAGAAGAAAGAATATCTGATCGCCTTTCTTCAATCAGAAACCCAGGAAAGATTATCCAAACATGAGCAACATTGTTCAATTTCTTTTAAACTTTTTTGTCTATCTAGTGGGATTTTCATGACCCTAGTTCAGTAGGGTCGGAATAGGTAGGCAATCAAATCCAGTCTTCTTGGTTCAATGCCTAGTTCTATGTGGAAGGCTTACCATCAGGCAAAATAGTTCCATTTCTATTTCATCTCAAAATTTGAGATGAGTTGGGGGGTCGCTCAACTTTTAAATAGGTCGTTTGAAGGTTATGAAAGAAAAGTAGGAAAGTCTACTTCATTACCAGTGAGATAGATTGCCCTGTAAATCTTCTTCTATGAAATAGCACATTGAGTGAAATAAGTGGATCTTTTTTACTATATAGGATGCCACATAGAAAACCTTCTTATTTTAAGTCTAACACTCACTCGAACATTGGTCTACATTCTTCTACTCTTTTCTTGGTTGGTCTTGTGTCCCATCATGGAAGTACTTTAGATTTTCTTCTCTAGCATCTAAAAAAACCTAATCTGTGTGACCTTATGATACCACCTATCATTTAATAGGAGCTACAAGAGTAGTCATTCTTTGAGTAGGTGACTGAGTGCTATTTTTCTAGTTCATAAGTCATTCCTAGAACTCTTTCATTGGAGAAGGTATATCTACCCGACTTCAGAGTGTACCATTACTTTATAGCGATCTCACGTGTTTCTCCATGTGACCCACAAATTCCACCAGGATCAAAGAGATGTAAATGAAATATTGAAGTTAGGCTGGAAGTAATTAGTGGTTAATCGCTTGGAATCTTAAAGAGTTCTAACTCATATACCAAAGTAGAGTTATTAGTTCTAGTGTAGTGTACCAATATAGCTTAGTCTTTATCTCACTCATTCCAAATACATCATTGACTAGAGATAGAATATGAAAGGCTTTGTATGGGTAAAGTGACTGCTCAGGTAAGGGAGCCAGTCAACCTTCTTCCATTGCATAACGTAAGAAGAATCGTGGAAAGAAAGATAGTATGAAGTCTTATTGAATGTTATTTGAAGGGAACAGATCCTCCCATATGAACTAGAATACCATCTTTAGCGAAAAAAGACCTATTTACCTATAAAATAATCATACTAATCATTTTGGTGACTTGGACCTTATAGATCAAAATTGAACATAATAGAGGAAAAATTCACAATAAATTGTCAGAGCATTGAACCGTTGTGCCCTCCCTTCTCAGTGTATCTTGGAAGAATTCCGAATGTGAATATGCACTTACTTGAACTAATAGAACATGTAGTTTGACTATGATCCATTTTCTATTTCATCTTTCTTATCTTTCAGTATAGGGGTGTAATTCATAGCCAACTAGGGTTGTAAGTCGAACAATGGATTGTCAGAATCATACTAGTAAAGACTTAACTAGTGAAGCATCACATCTTAGCTAATGCCATTTTCTTTGAGCTACTTACAAATCATGGGGTAACTAATTGAGCTGATAGGTGAACCAAGACCCTGAAGTTTGCCCCTTCTGCCCTTGCACCAAGATAGCTTTTGATAAATGGGCTTCATAGCTAATGCAAGTAGTCATGTACTATTCTTTTCCTAAAGAACATTTTTCCTAGACTCAGATGCTTCCACTCCTAGTAACAGATGCAAATGTACCTTTCTTGAAAGTATAGATCATCCTGATTGAGCTTACCAACTCAACTAGAAATGATATCTACCTTCGAGCTATCAACCAACAGAAGAAGAAGCTTTGAGATCCCTATCTATCTTCATATTCAATATCTAGAAGAGTACGAACTACTAGCTAGTAGGGGTAACTAGCTTTTCATTCCTACCACCTGTCCCTTAGCCAATGTATCCCTAAATTTGATAAGTAAAGGAGGTTATGGGGTTTCCTGGTGGATCACCATTGCCATATCGGTTAGTGGTGGAAGTCATAAGCCCAATTTCTTTTCCTTTTGACAAAGAAAACTATCGCCTTTTCCTCCCATTCTTCTATCTCCCTAGTATGAAGTACATAGTGTCATATGACCACATGCCAACACCCGAGCCTTTTAGGTGTTCGGGTTCCCTTGCTCTCCCACCCAACATAACCAAAGAAGCTACATACTCCCTCTCCTTATGAAGAGGGTTCCTCATTCTCCCAGGATAGACCAAAGGGCCTATTCTTGAATATGATCAACTTATAATGGTAAAATGACTATGGTGTATACATAATTGGAAGTTCATCATGTTCGTAGATTCATCTTTGTTTTGAATCTCTTCATTGAAACTTCTAGTGCTAGCTCATGAGATAGCATTGGCTATACTTTGAAAATGAAAACAAATGCAACCAAAGGGAAGCAGTGCATTGATTCTCTTTTTAGATCTATGTGGGGTACCTAAGACAAATGCACCTTAATCTAAACAATGAAATGAATTGCATACAATGAAGTAAGGGGGTTCCATAATACACAATAAGACTACGGATTTGGCTCCCTTCACCTTTCTCAAATTAAAATAATAGATCCTAAAAGTTGTGTTTCTTTCAAGCGAAAAAAAATCTTGGATTAAGGGTTATCTGGCCGACAATGCTCCCTTTGTCCATTTAGTATATCCTCCCCACAAAAATGAGATCATATTAAGAAGAAACTTCGAGGGAGATAACATTGGGATAGACACCTACTAGAGTCTATCTAGGTGAGCTCAAGTCAGAAGAAAGATAGCTCACGAGTGAGCACAACGGATCGAGATGCACATTAGATCAGAGCAAGCCCAATGGCACAGACACTTACTAGGATGAGGCATAGCGGGCATTGAACCCACATCTCATTGAGCCACTCCAGTAAGCACCTTATAGCTCAATTCTTAAGACTAGGGAGAAGACTCGTAAGCATGCAAGCATTTTGAGAGAGCAAAAATCTCTCACTTTACTAAGTGCTAGCCAGGAAAAAAAGGTTAGCCTGAAGGGGAAGTGGTGGTTTAGCCAAAGGTAGAATGTGCAAGGGTTGGATTCATCAAGCTCTTAGAATAGATATTCCAATACAAAGGCCAATCCCAAGCTTATCTTCTCCACTAGATCTACATAAGGCACTAGTTAGTCTATTCCAATCCTTCTTGTTCTTTAGCTTCTAATGGATTTGCTTCTCTACAGATAGAGGAAGACATTCTTGAAGTGGATAAACTTGGTGAAGAAGGGCCTAAGGGAACCCAGCCCATGAACTAGATTTGAAAAGAAATACCTTCTGGTTCATTGATTAAAGCTTCTCCTAGGGTAAAGGAAAATTTACATGATCTAGAAGAAAACCCTGCTAAAGGTGGTCCGGCCAAATGAGTCTTTTCAAAGCCAAAAGGGTGAGTAAAGATTCCATCACTCAAACTATCTTATGAAGGTGAAGGTTGTAGTCTGGAATGTAAGGGGGTGAAAAATAAAAGAGAAAAAGAAAGAGTTGAGAAAAGGTGATCGGTAGAGAGATCGACCACTCAGGGAATTTTGAGAATTTGAGCTGTTGAGACAAAAGTGATAGAATCCAAATCATTCAAAGAATTTGAGTGGCCAATCCCACATTCAATTGATTGCCTTTATACTACCTTAAAAGAGAAAATTCCACATTCAAAATCAAGTTGAAGTAGTCCATTCCTGAATTAGATCTTTTGGACTTAACTCAAGAGGATCAAATAAAAGACAACGCCATGTTAATGTGATCACAAGACAAAGAAGCGGCGATCATAACATGAACAAAAAGAGGATTTTTCATCACTTTTCTCAGATTTTGCTAGGACTAGTCAAATGAAAGTGGAGATTGAATGCTGGAAGGTATAAATAGGAACTACGAGCATAGAGCATAAGGCAATTGAGATGTGTTCACTTAAAGCTTCACTTCATGTTTTATTTTTGAAGTGGGAAATGTTACAAGGAAAGAGATTTGAAGACATAGCATAGTATATAATGAGAGCGAGATGGGGATGGAAAGGGTTCCCCCTGTCCTGCAGTAGCGAACCAGCCAATCTAGAATTTGAGAAACCATAGTCCAAACAATTAGTCCTCAGCAAATATAAAGATGTGAAAGCTCAATGGTGAGTGAACTAGTGAAGAACACAAATCCAAAATAGGGTTAAGGCATCGATAATCCAAGTATAAAATACAACCCACTCCTTTTTGCAAGCCAAGGAGAGACTAGGGTCACATCCTCAGATGAAGAATAGGTGGCCCCACTCCTTCATGTGTACTATCCTTTGATGAAGCATTATGTATGGTGCCCTTTAGTGCTAAAGGAGTAATCCTATCATCCTTTTTCTTTTAGGCTACCTAGCACCTTGTATGTTACTTCATTACAGTCACTGCTTGTTTATTATTTTTTCTTTCACATTTTATGATACCTGAAGGTGCCCCTACCTACATTATCAATTGATAGACTTCACCAATGAGAATGAGTGAGTGAAGGGCTGCTCGTTTGATTCTCATCTTTTGAACAAAGGCGCGGAGCATTCAACTTGTAGAATAAGGGAAAGGGGTAAGCATATTATTTATTTCTATTATTTTTAGAATGTCTTCACTTTGCGTGTCCTTATCCATAGCAATTCTTGTTCAATGTAGCTTTGTTAGTTCCTATTTAGATGATAGTAATTGAAAGGCTAACACATTGATCGAGGAAGAAGAAGTGAACCTTTTTTATTTCAATCATCTCTTCCCTTCTTTATGACTATTTCCTAATGGCTCTCCCAACTGAAAGAAAAACTTTTGAGTTAGAGATTCTCAAGTTTGTTCTTGGATCAGTCGCAGTTGAGTTTTGTTCACAATCGCTTAGACTAAGTAACAATTTTTCCTACCGACCTTTTCTCGATGTCCTCTGCATAGAATAAGAGATGAATATAGAGAAGGATGGTCAGACGTATGGATTAGCGAATGTGTACACCCAAGAGATAGATCGGTTATCTCTATCAAAGCAAGGTTCATAGTAAAGATATACAAAGATAGGCTTAGTTACACTTGGGTGCTTGGATTTCCCTTTCATCATTTCTCTACTAAGAAAAATAGGAATACTATAGGCACTAAGGTCAATGAAGTACGTTAGTACCATTGACATTTGACTATTGAAAGCTTAATCTCATCTCTAGTTGTACCAATAAGGAGGTTCAATCTAAACTACACTAAATAAGGATTGAATTTAAGTTGTAATGCCCTGGGTATGAGTGATAAAGAATCTGTGGCTAGCTCTATTAATGATGCTATAGTTTATGGATTTTTATGATATGCTGCTACCACTATCTAGTTATAGTAAGGCCTTTGCAGCCAGCTTCTAAAACAAATGGGTTCCAAACATTTCTGGAAGAAAGAGCTCTTGCCTTCAACTTAGAACATAACATTCCTTTAGAAAACACCATCTTATAGCATTCCTTCTTCCACTCTTTTTTTACATAGCCAATGATGGATTTCGTGCAATGGAATGAATCAAGAAACTAAAAATGTTACCAATGCCGACAACTGCTCCCACTGAAGCAATTGTAGCTACTCTGACACCCATTGATTATTATTTCCCTCCCTGAGAGATACTTATACCAAGGTTCTATGAGTTGGGGGTTTGCTTTTATACAATCAATGTGTGCTCATAGTTCTTCTTTTGTATTTTTAATCTCAAGATCCTGGAAGATTATGTCCACGCACTCATCAAGGATCGCTTTAGTTTTTGGGTCGTTGGGATCTGAGAGATGGTATTTTTGTTTCCCTCGGTCAAAAAAATGATGTAATTGCTCCCATATTAGTCTTGAGTTCTGTCATAGTCCCCTCTAGATTGAAAGCAGGTTGGGCAATTTCTTTAGCAATCTTGCCCCCACTGAGGTTGTCATGTTGTCAGGCTTCCAAGGGACCGGCCGGATCCTCTATCTCTTTAACCATGTCTATTGGAGGAACTACTGGGGTAGGATTGGACATTTCAACTTCATCCGAGAAAATCTCAAAGAAAGCTTCATCAAGATTTAGGAGCTCGGATAAGCTTTCCACCCAATTTTACTCTTTCATGTTATTCACATAGCAACTTATGGCCAAATTAGATAAAAAGGAAAGAAAAGAGTGCTCCGATAAGACCTCCCTCCCATCTAAATCTCAAGAGAATAAGAGAGAGCATCTTCTCCATAATCATGGAAGGATCAAATCCTAGCATTAGATAAAAATAAAGCAGTAGAAGGATTACAAAGCAAATGAAGAAATAAATCATCATACCATATCCAAAGTTTGGAAGAAATAGCACCATTGTCAAAAACATGATTAACATTTTCAATATGAAAGCAACAATAGCACTTGGAAGATAAATAAAACCATTTAAGCCAGAGCAAGGAATCTACAAGAATGAAGTTAATCAAAATCCTTCAAGCTAAAACATAATAAGAAATGGAAATGATATTGTTAGAAAGTTTAATGAAAACATTAGAGGTGTTTTGTTTATTTTTAATAAAATTTCAAACCTCTTTAAGACCAAAATTACCATTATAAGAGAGCTTGAAAAGATTTTGATCACGTTTAAAAAAAATAGCAATGTTGCAAAACTTGTTGAAAATAGAAATAGAAATGTAATTCTCAAGTTTGTTTTCATTCCAATTGTTATTAAGCCAAAAATAGTTAACATTGATAGTAACAGTAGAGTGTGTACATAAAAGGGAGTCAATAGAGCCATTGCCAATCAAATTGTCTTAAAAAAAGAAAGAAGACCCTGAATGAATACCCCAAGATATTAAGGATTCAACAACCCATTTAATGGAGCAAAGCCTTTTCCAAAATGAAGAGTCACCAACTTTATAAGCACAAATAAAAGGGTGTTTACCTTGGAAATATTTTTCCATAATAATATTAGCCCAAAAGCTATCATTCTTTCTAAAATTTCACCATAGCATATGAGAGAAGGCAGTCATAGCTTCATGAATAGGTTTGCAACCAGGACCACCTTCACCCAAAGGACCACATCATTTATGCCAGGATGTCTAATGCATTCTTTTAATAGAATTATTAGATCCACAAAAAGATTTATTAAGCAAGCGATCAATTCTGATAAGAGTAGAATTAGTGGGAATAATAGTTTGAATCAAATAAAGGGGCATAGAATTGAGAGTGCTTTTAAGAATAGTAAGCCTACCACCAAAGGAAAGAAAATGGAATTCCCAAACAAAATTTTTATTTACATTTTTGAATTAACTCATCAAAAAGATGGGATTGTTTTGGACCTTTAAATAGAGGAGCACCCAAGTACATAAGAGGTTAGTGTTGATGTTTAAAATTAGTGATTTTCTAGATTTGATTGATTTTATTATTAGAGATACTTGAAGGAATAAAAAAATAGCTTTTGTTATCATTGATAGAAAGACCACTTTCTCTACCAAATTTATTTAATAGATTCTTGAGGTTCTTGATATGTTGAATAGAATCATTGTAAAAAATAATGAAATCATCTACAAAGCTTAAGTGGGAAATAGGAAGACCACCAAGAGTTCTGTAGTACATACTGGGATTGTTTAAAAATAACTCATTGATGCTCCTAGATAAGTACTCAATAACAATAATAAATAAAGCAGGAGATAAAGGATCACCTTGTCTTAAGCCATGAGAAGAAGGAAAGAAGCCCAAAGCTTTCCCATTAAGAAAAATAGAGAACCAAGCATTCTTAATACAATTTTTAATAAGAATTGTAAATTTATCAAAAAACCCAAATAAATTTAGAATATGGAAAAGGAAATCCCAAGAGACATTATCAAAAGCTTTGGTAATATCTAATTTGAAATGAATGTTGCCTCCTCTAGTCTTAGTATATAAATCACGAATTAACTCTTGAGCAAGTAAATTATTATCAGAAATAGATCTACCTCTAACAAAACTAGTTTGGTTGAGAGAGATAATCCTATGAAGTAAAGGACTAAGCGGGTTGGCAAGAACTTTGGAAATCAGCTTATTGAAGAAGGTGCAAAGAAAAATAGGTCTAAAATCACTCCAATAGTTTGGATTATCTTTCTTAGGTATTAGAATAATATAAGTGTTAGAAAAATATCTAGGAAAAGGGTTACCATTAAAAATATCAACCACATCCTCAATCAAATCATTTTTAATAATAAACCAACATTTTTGAAAAAATTGAGTAGTGAAATCCTCCAAACTAGCAACAGAATCTATGTTCATGCCATTAAGAACTTTATAAATTTCATCTTCATTAGGCACAATAGTAAGCAAATCATTATCATCATTGGTAATAATAGAAGAAATCAAGTGCGATTTAGAAAAAGCTTCATAAGAGCAACTCGTATTAAGCATATTTCTAAAGTAATTATTAATCGAATCCTTAATATCATTATTCTCCATAATCCATTCTCCATTGGCATTTTTAATTTTTTTTAATATTATTTAAACCTCTCTTTTTATTAATTAAAGCATGGAAATACCTAGTATTCCTTTCACCATTCGCAATATGTTCACCAGTAACTTTTTGACGCAATAAATCTCTTTCATATTTTGAAAATTAACAAGTTTATTGTTCACCTCAGTCAAGTCCTGTATCTTAGAAGGATCAGACATAATAGAGACCTCAAGATCACAAACCATTTTTTCCATATCTTAGATATTAGCAAAAAGGTTATTAAAATAATGCTTGTTCCACCAACCCATATTTTCCTTTAGTCTTTTAAGCTTAAACCAAAGTCTATTCATCTCCATAATTGAATTATCAAGATGTAAAGGAGCTTTTCAATTGTTAGCCACAACATTAAAAAAATTAATATGCTGAATCCACATGTTCTGAAATCTAAAAGGAGAGAAATTTTTTAATCTATTAAATTTATCTTTAATAGAAACCAAAGGAGGAGCATGATCAAAAAATGTTTTGCTTAAATGATCAACAGAAGTAATATGCTATTGAGTAATCTAATGAGTATTAAAAAGAATTCGATCCAACCTTTGTCAAAGTCTAGAGTTTTGCCAAGTATAATTAGAACCTTTAAAACTAATATCAATCAAATTACAATAAAGGATCATATTATAAAGTTCTTCCATGAAATGAATATTTGGAGAGCAACCACCACTTCATTCATAAGTGAATAAAATAGTGTATAAATCACCACCTACAAACCAAGGTTTATTGATAGAGCTAGCAAAATTCCTCAAATTATCCCAAAGAAGATTTCTACCAGATCTAAGCCCAAAACAAAATAATCACCATAATAGATTTGAGCATTGACAACTTGTTGAAACTAATCAAGAATAGAAACCTTTAAAAAGTTATTCCAAAAACACCAAATCTTATTACTGATATTACAAAAAATTTTTTTGAAACTGATCATTCTAGCAACATGATTAATTTTGTTGGCATGAATAAGAGGCTCTAAAAAACATAAGTATAGAAATATTATGTATACGATAGAAATTTCTAATACAGTTATGAATAGAAAGGTACTGATCCCTCTAACATTCCAAACAATAAATTAAACATAAGAAATAAAAAAGGGTTAAGAAAGGTTAATTAAGAGAGGAGAGGGAGGTTGTAGCCGATCTAGAGTTTCTTGGCAATTTGGGAAGAAACCTTTTAACTGTTTTTCTCATTTTAGCATGATAAGTTTGGAACCCATTTTCTTTTCCCAGATAATCATCATCCGAGAAAGATTTATCAACATTATTCACAGATTTGGGAGAAATCTCTTGATTAGAAATGAGTTCTCCTTCTTTCAAGACATTAGAATTTATTAAAGCCAACTGAGCATCAAGAATAGCAAGAGATGGAGCAAAAACATATTTATTATGAGGCAAGTGTGAACACCAAGCCCTTCCTCTTCATGACCCAAATTATTAGATAAAGCCAAATCTTTATGAGAATTTAAATCATCGTGAATCTGAAAATTAAAATAAATTTTTTCAACCTGATTATCATGAGGTATTAATGCCATATTCTCCCTTGAATTTGACTGATGCATAACATTAATATCCTCATTTATATTCTCAATCATAGCTTCATTTTCATCAGTCAAAGATGTCAAGGATGTAAGGATTGAGTCAGAGGAAATAGAATCATCATACAAAAGTATAGAAAAACTATTATTTTTCACATTAGAAGCCTTCAATTGCACAAAAGAAGTAAGAGGTAAAATAACCTTATTATGAACATTCAAAAATTCCTTTTTTCTGAAGTAGCATTTTGATATTTAATAGTGATCGGCCTAGGGTTAGGAATACATTTTTCCTTAATAGGGATTTTCTTTTTCAGGTGAGGATGAATAATGAAACATTTTGAATTATCATGCCCATGGATTTTACAGTGAGAATGAAAGATAGGGAAATTTTCAAATTCAATTGTTTGCATATAATCGTAATTTTTAGATCCCAACCAAATTTTTTGGTGTGTTTCTTGGTAATGTCCAATTCAACAAGGATTATAGCCATTGAAAGATGAGATTTCTTAGTCATTGCCTGATCAATTTGCAACAGCCAACCAAATAAAGCAGCCACAGAAAAAAAGAATTGATGTTTAACGAAATGAATTCACATATTGGGGAGAGAAATCCAAATTGGAACGTCTTTGAATGATTTTGAAGCAATCGAAGCCATGTTAGTTGATGCCCTAGAAGGATCCATAAGATCCTTCAATTTTCCCCAAGGAATCATCGGGGAAGATGCCAAGCCTCGACGTCACTCCAATGAAGACACAAAATAGGCCAGCGTCAATCAATTCAAGAAGGAATCTAGTGAGAATCATGTTGGCTTAATGATCCTTATGTTCAATCCGATCAATTTTGATGATAACAAATGAAAGCTTGGATGTTCAAATGTATGCTTTATGTGTTTCAGATATTTTAATTGGTAATTACATATCCAATACATCTCACAATATGTTTGAGGAAATTGCAAGAATAGAAGAATGAAAGGTAGATCAAAATGGATAATGTGAAGCTCAAGATACAATATTTTAGGCTATATGCATTTATAAGTATCTTATAAATTCATATGAGTTCATTGGCATGAATCAATTTTCTCACAACTTAACATATTATTTTTATTTTTTTTTAAATAATGATAATGAGGTTAATTTACATAAATCTCTATCTAATTAATATTCAATTATATGTTTCATACATAGCATTTGAATTGTCAAAATAATAAATAATAATAAATTATGAGTATTAAATGTAATTAGTTTATATACTTAATATAAATAAATATTAAATTTAATTTTAAGGTTATATGATAACTAACATATGTATGATTATATATAAATTATATCATAATATTTAAATGTCATTTTTAAAAATTAACAAAAATATGTGAAATTTTGTATTTTAGCTAATGTCATTTTATAATCAAGGAATTTATATCTGATTTCATCTCCAATGGATTTCTTAGATTTTTTTTTCCTTTAATTTGATAGGTTACATGACCCACGTTTGATTAAAATTGAATTTATTATGACTTTACAAACATTAGCTGATTTTAATAATGAATGCATGTTACATGCTTTGAATATATTAAGAGCCATATTTGATTATTTTTTACTTGCCCATGTGAATATCTGAATTTTGGTGTTTGAATTTAATATTTATTTAATATAAATTTTATTTTTATTTAATATTAAATTATTATATGATAAAATGATGTTTAGAATAATATATTTTTTTGAAAAAAAATTCAAAATGACCTTTTTGCCTATAAATAGCCCTCATTCACTTCATGAAAACATTCCTCATTCAAATTCAAAATCCCTCTAGAAAATCTATAAGAAAATTTCTTAGATTTTTCTTCCAAGTGTTCTCCAAATATTGCAAGATCAAATCCTTAGTTTGGAAGCTTCAACATCTTCAACTAAGCAAGCTTCCTCAAATTACTTGAGTTTATTTTCTTAATTTTAATCCATTTTTGGTTGTTCAAACTATTTTCATTATCTATTTATTCTTTCCAATTTATATTTTTTGGTGGATTAGTCTTTGGACATCAAAGTCTAAGTTTTTCACATCAAAGTTTCTTCAATCATTTTTTTTGTGAAAATCTCTTGTGATAGTTTGTAGGATTTATTTCAACTTGTTGAAATTTTTATCTTCCTACAAATTTCTTTTGGTTTCTTGAAATATTTATTCATTAGTCTTATTAGAAAGATCATTTATTCTTAGATCTATTTTAAAATTATATTTTAAGCATTTTACATTAATTTATTATGCTAAAATTATTTTCATATTTGCTAGATCTCTCTTTTTAATTAAAAGCTTACTAGCCTACTTAGATCTATCATATACTAATTTTATTTAAGTATTTTGTGATCATTTGCTTTAATTGAAAGTATCTTTTTGGTTAAAATAAAATAAATTATTCCTTGTTTAAATTTATTATATTGTGCAAAAAAATATTGTGAATTTATTTTGAAATCATTTTTATATTAGTCTACAAATTGTAATAACATAAACATCTTAATAAGATCACTTTAAGATATTGATTTTATTATTTATTATCAATATTAAGTGCGCATTTTATCTTTCCAAAGTTTTAATTTGTAAAGTGATCATTTATAAGTTGTGAGATCACATTTTGAATTGGATAGCTTGGTATATTTGTGAGAGATTTATTTTATCAAAATTTATTATTTTGTAACTTTTTTTTGTGCTATAAAATTTATATTGGTGTTATACTCACCCCTTTGTAGAAGTGTACATATTTTTGTAAGGGTTGTACTCTCCCGTTATAGGAGAGTACTATTTGTAAGCTTTTTTTCATTTAATCGATTCCTAGCCAGGAGTGGCTAGGCGTGGACATAGGCCAATTTTAAGGTTTGGCTGAACCACGTAAAAATTGTGTGCCTATTATCTCTCTTTACTTTACTGTACTTTTATTTTTGCTGCATTAATAATTGTATCTTATCATTATAAAATCAAAAATAAATTTTTTTACTAAAACTTAAATTTTAAGATTTAACTTTTAAAATTTTTAATATCCACTAATTCACACACACACACACCTTCTTGGCTGCTATAGTGAGTCACAATTGGTATTAGAGCCTCGGCTCTTTTATTAGCTTAACATCCAAGAGTAGATCTTTTCACTATGACACAAGGTTTCCCAAAGGGTTAACTACTAGAGGGACAATCCACTCATAGACCTCCACTTTAGATATTGTACCATTTGGTTATTGGAAAAATAGAATTAGTACATTTTTAAGAGGTCAAGATGCACGCATGTGGTATATGTTGACACATCAATATCATACACCCATAGTAGAAGTAAATAGCATTAAAGTAGAAAAACCTTTTGAGGAATGGACTGTAGCTGAAAGAGAACTTGATGAATTAAATGCTAGGGCATGTAATACTTTACATTGTGCTTTATTACTTGATTATTAAATAAAAATTTCTATGTTAAGTATAGCAAAATAAATATGGGATAAACTCATTATAACTTTTGAAGGAACTAGCAAAGTTAGAGATGCTCATATAAATAGACTTGTTCATGAATATGAGTTATTTCTTATGTCTCCTTCTGAATCTATTTCTGATATTTATACTAAATTCATGAAAATAATTAACACATTGCATTCTCTTGGAAAAACATAAATAAATCAAGACTTAGTCTATTTGATTCTTAAATATCTTCAAAAAGAGTGGGAAGCTAAAGTAATAGCTATTAGTTAAGCTAAGGATTTATCTACTTATCCACTTGATCAACTTTTGGGTTCTTTGATAACACATGAACAGGTTATTGCTCAAAGGGATAAGATAGATAACACATCAAAAAGGGAGAAGGAGAAATGAAAAGCCATTGCTTTACAAGTTGATGATAGTGATGAGCATAACACCTCAAGCTCCGATAGTGATATTGATGAGGTGGTCATGCTATCCAAAAGGCCTGGGAACTTACTAAGGAAGAAGAATCAAAGGTATAAAAAATCTAAAAATTATAAATTTCAAAATAAGAAATTTCCTGTAGGTGAAGGGATCATTTGCTACCATTGTAACATGCCTGGACACATAAGAGGTGATTGTCCAGAACTTGCTGAATTAAAGAAGAAATATGTTGATCTAAAAAGAAGAAAAAATCTAATGGAGAAAAAGTACCATAAGAAGAAGAAGAAGACTTTATGGGCCAATCCAGATTCAAATGAATCAAGTACTTGCTCATCCAATGAAGAGGTCAACATATGTCTTATGACAAATGGAGAATCTGACTTAGATTTTCAAGAGGTATGCAATGATATATCTTATGATGAATTAGATGATGCTTTTAATGATTTAGTTATTGAATATAGAATTTAAAAGAAAATACAAAACCTTGAAAAAAAACATAAAAATTTAGATATGCATTTTTGTGATTTAAAAAATGAATGCAATAATTTAAAAAGTAAAAATAATTCTTTATTAAATTGCTCATTACTTGTATGTAAACTTGAAAGAGAGAATATCTTGTTAAAAGCAAGATTAGAATTATGTTTGAAATCACAAGTTCATTATAATGCTTCATCAAGTAAAACATTTAATAAAAATTATTTGCATCATACACATCTCATATACCTCATAATTATCATGCTAAGCCATACACAAACACTAATGTTTGGTGCAACTATTGTGTTAGAAAAGGGCATATTTCATTTGATTATTATGCACGTAAATTACAAAACACTAAGCAATCATCTTATGTATGGGTACCAAAAGGTATAAGCACTACACAAACCACACATGCCAGATATCTTGCTTCAAATTTAGAATGTGGACCCAAAAATGTTTGGGTTCCAAAAGTTAACATGTGATTTTCTTTTGTAGGAATGCCTTCAAAGAAAAATTAAAAAAGGCATGTGGTACTTGGACAGTGGATGTTCAAGACATATGATGGGAGATAAAGATAAATTCACAACTTTAGAATCAAGTGATGGAGGATTTGTTACATATGGAGATAATGCAAAGGGAAAGATCATTGGAATTGGTTCTATTTGTAAGAATTCTATCACTTTAGATAATAATTTTCTAGTAGAAGGATTAAAATAGAATTTAATTTCTATTAGTCAATTATGTGATAAAGGTTTCAATGTAGTATTTCATGCATCATATTATATTATAAAAAAATTAAAAATGTTTTGTTAGTAGGACAAAGACATACAAACATTTATTTTATTGATTTAGATAGCTTTCTTGATGTGAATTTAAATTTACTTTGTTTTAAAATCACTCATGATGATATAAAGTTATGGCATGGGAGACTTTGTCATATTAACATGCACACACTCAATAAAATTGCTAAACTTGATTTAGTAGTTGGATTGCCTAAATTAAATTTTCATTCAAACTATGTTTGTGATGTATGTATTTATGGTAAGCATTCTAGAAGCTCTATTAAAAGTAAAATTATTATTTCTACTTTTAGACCTCTAGAATTGTTGCACGTGGATTTATTTGGTCCAATTAGCACCACTAGCTTAGGTGGAAATAAATTATGGTTTTGTGATTGTTGATGATTTCTATAGATATACTTGGATTTTGTTTGTAACTTACAAGGATAATGCTTTTGGTGAGTTTAGAAAGTTTTCTAAATATATTCAAAGAGAACTAGGCCTTTTGATTAATAGGGTTCAAATTGATCATGGTGGTGAATTTGAAAAAAAATTATTTGAGAATTATTGTGATGAACATGGGAATAGACATAATTTTTCTGCACCTAGAACTCTCCAACAAAATGGAGTAGTAGAGAGAAAAAATAGAATATTAATTGAATTAAGTAGATCTATGCTTGATGAGTATAAATTGCCAAAATATTTTTGGACAGAAGTAGTAAATATGCATGTCATGTGATGAATAGGATCTATGTTAGACCAATTTTGATGAAAACACCGTATGAATTATTTTTTTGAAAGAAGGCTAGGATTGAGTACTTTCATGTATATGGATGTAAATGTTTTATTTTGAATAATGGAAAAGAGCATTTAGGTATGTTTGATTACAAATCAATTGATGGTATTTTATAAGGATACTCTTTTCTAGTAAAGCTTATCGAGTTTTCAATAAGAGAAAAATGATAGTAGAAGAATCAATACAATTTAATTTTGATAAAAATTTAATTGATCCCATTAGAAATAAAGTGATTGATGAAGAGATTGATAATTTTAAGAAAATATCTTTAGAAGATAATGTGGATGATTCATTACCTAAAGAATGGAAATATAATAAAAACCATCCAAAGGAACTAATTATAGGAGATCCTTCAAAAGGAGTTATGACCATAAGACATAGTAGAGAGGTTATATATCATTCGGTATTTTTATCTGAGGTTGAACCTAAAACTTTAGAAGAAGCATTAAAAAATAATTTTTGGATTATTGCTATGGAAGAGGAGTTGAATCAATTTGTATGAAATGATGTTTGGGAATTTGTCCCAAGACCCCAAGATCAAAATGTCATTGGAATAAAATGGGTCTTTAGGAATAAGCTAGATAATTTAGGTAATATTGTTAGAAATAAAGCTAGGTTAGTTGCACAAGGGTACACACAAGTTGAAGGTGTAGATTTTGAAGAATATTTTGCACCCATAGCAAGACTAGAAGCTATTAGGTTTCTCCTTGCTTATGCTTATTTTAGGGATTTTAAACTTATTTAAATAGATGTCAAGGGTGTATTTTTGAATGGATTTATTGACCAAGATGTATTTGTAGAGCAACCACCTGGATTTGAGTGCCTTGACTATATAAATCATGTTTAAGAATTAAAAAAAGCCTTATATGTTTTAAAATAGGCTCTTCATGCTTGGTAAGATAGGTTAAGTAACTTTTTGATAGATCATGGATTTAGAAAGGGTAGAGTAGATAACACCTTATTCCTTAAGAGCATAGATGATGATTTGATTATGGTAAAAGTGTATGTAGATGATATATTATTTGGGAGTACAAATGAATCTTTGTGCTATGAGTTCTCATCTTTGATTTCTAAAGAGTTTGAAATCAGTATGATGGGAGAACGTAATTTTTTCTTAGGTCTTCAAATGAAGCAATAAGAAAATGGCACATTCATCTATCAAACTAAGCACACAAATGAATTGTTTGAGAGGTTTGACATGAAAAGATTTAAATGTTGTAAAACTCCTATGAGCCCATCTATAAAATTGGATTTAGATGAATTAAGAAAATCTGTTGATCAAAAACTTTGTAGGAGTATGATAGGTTCACTTTTATACCTTGCTATCAGTAGGCTTGATATTATGTTTGTTGTTTATTTGTGTGCTAATTTTCAGGCCAACCTAAAAGAATCTCATTTAATAGAAGTGAACCGTATCTTTCAGTATTTGATAGGCACTACTAGGTTAGGTTTATGGTATCCTAAAAATTGTTTATCATGTGATTTGGTTGCTTATTCTGATGCTGATTTTACTGAATGCAGAGTAGATAGAAAAAGCACATCAGGCACATGTCAATTTTTAGGATCATCGCTTGTGTCTTGGTCATCTAGGAAACAAAATTTTGTAGCTTTATCCACTGTTGAGGTTGAGTACATAGTTGTCAGTAGTTATGTTGCTCTGGTCCTTTGGTTAAAGCAATAATTAAAAGATTTTGGTATTAAGCAAGATCCCATTCTAGTTCAGTGTGATAATACTAGTGCTATTAGTTTAACCAAAAATCCTATCCACCACTCACGAACCAAGCATATAGAAATTAGACATCATTTTATTAGGGATCATATTTTGAAAGGTGATGTTAATATTAATTTAATTAATACTGATATACAAATTCTAGATATTTTCACAAGACATTTACCAGAAGAACATTTTTATACTTTAAGATGCATGCTTGGAATGTTAGATCCTAATATTTAAAATTATATGTAGTCTATTCTCACTTTTTGATGTTGTCAAAAGGGGGAGAAGAGTAAAATGTTGGTGAGTATTAAGTCTATTTCATGCATACATTTAGGGGGAGCAACATTATTCATCTCTTGTGCATAAGTTTGCTTTTCGAAGAGAAATTTTTTCAAAGACTATGATGAAAGGTCAATTTTCACCTTCATCAAAATAAATACCCAACATTATTTTGTCATCATCAAAAGGGGGAGATTATTGGCTTAATGAGCCCGATGTTCAATCCAATCAATTTTGATGATAACAAATGAATGCTTGCATGTTCTAATATATATTTTATGTGTTTCAGATATATTAATTACTAATTATATATCCAATACATCTCACAATATGTTTGAGGAAATGTAAAGAATAGAAGAATGAAAGGTAGATCAAAATGGATAATGTTAAGCTCAAGATATAATATTTTAGGTTATATGCATTTATTACTATCTTAGATATTCATATGAGTTCATTAGCATGAATCAATTTGCTCACAACTTAACATTTTATTTTTAATTTTTTTAAATAATGATAATGAGGTTAATTTACATAAATCTCTATCTAATTAATATTGATTTATATGTTTCATACATAGCATTTGAATTATCAAAATAATAAATGATAATAAATTATTTGTATTAAGTGTAATTAGTTTCTATACTTAATATAATTAAATATTTTAATTTAATTTTAAGGTTATATGATAACTAATATATGTATGATTATATATAAATTATATCATAATATTTAAATGTCATATTTAAAAATTAACAAAAATATGTGGAATTTTGTACTTTAGCCAAAGTCATTTTATAATCAAGAAATTTATATCTGATTTCATCTCCAACAAATTCCTTGGATTTTTTTCCTTTAATTTGATAAGTTACATGACCCACGTTTGATTAAAATTGAATTTATTATGACTTTGCAAACATTAGCTGATTTTAATAATGAATGCATGCTATAGGCTTTGAATATATTAAGAGATATATTTGATTATTTTTGACTTGCCCATGTGATTAGCTAAATTTTGGCTATTTGAATTTAATATTTATTTAATATAAATTATATTTTTATTGAATATTAAATTATTATATGATAAAATGATGTTAGAATAATTTATTTTTTTGAAAAAAATTCAAAATGACCTTCTTGCCTATAAATAGCCCTCATTCTCTTCATGAAAGCATTCCTCAATCAAATTCTAAATCCCTTCAGCAAATCTAAGAGAAAATTTCTTAGATTTTCCTTCCAAGTGCTCTCCAAAAATTGCAAGATCAAATCCTTGGTTTGGAAGCTTCAACATCTTCAACTAAGTAAGCTTTCTGAAATTACTTGAGTTTATTTTCTTGATCTTAATCCCTTTTTAGTTGTTCAAACTATTTCAACCATCTATTTTTTCTTTCCAATTTATACTTTTTGTTGGATTAGTCTTTGGACATCAAAGTCTAAGTTTTTCTCATCAAAGTTTCTTCAATCAATTTTTTGTCAAAAACTCTTGTAATAGTTTGTAGGATTTATTTCAACTTATTGAAATTTTTATCTTCCTAGAAATTTCTTTTGGTTTCTTAAAATATTTCTTCATTAGTCTTATTTAAAAGATCATTTATTCATAGATCTATTTTAAAAGTATATTTTAAGCATTTTAAATTAATTTATTGAGCTAAAACTATTTTCATATTTGTTAGATCTCTCTTTTTAATTAAAAGCTTATAGCCTACTTAGATCTATCATATACTAATTTTATTTAAGTATTGTCTGATCAATTACATTAGTTGAAAGCATCTTTTTGGTTAAAATAAAATAAATTATTCCTTGTTGAAATCTATTTTATTGTGCAAAAGAATATTGTGAATTTATTTTAAAATCATTTTTATATTAGTCTACAAACTGTAATAACATAAACATCTTAGTAAAATCACTTTAAGATATTTATTTTATTATTTCTTATCAATATTAAGTGAGCATTTTATCTTGCCAAATTTTAAAGTTGTAAAGTGATCATTTATAAGTTGTGAGACCACTTTTTGAATTGGATAGCTTGGTATATTTGTGAGAGATTTATTTTATCAAAATTTATCATTTTATATTTTTCTTTTCATGCTATAAAATTTATATTGGGGTTGTACTCACCCCTTTGTAGGAGAGTACATATTATTGTAAAGATTGCACTCGCCTCATTATAGGAGAGTACTATTTATAAGCTATTTTGCATTTAGTGGATTCCTAGCCATGGGTGACTTGGTGTGGAGGTAGGCTAATTTTGTGGTATGGCCGAACCACATAAAAATTGTTTGCCTATTGTCTCTCTTTACTTTACTATACTTTTATTTTGTTACATTAATAATTGTATCTTATCATTATAAAACCAAAAATTCATTTTGTACTAAAACTCAAATTTTTAGATTTAACTTTTAAAATGTTTAATATCCCCTAACTCAACCACCGCCCTCCCCCTCCCGCCCTCCTGGGTGCTATAGTGACTCAAAATCACAAACCAGAAGAGTAGTAGCCAAAAGCTAAAATGAGAGGGAGAAAGGGAAATGCAGCACGAGGACTGGGCAATATTTTTTTTGGGTTTTAGTTTAGATTTAGTTTAGTTTAGGGTTTAGTTTAGTTTAAGTTTAGGTGGTTTAAGTTTAGGTTTAGGTTTAGGTTTAGGGTTTAGAGGTTTAGGATTTAGGTGTGGTTATACAAAAAGTTGTTTGTGGATGAAGTTTAGGATCAGAGTTTAGTGGAGTTTATGGTGATTTAGGTTAAGTTTAGTTAGGTTTAGAAAGTTAAGTTTAAGGGAGTTTAGGTGGTTGGCCCATGTTTTAGTTTATGGATCGGTTGGCTCAGTCATGGGTTAGCTCAGCTCAGGCTCAGTCAGAGCAAGCAGGTTTAGGATCAGCCTAGGTAAGGTTTAGGCCCAGGGCTCAGTGGCCTTTTAGTTTAAGTTGGAGCTCAGTCTGGGCCCAGTTTAAGTTTATGATTTTCAGTCAGCTCAGCTCATTAGGCCCAGTTTAGCCCAGGCCCAGGAGTGTTTTGGGTAGTTTAGGGCCCAGCCCAGGGCCCAGTTTAGGTTTATTTGGCTCAGTGGGCCCAGCTGGGTTTAAAGGGTTTAAGTTTCAGCACAGACAGTAACAGGTCAGCCTGCTCAGTCAGGTTAGGCTGTTAGCCCAGTTTAGGTAGTTAGTCAAGTTCAGCTCAGTGAGTTTGGGTGGGTTGGTTAGCCTGCTTTAGTTTAGTTTAGGTATTTAGAGTTTAGTAAGGGTTTAGAGTTTCTGAGTTTGGGGTTTATGGTTTAAGTTTAGGTTTAGGTTTAAGATTTAGGTTTAGGTTCAAGTTTAGGGTTTAAGGTTTAGGGTTTATAATTTAGAGTTTAAGGTTTTTATGATTTATTATTTGGGGTTTAGCATTGTAAGTTTTAGGGTTTAGGGTTTAGAGTTTAGCATTTTAGGTTTTAAGGTTTAGAGTTTTATGGTTTAAGGTTTAGGGTTTAGGGTTTAGTGTTTAGGGTTTATGGTTTTTAGGGTTTAGGGTTTAGGGGTTAAGTTTTGGGTTTAGGATTTAGGTCTTAGTTTAGGGTTTAGGGTTTAAAGTTTTTTATTCAACAGAGAACAAATTCATATTCAATATTTCTTCTTTTTGGTTTGACCAACCAAGTAGCGCACCATGTTTTCTATGACACAAGTGATGACATAGATAAAAAATGATCACACATAGAGCAAATCAAAAACCTTAGATAACTAGAACTATCTCTACTATAAAGACAGCTCCATAAGATCGATGGGCGTTCTTCTCCGCCCATCAACCACCACCACCTCTTGAGCAACTATATCAGCCATCATATCCCCGATCTATCCCTTTGTGAGGAGCATGGCTGTAACCTCCATTGCTCCTCCTGCCGCCATAACCATGATTACTCTGACCACCACCTCCATATCCATCAGCACCTCTAGATCCCCACCACCACAGCGATAACCACCACCTCTGCCTTTGCCTCTAATGCTAGATCTAGCTTAAGCCTAGTTGGCATTGATGTTCCTGTAGTCAAGGTTATGCCCATTATTAAGGTTTAGGTTTAGGTTTAGGTTTTAGGGTTTAGTTTATTTTTTATTTATTTAGTTTCTTTAGGTTTAGGTTTAGCATTTAGGGTTTATAGGGGTTAGGGGTTTCTGGTTTAGGTTTAGGGTTTAGGGTTTTGAGGTTTTGGGTTTAGCAGTTTGGGTTAGGGTTGTGGACAGTGGATTAGGTTTAGGGTTCATGTTTAGTGTTTAGCAGTTTTAATGTTTAGGTTTAGCTTTAGGGTTTAGTTTAGGTTTAGGTTTGGGTTTAGGTTTATGGTTTAGGGGATTTGGGTTTAGGGTTTAAGGTTTAAGGATTAGGGTTTTTCTTATTTATTTATTTAAATTAAGTAAATCGGTAGGTTTAGGTTTATTAAGTGATTTAATTAATTAGTTAAATCTTAATTAAGTTCATTTTAAAAAAGGGTGAAATGATCTTAGTGAAAGGGGTCCCAATGCTATTCCTTAGTTCACTTACTGTTGAACAATGATTAATAAATTTAATTAACCAATTTGTTAATGTTCATGGGATTAATTAATCATTAATTAACTTAAAAGCATAGTTAAGGTTTAATTAGTCCATTTTCTTAATTAAGTGAGCAATAAATCTAGAGAAAATCATGGGAGGCAGAAGTCATCCCATTAAATTAAGCCACAAAATTTAGGATTAATTGCTCAAGTAATTAAAAAGTAATTAAGCTAATTAATTTTGCAATTAAACTTTAATTATTGTTCAAAATTAGTTAAGATCATTTTTAATTAATTCTCCTCTAAAATACATTTAAAATGAGTATTTATTTGCATTTTTTATTTCTCTATGATTTTTTATAATTTTTAGAAGTTTCAGCCATTAAAAATGATTAATTAAGGATAATTAAAGCCTAATCCTATTGACGCTACGTGGTACACTGATGCGGCGCACTCTCCACTTAGTGTCGTGGGATTGGCTACTTAAAACTTATCCAACTTTGCACCTATGTGGCGATGGTGGACGTGCTTTCTCATCCGTCGGATGCACTTTCTCATCCGCCAGATGCACTTTCTCATTCGCCGGATGCACTTTCTCGTCCATCATCCGATCTAAGATCGGACGCCTATAATTAGTCCCATAGTTTAATAGGATTAAATCAGATCGATCTAGCGAATCTAATCTCGACCATCCATTTCGATTATGTGAAATGGATGATATGATCTAACATCATGCGAGTGAGGGAGACTGGAGTCCATCCACCATTGCTCACTTGATCTGAGCTTACCTGAGCTCGAATCAACTCCAAAAGGATCCCACACCTTCACGAGATCGATCGGATGGAATCCAACAGTCAAGATCACACGAGATGCAAGTTTTCTTAAAAAAGCTCCAACCCATTCTTGTCTATGGATCAATTTTGGAAGCATACCTCACCAGAGCTCAAAACTAGCAGCTCAAACGATTAAGAAAGCTTCATCTAGTGGAGATGAAGCTCTGTTGATCAGTAATTAGATCACTTCATCAATGTTTGCTCGGAAAGCCATGAACTGATGATTTGGAGCTTGGCTTTGATCAAAGTCCCACCTCTAAGTGTTTGAGATGATTCATTCTTGTGATGATTAGTTGAGTTTAATGGATAAATGGGAATGTCTTATTTCAAGATGGATGAGAATGGCATTTTTTAATCGAGGAGTGAGCTTAGGAGCTTAGGGAATGGCTCTAGTGGCTCATCTTGGGTAGCTAGGGCTCTGAGGAATGATTTTTGTGTGTGTTTGAGTGGAAATGAGAGGGTGTATATGCCCCTTCATCTTGATGGAACGGTGGGATAAGGTATGGCTTCTAGTGGCCGTCCGGCCATCTCAGGGAGTCATGGGTGGCAGGGAGGAGGTGAGTTGGCTCAGCTTAGTAGGTTGAAGGTGTGGAGGTGGCTGCCAAGGAGGAATCATGGGTGTCCTATGGGTTTCAAATGCTCCAATGGGGAGGGTGAGGTGATTTCACCTCCCATTGGTCATGGCCGACCCAACCACCCCTTGGGTTAGGTTGGCCAGTGACTTAGGTATCTAGGTGGACCATTGATAGAGTACCAAGTGGCCAAGGAATGGAAATGACCACTTATATGGGTGATTTGTCTCATGTGACACCCTTGCCTAAGGGTAGAATGATTATTTGGCATTGAATTTGATTTGGGAAGATTTAAAATGAGCCAAAAGTGGGTTAGCCCAAATTTCAAGTCAGATGGAGTTGATTTGGTTAGGTTTGGCTCAATTTGACTTATTTAGGTCAAATTGGGTTAGGTTGGGTCAAGTTGATCAATTGGTCAAATTGGCAAACTAAGGGTTAGGTCAAGTTCATATGATCATTTGGGATGGTTTGGTTCAACTGGTATGGTTTGTTTGGCTTAGATTTGATTTTGGCTCATTTGAATTCATTTGCGTCAAATGGGTTAAGTTGACCAATTTGACCACATTGGCCAAATTGGCTTGGGTTAGGTGTTGGTTTGGGTTTAGTTGACCAATTGAAGATGATTTTAAGCTTTGGTTTCAATTAATTTGGATTTAGTTTTGATTTAGGCCAACTTGATCCTTTAGGTGGCCTTGGGCTAAGTTGGTCAATTGGGTTCAATTGGGTCCAATCATGGTTTTGGTCAAGTTCAACAATCAATTTGAAATGGACTTGAGCTATTGGTTGTAATCAATTTGTCTTATATTTTTATTTGACCCAATTTGATCTTTTAGGTCAATTTGGGTCAACTTGGGTCAAGTGGGCCAATTGGGTTTGGTTTGACTCAATTGAAGTTCAAGTCATATTCAAATATTGATTTTGATTTGGTATGAATCATTAGTTTTAAGGGATTTGTCTTAGGTTACAATTTGGCTAGTTTATGTTCAAATGGGTTAAGGGGTTGACTTGGACAAATGACCAAGTTGACATAGTTTGACCCAATTTATGATAATTGATCAACCTAGGGTGATCAACAATCATGATGGGAGGTTTTGATGGGCTTGGTTCAATCAAATTTGGGAAGGAATAAAACTTGGCTCAAATAGGTCAAATTAGCCACTTTGGGTCAAGTGGACCAAATGGGTTTAGTTGGCTTGATTTTGGGTTGAGTTTTATTTAGTTGAGTTTATATATGGATTTTGGGATTGATATATAAATTCAATTGCAATTGGCTTGATTCAAATGGGTTTTAGTTCATTTGAACATTTCAAGTCAAAAGGGTTAAGTTGAGTTTGACTTGGGTTGATTTTGGTTTGGCTTGATGATTATAGATTTCATTTACATTTTTGAATATGATTTAAGGTATGATTGATTCATGAGAAAATCGATTGAATTTGGATTTTAGAATGAAGGAATTTGGCTAAGTCTATGGAGTTGGGTCATGTGGCTTAGGTTTAGATTTTGATTGAGTTTGATTTAGTTTTGTTGATTTAAATGTATATTTAATTTAAATTTATGAAGATGATTGAAAATATGATCGATTGTGAGAAAATCAATTGAGTTTGACTTGATATGGATTAAGATTTGGCTAAGTCCATGCGATAGGTCATATGGCTTAGGAAGGGTTTTGATTTAATTTATAGTTTGATTTAATTTTGATCATTTGAATGTAGATTTGATTTATATTTAAGAAGATGATTGAAGATATAAATTTATTATGAAAAAATCAGTTGATTTTGGATTGGTTTGGATTAAGATTTGGCTAAGTCCATGGGATAGGTCATATGGCTTAGGAAGGGTTTCAAGTTTGGATTTGATCATGGGCTTCAATCATTTGGTTTAGGAATTTGGGTTTGGATTTGAATTTGATGTTTGAAATGAACTTGAGGTTTGGTTTGAGAAGGTGAACATGGATTGGATTTGGGCTGTAGGGTAGTTGGATTATCCTAATTCCTAGCATAACTTAATCCTATGGTTAGCCCTTCTAAGTCTTAAGGCTTAGGTTAAGTGTTTACCTAATTGTTAGAAGTGTCTTATGACTAGGGAAGTCTTAGTGTCTAGAGGACTCCTAAGTCTAAGATGGGAAGATTGAATTCGCACTCCAAAAGTGAGGTCAAGAGGCCTTATGCTCCATAGTGTTACCCTTAGAGATATATAATTGGAAGACCGAAGCCAAGTTTCACATTATAAACTCATGTACATCTTTCAACACTTTCCTTGGGAGACCATGGATACATGAGAACAACATTGTTCCATCCTCTCTACATCAGTGTATGAAGTTCGTGAGAGGTGAGATCATCTACTACATCAAAGGAGAACTCAAGAGATTTATAGTTCATGAGGTCGGCATATATGTGGATGCGGTTTACTACCTCCCTCAAAATCAACAAGTCTATTCTCACAAACTTGGCCAAAGTTTAAAAATAAAAAAAAAAGAAAAGGAAAAGGAAAAAGAATGAGAAAAGGAAAAAAAAGAAAAGGGAAAATGAAAAAGAAAATAAAGGGAGAGGAGATAGACTTGGTGAGGAGGAAGGTGAGCCAGACATTAGATTCCACCCACAGTTCATTACCCCATTCGAACATATTGGTAGGACAACCTAACTTCCACCAGGGAGAGGAAGAGGCAAGTTTAGAGGTAGTCCTAGGGGTGAAAAACCTCCTTATTGGCCACCCAATAGAAGATATGTCCCATTTACCAAGAGTACACCTACTCTCCATATAAACTTAGAATCTAGTTCATAGGAAGAGTCTTATATAATTAGCACACTAGCCAGCTCTTCTCAAAAGTATATTCCCTTGGAGGTGACACTTGAGTCAGATAGTGAAGAAGACCAGGCTCCAAAGCTAAGCATAAGTGTATCCAAGTGATTATGTGAAATAGTTAGGCAGCATTTGGGAACCTTAGCTCTAACCCCACTTTCCTCTCAAAAAGCTAAGGGTTTCATAGTTAAGGAAGCCCCTAAATCATCCATAAGTGTGAAGACTTAGAGTACAGGTCAGACTACTTTGCAAGAATATGGAAGAACAATAGTTACAACTCTCAATCAAGTCTTGGACAAGGATCCAGTATAGTGGGTCCAGTCGATGATGATGATTACTGCTTAGACATTACCAATCATTTGGAATTTGATAGGTTCTTTTCAAATCATATAACTCATATGAGGAGTTATGCTTAAAAATATTAGATGATCCAGATGATTTTGAAGTTAAAGATGCACCACCAGAGTTTGAAGAAGAGATCATGTCAACCATCGATGAGCTCATGGAATTCAACTTAGGAACTAAAGAAGATCCACACCTGACATACATCAGTTCTTTGTTAAATGAAATCGAAACCAATAACTCAGTTATGCTATTGACTAAGTTTAAGGACTGCTTTGCATGGAGTTATGAAGAGATGCTTGGATTGGCTCCTGACGTAGTGATCCATAAACTAGCAATAGAGCTTACTGCTAACCCTATCAAGCAAGCTCCTAGATGCATGCAATTAGACAGAACATTAGCTCATTTATGAAGTTAAGAAACTGATCGATGTTGACTTCATCCAAGAAGAAAAATACCTTACCTGGTTATCTCTGTCATCTTAGTTAAGAAAAAGAATGGCCAAATTTGCATATGCTTTGATTTTAGGGATTTAAATAAGGCATGTCCAAAAGATGTATTTCCTCTACCAATCCCAGAGTTGATGGTGGACATTGCCTCATCTCATGTAGTCTTCTCTTTCATGGATGGCTCATCTCAATATAACCACATAAAGATGGCCCCTAGATATAAAGAAACACTACTTTTAGAATCTATTACTATAAGGTCATGACTTCCAGCCTTAAAAATGTCGATGCTACATACCAGCAGGCTATGACTCGACACTTCTAACTCATTCATCATAAAGTGGAGTGATATGTCAATGATCTCATGGTCAAAAGTAGAGAAAATGAAGACAATCTCTTTGACTTGAGTGTACTTTTTGAATTGTTAGGACAATTTAACCTCAAAATGAACCCCCTGAAGTGTGCATTCAAAGTAGTTTTAAGGAAATTCCTTGGGTTTGTTGTCCTACACCAGGGAATCAAAATCGATCCGGAGAAGATTAAGGCAATATTAAAAATGCCACCCCCTAAAAGTTTAACTCAACTCAGATCATTCCGAGGGTGGTTGGCATATCTAAGATGCTTTGTATCCAACCTATCTAAAAGATGTCAACCATTATTAGCACTTGTTAAAAAGGATGCTAAGTTCAAGTGAGATGATAAGTTTTAGCATGCCTTCGAAGACATCAAGCATTACCTGATGATGCCATCGATTCTAGCATCCCCTATCTCAAGCAAGCTGCTCATACTTTACATTGCTGCATTAGATGATTCCCTTGGTGCTTTGTTGGCATAAGCTAATGATGAAGGGAAGAAAAATGCACTCTACTAACTCAACTATCATCTAATCCCTGTTGAGGCTAATTATCTACTCACTGAGAAGCATTGCCTAGCTTTAATCTATACATCCCAAAAGCTATAGCACTACATGCTTCCTTATAAGGTGAACTTAATCTTTAGGATCAATCCACTACAGTATCTCAGGACACGATTGATGCTATCCAGACGGTTAGCACAATAATCCATTATCCTCTCACAATTTGACATTACCTTTGTACCCCTATGTACGGTGAAAGGATATGCACTAATGGATTTCTTAGTAGCACACTCACTTCCTGTTGACTCTCCGCTTAGTGATGATCTCCCTGATGAACAAACCATGAACTTATGGGATAGTAGCTTACACCATTGGGTGATGTACTTTGATGGTACGGCTTCCTCTCAAAGAGGAGAAGAACCACAATCTACTATTCCAAGAAAGGCAAGGGTAGGAATAGTTCTCTTAACTCCAGAACGAGATGTGATGATATTCTCATATCATCTGTCCAATCCTTGCACCAACAATGAAGCTGAATATGAGGCTCTAATTGCCAATTTAGAGTTAGACATTACTCTAAGCATCCAGAACATCAACATCTTTAAAGATTCTTAGCTAGATGTCAACCAAATTGCTGGGTCCTATAAGGTTATAAAGCCTAAGCCCCATCACTACTATAAGTACACCATGGAGTTGTTTGCCTAAATCCTAGAGGTTACAATTTATAAGATTCCTCGAGGAGAGAATGTCATAATGTATGCTTTAGCCAAGCTTGCCAAGGAGTTGGCATGTTCAAAGGATGAGTCCATATAAATAAAAGTCTAAAATAGACTAGTCTTATCCCTTATTGATATTGAACTCATCAAATAGTACTCTCTTAAAGGGGAGGTTGCTACTACTAAGAAGGATGAGAAGTTAGATTAGAGGCAACCATTCATGGATTACCTAAATAAAGGCAAACTACCTCAAAAGAAGTCACAAACCCATCATATGAAGTAGAGAGCACTTTCCTATGCTCTTGTGGATGGTGTCTTATGTTAGCGGTCTTTCAATCATATGTGTTATACAGACAAACATGAAGCCTATAAGATCATGACCGAGGTATACATAGGATTATGTGAAGCCAACCAATCTAGTCTAAAGATGAAAGCCAAGATCAAGAGACTAGGATATTGCTAGCCATCGATGATCAAAGATTGCATGGATACACCTAGGCGTTGCCACCAATGTCAAATACACAGTGTGGTGCTACACCAACCAGCCAGCATTTTACATCTTACATTGGTCTCATGGTTATTCAAGTGTTGGGGTACCGACATAGTGGGTTCGATTGATCCTCCTTCTTCCAAAGGTCATCAGTTCATCTTAGCTGCTATTGACTACTTTTCCAAATTAGCGAAGGTGATTTGGCTCAGAGAGGTCACAACTCAGCATGTGCTCTAGTTTTTTAGGAATTATTTCGTATATAGGTTTGGAGTGCCTCAATGAATTATATCTGATGATGGTACTACATTCAAGAGCATTGAGATTAACAACATTTCCCAGAGACATAACATAGATTGGAGATATTCTACCATCAACTAACCGTGGGAAAACAACTTAGCAAAAGCCTTCAACAAAGCTCTTATCCAAATACTGAAGAAGACACTCGACATCAACAAGCGACGGTGGCATGAGCAGTTAGTTGAAGCCTTGTGGGTCTACCGTACCACATATAGAACTTCAACTCAATATACTCCTTTCTCCTTAGTGTATGGGTCTGATGTCGTTCCATCATTAGAAGTCCAACTCACATCATTAAGGATAGCCATGGGTAGCAAGATCATAACAGAGCAGAACGTAAAGTTGCGATTAGGAGAGCTCAAAGGTTTGGAGAGACGCTAGTAGTCATGCCAAAACCTCAAGTTATACAAAGTTAAAATGATTCAAGCTCATAATATGTTGGTCTGTCCTAGACTAATAATATGTTGGTCTGTCCTAAACCCTAAACCCTAAAGCCTAAACCCTAAAATCCTAAATCTTAAACCTAAACTAGCCCTAAACCCTAATCCCTAAACCCTAAACCCTAAACCCTAAACCCTAAACCTTAAACTATAAACCCTAACCCCTAAAACCCTAAACCTTAAACCCTGAAAACCCTAAACCCTAAAGCCTAAATCCTAAACCTTAAACCCTAAACCCTAATCTAACCCTAACTCCTAAGCTAACCCTAAACCCTAAACCCTAAACCCTAAAAACCATAAAACCTAAACCCTAAAACCCAAAATCCTAAACCCTAAACCCTAAGCATTAAACCCTAAACCCTAAAAGCTAAAAGCCTAGAAACCTAAACCTAAATTAAATAAAACCTAAAAAATAGTAAATCTAAATAAAAAAATAAAATAAAAAAAAACCAAAACTAAAACCTAAACCTAAACCTAAAAATAAAATTAAATTAAAACCAAAATAAAACAACAAAAATTCAAAACTAAACTAAAATATAAAATAAACCTAAGAATAAAAAAAACTAAATAAAATAAAAACTAAACCTAAAATATAAATAAAATAAAAACTAAATAAAAACCTAAACCTAAAAAATAAATCTTATAATAAAACTAAAAAATAAATAAAAAAATAGAACCTAAACCCTAAATTAAAATGAAAACTAAACTAAAAATAAAATTAAAATAAAGAAAATAAAATAAACCTAAATCTAAAGTAAAATAAACTAAATAAAAATAAATAAAACCTAAACCTAAACTTAAAATAAACTAAACCTAAACCCGAACCTAATTTAATTAAAATAAAGTAAACTAAAAAGTACCTAAAACTAAACTAAACAATAAAACCAAAAAATAAACCTAAACTAAAATCCTAAAGCATAAACCTAAAAAAATAAAATAAAATCCTAAACCTAAACCTAAAAATAAAAAATAAAAATATTAGCTAAAAAAACCTAAAGCTAAACCTAAAAAATAAACTAAAATAAAAAACCTAAACTAAAATAAGAAAACTAAACTAAATAAAAGTAATAAATAAACTTAAATAAAAAAAAAAAATAAAGTAGACTAAAATAAATAATAAATAAACTAAATATACAAAAAACCTAAACATACTAGTTTAATTTAATTTAAAAAAAAACTTAAACCATAAATCCTAAACACTAAATCGTAAACCCTAAACCTACAACCCTAAACCCTAAACCCTAAACCCTAAAAATTGTAAAACCTAATCACTAAACACTAAACACTAAACCATAGAAACCCTAAACCCTATATTTTCCCATAACCCAAAACCTTAAACCCTAAAAGCATAAACCCTAAAACCCTAAACCTTAAAACCAAAACCATAAACCTTAAACCCTAACCCTAAACCCTAAACCCTAAACCCCAAACCTTAAACCTAAACCTAAAGTAACTAAATAATTTAAAAAATAAACGTAAACCCTAAAACTTAACAAACATAAACCTAAACCTAAACCCTAAGAATGGGCATAACCTTAACGCAGGAACATCATTGTCAACCTGGCTCAGTCTAGATCTGGATGTGGAGGCGAAGGCAGAGGCAACGATTATCATAGTGGTTGTGGGGATATGGAGGTGCTAGTAGATAAGGAGGTGGTGGTCAGAGCAATGGTGGTTATGGATGTGGGAGGAGCAACGGAGGTTACAAATGTGGTGGTGGCAGAGGAGAGATCAATGATATGATGGTGGATCCTACTACTCAAGAGGCCAGGGTAATTCTGATGGGAACTAGAGAAACTAAAGAACGACTGATCTGATCTGCTGCTTATGGAATTGTGTCTTCATAGTAGAGATGGTTCTAGTTATCTAGAATTTTTTTTTGCTCTATGCAGGCTCATTTATTATCTATGTCGCCACTTGTGTCATAGAAAACTTGGTGTGTTACTTAGTTGATGAAATTAGAAAGAAGAAATGTTGAATTTAAATTTTGTTCTCTTTTAAAAAAAAACCAAAAAAATCTAAACCCTAAATTAAAACTTAAACCTTAAACTTAAATCATAAACCCGACAACTTGCTATAGCAGTTTGCTGTGCTAGCTGAACCTTTGTTAATTATTTTGGATTGGACATTTGGGTTTCTGGTTGTTGGTGGCTACCTTTGGCCCCATTTTGTGTGGTTATTTTATCTTCTAGTGATTTGCACTGGCTGCAGCTTATGTTTCCTTCAATTGATGGTTTCATTTCTGAGCTATTTAGTCATTTGTGGTTGCTCACCTTGGTTTGGCTTGGTGATTGCTTGTTGTTGGGACTTTGTCTTGAGGGCTCCTATCTTGGTTTTGTTGGTTGTTTCTCAATTAATTGACATTGGTCTGGTGCGTTGTGATGGCTGGTTCTAGTTTTCCCTAGTTTAGAGTTTGGATGGGTATTTGGTTAATGGCCATTGTTGGTGTTCTAACTTTGTTCTAGCCTTTCTTTGGGTTATTGTGATTAGTCTGTTGTGTTTTTTGTTTGGTGGTTTGGCTACTAGAAGGTTGCTGGTCGGTTTCTTTTTATTTAATGGTGCTGGATCTAGAACTCTATGGACTGCTGGCCTTGGAAGTTTACTTGTATCAGGTATACTGGCTATGATGGCTTTGATGTGACTAACATCTTCTCTTAGGTTGTTAGCATTACATATGATTGTAAACCTTCTTTATGAAGTTGGATGCTCATATGTATTGTTACACGCCTTGAGATGATCCTAACTGAGCTTGAGCTTTCTCTTTCTAAGCTCTTTCCTTTTCCTCTCTTTATCCTTATCCTTTTTGGCTATGACTTGTGCTTTTGTAGTGTTTTGCAGATTTATTTTACAGGTTGGAACTTTGTAGAGGGAATGGTCATTGCTCAGTCAACCCAAGTGATATTGCTATGGATCTTGCTTATCTGCCTTTTTCAAAGGAATCATGAACTACTGCTGACTCATCCTTTTACTATTTTTAGTATTTATTTGTCATACTCTGTGTCTTTTTCTCTTATGCTTTTTAGGCATGTATTTGCTCTTTTATTTTCTTTTCTTTTTATAATGTACTTAGATGGGGGTTTAACTTTTTAGGTTTCTTATAGCTCTATGAATAGTAGAATTTTAGAGCTTTACCCCTTCTAAGGACATTGTATCTTTTCTTTTTTATTATAATAAAATTTTAACTTTGCAAAAAGTCACCCTAAAGCCTAAACAACCCTAAACCCTAAAACCCTCAACCCTAAACCCTAAACCCTAAACACTAAACACTAAACCCAAAAACCTAAACCTTAAACTCTAAAACCCTAAACCCTAAACCCTAAAGCCTAAACCCTAAACTCAAAATACTAAACCTTAATCCCCTAAACCCAAAAACCTAAAATCCTAAACCCTAAATCCTAAACCCTATCCCTAAACCCTAAACCCTTAACCTTAAATCCCAAACCTTAAACCTAAAACTAATGTAACTAAATAAATTTAAAAATAAACCTAAACACTAAATCCTAATAAACCTAAATAAAAACCTGAACCTTAAGAATGGGAAGAACCTTGACGGTAGGAATATCACCATCAACTAGGGTCAGTTTAGATCTGGCGGTGGAGGCAAAGGCAGAGGCGGTGGTAATCACAGTAGTAGTGGGGGATCTGGAGGTGTTGATGGAAATGGAGGTGGTATTCAGAGCAGTGGTGGTTCTAGAGGTGGGAGGAGCGACAGAGGTAATAGCCATGGTAGTGGAGGAAGGATAGATCGGGGATATGATGGTGGATCCCGCTACTCAAGAGGCAGGGTGGTTCTGATGGGAACTAGAGAAATTGAAGAATGGCCGATCTGATCTAGTACTTATGGAACTATGTCTTTACAGTAGAGACGGTTCTAGTTATCTAAGATTTTTGATTTGCTCTATATGTGCTCATTTTTTATCTATGTCGTCGCTTGTGTCTTAGAAAATTTGGTGTGTTACTTCATTGATGAAATCAAAATCAAGAAATGTTAAATCTAAATTTGTTCTCTATTAAAAAAACCAAAAACCCTAAACCCTAAACTAAAACCTGAACACTGAACCCTAAACCCTAAACCTACAATCGTAAACCCTAAACCCTAAACCCTAAAATCCAAAGCCCTAAACCCTAAACCTTGAAACCTAAACACTTAATGCTAAACCCTAAACCCTAAACCCTAAACCCCAAAGCCTAAACCCTAAACCCTAAACCCCAAATCCTAAAAACCTAAAAAACCTAAACCTAAACTAAATAAAGCCTAAAAATAAAATAAATAAGAACACCTAAATCTAAATAAAATAAAGACCAAAACTAAAACCTAAACCTAAATAAAACCCTAAACCTAGAAAATTTAATTAAATTATAATAAAATAAATAAAAACTTAAACTAAACTAAAAAAATAAAATAAACCTAAGAATAAAAAGCCAAATAAAATAAAAAATGTTAAATAAAATTAAAATAAACCTAAAATAAAATTAAATAAAATAAAAGCCTAAACCTATGAAATAAACCTTAAAATAAAACCTAAACCCTAAAAAAAATTAAATAAAATAAACAAAATAAAATAAACTTAAACCTAAACTAAAAGAAACTAAACTTAAATAAATAAAACCTAAAACTAAACCTAAACTAAATAAAATAAAATAAACTAAACCTAAAGTTAAAAATAAAACCTAAAATTCAACGTAAAATAAAAACCTTAACCTAAAATAATAAAATAAAAACCTAAACTTGAACCTAAAAATAAAAAATAAAACCTAAACCAAAAAAAAAAAAAAAAAACTCAACTAAAAAATAAACCTAAACCTAAACCTAAACTTAAAAAATAAACTAAAATAAATAAACTAAACTAAATAAAAATATATAATTAACTTAAATAAAAAGAAAAAAATAAAATAAACTAAAATAAATAAACTAAATAAACTAAATAAACTAAATAAACCTAAGCCAACTAGTTTACTTATTTTTTTTAAAAAAATCATAAACCCAAAACCCTAAATCTTAAACCTACAACCCTAAACCCTATACCCTAAACCCTAAACCTTAAACCCTAAAAAACCCTAAACCCTAAACCCTAAACCCTAACCCTAAAGCCTAAACCCTAAAAGCATAAACCTTAAAACCCTAAACACTAAACCTTAAACTATAAACCCTAAACCCTAAACCCTGACCCTAAACCCTAAACTATAAACACCAAACCCTAAACCTAAACCTGAAGTAATTAAATAAATTAAAATATAAATCCAAACTCTAAAACTTAATAACCCAAAACCTAAACCTAAACCTTAAGATTGATATCTCCTTCTGATGGAGGTTGGGATTGCTTCTAGTTGGTACTGTTGAATTTTAGTTGCCCTCTAGTTTTGGTGGCTCTCTTCTCTTGTCGGTCTCTTGCTGTGTTGGTTTTAGGATGGCCTGGTCTTTGGCATGCTTCGAAGCTTTCTTATTTGCCTTTTTCCCTAGCCTCTTTTTTTCCTATGAGGGTTTATTGGCTAGTGGTTGCTTGGTGGTTATGGTTTTTTCTAGCCTTTTGCTTTTGATTTTGGCTATCTAGCATCATGATTATTGGTTGGGCCTGGCTATGGGCTTTGTTCCCTCCTTGGCTGAGTTACTCTCTCTGGAGCTATTACCTGCCATCTAGTTTTTGTTCCCCTTTTCTGGTGGTTGTCTTGTGGTGTTTGCTGGTTGGTTGGATAGCTCATTAGCTTGTCATTTCTTTCTGTTGTGGGATGAACTTGTATTTGGCTTTGGTTGTTCTTGGCTCTATTACTATTTTCGATTCCTACTACTATGGTTGGCTAGGTGGCCTTGATGTCTGGCTACAGCTGTGTTGTTGGTTGGTGGATTTGCAAAAATTTTGGTTCTTTATCTTTGGTCTTTATTTGTTTTGGGTAGCTTTGATGGTGGTTATTTCTTGGCTATTATTTTGTTTGGCTGGTTTCTTTGCTCTGGTTTGGCTGGATGTTTTGCTGGTTAGTTGCTATTTCATCCTGATGATAGATATTGGAACTTGGTAAACTCTTAGTTCTTGGTTATTTAGTTTAATTGAGGTAAGTTGGCTATGATGGCTTGGATGTTTCCCCTATTATCCTTTTGGCTAGTAGCGCCATATGTGATTGTAACCCTTCTTCTAATGTTTGGATGCTCACAAATCCTATTGCCCCTTGAGATGAATGTGACTGAGCCTGAGCCTTATCTAAGATTTTTATCATTTTGTTTTTTTTTGTTTACTTAGCTTGTCCTCATTTTTAGATTTTTATCTCTGTCTTAAGTTCTTTATAAGTTTGTGGTAGGTTTTAGGGCTGTAGGTGGTTTGTGCATCTCTCATAAGATTTTAGGATATAGATGGCTTTGGCTACCCTTCTTGGAATTTTGTGTTGTTTCTTTCTTAATTTTTGTCTTTTCTTTATTTTACTTTAGTGTTCTTGTAAGAGGTAGGAAATTGATCTCTTTAGGCTAATTATAGAACTTTGAGCAGTAGTTTAGAGATTTATTCCTTTAAAGACCTTGTATCCCTTTCTTTTTGGCAATAAAATTCTCCCACTTTTGATTTTTTTTTAAAAAACCCTAAGAATGGGCAGAACCTTGATGGTGAGAACATCACCGTTAAGCAAGCTTACTTTAGATATGGTGGTGGAGGCGAAGGTAGAGGCGAAAGTTATCACTGTGGTGGTGGCAGATCTGGAGGTGTTGGTGGATATGGTGGTGGTGGTCGGAGTAGTGGTGGTTATGGAGGTGGAGGAGTGAAAGGTTGGTGGTGGTGGCCAAGGAGAGACTGGGGATAAGATGGTGATCCCGCCACCGGGGTGGTTTTGATGGGAACTAGAGAAACTAAAAAATAATCGATCCGATCTGCTACTTATGGAACTGTGTCATTACAGTAGAAACAGTTCTAGTTATCTAGGGTTTTTAATGTGCTCTATGTGTGTCCATTTTTATCTATGTCGTTGCTTGTGTCTTAGAAATCTTGGTGATTTACTTGGTTGATAAATTCAAAAAGAAGAAATGTTGAATATGAATTTGTTCTCTCTTAAAAAAAACTCAAAACCCTAAACCCTAAACTAAAACTTGAACCCTAAACCCTAAACACTAAGCCCTAAGCCTTAAAAACCCTAGACCCTAAACCCTAAATCCTAAACCCTATACCCAAAAATAGAAAATAAAAACCCTAAACCCCGCACCCTAAACCCTAAACCATAAATTAACACTGAATCCTAAATCGTAAAAAGCTAAAAACCTAAACCTAAACTAAATAAAACTTAAGAATAAAATAAATAAAAAAACCTAAATAAAAATAGAATAAAAAAATAAAATAAATAAAACATAAACTAAAACCTAAACCTAAAAGGAAAAATAAATTAAAAAAATAAAAAACAAACTAAAATAAAATAAATAAAAACCTAAATTAAACGAAAAAATTAAAAACCTAAATAAAATAAAAAGTAAACCTAAAATAAAAATAAATTAATCCCGAAATAAAATAAAATAAAAACAAAATAAAACCTAAACCTAAAAAAATAAACCTAAAAATAAATAAAAAATAAAACCTAAATCCTAAACTAAAAAAAACCTAAACATAAAATAAAAATAAAATAAACCTATACATAAACTAAAATAAATTAAACTAAAATTAATGAAACTTAAACCTAAACTTAAAATAAACTAAACTTACACCTAAACCTAAACTAAATAAAATAAAATAAACTAAAAATAAACTTAAACCAAAACTAAAAAATAAAACCTAAAAATAAACTTAAAATATAAAAAAGATATAAACCTAAATTAAAAATAAACCTAAACTTAAATGTAAACTTAAAAAATAAACTAAACCATAAAACATATTCCCTAAAATCCTAAACCCTAAACACTAAATCCTAAACACTAAACTTTATTAAAAAAAACTTAAGTCCTAAACCTTAAACCCTAAAACTTAAACCCTAATCTAAAACCTAAACCCTAAGCCTAAAAGCTAAACCCTAAACCCTAAACCTTAAAAACCCTAAACCCTAAACACCAAACACAAAACCCAAAACCCAAAACCCAAAACCCAAAAGCCTAAAACCCTAAACCATAAACCCTATACCCTAAACCCTAAAGCCTAAACCTAAATAAAAAAATAAAATAAAATAAAATAAAAACCTAAACTAAAATCTAAACCCAAACCTAAGCCAAAACCTAAACCAAAAACTAAAAAAGAAAATAAATAATAAAATAAAATAAAATAAATAAAATGCTTAAACAAAATAAAAAATAATAAACCTAAAAATAAAAACTAAAAAAAATAAAATTAAATAAACCTAAGATAAAATAAAATAAAAATCTAAAACTAAAAAATAAACCTAAAAATAAATAAAAAATAACACCTAAACCCTAAACTAAAAAAAAACTTAAACCTATAATAAAAATAAAATAAACCTAAACCTAAACTAAAATAAACTAAACTAAAATAATATCTAAACCTAAAAATAAACTAAACTAAACCTAGACCTAAACCTAAACTAAATAAAATAAAATAAGTTAAAAATAAACCTAACCTAAACTAAAAATTAAAACTTAAAAAAACATAAATTAAAAACCTAAAACCTAAACCTAAAAAAATAAAATAAAAACCTAAACCTAAAAATAAAATAAAAAGAAAACTAAACTAAAAAATATACCTAAACTTAAACGTAATCCTAAAAAATATACTAAAAAAAACTTAAACAAAAATAAAAAATAAACTAAACATAAATAAAAATATTCCAAAATAAAAATTAAAAATAAAATAAACTAAAATAAATAAAAAATAAATTAAATAAACTAAATAAACCTAAACCTACCAAATCCCTGAACCATAAACTCAAAAATAAAACCCAAAAGTAAACCTAAGAATAAAAAACCTAAATAAAATAAAAACTAAACATAAAATAAAATAAAAAATAAACCTAAAATAAACCTAAAATAAAATTAAAAACTAAATAAAATCCTAAGCCTAAAAAATAAAACCTAAAAATAAATAAATAATAAAACCTAAACCTTAAACTAAAAAAAAACATAAACTTAAAATAAAAAAGAAATAAACAAATTAAAATAAACCTAAACCTAAACTAAAATAAACCAAAATAAAATAAATAAAACCTAAACCTAAACTAAATAAAATAAAGTAAGCTAAAAATAAACCAAAATCTAAACTAAAAACTAAAACATAAAAATAAACCTAAAATAAAAACCTAAAACCTAAACCTAAACAAAAAAAATGAAAACCTAAACTTAACCCTAAAACTAAAAATAAAAAATAAAACTTAAACCTAAAAAATAAAATAAAAATAAAGCTACACTAAAAATAAACCTAAACCTAAAAAATAAACTAAAAAAAACCTATACTAATGCAAATAAACTAAACTAAATAAAATATAAAAATAAACATAAATAAAAAAATAAACTAAAATAAATAAAAAACTAAAACAAAATAAACTAAATAAACCTAAACCTATAGGTTTACTTAATTTAAAAAAAAAACTTTAAATCCTAAGCTAACCCTAAACCCTAAATCATAAACACTAAACCCTAAACCCTAAAAACCCTAAATCTTGAAGCCTAAACACTAAACCATAAACCCTAAAACCTAATCCCTAAACCTTAAACCCTAAACCCTAAAACCCTAACAACAACCTAAAACCCTAAATCTTAAACCCTAAAAACCTAAAAACCTAAAACTAAATATATAAAACCTAAAAATAAAATATATAAAAAACCTAACCTATATAATATAAAAAATTAAAATAAAATATAAACTTAAAATAAAAACCTTAACCTAAACCTAAAAATAAAAAAATAAACTAGTAAAAAGAGGCTAAATAAAATGAATAAAAACATAAACTAAACTTAAAAATAAAATAAACCTAAGAATAAAATCCTAATTAGAATAAAAACCAAAACACCGAAAATAAAATAAAATAAAAACAAAATAAAAACCTAAACCTAACAAACATACCTAAAAATAATACCTAAAAATGAAATAATAAATAAAACCTAAACCCTAAACTAAAAAAAAACCTAAACCTTAAATAAAAATAAAATAAACCTAAACCTAAGCTATGATAAACTAAGCTAAAATAAATAAAACCTATGCCTTAATAAACTAAACCTAAACTGTAAACTAAATAAAATAAAATAAAATAAACTCAAAGTAAATCTAATGTAAAAACCTAAAACCTAAACCTAAATAAATAAAATAAAAACCAGAATGTAAACCTAAAAAATAAAAAATATACCTAAACCAAAAAAATAAAATAAAAATAAAACTATACTAAAAAGTAAACATAAACCTAAACCTAAAACTAAAAGATAAACTAAAATGAAAAACATAAACTAAAATAAATAAACTAAACTAAAAAAACAAAAAAATAAATCTAAATAAAAATATAAAATAAACTAAATAAGCCTAAACCTACCAGTTTACCTCATTTAAAAAAACCCTAAATGCTAAACCCTACATCCTAAACACTAAATCCTAAACCCTAAAACTAAGCCTAAACCCTAAACCCTAAACCCTAAAAAACCCTAAACCCTAAAAAACCCTAAACCCTAATCTTAACCACCCTAAAAACTTAAACCTAAACCCTAAATCCTAAACCCAAAACCCTAAAACCTAAACCTAAACCTAAACCTAAAACCATAAACCCTAAACTAATCCTACCTAAACCCACCAATCTCTAAACCCTAAACCTAAACCACTAAAACCTAAACTCTAATTAAACCCTCCACTCCCTCTCTCCTCCAACTAAAACCATACACTCTAAACCTACATGAACCACTAAACCTAAACTTAAACACCAAACCTAAACCTAAACTAAATGAGAGTTAAACTAAACTCTAAACCTCTAAACCTAAACTTAAAACTAAACCTAAAACCTAAACCTAAACCCTAAACCTAAACCCTAAACCTAAACTAAACCTAAACCCTAAGCCTAAATTAAAACCTAAAACCTAAACTCTAAACCTTAAACACTAGAAACCTAAACCCGATAACCTTAGTTCTCCTCTACGGTGCTATGGCAATTTCATTTTCCCCTTCATCAGCACATCCCCATCTCTCATTTTTGGTGGATCCTTCATCATTCTCAACCATTTTCTAGAGCATTTTGAATCTTTGGCCGCTCGTGTGATGTGTCTCTTTTGAATATGGTTGTGGTGACCTCAAACCCATGGATTACATCTCCCAATTCGGATGATCCGGCTAAGGCATCCAAAATTTTGGGGATTCCTGAACCCAATGCCATTCATACTATTAAATCCTTTACAGATGCACATTATGGTAAGAGCTCTACCTCATATGACTCAGTGAATCAAATTTTGACTTCTTGTCGAGGTGTGCTTGCAATCTTGTGTTTGGATCTTGATGTCGAAAAGCTTATAAAACCTTTTGAATTTACTTTGGTTGGAAAATTTTCTTGTGGCCTAATTTGGACAAGATCTAATCCTTTTTTTTTATAACCTTACACTTTTGGATGCTTTCTCTATTCTCTTGATCGATCCAAGACATATTCCAATTCAACTTACGAACGATTTGGATTATTCAAGAGTTTTCTCATGTCAATCTTTTTTTGTCTTTAACCATCAAATGAATTTGTTGAGTGGTCTCCCCTTTTTGATATAAAAGATGAGTCACCTATTATTCCTATGTGGTTAGCTCTTCCAAATATGAGAATCCAATATGTTACTCACCATATTTGTTTTGCTGTCGGGGCTCTTTTTGGTCTTCCACTCCAAATCGATCAGGAGACCGCTGTGAGATCCTGTCCCTCTATTGCTCGTATATTGGTTGAACTTGACATATCTAAAAAAACATCCTAAGGAGGTCTAGGTTGGATCTAAAAAGTTTGGTTTTTTATAAAAGGTGGAATTTGAAAATTTTTTGGTTTTCTGTTCCCATTGCAAGATACTCGATCATGATAATTCGGAGTGATCTTTTCTTCACCCGCATCTTAAAAAGAAAATTTTGAATGATCATGACTCTAAATCAGCTTCTGATAAAGTTAATAAAACTATTTTTGTGCCTAAAAATAACTTAAATGTTGATATTATGTCAGATTCTTTAGAATCTTCTGATGTTCCTAAAATTGTTGATTCTACTTCTCATTCCAACCATGATAAAGCTACTAATAATGTTGAAAAAGATGGTTTGCCCAACAACCTTTCTTTACATGAGAATATGCCTATTATGGCTAATTCCAAATTTAAAGGGGCTGAAAAAATGATGATTCATTCTCTACTGAGTTTATTCTTGATCCTTTTGTTGGCATTAATTGATGAGAATGAGGATTTAAATGATAACTTGAATGTGGATGAAATTATTGAGCAAAGCACTGATTTTGACATTGGTAATTATGCTTTGAATGGTATAATTTCTTCTCCTTCCCCTAATTCCAAGATTTATCTTCATTCTAATCCCACTTTTTAATAAAATGCTGATTTGGAAGAGGGAGAAGTTGTGATTAGAGATGTTCTTGTTGATCCTTATCCTATTAATAATCCATTGGATTAATCAATGGCCTCTTACCTTTGTTGACCATTTTAGTAGAACTTTATCTGGTCATGCCCCACTTCTAGTTTCTGTTAAAGAAAACTCTAAAATATTAAACATCTCAGCCTCTTTCAGATTTCAAAATATGTGGATTCAACATCTGGATTTTCCTAAAGTCATGGCCATTAATTGGATTTCCCCTTTACACTTTGATAATTTGATTAGGGGAATGAATAGATTATGGTTTAAGATTAAAAGGCTCAAATAAAATCTGGTTTGGTGGAACAAAAATTGTTTTAAAAATTTTTTTGCTAATATAAAAAACATGGAACTTTTGGTTTGTGATCTTGAAAATGCTATTTCAACTGACTCTTCTAAGCTTAAAGATTTAAATGAAGCTAAAGATAAACTTGTTAATTATCAAAATATGGAAGAGACCTATTGGCTACAAAAGCTACTAGTAAATATATTGCTGATGGGGATAGTAATACCAAGTATATTCATGCTTTATTTAATAAAAAGAGAGCTTTAAATTATATCCAAAAATGAAAAATGCTAATGGAGATTGGATCACTAATATTAATGTTATTAAAGATTATGTTATTAACCACTTTAGAAATATGCTTAATAAAAGCCACTCTTATGAAGTTATTTCTAATTCGCATTTGATCCCCTCTATATTTACCTATGATGATAATCATTAGCTTACTAGGTTGTCTACTAAAGATGAGATTGGTAAAGTTCTCAATAGCATGAACATTGATTCCGTTGCTAGTTCAAAGGGTTGTACTACTCAATTTTTTCAAAATTGTTGGTCTATTATTAAGCATGACTTAATTGATGCTATTGTTGATTTCTTTATTGGTCATCCTCTCCTTAAATATTTTTCAAGCACTTCCATTGTTCTCATACCTAAAAAAGATAATCCAAATTCTTAGAGTGATTTCAAACCTATTAGTCTCTGCACTTTCTTTAATAAATTGATTTCTAAAATTATTGCTGATAAACTTAGTCCTTTACTTCAAAAAATTATCTCTCTCAACCAAACTAGTTTTGTTAGAGGGAGATCTATATCTGATAGCATTCTTCTCTGATAATAAGATATTTCTAAAGCCTTTGATAAAATAGTTTTGGATTTCCTTTTAAATATCCTTCATTTATTAGTTTTTCTAATAATTTCATTAACCTTATTAAAAGCTGTATTAATAATGCCTTGTTTTCTATTCTTCTTAATGATGAAGCTTTAGGCTTCTTTCCTTCTTCTCATGGATTGAGATAAGGATAAGGACACCTTTGTCCCCTTCTTTGTTTATTATTATCGTGGAATACCTTTCTAGTAGTTTAAATGATTTATTCAATAACAATCCTAGCATTTACTTTAGAACTCTTGGTGGTATCCCTATTTCTCATCTTAGCTTTGTTGATTATTTCATTATCTTTTGTAATGTTTCTTTTCATCATATAAAAAGACATAGGAGATTTTAAAATTATTTTGTTAGAGAAAGTGGTCTTTCTATTAATGAAAGCAAGTGTTGCTTTATTACCTCCTTTAAAATTTTTAATAATAAAATCAATCATATCTTGAGAATCACTAACTTTAAACACCAACAACTCCTTATTAAATATCTGGGTTCTCCTCTTTTCAAAGGTTAAAAAAGATCCCATATTTTTGATGAGGTTATCCAAAAAATTTCTAATAAAATTTTGGTGTGGGAATTTCACTTACTTTCTTTTGGTGGCAGGCTTACTTTTCTTAAAAGTACTCTTAATTCAATGCCTTTATATCTTATTCAAACCATTATTCCTACTAATTTTATCTTAAATTGAATTGATCATCTCCTTAATAAATTTTTCTAGGGCTCTAATAATTCAATTAAAAGGATGCATTGGTCTTCTTGGCATAAATTTTGTGGCCTTTGGGTGAAGGTGGACTTGGCTGCAAACCTATTCGTGAAGCTATTACTGCCTTCTCCATAAACTCTAGTGGAATTTTAGAAAATAAGATACCCTCTGGGCTAATTTTATGATAGCTAAATACTGCCAGGGTAAGTAGCCTCAAATATGTACATTTAAAGTTGGTGACTCCCCAGTTTGGAAAAGGCTTTGCTCCATTAAATGGGAGGCTGAATCCTTGATATCTTGGGGTATAAATTTGGGATCTTCTTTTTTTTGGTAAGACAACTGGATTGGTGGTGGTTCTATTGATTCTTTTGTAACTACCCATTCTACTGCTGCTACTAAAGTTAACTCTTTTTGGCTTAATAACAAGTGGAATGATAGTAAACTTAACGAATTTATTCTTATCTCTCTTTTTTGATAAATTTAGTGATATTCTAATCCATTCCAACAAGTTTGATCAAATTCTTTTTAAGCTGTCTTATAATGGTGATTTTATTCTTAAAGAGGATTGGAATTATATTAGAGATGCTCATATTTCTTCTAATGCATTTATTAAACATTGGAATAATATCGTCCCTATCTCTTATTCTATCCTTACTTGGAGAACTTTGAAGAACTTCATTCCTGTTGATTCCTTGCTCTGGGATAAAGGATTTCATTTGCCTTCCAAAGTTATTTTTATTTTCATATCGAAGATGTTAATCATGTTTTTGTCAATGGTGCTATTGCCACCAAATTATGGATTTGGTATGATCTTTTTAATACTAACCAATTCCATGGCTTTCTTTCTTTATATCAACTTCTTGAAGCCTTTTTCCACAAACCGGTGAAAGGTCACATCAAAGATTTAATTTCCATTACACTTATTTGGTTCATATGGATGGATAGAAATGATGTTAAAAATCATGGTATTCCTATGAATCATAAAAGGATTATTGCTAGAACCAAAGAAAAAAATTCATGCATTATTAAATGCTAATTTAATTAGTAATATACATTTTGGAGGTTGCAAATTTATGGCCAAAAAATTAGGTCTTTACCTGCTTGAGATCACCTTCTGTAAAGAAGATAGGATTATATATTAGATAAAACCTCAAAATAATATTATTAAAATTAATACTGATGGCTCCGTCTCTCAAAATACATTTGGTTATGGTGGTATTTTTAAGGATTTTGAAGGTAATGTCATTTGTGCTTTTGCATATCCTTTTAAAGCTTGTTCTGTTATCTATGCTGAATTAATGGTTGTAAATAAAGCTATTGAAATTTGTTTGCAAAAAGGTTTCTTCAATAATTGGATTGAAGTTGATGTTCTTTTACTCATTGACATGTTAACTTCCACTAAGATGGGAAATGATGATTTATTCTATCTTCTTAATCATACAAGAACACTCCTCTCTCAAGTATGCTTTAAATTTTCTCACATTTGGCTTGAAGGAAATTCCTGTGTAGATTTTTTGGCTAATCTAGGTGCTAAATTAAATGATCTCACTCCTTATGATCATCTTAATTTACCTAGACAATCGAGAGGCTTGGTTAATTTGGATAACACTGGATTACCTTATTTCAGGAATTAATTTTGCTTTGTGTTTTTTAGGTTTTCTATGTTTTTCCCCGTGTGCATTTTCATTTTGTTGCATTCCTCTTTGGGTTCACTCTATTTGGGAGATCTCTCAATTGGTGTTCTTTATTTAGGGATCTAAATGTCAACAGTTTCTTTAAGTGCTTCCTTGAACTTTTGGTGGCCTCCTTTTCGGTTATGACTCTATCTGCTTTTGGTTTTTCCCTTTTCTTAATTTGTACTAGTTTTTCCTCTAGTTTTGGCTAGCTATTTCCTTACTTATGAAGGTTTTTTTGCTACTATTTTTGGGCTTGGTGGGTGATGCTATTTGCTACTACCCTCTACCATCTTGGGTGGCTATGATTTGATAGCTATTGTTGATCTTTTCACTCTTGAGTTTGTACTAGGCCTTTTGGTGGTTTTCCCTCCTCATCATTTTTAAGCTTGATGGTTTTATTTATTGGTTTCTCCCTTTACCTTGTGGCTAGAAGGGTGCTAATTTGTGGTCGTTAGTAATCTTCTTTCTATTTGATGCTGGTTTTTTTTATCACTAGAGTTTGGAAGGGGCCTTGGCCTATTTTTCTTTCCACACTAGTTGGCTATTGGTGGTTGGGTGGTCCTCCCAGGCTACAGCTTTTTGTCTAGTTGGGTGATTACCATTTGATTTTTGGTTATTTTTGGTGGCTTCCTGCTAGTTTGTCACTATGCCTATCTTTCTCTATGTTGGGATTGTCTCCCCTTTGACCTGGTTGCTTCCTTATCAGAGTTGGCTCATCTGCTTCTTTGTTAATTAGCTAGGTGGCATTGTGGGTTGGCTGGTTTGGTTGGTTGTGATGGCTAGTTTAGTTGGTTTTCTTTTTAGTTTTCTTTCTAAACTGTTGTTAGTTGGTAGGGTTTCTTTTTGGTGTTTTTCCTTTATTTTGGTTTTGGCCTTATGGTGGATGTTTGTTGGTTATTGATTCTAGTTGTTTGCTAGTTGGGTGGTAGCTATTTTTGCCTTGAGTGCTGTTGGCTTGGTCTATTATTTTGGATGAGGATTTGGACTAATTTTGGTTTCTCTGCTCCCTTTGTTTTTTGTGTCTTGCCTCTTGGTTGGTAGGGTGGACTTGGCTATTTTCCCTGCTACTCTTAGTGGTGATTTTCTGGTGTTTTTTGGATGGCCCTTTGGTCTCCTCATGGGTTCTTTTTCCTCTCCCACTACTATTTTCTTGTGGCTATCTTTCTGTCTCTGATGGAGGTATTGCGACTACATTTTTATTTCTTGCCTCTACAATTTGGGTTAGACTGGTGGCTGCTATTAGTGTTGGCCTTGTTATCTGATCTGGTTTAGAATTGCTGGTTTCTTGGTGCTAGTTGTAGGTTGTTATTTTGGTTTTGGGTTGTTGCTTGTAGTTGTCTGGTGACACTAGTGGGTTTGGTTCCTACCCATGGTGGCTTTTCTTTTAGGGTGAAATCTTGGTAGCTGCTCTTTCATTTCTATTGTATTGGTTTTGTTGATGCTACTTCTTTTTGGTCTTGGTGGCCTTTAGTCAACTGGATGATTTGTGGGTCAGCTATTTCTGTTGCTTGGGCAGTAAGCACTAGAGAATTGTTGACTTTCACTCTTTGGCAGGTTTCCTTCATCGAGGTAAGTGGGCGATGATGGCTGGGATGATTTCCTTATTATCTTTTGGCTGGTAGTAGCATATGTCATTGTAACCCTTCTTTTGAATTCTGGATGCTCACATTTGTGGTTGCCCCTTAAGATGAAGGTGACTAATCCTAAGCTTTATTTGAAATTTTCTCTTATACTGCTCTTTATTATGTGCTTAAGCTTGATTTTCTCTAGCTATGCTAATTACATCTTCTAGTTTCTTACATGATTCTTTTATAGGTTCTTTGCAGGTTTCGAATCCAAGATTTGGATTGTGCAACTCTCAAAATACTTCTAATTCTAGTAGTGGGCTTTGGCTAATCCTCTTATTTAATGTGTTGTTGCTTAGTTATTTTTTGGTCTTTTATTTCTTTTGCTTAGGTTTTTATTTCCTTGCTTTTGTTGTATTAGATAGGGGATTTTTCTCTATAGGCTGAATGTAGCTCTTTAAGCGGTAATTAAGAAAATTTTCCCCTCTTAAGGAACTTGTACTCCTTTCTTTATTATAGTAAAATTCTCCCCTCAAGGGATTTTCTTAAAAAAAACCCTAAACCCTAAACCCTAAGCCCTAAACCTTAAACCATAAACCCCAAAAACATACAAACCTAAACCTAAGCTAAATAAAACCTAAAAATCAAATAAATAAAAAACTTGAACCTAAATAAAATAAATAAATAAAATAAAATAAAATAAAAACCTAAACTAAAACCTAAACCTAAACCTAAAAATATAAAAATAGAAAATAAAATAAAATAAAAATTAAAAATAAAATAAAATAAAATAAAAAAAAATCCTAAACAAAAATAAAATAAAATAAAATAAACCTAAGAATAAAAACCCTAAATAAAATAAAAACTAAACCTAAAACATAAATAAAATAAACTTAAAATAAAAACTAAATAAAAACTTAAACCTAAAATATAAACCTAAAAATAAAACCTAGAAATAAATAAAAAGTAAAACATAAACCCTAAACTAAAACAAAACCTAAACCTAAAATAAAATTAAAATAAAATAAACCTAAACCTAAACTAAAATAAACTAGACTAAAATAAATAAAACCTAAACCTAAACCTAAAAAACTAAACTAAAACCTAAATCAAATCTAAATAGAATAAAATAAACTAAAAATAAACCTACACCAAAACTAAAAAATAAAACAAAAAAATCAACATAAATTAAAATCCTATAACTTAAACCTAAAAAAATAAAATAATAGTCTAAACCTAAACCTAAAAAAAACTCAACTAAAAAATAAACATAAACTTAAACCAAAAAAATAAACTAAAAAAATAAAAAATAAACCTAAAAAAATAAAAATTAAAGTAAAACAAAATAAATAATAAATAAATTAAATATACTAAATACCTAAACCTATCAGTTTACTTAATTAAAAAAAAACCTTAAACCCAAAATCCTAAACACTAAACCCTAATCCCTAAACCCTAAACCCTATAAAACCTTAAACCTTAAACCTAAAACCCTAACCATAAACCCTAAACCTTAAACTTAAACCCTAAACCCTAAACCCTAAACCCTAAACCTAATCCTAAAGTTACTAAATAAATTAAAAAATAAACCTAAACCTTAAAACCTAATAAACCTAAACCTAAATCCTTAGAATGGGCAAAACCTTGATGGTAAGAACATCACCATCAACCAGGATCAATCTATATCTGGCGGTGGAGGTGGTGATTATCGCAGTGGTGGTGGGTGATTTGGAGGTGCTCATGGATATGGAGGTGGTTGTTAGAACAATAGTATTTATGGAGGCAAAAGGAGCGATGGAGGTTATAGTGGTGGTGGCGGAGGAAGAGATCAGTGATATGATGGTGGATCCCACTACTTGAGATGACAGGGTGGTTCTGATGGGAACTGGAGAAACTGAAGAACGGTCAATTTGATCTGCTGCTTATGGAACTGTGTCTTTATATCAGAGACAGATCTAGTTATTTGGGGTCTTTGATTTGATCTATGTGTGCTCATTTTTTATCTATGTCGCCACTTATTTCTTAGAAAACATAGTGTGTTACTTAATTGATGAAATAGAAAAGATGAAATATTAAATCTGAATTTCTTCTCTATTAAGAAAAAAGAAACCAAAAACCCTAAACCCTAAACTAAAACTTGAACCACAAAACTAAAATCTAAACCCGACAATTTGTAAGAGCCTTTTGTTGTGCTGGCTAAACCTTTATTGATCCTTTTGGATTAGACTTTTAGGTTTTGGTGGTTGGTGGCTATCTTCGGCCCCCTTTTGTGTGGTTGTTTTATCTTCTCGTGATTTGCACTGACTGTAGCTTATGTTTCCTTCAGTTGATGTTTCATTTCTAAGCTATTTAATCATTTGTGGTTTCACCTCAGTTTGTCTTGGTGACTGCTTGTTGTTGGGACTTTGACTTGAGGTCTCCTATCTTGGTTTTGTTGGCTATTTCTCTATTAATTAGCATTGGTCTAGTGCTTGCTGATGACTGGTTCTGGTTTCCCATTTTTGGAGCTTGGATGGGTATCTTGTTAATGGTTGTTGTTGGTGTTCTGACATTGTTCTAGCCTCTCTTTGTGTTATTGTGATTAGTCTATTATGGTTTTTGTTTGGTGGTTTTACTGCTAGCTGGTGGCTGGTCAGTTGCTTTAAGTTTAATTGTGTTCGATCTAAAACTCTATGGGTTATGGATATTTCTTTGATGCTATGTATGGCTTTGATGTTACTCACCTCTTCTCTGGTTGGTAGCATTACATATGATTGTAACACTTCTTTATGAAGTTTGGATGCTCATAGTTATTGTTGCTTGAGATGATCCTAAACTGAGCCTTCTCTTTTAAAGCTCTCTCTTTTCCTCTTTATCATATCCTTTTTTTTAACTATGACTTTTGCCTTTGTAGTGTTTTGAAAATTTCTTTTATAGGTTGGAACTTTACAGAGGGAATGGTCATTACTCAGTCAACGTGATGTTGTTGTGGATCATCCGTATCTTGCTTTCTAAAAAGAATCATGAACTATTGTTGACTCATCCTTTTACTATTTCCAAGATTTGTTTTAGTCTTACTCTGTGTCTTTTTCTCTTATGCTTTTTAGGCATTGTATTTTTTCTTTTAGTTTCTTTTCTTTTTCTAATGTAGTTTAATGGGGTTTAGCTCTCTAGGTTTCTTGTAGCTTTGAGAGCAATAGAATTTTAAAGCTTTACCCCTTTTAAGGATATTGTATCTTTTCCTTTTATAGTAATAAAATTCTAATATTCCCCAAGAAAAATACTAAACCCTAAACCCTAAAACACCAAACCCTAAACCCTAAATCCAAACCCTAAACCCTAAACACTAATCCCTAAACCCTAAACCCTAAACCTTAAACTCTAAAACCCTAAACCCTAAATCCTAAAGCCTAAAGACTAAACCCTAACCTCTAAACCCTATCCCTAAAAGCATAAAACCTAAAATTCTAAACCCTAAACCCTAACCATAAACCCTAAACCCTAAACCCTAACCCTAAACCCTAAAGCCTAAACCCCAAACCTTAAACTAAAGCTAAAGTAAATAAATTAACAAAATAAACCTAAATCGTAAAACATAATAAACCTAAACCTAAACCTAAACCTTTAAAATGGGTAGAACCTTGATGGTAGGAACATCACCATCAACTAGGCTCAGGATAGATCTAATAGTAGAGGCGAAGGTGAAGGCGATGACTATCGTAGTGGTGGTGGGGGATCTAGAGGTGCTGGTGAATATGGAGGTGGTGGTCGGAGCAGTGCTGGTTATAGAGGTGGGAGGAGTGATGGAGGTTACAATCATGGCGGTGGCGGAGGGAGAGATTTAGGATATGATGGTAGATCCCGCTACTCAAGACGCAGGGGTGATTCTGATGGGTACTAGAGAAACTAAAGAACAACCAATTCAATCTGCTGCTTATGGAACTGTGTCTTTACAGTAGGGATAATTCTAGTTATCCAGGGTTTTTGATTTACTCTATGCGTGCTCATTTTTTATCGATGTCATCGCTTGTGACTTAAAAAACTTGGTGTGTTACTTGGTTGAGGAAATTAAAAAGAAGAAATGTTAAATCTAAATTTGTTCTCTGTTAAAAAAACCAAAAACCCTAAACTAAAACCTGAACCCTAAACCATATACCCTAAAACCCTAAACCCAAAACCTTAAACCCTAAACCCTAAACCCTAATCCCTAATACCCTAAACCATAAACCCTAAATCCTAAACCTTAATCCCTAAACCCTAAAACCTACAACCCTAAACTCTAAACCCTAAACCCTAAACCCTAACCCTAAACCCAAAACCTTAAACCCTAAAAACATAAAAACCTAAACCTAAACTAACTAAATCCTAAAAATAAAATAAATTCAAAAAACTTAAATCTAAATAAAATAAAAACTAAACTAAAACCTAATCCTATAAATAAAAATAAAATAAAATAAAAAATAAAAACTAAACTAAAATAAAATAAATAAAACACTAAACTAAACTAAAAAAATAAAATAAACCTATGAATAAAAAACCTAAATAAAATAAAAAGTAAACATAAAATAAAAATAAAATAAACATAAAATAAAATAAAATAAAAAAGTAAACCTAAAAAATAAACCTTAAAATAAAACTTAAACCCTAAACTAAGAAAAAACCTAAACCAAAAATAAAAGTAAATAAAATAAACCTAAACCTAAACTAAAATAAACTAAACTAAAATAAACAAAACCTAAACCTAAACTTAAACTAAATAAAATAAAATTTACTAAAAATAAACCTTAAAGTAAGCTAAAAAATAAATCCTAAAAATAAACCTAAAACCTAAACCTTGAAATAAAAAAATAAAACATAAATAATAAAAATAAAACTCAACAAAAAAATAAACCTAAACCTAAAGCTAAACTTAAAAAATAAACTAAAAAAAACATAAACAAAAATAAAGAAACTAAACTAAATAAAAATAAAAAAATAAACCTAAATAAAAATAAAACATAAATAAACTAAAATAAATAAAAAATAAACTGAAGAAACCTAAACCTACCGGTTTACATAATTTAAAAAAAAAACTATAAACCCTAAATCATAAATCTTAAACCCTAAACCATAAACCCTAAAACCTAAAAAATCATAAACCCTAAACCCTAAACCCTAACCCTAACCCTAAACCCTAAAACCCTAAACAATAAACCTAAACCCTAAACCCTAAACATTAAAGCCTAAACCCTAAACCCTAAATCCTAACCCTAAACCATAAACCCCAAACCCAAACTTAAACCTAAAGTAATTAAATAAATTTAAAATAAACCTAAACCCTAAAACCTAATAATGCTAAACCTAAACCTAAACCCTAAGAATGGTTTCTCCTTTTGATGGAGGTCGGGATTATTTCTAATTAGTACTACTGAGCTTTAGTTACCCTCATGTTTTGGCTTCTCCTCTTATTAGTCTCTTACTGTGTTGGTTTTATGATGGCCTAGTGATTGGGAGGCTTCAGAGCTTATTTGCTTGCATTTTTCCCTAGCCTCTTTTTTCCTATGAGGGTTTATTAGCTGGTGGTTTCTTGATGGCTATGATTTTTTCTAGCCTTTTGCCTTTGATTTTGGCTATCTGGCATCGTGATTATTGAGAACCTGGCCATGGGCTTTGTTCCTTCCTAGGCTGAGTTACTCTCTCTGGAGTTGTTACCTACCATCTAGTTTTATTCCCCTTTTATGGTGATTTTTTTGAAGTTTTTTTGGTTGTGTTTTCCTGTTGGCTATATGGCCCATTGGCTTGTCATTTCTTTCTTTTCTAGGAAGAACCTATATGTGCATTTGGCTGTTCTTGGCTTTGATGTTATTTTTGCTGATTACTGTTGCCATGGTTGGCTGGGTGGCTTTGATGGCTAGCTACAACAGTGATGTTAATTGGTGGATCTACAGAATTTTTTATTCTTTACCTTTGGTCTTTGATCATTTTAGGTGGCTTTGATGGTGGTTATTTCTTGGTTGCTGTCTTGTTTGGTTGGTTGCTTTGCTCTGGTTTGGTTGGATGTTTCATTGGTTAGTTACTTATTTAATCCTGATGATAGATATGGAACTTGGCTAGCCCTTGGTTGTTGGCTATTTGGTTTAATCAAGGTAAGTTGGCTACGATAGCTAGGATGTTTCCCCTATTATGCTTTTGGCTGGTAGCACCATATGTGATTGTAACCTTCTTCTGAAGTTTGGATGCTCACATATCCTGTTTCCCATTGAGATGAATGTGATTGGGCCTGAGCCTTATCTAAGATTTTTATAATTTTATTCCTTTTGTGTACTTATCTTGTAGTTATTTCTAGATGCATATCTTTATCTTACATTCTTTGCAGGTTTGTGGCAAGTTTTAGGGCTGTAGGTGGTTTGTGCATCTTTTAGAAGATTTCAGGATATAGATGGATTTTCCTGTCCTTCTTGGAATTTTATGTTATTTCTTTCTTAATTTTTGTCTTTTCTTTCATTTGCTTTGATTTTCTTGTAATAGGTAGGGGATTTATCTCTTTAGGCTAATTGCACCTCTTTGAGCAGTAGTTTAGATATTTATCTCCTTTAAGGACCTTATATCCCTTTCTTTTTGGCAATAAAATTCTCTCACTTTTGATTTTTTTTTAAAAACTCTAAGAATAGAACCTTGACGGTAGGCACAGTAACATCAAACAGGCTCAGTCTAAACCATTCAGTGGAGGTGAAGGTGGAGGCGGTAGTTATCGTAGTGGTGGTGGGGGGATTTGGAGGTGCTGGTGGAAATGGAGGTGGTGGTCGGAGCAGTGGTGGTTATGGATATGAGAGGAGCGATGAAGGTTATAGCCGTGGTGGCGGAGGGAGAGATCGGAGATATGATGGTGGATCCCTCTACTCTAGAGGTTGGGGTGGTTTTGATAACTAGAGAAACTAAAAATATGACTGATCTGATCTGTTGATTATGGAACTGTGTCTTTACAGCAGAGATGATTCTAGTTATCTAGGGTTTTTGATTTGCTCTATGCGTGCTCATTTGTTATCTCTGTCATTGCTTGTCTCTTAGAAAACTTGGTGTGTTACTTGGTTGATGTATTTGAAAAGATAAAATGTTGAATCTAAATTTATTGTTAAAAAAATAACCAAAAATCCTATGCTAAAACTTGAACCCTAAACCATAACCCTAAACTCTAAACCCTAAACCCTAAACCCTAAACCCTAAACCTTAAAACCTAAACCCTAAAACCCTAAACCCTAAACTCTAAATTGCAAACCCTAAACTCTAGTTAAAAAAATGTTAAACTCTAAACATTAAATCCTAAATCCTAAACCCTAAACCTTAAACCTAAAACCTAAACCCTAAACCCTAAACCCTAAACCCTAAAAATGCAAAACCTTAAACATTAAACTCAAAACCCTAAATGCTAAACCCTAAAATCCTAAAGCATAATCCCTAAACCCTAAACCCTAAAACCTAAACCTAAATAAGAAAATAAAATAAAATAAACTAAAAACCTAAACCTAATCCTAAATCAAAAAATAAAATAAAATAAAAAATAAAAAATAAACTAAAATAAAATAAATAAAAACCTAAACTAAATAAAAAATAAAATTAAACTAAAAATAATAAACCATAAATAAAATAAAAAATAAAATAATAAGATAAAATAAAATAAAAATTAAATAAAAACTTAAACCTAAAAATAAATAAATAAATAACACCTAAACTTAAAAAAAAAAACTTAAACCGAAACTAAAATAAACTAAAATAAAATAAAAAAACTTAAAATAAACTAAACTTAAACCTAAACCTAAACTAAATAAAATAAAATAAACTAAAAAGAAACCTAAGCCTAAACTAAAAATTAAAACTAAAAAATACCTAAAATAATAACCTAAAACCTAAACTTAAAAAAATAAAATAAAAAACTAAACCTAAACTTAAAAAATAAAATAAAAATAAAACAAAATTAAAAAAATTAACCTAAAACTAAACTTAAACCTAAAAAATAAACTAAAATAAAAAAAACTTAAACTAATATAAATAAACCTAATATAAATAAACTAACCTAAATAAAAATAAAAAATAAACTAAACTAAAATAAATAATAAATAAACTAAATGAACCTAAACCTACCAGTTTACTTAATTTCTAAATAAAAAAAACCCTAAACCATAACCCTAAACCTAAACTTAAAGTAACTAAATAAATTAATAAAGAAATCAAAATTGTAAAACTTAACAAACCCAAACCTAAACTTAACCCTAAACCCTAAGAATGGGCAGAACCTTGACGGTAGGAACATCACCATCAACCAAGCTCATTTTTTATCTATGTTATTGCTTGTGTCTTAGAAAACATGGTGTGTTACTTGGTTTATAAAAATAAAAAGAAGAAATGTTTAATTTGTTCTAATTTAAAATAAAATAAAATAAAAACCAAAAATCGTAAGCCCTAAACAAAAACCTGAAACTTAAACATAAAACCAAAACCCTAAACCCTAAAACCTAAATCGTAAAATCCTAAACCCTAAACCCTAAACTAACCCTAAAGCCTAAACCCTAAAAAACTAAAAACTTAAACCTAAACTAAATAAAACTTATTTTTTAAAATAAATAAAAAAACAAAACCAACATTAAATAAAATAAAATAAAAACCTTAATTAAAACCTAAACCTAAACCTAAAAAGAATATAAAATAAAAAATAAAAATAAAACTAAAACAAAATAAATAAAAATCTAAACTAAACTAAAAGAAAAAACATAGATAAAATAAAAACTATGCCTAAAATAAAAATAAAATAAAATAAAACTAAATAAAAACCTAAACCTAAAAAATTAAAAACTAAAATAGAACCTAAAATTTAATAAAAAATAAAACCTAAACCCTAAACTAAAAAAAATATATATAAACCTAAAAAAAAAATTAAACAATCCTAAACCAAAACTAAAATAAATTAAACTAAAATAATTAAAACCTAAACCTAAAATAAACTAAACCTAAACTTAAACCTAAACTAAAAAATAAAACCTAAAAATAAACCAAAAATAAAAACCTAAAACCTCAACTTAAAAAATAAAATAAAAACATAAACCTAAACCAAAAAATAAAAAAATAAAACCTAAACCTAAAAATAAAATAAAAATAAAACTAAACTAAAAGTAAACCAAAACCTAAACCTAAAAAATGAACTAAATAAAAAACCTAAATTAAAAAAATAAACCAAAAATAAATTAAATAAAAATAAAATTGAACCTAAATAAAAATAAAATAAACTAGACAAACTAAATAAACCAAAATTTACCAATTTACTTAATTAAAAAAAATAAATAAATAAGAAAAACCATTAACCCTAAACCTAAATCCTAAACCCTAAACCATAAGCCCTAAACCGTATACCCTAAACCCTAAACATGAAACCTAAACCAGAAACCCTAAACCCTAAACCCCAAACTCTAAACACTAAACCCTAAACCCTAAAACACTTAACCCTAAACTAACCCTGAACCCTATGCTAACCTTAAACCTTAAAAACCTTAATCCCTAAATCCTAAACAGCACTAAACCCTAAAAAACTAAAAACTTAAACCTAAAATAAATAAAACTTATTTTTTAAAATCAATAAAAAAAACAAAACCAAAATAAAATAAAATAAAATAAAAACCTTAATTAAAATTAAACCTAAACCGAAAAAAAATATAAAATAAAAAATAAAAATAAAACTAAAACAAAATAAATAAAAATCTAAACTAAACTAAAAAAGAAAAAACATAGATAAAATAAAAACTATGCCTAAAATAAAAATAAAATAAACCTAAAATAAAATAAAATAAAACTAAATAAAAACTTAAACATAAAAAAATAAAAAATAAAATAAAACCTAAAAATTAATAAAAAATAAAACGTAAACCCTAAATTAGAAAAAAATATATAAACCTAAAATAAAAATTAAACAAACCTAAACCAAAACTAAAATAAACCTAAAAATAAGCCAAAAATAAAAACCTAAAACCTCAACTTAAAAAATAAAATAAAAACATAAACCTAAACCAAAAAATAAAAAAATAAGACCTAAACCTAAAAAATAAAATAAAAATAAAACTAAACTAAAAAGTAAACCTAAACCTAAACCTAAAAAATGAACTGAATAGAAAACTCAAACTAAAAAAAATAAACCAAAAATAAATTAAATAAAAATAAAATTGAACCTAAATAAAAATAAAAAATAAAATAAACTAGACAAACTAAATAACTCAAAATTTACCAATTTACTTAATTTAAAATAAATAAATAAATAAATAAATAAATAAGAAAAACCATAAACCCTAAACCTAAATCCTAAACCCTAAACCATAAGCCCTAAACCGTATACCCTAAACCCTAAACATGAAACCTAAACTAGAAACCCTAAACCCTAAACCCCAAACTCCAAACACTAACCCTAAACCCTAAAACACTTGATTTGATTTGATTTGATTTGATTTGATTCCTAGCCCAACTCAAGTCAAAACCATAGTGACTATTATTCACTTGATTTGATTCCTCTTTTGAAAAAAAAGGGAAACTCTTAATTTGACAAATATTGTATGTTAACGAGAGTTCAAATGTGTTATGATTTTGAAAGAGAGAAATCTATTTAACAAATTTAAGTATGTTAAATAGAGTTCAAATTATTTTTTATTTTTGAAAATGGAACTCTTATTTGACATATTTGGGTACGTCAAATGGACATCAAATGTGTTTTGAATTTGGGTGTGATATTTGCTTTTGAAAAGAGGGAACCCCAACTTAGCACATGTGAATTATGCTTGGTGAAGTTTCAATTTTATGTCATGATTTCATTTGAAAATAGAATCTTCATTCAACAAACCTGGTATATTGAATGGACTTTATTCTTTTGAAAAAAATGTTCTTTTTAAAAAATAGATTTTAAATTTTTTGATTCTGATTTTAAAAAGAACATCCACATAACAATTGTAGGTATTATCAAATGAGGCTTGATTATCTTTATGCCTTCTGAAAACTTTTTATGAATTTTGTGCAAACCTTTTGAATTTTGAAAAGTACCACTTTGCAAAAGAGTTTAATTTCTTAAGTATAAGATGAACCTTGCCTTACCAAGCTAGTGGTAAGGAGGTTTTAAATTTTTAGTCATCTAGTTTCATTAGTTAATTTATTTTTACCTATTAGGAGACCCAATAGGGGTTTAAGACCTACTTGGAGTGAGGTCCTAAAACCTAAAAAATGTTGGCTAGCTTTGTTTAAGGATGAAAAAACCTAAGTGCCAATGGAAAGAAAGATAGTCTTGGGCTTATATAAGATATAAGTCCACTATCGATGCTTGCAGATGATAATTGTTTGGTAAAGATGGAGAGAAGAACTATCCCCAATGGAGTCGCTAGAAAAATCTGTGGTGTTTATTTTTAAATGCATGGTGGGGGAGGGACACCACGCAGATCAAAGGGGGTACTTATTAAAGTGACCATGTACAATATTGAGGTATGATGTACTATCTTAGAAGATAGATGCATCACCCTTCAATAGACCTAATTACCTAATAAGAACTCCTAAGACATGATGAGTCTTCGAATACACTAAAGAATTTTCACTTACTTTACATGGATGAATAAAACATGGTTTATATTAAACTGGGTTCCAAAGTTCCATATGTTGACAAACCTCCATAGTTAATTACATCCTAAGGAAGGTGAATTCCTTAAGAATACTCTTTATTAAAGTTGGCAATTATTATCTCCAAAGATTTCAAGATTAAGACTATTAAAAAATTGGATATATTTGGAAAATCAAAAGGGAAAGTTTGAGGAGAAGACTTATTTTTGGAAGCTAAAGGGAATGAGTAAGGAATGCTCATGATACTAGGAAACCTAGTGATCATTCCAATATATCCTATGAATAGGTTTTATATATTTGAAGTTGAAGAAGATTAGTTTATTTGAGTTGAAATTTTATTAGATCATAAGGGCTTATAATATATCAACATAAGGTTATGGAAATGCATAAGAGGTGAGGATTTATGCTTATATCCTGAAGAAAATAGCTACCTCAGATCCTAAATCTATGGAGCTTTGGCATAAGCCAAAGCATGACCTAAATCTAAGCGAAGATGGGTATAGGGTTTACCTCCACAAGAGAGAGTAAACCACTCAACTGTTAGACTTATAACTGCATGGAGTGGCAGGCAGCTAACTCTTCCTATGATTTAAATCTATATGGTCAAGTCTTATGATTTTGCAAGATAGTTGGGCTATTATTTATTTAGAAAGAGTCTAAAGTCTTTAAACCCACTCTCTAAGAGACCAGAGCATGAGTGGTATGAGCAATGACTTAATCTACATATGCAAAATCTTTTCAAATTTTTATCTAATTTTTGACTCTTCATTTTGCAAAGGCTTTGGAATTTTTGTATGCCGAAATGCATGATGAAATGAGTTATGGACTAAATCAAAAGAGAAGATGGTCAAGCTCTGTTAGTAGGGGTTGCTCTCACATGTCAAGCAGTCCCTATACATAAGGATGAAGGCCCTCATTATACAAGAGTGATTCAAGATGATGCATGATGTGAAACATACAACATTCAACTAAGGGGTTGCAAAATATTTTAATTATCTTGATTTAATGCCAAGGCTTTATGTGAGGTTATGAATTATTTAAAACTTTAGTTATGAGTTATAGTTGGGTAAAAGATTTATTTTTTCTTAAGAGCCTAATCGCATTTAGGCCACACATTAAAACATCATTCATAAAGAAAACTATGAAAAACATGATGTTTCTATTGTACAATTTAAACATAACATCAACTAATTTTATAAATGTAATGCAAAAGAATAAGAGGACGGTGTCGTCAGGTATTGTCGTACAACTTAAAAAGAGAAAATGGGTAGCTGAGCTCTACCCTTATACATCTCGATATACAAAATAATAATTATAATTTACAAATGAATATTATTGGGGCTTCTTTCTTCATTCTTCATGTCTTCTTCATTTCTTCATGTCTTATCTCCTTTGGTTTGGTTAGCTTCGAGGCATCACAGGGTGCCCCAAGACTAAGTCTTCTGGCGAATGTTTATCTTTATTCCCCATAACTCTAATCCTAATTCCTAATGCAAAATTACATTAAAAATAAGAAAAGTAAATCTAACTACACTTGCAAAATAGGTGTTAGTTAAACACAGATATAATCCTAAGCAGTTATATTTATAATTTGGACTTAGCACCCTGTACATGTATAACCAAGCCCACCTGTCCTAACTTGGATTATACTTAGGGGTTTAAGCAACCTGTAAAAGAGAGCATTTATAATTATTTTAAACACCCCTTAAGCACAATCCCCGACAAAAAATATGATTAGGCTAATATCGATCTAACATCTAGTCTACGAAATATACACCCTAACATCCAGTCTTAAACAACACATCATAAAACAAAACATACATCATACCATATACCATCCTAACATAAAGCTAGAAGTGGTGACTTAATTCTAATGTGTGTGTGTATTAAGATTTGTGTGGTATGTCCTAACTAGACATTAAGGTTAAGATTTTCTAAATGTGAAAGGGTGTTTAATCATAAGAAGTTGACTTCACTTTAAATGGTTTAAATGATTTGAGAATTTTACTTAGTATTTTCTTTTGTTTCATTTGACTTACACTTAGCAACTAAGTGTTATAAAGAGAAGAAAAAGATATGATCACTCTCTTTCATCCCTACCTTAAGTCATTTTTAAAAGCATGTTAATTAGATTCAATTCTCTTTAGGGAATTGCTTATTACACATTTTAGATTAATTTTAAGTTTAGGTTCACTTTAAATAATTCTATTCAATATGAAAGATATCCTAAGATTAATTTGATTGAATTACTATCACATGACACATGTTAAATTGTTCCTTTCCATCACATGTAACATGCATATGATTAAGTCTAAGTATACCTACACATATAATATGTTTTAGCACACTTGAATGATGGATGTGAGTATGTACATTTAAAGTTTATACTTTCCTATTTGATTGAATTATTTTATCATATTAATTTAAAGCTCTATCTAAATTCTTATACAAAAATACATAGTGATAAAATTAAATAGGTACGTGTCATTGTTAACCAGGGAAGTGATGTAATCAAATGGCCTCCTTGGGGCTAGCTAAAGCCTCGTATTCTTGGGATGTTTAGACCATATGTAAATTTGCATACATGAACATAAGAACGAGGGCTCCAATTCACATGATCAATTAATTCAATCACCTATCCTATTATGGATGCATGTATCTTTGATAAAAGAAAAAGGGTTCTAATTCCATAATTAAATACACACACACATATATAAGAGACGTAAGCTAGTACATGTCATTGTTAACCAGGGAAGTGAGGTAATCAAATGATCTCCTTGGGGCTATTTAAAGCTTCATACTCTAGGATGTCCATAGTAAATATTTTCTTTTCTTAAATACATATGGATGTATACATAAATAAAGAAAGAAAACCATACAACGGTTGAATTTTTATTTGAATGAAACATTTATGCATATGGAGTAAAGTCTTATCTAAATTATAGTATTGAAATACATAAGAATGAAATCAAATGAAGTACATGCCATTGTTAAACTAGAGAAGTGAGGTAATCAAATGACCTCCTTGGGGCTAGTTAAAGCCTCGTATTCTGAGATGTACAGTCTATAAACTCGTTAATATTCATAATTACATAAATCAATACATGCATAAAAGGAATGGAGCTTCACTTCATACACTTAAGCTATAATCACATACATCTCCTATGTATTTATAACTAGCATTCATAGCATATGTAATAATTCATTTATAAGATTTGAAAAATATATTTGGATATAATAGTGATAATAGCCACACATATATTAAATCAATACATGCAAGCTTGACATAAAAGAAATCATTTGATTTAATCCATTTTGCAAAAGTTGAATGCATGAATCAAATTACATACAATATTTAATGTGATTGAAGTGGAATAAATAAACATAAACATATGATTTCATTCAATCAAATTAATTCCTAAGAACAATTATATCAAATAAAATCATTTAAAGCAAACCAAAGCTATTCAATGTCATTTTTAATTTCAAGTTTAATTTGATTTAAGGAATGTGAGAAGTTTGCTAATCATAATCCCATCCAATGTTTGAAGGTTAATTTGATTTAATGATAGATAATTAGGTTAATTTTATGGATTAATTAAGTTAAGAAATGAATTAAATTAATTAATTAACCTTTACCTATGTTACCTTAAAGAAATTAACTAAATAATTATGAGCCAATGCGATATGCAAATGAATTGAAAAGTAAATTAACAATTATTGACCTAACTTTTAGAGTGAGTTCTCAACCTCTTCCTCATAGATCTAGGACTCTTATAGACAATAATAGCTCCTTAGTCTTAAGACACTTCTAGTGATTAGGCGAACACTTAACCAAAGCCTAAAGACTTAAGAGGGTTAGTCATAGGGGTAGGTTATGCCTTAAAGATTTAGGGAGACCTATCTATCCTGTGGCCTAAACCCAACCTATGTTTACATTCTCAAACCAAACCTCAAATTCAATTCAAATAACAAATCCAAATCCAAATTCCAAATCAAATGATTGAAACTCATAATCAAATCCAAAATCAAAATCCTGCCTAAGCCCTATGATTTTATCTTATGGACTTGGCCATTAACCAAATTCAAATCAATATAAATTCAATTGATTTCTCCAAGATCAATTCAATCCATCAATCATTTATCAAATTCAAGTCCAAACTCAATTCCAAATGATTGAAACCCAAAATCAAATTTAAACTCTCAAATCCTTCTTAAGCCTTATGATTAAATTCCATGGGCTTAGCAAAATCTCCACACAATTCAATCCAAATTTGATTGATCTCTTCATGAATCAATCATATCTTCATTTATATTCACAAATATAAATGACATATAAACTCAAATAACCAAAACCAAATTAAACTAAGTCCAAATCCAATCAAATTCTAAGCTAACCCATATGGACCTACCTCCATGAGCTTAGCTAAATCCCATTCAAATCAACCCAAACTCAATTGATTTTCTCACAAATCAATTATATATTCAACTATATTCACATATATAAATGAAACCCCCATTCTAATGATCAAAACTAAATCAAACTTAATCAATTTTCTTCTAAGCCCTTTTGACCTACCTCCATGAGCTTAGTCAAATTTGCCTTCAAATCACTCCAAACTCAAGTGATTTTCTCATAAGTCATTTATATCCTTATTTATATTCACAAACATAAATGAAATATAAATTTAAATAGCCAAAACCAAATTCAAATCAAATAAAAGTCCAATTTAAACCCTTTAAGCTAATTCTTTGGACTTAACCAAAACCCACCTAAATAAAGCCAAAATTAATAGATTTCCTCTTGAATCAATCATTCCTTCAATCATCTATCCAAATATAAATTAAACCTACAATCATCAAGCCAAATTGAAATCAACTTTAAGTCAAACCCAACTTAGTTGTTTTGACTTGAAAATTCCAAATGAACCAAAACCCATCATAGCCCAAATTGATTGTAGTTGAATTTATATTTCAATCCTAAACTCATATATAAATTCAACTAAACCTTAATCAAACCAAAACCAAGCCAATTGCTCATTTAGGTCCACTTGACCCAAAGTGGCCTAAAGAACTCATTTGAACCAAGTTCTAATCCAACCTAAATTGGATTGACCAAGCCCATCTAAACCTCATACCATGATTATTTATCACCCTAGGATAATAAATTGCCTTAAATTGGGTCAAACCAAGTCAACTTGGTCATTTAACTAAGTTTAAACCCAAGTTAGCCAAAACTCATCATACACCATATCAATTGAAATCATTGATTCACATCAATCCATAATCAATGATTGAACATGACTTGATCATTAATTGTGCCAAACCAAACCCAATTGGCTATTTGACCCAAGTTGACCCAAATTGGCCTAAAAGATTAAGATGGGTCAAATCATGATCCAACCTAAATCGATTGCAACCAATGGATCAAGTTCATTCCAAATTGATTATTGAACTTGGACAAACCCATAATTGAACCCAATTTGGCCAATTGAGCCCAATTGGCCAACTTAGCCCAAATTGGCCTAAAGGGCCAAATTGGCCAAAATCAAAATTAAATCCAAATTGAATAAAACCAATGCCTATAATCATTTTTAATTAACCAATTGAACTTGAACTAATGCCCAACCCAAGCCAATTTGACTAATTTGGTAAAATTGGTCAACTGGACCCATTTGACCTATATGAATCCAAATGAGTCAAAATCAAACATAGGGCAAATTAATTGAAACAATTTTAACCAAAACACTTCAAATAATCATTTGAATCTAACCCAAGCTTTAGTTTAACCCAGTTTGACCAATTGGGCAACCTAACCCAACTTAGCCCAGTTTGACCTATAAGGGTCAAATTAAGCTAAACCCTTGAAACCAACCCATAGGACCTTGGAACTCGACCAAACCAGACCCAAACATATCCTAGGTCAGTCTAAAATTAGCCCAAAATCCAAATGAGTCCAATCTAAGGTTATTTCCCATTGGCTAAGCCCCTTTACATAGGATTCCACCCTTTTAGGCAAAGTCCACTCTCCCATCAGTTGACAACCCTCACTAACCCCACTTTGGGGTCTAACCTAGCCACCCAGCCCACCCTAAGTGGGCTGGGACTTGCCTTGGGGTAAAGCAAAGTGAGTTAACTCACCTCCCTTACAAATCGAGAACCAAAGGATCAAGGGAGATGCAATCAGCTCAAATCCCACCGTGAGCCACCTCCCATGCTCTCCTCCACTCAAACCAAGCCACGTGGACTTAATGGGGATAACATTGGCACCCTAATGCCGCCGGCAAAAAATGGGGGATTAATCTCGTTCATCCATCTCAGCCAATTGAGGGATATACCCCCTCAATTTGTATGGGAAACACATCGATTCAACTTGAGAGCTTCCTTAAGTGATTTTGAACTCCCTAGAAAGCTCTTGAGCATTCCCAAGGCTCCTTCATTGGCATTCCTCCTTCCCGAGTGTAGTAAAAATAGGGGAGCCTCTTCCTCAATCCAACTTCTCCATTCCTCTTGCACACACCTTCCACGCACCTCATCGAAGCCAAACATTCTTCCCCGAGGCTTCCTGACCACCGGAGCAAGGAATTCGACCAAAGCCAATCCTCCAAAGCATGATTCTTGTTCTCCTGAGCAATCCACTTGGAGTCAATCCAATTTCTATTCAACAGGGCTTTATCTCAACTAGATGAAGCCTCCTCAAGCGTGCGAGCCACCGGTCTTAGCTCCAGTGAGATAATTTCATAAAAATCAACCTCTAGCTTAAAATGTGTTGGAGCTTTATGAGAAAAATGTGCATGTGAGCCGATCTTGGCCGTTGGATCTTCTTAGTTTCCTCACGTGATGGTGTGGGTTCCATTTGGAGCCAATTTGAGCTCCGGTAAGCTCGATCAAACAATCAAAGGCAGAAGGCCTCTATCTTTCATCATTCATGAGCTGATATATCACATGTCATCCATTCTACATGATCAAAATAGATGGCCTTGATTAGATCATGTTAGATCCATCCGATTCAAGCCATTATTAATCATAAGATTGATCTACATTGTCCGATCTAAGATCGGACGGAAAAGATCAATAATACCTCTCACCGCCAGCTAACTTAGCCAATAGATGTGACAATTTAAATAGCCAGTCTTGCGGCCACATGGAAAGCACGTCACGTCAATATGTCACATGGCTAATGGGATTAGGCTTAATTAAGGCTAATTAATCTATTTTTTGGCTAAAACATCATAAATTCATAAGAAATTGTAGTAAATTTCAAAAAATACAAATAAAGGCTTATATTACTAATTTTTAAGAGATGAATCCATTAAAATTACCCTTAATTGATTTTGAATAGTAATCATAGATTAATTAAGGTTTAATTAAAAAATTAATTACCCTAATTACTTCTTAATTAATTAACTAATTAACCTCAAAATTTTTGAGATTGTTTAAGAGGATGACCTCTGCCTCTCCTATTTTTTGGAAATTTATTGGTTAATCAATTGGGAAATTGATTGACTAAGCCCTATTTACCTTCTTAACTTAATTAAGTATTAATTAATCATATGAATAGTAACTTAATCAATTAATTGGGTGTCATTTATCACTGTTTAAAAGTAAGGGTACTTTGGGAATTGGATTAGGGTCTCTCTCCTAATCTTTTCTCTAAGTTTCTTTCACTTTTTCAAGAAGAGATTAATTAAGGATTAATTGATTAATTGATTATTTAAATAGTTTAATGAAAATTTAAAACACATCTGAACCTAATTAATCAATTAAGGGGTTGATCTTTAGGTGTTCAATAGCCTAAAGATATTTAAGAAAATTTTGGTTAGCTCACATGTGTGGGAAAACTAGAATTGTACTTAATTAAGTTCCTTAAGCTTAATTAATTATTAATTATGAGCCAATTGCATTAGGCCCTTTCATTTCCTAGGACCATTGCTAATTTTCTTTTCAATTCATTTGCATATCATCTTGGGTCATAATTAATTACTTTAACATAGGTAAGGGTTAATTAATTGATTTAATTCATATATTAACTTAATTAATCCATAAAATCAACCTAATTACCTCTCATTAAATCAAATTAACTTATAAATATGGGATGGGATTAGGACTAGCAAACTTCTTCTCACATTCCTTAAATCAAATTAAACATCAAATTAAAAATGACATTAAAAAGTATTAGTTCGCTTTAAATAATTGTATTTGATATAATTATTCTTAGGAATTAATTTGATTGAATGAAATCATATGTTTATGTTTAGTTATTTCTCTTGAATCATATTAAATATTTTATGTCATTTGATTCATGCATTCATCTTATGCAAAATTAAGTAAATCAAATGGTTTCCTTTATGTCAAGCTTGCATGTGTTGATTTAATTTAATATATGTGTGGCTACTATCTCTATTAAATCCAGATGTATTTTTCAAAGCTTATAAATGAATGATTACATATGCTATGAATGCTAGTTACAAATACATAGATGATGTATGTGATTATATCTTAAGTGTATGAAGTGAAGTTTCTTTTTTTTTAGAAATGTATTGATTTATGTAAGTATGAAGTGAAGTTTCCTTTCAATATCTTGGACTTAGCCAAATCCTATCCAAATTAAATAAAAACCAATGGATTTTTTTTTGAATCAATCATTCTTTCAATCATCTATCCAAATATAAATGAAACCTACAATCATCATGCCAAATCAAAATCAACTCAAGTCAAACCCAACCTAGCCCATTTGACTTGAAATGGATTAGGGCTTAGGGTTTAGGGTTTTAGGGTTTAGGGTTTAGGGTTTATGGTTTTTCTTATTTATTTATTTATTTTTTTTGGGTCAGCAAAACTAAAATAAAACCTTTGTGGTTGATTTTTATTTAGGTTGATTTTTATTAGTTTAGTTTATTTATTTTAGTTTAGGTTTTTTATTTTAGTTTATTTTTTAGGTTTAGGTTTATGTTTATGTTTATTTCCATAAGCAGCAAATTGGATTGACCATTCTTTAGTTTCTCTAGTTCCCATCAAAACCACCCTGGCCTCTCGACTAGCGGGATCCACCATTATATCCCTGATCTCTTCGTCTACCACCGCCATGGCTGTAACCTCCATCGCTCGTCCCACCTCCATAACCACCACTGCTCTGATTAATAAAATATAGGTGTTTAATAAATTGGAGTTTGAAGAAGGGGAAGGGGCCCTCGATCCGCAATAGATAGAGGAGGATTTATTCAATCACATAGTTTGGGCTCCTAGAATATGGCGCCTTTGTGGCAATCTATTTGATTGTATCAAAAGGCCCACTAAATTGGGATTTTTCTGGACTGGGTCATTTCAGAGCAAATGGATCATTTATCATAAAGACGAGATAGATCTTCCAAAGAACAAGGCTCTTTTCGACCAAGCCAATTCATTTGGGACCCTGCGGATCCATTCTTTTCCCTATTCAAAGATTAGCCCTCCATCTCTGTGTTTTCTTTTCCTTATCCAAGGTTTAGGTTTTGGTATATGTTTATTTTTAAGTTTAGTTTTATTTTTAATTTAGTTATTATGTTTAAGTTTTATTTTTTATTTTAAGGTTTAGGTTTAGATTTTTATTTTATTTTTCTAAGTTTAGGTTTTAGGTTTTTATTTTAGGTTTATCTTTAGGTTTTATTTTTCAATTTAGGTTTTAGTTTATTTTTAGTGTATTTTATTTTATTTAGTTTAAGGTTTAGGTTTAGTTCATTTTAAGTTTTTTAGGTTTTATTTATTTTAGTTTATTCAATTTTAGTTTAGGTTTAGGTTTATTTTATTTTGGTCATTTTAATTTTAGGTTTTTTTTCTTAGTTTAGGGATTAGGTTATTTACTTATTTATTTTTATGTTTATTTTTTAGGTTTAGGTTTTTATTTAATTTTTATTTTATTTTATTTTATGTTTATTATATTTTATTTTATATTTAATTTTATTTTATTTAGGTTTATTTTTTTAGGTTTATTTTCTTTTTAGTTTAGTTTAGGTTTTATTTATTTTATTGTAGCTCCTTTTGTTTTTTATTTTATTTTATTTTTTAGGTTTTAGGTTTAGGTTTAGTTTAGGTTTTATTTTATTTTATTTATAAGTTTTATTTATTTGTTTATTTAGTTTGGGGTTTAGGGTATTTAGGTTTTAGGTTTAGGGGGTTTGTTTAGGTTGGGTTTAGGGTTTAGGGTTTTAGCATTAGGGTTTAGTTTAGGGTTGGGCTTTGGGTTAGGGTTTTTTTATTTTATTATTTTTATTCTAATTTTTTTAAATTAAGTAAATTGGTATGTTTAGATTTATTTTGTTCATTTAGTTTTATTTATTTAATTTTAGTTTATTTTATTTTTATTTTATATTTAGGTTTATTTCTATTTTATCTAGTTCAATTTTATTTATTTTATGTTTATTTATTTTAGTTTAAGTTTTAAATTTCATTTACTTCTAGGTTCGGTTTAGGTTTTGGTTTATTTTTAGTTTTGTTTGTTTTAGTTTTATTTTTTTTTTATGTTTAGGTTTTATTTTAATTTTAGGTTTAGGTTTTTTTTTTTATTTTTAGGATTTTTAGGATTTTATTTTAGGTTTATTTTAGGGTTTTATTTTTTTTAGTTTAGGTTTAGGTTTTTAGTTTATTTTTATTTTATTTAGTTTAGGTTTAGGTTTAGTTTATTTTAGGTTTTGGTATAGATTTTATTTATTTTAATTTAGTTTATTTTAGATTAGGTTTAGGTTTATTTTATTTTTATTTTTAGTTTAGGTTTTTTTTTGTAGTATAGGGTTTTAGTTTTATTTTTTATTTATTTTAGGTTTTTTTTACATTTTTTTTAAGTTTATGTTTTATTTAGTTTTATTTTATTTTAAGTTTAGTGTTTATTTTCTTTAGGTCTTTATTTTTTTTTTAGTTTAGGTTTTATTTATTTTATTTTAGTTTAATTTTATTTTTATTTTATTTTATTTTTAGATTATGGTTTAGGTGTAGGTTTCGTTTAAGTTTTTCTTTATTTTATTTTTTATTTTAATTTGGTTGAGGTTTTTTTATTTCTTTATTTTTTTAGGTTTTATTTAGTTTAGGTTTATGTTTTTAGCTTTTTAGGGTTTAGGGTTAGTTTAGGGTTTGGGGTTTAGGGTTTACAATTTAGGGTTTAGTGTTTAGGATTTAGGTTTTAGGATTTAAAGTTTTGGGTTGGGTTTTAGGTTTGGGTTTAGGGTTTAGGGTTTAGGGTTAAGTTTTAGGTTTAGGGTTCAAGTTTTAGTTTAGGGTTTAGGGTTTTTGTTTTTTTTTAATAGAGGACAAATTCAAATTCAACATTTCTCTTTTTCAATTTCATCAGCAAAGTAACACACTAAGTTTTCTAAGACATAGGAGACAACATAGATATATTGGATCAACCGTTCTTCAGTTTCTCAAGTTCCCATCATAACCACCCTAGCCTCTCGTGTAGCGGGATCCACCATCATATCCTCGATCTCTCCCTCCGCCACCACCATGGCTGTAACCTTCGTCGCTCAACCCACTTCCATAACCACCACTGCTCCGACCACCACCTCAATATCCACCAACACCTCTAGATGCCCCACCACCACTGTGACAACAGCCTCTACCTTCACCTCCAATGCCAGATCTTGACTGAGCCAATTAGATGGTGATGTTCTTGTCATTAAAGTTTTGCCCATTCTTAGGGTTTAGGTTTGTTAGGTTTTAGGGTTTAGGTTTGTTTTTAATTTATTTAGTTACTTTAGGTTTATGTTTAGGGTTTTTTTGGGAAACCCCATATAAGGATAATTTTATTGCCACAAAAGAGGGTTACAAGATCCTTAAGAGGGATACACTCTAAAACTACTACTCAAAGAGCTACAATCATCCTAGATAGTAAATCCTATCAAAGTACAACCAAAAGCAAAATAAAAGAAAAAAAAAGTAAAGAAATGATACAAAGTGATTAACATAGATAAGCCAATGGATAGATCACAAAGCTCTTGTGATGATAGAATGCATGAGAGAGCAAACTGCAAGAGAAAAAGAGAAGTGCATTTGCAAAAATGAAGAAAGATAGAAATTAGAACAGTTAAAGTAGTATAGAGAAAGTGAAAAGTGAGAGCAGCATAAATTGAGAAAATTATAGAGAAGTGTGTGAAAGAAGGCTCAGGCTCAGTCACACCAAATTAGGGTAGATGCAAATATGAGCATCCAAACTTCTGGAAGGGTTACATCACAAGAGCTACTAAACCCGAAGGAGTGAAATCATCACAGCCATCATAGCCTACAAACCTGTGAGAAGAAAGTAGCCATTTGTTGATAGTCTTATGGACCTTAGTACCTGCAAACCTAAATAAAGCCATATATAATATATAAAGGAGATAGCAAAGAGCAGAAAGATAAGGGGTCCCATGTAGAAAATTATCATCATTATAGTCACCATAACATGAGAATCCCTATACATATGAGAATGAGCCATCTTTGCTAGAATCCCTTTAAAACTATAGCCAAGAGTATAATTAGGCCAGCATAAAAACCCACCATAAGAGAACAACAGAAAAAGCAACCTGCTAAAATCCTGCTAAGCAAATCAATGAGCCAAACATATGAGACATATATGAAACTTTCAGGCCAGGAGTACAGCCCTGGAGTGTAGTCCAAATAAGAAACCCAATCATAATAAGCAATGCAGATGTTAACAACCCCCTTTTTAATAACCATTACGAGTTAACAAAAGCAAATGTAAAGCAAGGCAACAACCCAATCCCAAATACAACAAGTGATGCAATTCTAACATTACCAATGTGAGAATGCAATGTAGTTATAGCAAGAACCACGGAAAAAGGATGCATCTCACCGTAATAGCACCAAATAAAGACAGAAGATAGCCCTAGTAACGTGATGTTGGGCATAAAACTCGATAATCCCGATCAGCAAACAACCAAGACAGCAAGATAGCAAAAGACAACAACTGTCCATAGAACCATCCATTCAGAATATACAGTGCATAAGATAATAATCAAGTTGATAGAAGAATAACACAGGGATCTGCACAAGTCTAATTGAACCAAGATGGAAAGAACAGTAGCAGATTAAGTAGTCCATAAATATCAGGTGATAAGCAGCCTGCATACAAACAAGAAGAAAATCAGAAGCCAACCCCTTAGCGACTTGTTGGACATAGGACCCTAAAGTCTCATAGTCAAAAATAAAATAGCAAAATAATTATTGCACCTACCATAGGATAAGCCAATATAAAATAGAGAAACAACATAAACACATAGGGGGTTCAAAGGAGAGCCAACATTGGAATCATGAAAAACCAAGATAGAAGATAACCAAGACAACAAACAACCAAGACAAGAATAAACTAGAGCCATAAATCCACCCATTCGAATGACAAGCAGCATTAGTTAGTAACTAGGCAAGTAGCATAATCACAAGCAACAAATAAAACAACAAAGCCATTATTGCACCCACTATAAGATAAACCAAAATAAAATAGTGATACAACATAGGCATAGAAGGGGTTCAAAGGAGAGCCAACATTGGAATCCTTCAAGACAAAGAAAAAGCAGACCAGCAGTTAAGCCAACAATATTAGTAAAAGAAGATTGGAAAGAACACAAAAAGAAAGTCCAATTCTGGAAGGAGAAACTAATAATAATAACAAGGGTATAACAGTGTCTCTCCATACAGGTTGGGGAGATGAGATTAGCAAGAACAATCAGAAAAACCAAGACAACAAAGAGCCAAGACGGCAAATAACAGCTAACTGACCATAGAACCACCCATTCAAAATAGACAGTGCATAAGATAACACAGGGATCTGCAAAAGTCTAAAAGAACCAGGATGAAATAAATAGCAACAGATTAAGTAGTCCACAAATATCGATATAAGCAGCCACAAACAATAAGACAATCGAGAAACAACCCGAATCGCCTACTGACTAAAGACCCGATAATCCAACAACCAACAATTAAAATAACAAAACAATTGTTGCACCCACCATAAGATAAATCAGTAAGGAACAGGGAGACAACATAGACTAGAAGGGGTTCAAGAAAAAACCATCATTGAAATCCTTCAAGATAAAGAAAAGTAGACTAGCAGGTAAGCCAACATCACCAGTAAAAATAGGCTAAAATAAAATCAAGAATAAAATCCCATCCTGCAAGGAAATAGTAATAATAGCAAGGTTATTGCAATTGCTCTCCATATAGGTAATGGAGGTGAGGTTAGATAGCATAGGAGGGGGCACAACCCTATTAAAGAGAGAAAATATAGATAAATTGTGTCATGAAGCTTTACAAAATTATAGCAATTACATAATGAGACAGCAAAGTCATGAGGCCATGAATAAATTTCTAGATTAAGGAAAAGAGAAAAAACACATCCTTAATCATATAATGGAAAATTACAATAGGACCCATAAACAGAATAATGATAGCAAGAAGTCCCCTCAGAAAAGCAAAAAAGAAAAGCGTAAAATAATCCATCTCCTCCAATCAGGAGAAACCTTTCCAAAAGTAGTGGTTTTAGTGAAAACAGAAGAAGAAAAACCCCAAATAAGGTTAGGTAATCCAATAGTAGATGCCATAAAGATCAGCAACTTACCAGAAAGGGGTAACAAGAATTAGAATCAGTAAAATACAGAGAAACATCAAAACTAAACAGAAGTTGATAATGCAGTTAAACAGGTAATGTAACAGTCCAAACCAATAGGATGGATTAATTTCTGAGGTAAGGGAGTCCAATATTTTCCAAATTAACCAAACCATGCAAATGTTTAGAAAGTGTAAGTTGATCAAAGAATTTTATGCCATCCAATCTAGCACCTAGATTAGTAAGGTAATCAGCACATGCATTACCTTTAGGCCATACATGAGTGATTTTAAAATAGAGTTGAGAGATGAGAGCTCTAGTCTGCTTTCAAAGGTAGTACAATTATGTATTGCCCATTTTGGTGGAAGTCAAAAGATCAATCAGCAATAAGGCATCCACCTCAATCCAAATATTGAGCCAACCTTTTTGAAGACAAATCTCAATAGCTTTGTAAACTGCCATTAGCTCAACAAAAGGAACAAAGCAAGTATTAAGGGGGTAAGCAAAAGCACATAAGACTTTACCATTAAGGTTTCTAAAATGCCACCATAGCCAGAAGTATTTTGAGAAACAGAGCCATCAGTGTCAATTTTAATAGTATTAGCATGAGGTTTTACCCAATAAATAATCTTGTCATCTTTACAGTTGGGTGGATCTGGCAAGTTAAAACTCAATTTATTGGCCATAAATTTACAGCCTTTGAATTGATTGTAGTTAATTAAATTGGCATTAAACAAGTCATGAATTTTATTTTTAGTTCTAGCAATTATCCTCATGTGGTTCATAGGAATCCCACGATGTTTTGCATCATTTCTGTCCATCCATATGAACCAAATAAGAGTGATAGTAGTTATGACTTTAATGTGGCCTTTAATAATATTTTCAAAATAAACTTCAAGAAGTTGGCATAAAGTTAAGGAGCCATTGAAATTGTCAATGTTAAAGAGATCATCATACCAAATCTAAAGTTTGGAAGTAATGGCTCCATTAACAAAAACATGATTCACATTCTTAATGTGAAAGCAGCAGTAACATTTTGAAGGTAAGTAAAAACCTTTACCCCACATCAAGGAGTCAACAGGGATGAAGTTATTCAGGATACGCCAAGTTAGAACAAAGTAAGAAATAGGAATATCATTATTCCAAATTTTGAAAAACACATTGGAAAAGTCATGAGCTTCTTTAATATGATTCCAAACATTTTTAAGGTTGAAGTCACCATTTTGAGAAAGCTTAAAAAGGATCTGATCATGATTGCTAGGAATGATAGGAATAGTAGTAAGCTTATTTAAATAAGAGAAAGAATATAATCGGTAAAGCTTACTATTGTTCCACATATTATTCGCGAGAAAGAGTTCACTTTAATAGCGGCGATGGAATGGGTAGAAAGTAAGTCATCAATGGACCCATCTCAGTCAGTTATCTTGCCAAAAGAAAGAGGTACCGAGTTAATCCCCTAAGATATTAATGATTGACTTCCCATTTGATGGAACAAAGTTATTTCCAAATAGGAGAGTCTCCCGCTCTATAGGGCAAATGAGAGGGTGCTTACCCTAGCAGTATTTGGCAGTCATGAAATTAGCCCAAAGACTATTGTTGCTCATAATATTCCACCAATGTTTATCAGAAAAAGTAGTGATAGCTTCCTTGATTGGCTTACATCCAAGATCACCTTTAGCAAGACTTCCACAACTTTTATACCAAGAGGTCTAATGCATTATTTTAGAGGATTTGTTAGAACCACAGAAGAATTTGTTAAGTAGGCTCAATTACATTAATGGTACAATTAATTGACAATGGTTTGAATGAGATATAGAGGCATGGAGTTAAGGGTGCTCTAATCAAAGTCACTATCACCAAAAGTAAATGAAATTCCCAAATAGAAATTTTATTAGAGATTTTTTGGATTAGCTAATCAAAGAGATGTAATCTTTTACCTTTAAAAAAGCAAAGCATCAAGTTATTTAATAGGAAGTTGTTGTTGCTAAAAGTTAGTAATTATCAAGATTTGGTTGATCCTATTATTAGGGATTTTAGAGGAAGGAATGAAACAACTTTTACCTTCATTAAGAAAAAGACCACTTTCGTTACCAATTTTATTTAAAAGATTCTTAATAGTTTTAATGTGATGAATAGAGGCATTGCAAAAGATTATGAAGTCATCGGCAAAACTAAGATGAGAGATAAAAGACCACCTTGAGTTCTAAAACATCTTTGGGATTATTGTTGAAAAGATCATTAAGGCTCCTCGAAAGATATTCAACAACAATAATAAAAAGAGAGGGTGATAAGGGATCTCCTTGTCTCAAACCATGCATCGAAGGGAAAAATCCAAGGGACTCACCATACATGATAACGGAGAACCAAACATTGGTAATACAATTTTTAATGTGGCACATAAAATAGTTAGAAAAACCAAACAAATGAAGAATTTGGAAGAGGAAATTCTAAGAGAGGTTGTCAAAAGCTTTAGAGATGTCCAGTTTGAAAAGGATGTTACCACCTCTGGTAGAAACATCAATGTCATGAATCAGCTCTTAGGAAAGAAGAAAGTTGTCAGATATAGCTCTACCATTAACGAAGCCAGTTTGGTTGGGTGAAATAATTTTAGGCAGCAGTGGACTAATGCTATTGGTAATTAATTTAGAAATGAGTTTATGAAATAAGGTGCAATTGCTGATAGGTCTGAAATCGCCCCAAGATTCAGGATTATTAATTTTGGGAATGAGAACAATAGAAGTGCTAGAAAAGTATCTAAGTAAAGGATTTCCATCGAAGAAATCAATGACAATATCAACAAGGTCAGACTTAATAATAGGCCAATAATGCTGAAAAAATTGAGTTGTGTAGCCTTCAGGGCCAGCAACAGAATCAGTGTTCATACTATTGAATATATTACCAATCTCAACTTTCGTAGGACGTAAACTAAGCAAGTGGTTGTCATCATTAGTAATCGTTGAGGGAATCAGGTGTGAGTTGGAAAGAGCTTCTAAGGAAGGGTTGTTGTTTAATAAATTTTTAAAATGATGTTTAACAGAATCTTTAATATCATTATTATCAGTGATCCAACTGCCATTATCATTTTTAATTTTTTTAATAGAATTTAAGGCTTTCTTTTTTTGAAAAGAGCATGGAAGTACACAGTATTTACTCACCATCGACAATATGTTTGCTAGCAACCTTTTGTGATGTTTCTTCCATTTATTGATATTTAACCAAGTTATCTTTAGTTACATTCAACTCCTCAAGTTTAGTAGAGTCAGTAAAAATAGCATCTTCAAGAGAACAAACTAATTGTTCCATATTTTGAGATTGGCAAAAAGATTTTTAAAATGATTCCTATTCCACCAATTGAAGTTTTGTTTAAGCATTTTTAGCTTAAGCTAGAGGCGAATCATTCCTTTAACGGAATTATTCGGATGAAGAGGGGCCATCCAGTTAATGGATACAACATTTATGAAATCAATGTATTGGATCTACATATTTTTGAATCTAAAAGAAGTGGGGGAGGATAATCTACTGGAGGGATTTTGGATAGAAATCAAAAGCGGAGCATGATCAGACAAAGTTCTACTCAAATGTTCAACAGAAGTAATGGGCCATTGATTGATCCAAAGAGAATTAAAAAGAGTCCTATCAAGCCGCTGTCAGAGTCTACATTCTTCCATGGAATGAATGTTAGGAGAGCAACCTCCCCTTCTTCTGAAGAAGAGAGAATAGTGTTGAAATCACCCCCAACCAACTAGGGTTTGTTGACCAAGGAGGCAAAGGTTCTTAAGTTATCCCAAAGGATGTTCCTACCACCTCTATACAAGAAGCATAAATAAAGGAACCAAGAATAGAAAATTCACCCAATGAGATGTGGACATTAACCAATTGTTGAAGATCATCAAGGATAGAGATGTTTACTAAATTATTCTTGAAACACCAAATTTTATTGCTAATATTATAAAAAAAATTTTGAAAGCTAAGCGTTCTAGCAACATGGTTGATCTTAGGAGAGTGTATGAATGGTTCAATAACAACAAGTAAGTCTATGTTATGAGTACGACAAAGACTTCTAATATGGTTGCAGACAATGAGAGTCCCAATACCCCTAACATTCCAAATAAGTAAATTGATCATAGTAAAAAAGGAAGGAAAGGAAAAGAGATAACTAAAGAAATTAAAAAGCAAGAAGAAATGAAAAGTAGAGGCAATTATTTAAGGGAAGTTAGAGAAGATCTAGTAGTTCTAGTAGAGCTATTAGTGAACATTTTAGCTTTAAGGGATTTTTTTAAAAATAGTTTGAAAAGGTCTAATCTTTGTCCAAAGTATCCCCATCTAAGAGAGTGATTTTGATATTGAGAATAGGACACTGTCGGTCAAAGCATTCTAATGGTAATTTCCCCTTCCTGTTAGAATTAAGCTCGAGAAGAGGATTAGCATGTGTATCACCGAAGGGTAGTAGAAGGAGAGGTTGTGATGCCATTAATACGATTTCATGCTCATTTTTAAAATTACTTTTCAGATTTTGTTCCATCATCAAAGGATCAACAATTTTTAGATTTTGCTCTTTCATCAAAGGATCAATTTTAGAATTTTCCTCCTTGGGTTCACTAGCCAAAAGGGGTAGGTTAGAATGAGTGAAGGTATTATCTTGAGGAGCCAATTTATTACTATTAGAAGCAATGCTAAGTAAGTTATCATTAGCCTCCTCACAAACCTCAGAAGCATTATTTGTAACATGCTTAGATTGCTCTCCAATAGGCAAATCAGTGGATAAAAAAGGAGTAGGGGTAGGGGGATGATTCTCATTATGAGTGACTTTAGGCACATAAGCAAATTTATTGATTTTTTCATTTGATAGAATAGGATTAGGATCTCACAATTTATTCTTTTTAAGATGAGGATGCAACACAAAACATTCAGATTGATCATGGCCATGTATCTTACAATGTGTGCAAAAAATAAGGAATTTCTTAAATTTCACTTTTTGATTATAACCAAATTTCTGAAAGCTGATCTAAACTTCTTTAGGATGCTTTTTAGTAATATCAATCTCAACCAAAATACGAGCAACAGAAGGCTGTGATCTCGCAGCGGTGGCATGATCAATTTGATGAGGCCAAATAAAGAAACTCAGAGAGAACTTGATATGTAACATAATGTATTCTCATATTAGGAAGAGCTAGCCATATAGGAACAATTGGGGATTCCTCTTTTATATCAAAAAAAGAAGACCATTTCAGAAGTCACATTTGATAATTAAACACAAAGTAAGAGTGACGGTAAAAGACTCTTGAGTAATCTAAGTCATTAGAGAGCTGAGTTAAAATATGTTTAGGATCAATCAATCCAATAGCAAAAATGCTTGAAAGTTTAAGGCTATGAAAAAATTATCGAATGTTTTTCGAGAGTTGACCAGCGTAAGGAAAATTTACCCACTAAAGAGAATTCAAAAGTCTTTGCCAACTTTTCTACATCTAGATCTGAGCACATAATAATAGGCATCCCTGAAAATGAGGTCGAGATCAAATTCAACGAAGCATTAGGGGATAGATTCTTACCAGATAATGCATCCTTGAAGGACTTAACTGCAAGTAGAGTAGCAGATGATTTTGGATCCATAATTCCATATAAATCTGATGCCCTTCCCGACACCTCCAAGTTTGAAAGGCTCGGCTGCACGAAAAGCAACTCCTCTGCCATTGGAAGAGTAAGGGGAAACTCACATTAGCGGCCAATAAAAGACAAATATCAAAATTATGATTGAGAATGATTGAAAATCAGCCAAGCCGCAATGAAAATGAAAGGAAATCACAATCACCGAGAGCATGGTGAGAGAGAGGGAGGTTTATGTTTAGGGTTTTGGGGTTTAGGGTTTAGGGTTTAGGATTTTAGGTTTTATGTTTTTTATGGTTTAAGGTTTATGGTTAGGGTTTAGGTTTAGGGTTTAGGGTTTTAGGGTTTAGAGTTGATAAGGGCTTAATGTTTAAGGTTTAGGGATTTTAGGGTTTAGGGTTTAGCATTTAGTGTTTAGGTTTAGGTTTAGGGTTTTCTTTAGGACTATTTAGGTCTAGGTTAAAGCTCAAAATTTAACTCTCTAGAACTACAAGAAACCTAAAGAGCTAAACTCCCATCTAAGTACATTAGAAAAGAAACAAGAGCAAATACAAAAAGCTAAAAAGCATTAGAGGAAAAGATGCAGAGTAAGACTAAAATAAGTCCTAAAAATAATAAAAGAATGAGTCAACAACAGTTCATGATTTCTAGATCCTGCACCATTTAATGAAGAACAACTGGCTAGCAACTAGCTAGCAGCCAAACCACCAAATAAAAATCACAATAGACTAATCACAATTACCCAAAGAGAGGCTAGAGCAAATTCAAAAAACAAACAATAGTGATTATCAAAATTCCCATCGAAGGTCTAAACCAAGGAAAACTAGATCCAATTGTTAGCAAGCTCAGACCCATGGTAATTAATAGAGAAATAAGCAACAAAACCTAGATAGGAGCCCTCAAGCCAAAGTCGCAACAAGTAGCAATCACCAAGCAAAACTAGGGTGAGCAACCATAAATGAATAAACAACTATGAAATGAAACCGTCTACTGAAGGAAACATAAGCTACAACCAGTAGAATCAACTAGAAGACAAAACAATAACACAAAAGGGTGCCAAAGGAAGCCACCAACCACCAGAGACCAAAAAGTCCAATCCAAATGGATCAACAATGGTTCGGCCATCATAGCAGAAGGAACCAGCAAATTTTCCAAGAAGAAGGAAAATACCAACAAGGAAAAAAATTAACCAACCAAGATTCTAAGGACAATTAAAAGTCATCCAATCAAACCAGCTAAGTAAAATATCCATAAGGCAACCACCAGAGAATATTCCATCATAAGTAACCAACAAAGGAAGAATCCCTAGTAGCCATGGAAAAGTAGAAAACCAATAAAGCACAATATGATAGAGGTCTAAAAGAAGCATAACATCCATGGAAAGGCAACACAGTAGCTAGCCAGGATGTGCCAAAAAACCAAACTTCCCAGCAATAAAGACTAACCTAGTAGGAAGCATAATAACAACACAAAATGTGCTGCAAACAACGTAACTAGTAGAGGCTAATCCCAATAGAATAACCAAATCTAAAAGCAAGGCAAAAGAAGGATCCAACAATAAATAATAAGGAACTGGGAGGAAAACCCTAAAAAGTAGGCCAAAAATTATCCAAAAGATGGACTAGAAAGTCAACAACCAACAACATTTCCCACTAGGAAGGCCACCCCTCCAGCCATGAAAAATTAGGTAAAAGTAATTTGAGTTCAAAAGGAGAGCCAACAAACCAAACAGTGCAGAAAATAGAATAAAGCAAGAGTAGAAACCATCTCATCCACTGAAAACTAAAGAAACAAGGCAAAGAAGATAGTAGCCACCAGGCTGAAAAAACTAAGCCAACTAAGGCTGGAATGATAGGAACCACCAGGTAGCAACCACCAGGCTAACCCAAAAGTTAGAGGTAAAAAACATAACCCAGCTCTAGATAAAAAGTGAAAATAAGTTTAGGGTTTAGGGTTTAGGATTTAGAGTGTTAGTTTTAGTTTTTTAGGGTTTTAAGTGTTTAGGGTTTAGGATTTAGTTGAGGGTTTAGGGTTTAAGGTTGTAGGGTTTTGGGAGGTTTAGTGTTTAGAGTTTAGAGGTTTAGGTTAGTTTAGGTTTAGGGTTTAGTGTTTAGGTTAGTTTAGTTTTCGTTTTATGGTTTTTTTTTAGCATTTAGTTTAGGGTTTGTGTTAACATTTTAGGTTTTCTAGGGTTTATTTGTTTTAGGTTATGGTTTTATTTTAAATTCAAACCAAGATATTTAGGTTTACTTTATTTATTTTAGTTTATTTTATTTTTTATTTTTTATTTAGTTTATTTTTTATTTTATTTAGTTTATTTATTTATTTAGGTTTATTTATTTTAAGTTTAGGTTTTCATTTTAGTTTATTTTAGGTCCACGCTTAGGTTTATGTTTTTTTTTTTTCATTTAGTTTTATTTTTATTTTAGTTTAGTTTTATTTTTTTATTTAGTATAGTATGTTTTATTTTATTTTAAAATATTTTTAGGTTTTATTTTAGTTTAGTTTATTTTATTTTAGTTTATTTTATTATTTTATTTATGTTTAAGTTTAGTCTATTTTACATTTAGGTTTATTTTTATTTATTTTGTTTAGGATCTTTTATTTTATTTTATTTATTTTAAGTTTTTATTTTTACTAGGGGTTTAGGTTTTATTTATTTATTTTATGTTTTATTTTGAAGTTTATTTTTAGGTTTAAGTTATTTTTTATTTTTTTATTTTATTTATTTTAGTTATTTTTATTTTATTTTATGCAATGTTTATTTTAATTAGGTTTTAAGTTTAGATTTTATTTTTTTTAGTTTTATTTATTTTTGTTATTCTATTTTAGTTTAGTTTTGTTTTATTTTATTTTAGGTTTAGTTTAGGGAGTTAGATTTTAGGTTTTGTTTATGTTTTTAAATTTTTTTATTTTAAGTTTAGTTTGTTTTATTTATTTTATTTATTTTATTTAGAAGTTTTTTTTTTGTTTAGTTTACTTGTGGTTTTTTTTTTTTTATTTAGTATTTTTTTTTTATTTTTATTTTTTTTAGATTTTTATTTTATTTATTTAATTTATTTTATTTTTTTATTTATAGTTTAGTTTATTTATTTATTTTATTTATTTTTTTATTTTTTATTTTATTTATTTTAGGTTTAGGTTTAGGTTTTATTTTGTTTAGCTTTTAGGTTTTTATTTTAGGCTTATTTTAAGGTTTATATTTTAGTTTAGGTTTAGGTTTATCTTTAGTTTATTTTTATTTTATTTAGTTTAGGTTTAGATTTAGGTTTTGTTTGTTTTAGGTTTTATTTATTTTAGTTTAGTTTATTTTAGTTTAGGTTTAGGTTTAGGTTTATTTTTATTTTATGTTTATGTTTTTTTTAGTTTAAGATTTAGGTTTTATTTTTTTATTTATTTTTAGTTTTAGGTTTTTATTTAGTTTTTATTTTCTTTTATTTTAGGTTTATTTGATTTTTATTTTAGGTTTAGTGTTTATTTTGTTTAGGTTTTGATTTTTTAGTTCGGTTTAGGTTTTATTTTATTTTATAATTTTATTTTATTTTAGTTTAGGTATTTTTATTTATTTAATTTTAGGTTTTATTTAGTTTAGGTTTAGCTTTTTTTTTAGGGTTTATGGTTTAGGGTTTGGCATTTAGTGTTTAGCATTTTTTTAGGGAAAGTTAGAATTTTATTACCATAAAAATAAAGGATACAATGTCTTTAAAAGGGGCAAAGCTTAAAGTTCTACTGCTCATAGAGCTACAAGAAACCTAAAGAGCTAAACCCCCATCTAAGTATAATGAAAAAAAAAAGCTAAAGAGTAAATACAACAACTTAAAAGTAAATGAGAAAAGACACAAAATATGACTAATATAACTCAAGAAAGCAGTAAAAAGACTAGTCAGCAGCAACTCATGATCCCTTTGAGAAGTCAAGATAAGCAAGATCCTCATCAACAACACTTGAGTTGACTGAGTAAAGATCATTCCATCTGTGAAGTTCCATCCTGCAAAAGAAATCTATGAAACATTACAAGGTCAATGGTCATAGTTCAAGGGAAAAAGATAAAGTAAACAATTTAGAAAGAGAAAGAGATCAGCTCTATATCATCTCAAGGGGAAACAATACATATGAGCATCCAAACCTCATGAGAAGGGTTACAATCATATGGATGCTACCAACCAGAGAGAACATATGAGGAAACATCAAGGCCATCATAGCCAGCATACCTGATATAAGCAACCATCCAAGGCAAAATAGTCCATAGTGATCAAATTCCTGTACCAAACAAATAGAGAAAAATAGCCAAGAAGCCAACCCACCAAACAAACCCCACAACAAACCAATCACTTAAAGCTAACATCCCAGAAGTTACAACAGGATCAATGGCCAAGCTAGAATAAGCCAAGCAGTAACTCCACCGAAGCCACCACCAGTAAGAAGAGAAAGACAAAAAAAAGGTAGTCAACATAAATAGGGGGAACAACACAATCAAGAAAAATAATCCCAATGGCAAAGCAACAACCCACGACTATCTCCAGATCACTAGCAATTCAAATCGAAGGGTAAAACCTTCACCCAAATAGCATAATAGTAGGAGATAAGTAGCACCAGAGATTGGGGAAGCCATAGCTTTGAGAGGCCAAGATGGAATCCAGACATTATCATCAAAACCACCACCAAGGTGGCCAAAAGAATAGCAAATCCACCACCACCAACCAAAGGGAAAATATCAGGAAATAAGGAAAGACAAATAAACCAGAGGGAGTCAATACAAATAGCCAACATAAATCCCAAAACACTAAGCCATGACACAAGCATCCAAGGCAAGATAACAGCCATAAAAAACCCTCAAGCCCAACCAACAACAAGTTCTAAAACAAAATAACAAATACCATGAGCTCATATCCTCCACCAATAAAATAGCCAATAAAACCACCTGTGCCAAGAGCTAACAAGATGAGCAGTAGGCAAAATAAAAATAGCAGAAAAATTGACACCCAAATTGGGAACAAAAATAATGGAAAATCAGCTGCACCCAAGAGAGGATAACCAACCCAGGAGCAGACCAGAAACCCAACCAGAGAACCCAACCAAAAGCACCTACACTAACCATCAAACATAGCCAACACATCCACCTAGCCAACCAACCCAGCTAGCCAACCAACCTAGTCAGCCAACAAAACCAACCAACAGACAAAGCCAACACATATCCGAAAAAAGAGGGAAAGAACAATAGCAGACAAACCCACAACCTACCTAAAGATCTCCAAAATAACCAAGAAATAAAAATGGTAGTCACCCAACCAGATAAAGGCCAAGGAGGACCACCAAATCATAAGAAGTAAAATTGTAAGGAAAGGAACAAGGTCAAAGGAAAATAAAACCCCTTCCAAATCCCAAAGAGCAGATAGTCACAAAGGAGAAAATAGGAAGACAACAACCACATAACAAGCACTCCTCTAATCCACAGAGGGAAAAACCAACCAGCCTCAAAGCCAAACAAGGAAATAAGAATGTCAACCACCAAAAACACAAAACTAAGCCAAGCAAGAGGCCAATAATAGCCATGAAAAATAACCACCCAAAATAACTAGATGGAAGAAGCAAATAGCGAACCCAAAAAACCAACCATAGTAAAATCCAATAATAAAATAATAACCACCAAACAGAGGAAATCCCAACATCCATTAATAAAAGGGGTAGGCCAAACACTAGCACAACCATAACCTAGCAGGAGATCATAAAGAAATCACTAGCTATGTGATAAAAGAGGCATAACATGAGCCACATAAAGAAAATCACTGGAGGAATGGGAAACCAATTAAAACCACTATGACCCAAAAGGGTCTATCAAGTATAAAATGGGGTTAAGAGGAAGGGGTTTAAGTATAGAAATAAACTCAGTAAAAACCACTTTCTGGTGAGAGAAGCACAAACTAAATAACCAAAAAATAGTCTGAATAACACCACCATAGCAAAAAGATCTACAAAATAGTAGAAGGTTAAAATCTGAGGTAAGGCAATCTAGTGCTATCCAGATTGACCAGACCAGGCAGATGCTTAGGTAAGCTATGGTTATCAAATAAAGTGAGCTCATTTAATTCCCCTCCCAAATTAGCTAAGAAATCAACACAACATTACCTTCATGAAGAATGTAAAACATTTTGTAGCAAACTCAAGAAAGAAGCTTTTTAGTGTGATTAAGAAGATAAAATAAGTGAGCATTCCCAATTTTTTATTATTGAGCATATCAAGTAAAAGAAGAGAATCATCTTCAATATAAATATTAAAGAGGCCTTTTCTTAAACAGTCATAAATAGCTTTCTTAACAACCATGAACGCAGCATAAATAACACAACAAGCTTTGAGGGGGTAGGGAAAAGCACAAATGACAGTACCTTTAGAATCCCTAAGAATTTTACCACATCCATATTTGTTTGGGGAAACAGAGCCAGATTGATCTTAATAAAATTTTGTTTAGGCATAATCCAATGTATAATCCTAATACTCTTGTAGGAAGGATCATCATGCAAAGTGATACCCAATTTTTTAGCCACAAATTTATAACCTCTAAAGTGAAGATTACAAATTATATTTGCATTAAACAAAGCATGAAATTTTTCTTTCTAGCAAGGATCCTTTTATGGTTCGTAGGGAAACCATGAAATGTAGCATCATTTCTATCCATCCAAATGAACCAAATATGGGTAATAGCAATTAAAACTTTGGTATGAACTTTCACAATTTTATGGAAACAAACTTCAAGAAGTTGATATTATGAAAGAGAGCCATGAAAATAATCGAAATAAATCATCATACCATATTCAAAGTTTTGAAGTAATAGCACCATTGACAAAACATGATTAACATTTTCAATATGAAAGCAACAATAGCACTTAGAAGGTAAATAAAACCTTTTAAGCTAGAGCAAGGAATGGGATAAGTTATTTAAAATCCTCCAAGCTAAAACAGAATAAGAAATGGGAATGATATTGTTCTAAAGTTTAATGAAAACATTAGTGGTGTTTTGTTTATTTCTAATAAACTTTCAAACCTCTTTAAGAACGAAATCACCATTGTAAGAGAGCTTGAAATAAATTTGATCTGGTTTATTAGAAAAGATGGCGATGTTACAAAACTTGTCAAAAAAAGAAATAAAAATGTCATTCTCAAGTTTGTTTTCATTCCAATTGCTATTAAGCCAAAAAGAGTTAACTTTGATAATAGTAGTAGAGTGTGTAGATAAAAGGGAGTAAATTGAGCCATTACCACTCCAATTATCTTGCCAAAAGAAAGAAGAACCCGAATGAATACCCCAAGATCTTAAGGATTCAACAACCCATTTAATGGAGCAATGCCTTTTACAAACTAGAGAGTAACCAGCTTTATAAGCACATGTAAGAGGGTGTTTACCTTGGCAATATTTTTCCATCATAAAATTAGCCCAAAGGCTATCATTCTTTCTAAGATTACACGAGCTTATGAGAGAAGACGGATAGCTTCACAAATAGGTTTGCAACCAAGACCACCTTCACTCAAAGGACCACAACATTTATGCCAGGAAGTCCAATTCATTCTTTTCATAGAATTATTGCACCACCAAAAAAATTTTTTATGCAAGTGATCAATTCTGAGAAGAATAGAATTAGTGGGAATAATAGTTTGAATCAAATAAAGAGGCATTGAATTGAGAGTGCTTTTAAGAATAGTAAGCCACCAAAGGAAACTAAATGAAATTCCCAAACACAAATTTTATTTAAAGATTTTTGTATTTACTCATCAAAAGGTGGGATTATTTTGGACCTTTAAAAAGAGGAGCACCGAAGTACTTAAGAGGTAAGTGTTGAAGTATAAAATTAGTGATATGTAGGATTTGATTGATTTTATTATTAGAGATACTTTAAGAAGTAATAAAATAGTTTTTATTGTCATTGATAGAAAGAGCACTTTCTCAACCAAATTTATTTTAAAAAATCTTGAGGTTCTTGATATGATGAATAGAAGCATTGCAAAAAATAATAAAATCATCTGCAAATCTTAAGTGGGAAACAAGAAGAACACCAAAAGTTTTGTAGTACATACTACGATTATTTAAGAATAACACATTGAAGCTCCTAAATAAATACTTAACAAAAATAATAAAAAAAGCAGGAGATAAATGATCCCCTTATCTTAAGCCATGGGAAAAAGTAAAAAAGCGTAAAACTTCCACATTAAGCAAAGTAGAGAACCAAGAATTATTAATACAATTTTTCATAAGAAAAAAATTTAGCGAAAAAGCCAAATAAATTTAGAATATAGAAACAAAAATCCCAAGAGATATTATCAAAATCTTTGGTAATATCTGATTTGAAAAGAATTTTTCCACCTCTAGTCTTAGCATCTAAATCATGAATTAATTCTCGAGAAAGTAAAATGTTATCAAATATAGATCTACCTTTAATAAAACCAGTTTGGTTGAGAGAGATAATCTTATGAAGTAAAGGACTGAACCTATTGGCAAGAATTTTGGAAATTAGCTTATTCAAGAAGGTGCAAAGACTAATAGGTCTAAAATCACTCCAATAGTCCAGGTTATGTTTCTTAGGTATGAGGACATTAGAAGCTACAAAAATAAGTAGGAAAAGGATTACCGATAAAAAATTAGCCATAGCCTCAATCAGATCTTTTTTAATAATGAAATAACATTTTTAGAAATATTGGGTAGTGAAACCGTCCAAACTAGTAATAGAACTGTTCATGCTATTAAGAACTTTAAAAATTTCATCTCATTAGGCATATGTTGACCTCACTTTTGGAGTGAGCCCTTAACCTCCTCTTCTTAGACTTAGGACTCTTCTAGACTAAGAACTCCTTAGTCATAAGACACTTCTAGTGATTAGGTGAACACTTAACCAAAGTATAGAGACTTAGAAAGGTTAACCATAGGATTAGGTTATGCCTGGGCTTAAGAAAATCACATGTCCTATAGCCTAAACCCACTCCATATACACCTTCTCAAATCGAACCCAGATTCAAATCTCAAACCAAGCCTCAAATTTAAATTCAAAATCCAAATCTAATTCCAAATTTGACTCCAAATGATTGAAACCCAAAATCAAGTCAAATCAAAATCCTTCCTTAGCCCTATGATTTATCTTATGGATTTAGCCTTAGCCAAATCCAAATCAATCCAAATTCAATTGATTTTCTCAAAGATCAATTCAACTCTTCGATCAATTTATCAAATTCAAACTTGAACTCAACTTCAAACCATGATCCAAACTTAAATCCAAACCCTTAAGCCAATTTCATGGACTTAGCCAAATCTTATCCATATCAACTCAAAACTAATGGATTTTCTCTTGAATCAATCATTCATTCAATTATCTACCCAAATATAAATGAAACCTACAATCATTAAATCAAATCGAAGCCAACCCAAGTCAAACCCAACCTAGCTCTTTTGACTTGAAAATTTCAAATGAGCAAAAATCCCTTATACATCAAATAGATTACTGTTGAATTTACATTTCAATCCAGGGCTCATATATAAGCTCAACTAAACTCAAATAAAATCAAAACTAAACCAATTGACCCACTCAGGTACACGTGACCCAAAGTTAATCAAAGGACCCATTTGAGCCAACTTCTAATCCAACCCAAATTGGATTGAACTAAGCTCAACAAAATATTTCACCATGATTGTTGATCACCCCAGGATAATCAATTGTAATCAATTTAGTTAAACTAAGTCACTTGAGCAAGTCAACCCTTAGCCCAAATGAACAAAAACTAGCCAAAACTCATCCTACATCAAATTGATTGAAATTAATGATTTGAATCAACCCATAATCAATATTTAAATATGACTTGACAACAAATTGAGCCAAACTAGGCCCAATTGGTTATTTGATCCAAGTTGGCCCAAATTGGCCAAAAGGATCAAATTAGGTCAAATCATGATCTAACACAAATTGAATACAACCAATGGCTCAAGTTCATTCCAAATTTATTATTGAACTTGACTAAAGCCAATTGATCATAATTTGACTAATCAACTTGACCCAACCTAGCCCAAATTGGTTTTAAAGAGTCAATTTGGCCTAAATTCAAATTAAATCCAAATTGATTCAAACCAAAGACCACATTCATCTTTAATTAGCCAATTGAACATGAATCAACCCATAACCCAATTCAATTTGGCCAATTTTGGTCAAACTAGTCAGCTTGACCCATTTGACCCATTTGATTCAAAATGAGCCAAATTCAATCCTGAGCCAAATTTAATCAAATTGATCATACCAAAACACCTCAAATTATCATTTGAACCTAACCTAAGCCTTAATTTGAGCCAATTTGACCAATTGGTCAACCTAACCTGATATGACCTAATATGACCCATATGACTCAAATTGAGCCAAATCCCTTGAAACCAAGCCATGACCCATTGGGGCCTGATCAAACCCAACCCAAACCCATTTGGGATCAGCCCAAAATCAACCTAACTTAATTAAATCTCTCATAAATCTTCCCTCACATAGGATTCCACCCAGCTTCATTTAATTCTTCCCATCACATGTATTCAACTCCGCCCCCATCCATGACATTCAATGGCTGATCATCATAGCAAAAGAGGACTTTGTAACAAAAATCCAAAGTCTTCAATCAATCCATCATCCATCCCAACCACCCCAAGAAAAATGACAACACTTTGGAGCCAACTATTCAAAAGAGAAAAGATTTTTTACCACTATTAAAGGAGGGAGAAATGAGGCTTCATGCCTCTTCCTCCAACCACTATTCAACCCCAAAGAGCTCCCCAAAATAACCAAAAACCATTTTCGCATCTCTCTTAGGATAGAAATGCCAAAATCAGGTAAATTTTGGTGAGAAAATGATAATCATCAAAAGATACATCATTCTGAAGTCAATGCGAAGGATGCACTCATTCCAAAGCTTCCTCTTACACTTAGAAGCTTGCTCGGATCTTCACCGCCATCGAAAAACATCCTCGGTGAGGTAATTTCACCAAACTTTAGCCAAGCTTAGGCACTTCTATTTGTGTCGATCCTTGCACAATTTTTAGGAATTTCCTTAGAGAAGCCCTAGATTTTTCATTACATTTATTCCTAATATGAATCAGGAAATTTCCTGGTAAAAATTGCTGCAAAAAGGAGCCCATTTAGATGAGATTTTATTTTGATTTAGCAAAAATGGCCTGATTTTATTGTTCATTGAATCCATGAAGCAGTAACTATTTGATCTCCCATTCGTGGAGATCGCATACATTGCATAATCGGATCCCGCCTCACAACACGCATGATCTCGCCATTCGTGACGACGATGACCGACCATTTGATCCATGATCGAATGGTCTGCGCTAATCTGCACATCGTGATCCCACGTCATTGAGTTTTCTAATTGTTTGGTTGACTCGGCACCCATGGTCCAATTGTGTAGTGCCGCATGCCACGCGAGACAACAACGCCCAATCACACGTGGCACCGCGTTGCACCATTAGCGCCCGTGTGGTGCTGACTGGGTTAAGTTGGAAAATGTCTATTTTCTTATTTTAAAAATTATTTAAGTATCCCAAAACTTTCAAAGTTCATAAAAAAATACTTAGTGAAAATTTAGAAATAAAGGCTCGTTGGATCCGTCCTTCTGATAGGAATCCAAAGAATTATAAATTTCCAAATTCCATTAAATGGTTTGAGCTTAATTTAGGTTTTAGGGAAAATAAAGTTTCATTAATTACTCTAAAAATATAAGTCAGATTTAGTTAAAATTTTTTGGGATAGAAACTAAAGTTAAGCACACCTATGATAAAAATCTCAAGTAAAAAAGACTTCTATATTGGGAGAAATTAAATTTTGAATTCAAATTATCCATAGTAATAAATTAAATAAAATAAAAATCCAAAAATTGACAAAAATCTTCAAAATGGCTTAAATCACTTGAGTTAACAACTAAGATCCCAATAATAATAATAATAATAATAATAATAATAATAATAATAATAATAATAATAATAATAATAATAATAATAATAATGATAATAATAATAATAATAATATTATGATCTTTTGAATCTTAATGAACCTACAATAAATATTTAGGGTTAAAATTTAACAAATTAAGGAATTAATTAAAATGAAATTCATAATAATATAAATAATAAATTAAAATAAAAAAATGAAATAACACTTAAGCAATTATTAATCAAACCTCAAAAAAAAAAATATCATATAATCCTCGAGAAAATTAAATTAAATATGATTAAACCTATTTAAGTAAATAAAACTCAATTAAATGATTAAATCTTAAATCAAACTTAAAATTAAACAAATCTAGGAAACTTTAACATGGCTCAAACTAGTATAACAAATAAATCTCTTAAATTTGAAATATATAAAGCCCAATTATAGATAGATTGGATTGCTCACTAGGCTTCCTAGTATGAGTATTTCATACTTTCTCCCTTTGGAATTCAAAAAGAAGTCTTCTCCTTGATCTATCCCATTTGATTATCCAACATAGATAATCCTTTGACAATCTAGCCTTGAAATCTTTGAAGACCTTAATTGTCTACTTTATTTGAGAGTATTCCTAAGGGAACCCATTTCTTAGGATGTAATTAACTGTGGAGGCTTGCTTCCATAGGAAACTTAATGAACCCTGCTTAAAATAAACCCTACTTTACTTTTCCATGTAAAGTAGGAGAAAAATCCCTCATACAATTGAAGAGCCATCATGCCTTAGGAGTCATAAGGTTATTAGGTTCATTATAGCATGGTGATTTCTATTTATTAAGATAGTACATCATTCCTTAATGTCATACCCGATCACTTCAATAAGTACAACCTAAGATCTGCGTGGTGTCCCACATCTCTCAAATATAAACACCACAACATAATAGTAAGAAAATTATTGTCATCATTGGTAATAATCGAAAGAATTAAGTGTGATTTAGAAATCTTCATAAGATAAAATCTTATTAAGAATATTTTTAAAGCAATTAATGACTAGATCCTTAATATCATTATTCCTTATAATCCATTCTCCATTATCATCTTTAATTTTTTGAATATTATTTAAGGCTCTCTTTTATTTACTAAAGCATGGAAATAACTAGTTTTGTCACCATCCGCAATGTGTTTACTAGCAACTTTTTGGTGCCAATAAGTCTCTTCCATATTTTGAAAGTTAACGAGCTCATCTTTTGCCTTAGTGAAATCCTTAATCTTTGAAGGATAAGACATAATAGAGACTTCAAGATCACAAACCAATTTTTCCATACCTTTGATATTAGCAAAAAGGTTTTTAAAACAATGCTTGTTCCACCAACCCATATTTTATTTAAGTATTTTATGCTTAAACCAAAGTCTATTCATTCCCGTAATAGAATTATCAGGATGTGAAAGAGCTTTCCAATTGTTAGCCACAACATTAAAAAAATTAATATGCTTAACCCACATGTTCTGAAATATAAAAGGAGAGAAATTATTTAATCTATTAAAATTATCTTTAATAGAAACCAAATGAGGAGCATAATCAGAAAAGGTTCTGCTTAAATGATTAATATAAGTAGTATGCCATTGAGTAATCCAATGAGTATTAAAAAAATTTGATCCAACCTTTGCCAAAGTCTAGAGTTTTGCCAAGTATAATTAGAACCCTTAAAACCAATGTTAATCAAATTACAATCAAGGATCACATTGGAAAATTCTTCCACAGAATGAATATTAGGGGAGCAACCACCACTTCTTTCAGAAGAGAACAAAATAGTGTTGAAATCACCACCAACAAACCAAGGTTTATTGACAGAGGTGGAAAAATTAGTCAAGTTATCCCAAAGAAGATTTCTACCAGATCTATTACATGATGCATTAACAAAAGAACCAAAAACATAATAATCACCATAAGAGATTTGAGCATTGACAACTTGATAACAATCATCAAAAATAGAAATGTCTACAAAGATATTTCAAAAAACACCAAATATTATTACTAACATTAGAGAAAATTTTATTGAAACTGATCATTCTAGCAACATGGTTAATTTTATTAGCATGAATAAGCAGCTCAAGAATAATAAGTAAAGAAATATTATGGATACGACAAAGATTTCTAATATGAGTACAAATAGAGAGGGTACCAATCCCTCTAACATTCCAAATGAAAAAATTAAAATAAAGAAAAGAAAAGGGGGGGCAGTAAAAGTTAATTGAGAGAAGAGAGGGAGGCTGCAACAGCTTTAGTGTTTCTAGGCAATTTGGGAGAAAAATATTTAACATTTTTTTTCTTTTTCGAATAGAAAGTTTGGAAGCCATTTTCTTTGGCCTTTGAATCATCATTTGAAAAGGAGTTAGCAACATTAGTAATAGATTTAGAAGAAATCTCATGATGAGAAATGAATTCTCCTTCTTCTAAGACACTAAAATTTATTAAAGACAAATGGGCTTCAGGAATAGCAAGGGAGGAACAGAAATTGATTTATTAAGAAGGCAAGTGGGAACACCAAACCCTTCCTCATCATTAACCAAATTGTTAGATAAAAGTAATTTTTTTTTCCTCATTTATGTTCTCCATTAAAGCTTGATTTTCATCTATGAAAGCCAGCAAGGATGCTAGGATAGAATCAGAGGAAACATAATCCTCATTCAAAACTTTAGAAAAGCTATTATTGTTCACATTAGAAGCTTTCAATTGCTTAGAAGAATTAAGAGGTAAATCAACATTATTAGGAACATTCAAAGAATCCTTTTTTCTCCAAAGTAGGTTTTTGATATTTAACAGTGGTCAGCCTAGAGTTAGGAGTAAAAGTTTCATTAACAAGAATTTTCTTTTTTAGGTGAGGATGAAGAATGAAACAATCAAAATTATCCTGCCCGTGGATTTTGCAATGAGATCAAAAGATAGGGAAATTTTCAAATTCAATTCTTTGCATATAACCTTAACTCTCATATCCCAACTAGATTTCTTTGGGGTGTTTCTTGGTAATGCACAATTCAATAAGGATTCTAGCCATTGAAGGATGAGATTTTGTAGCCATTGCAAATGAAAAGAATTGCAACCACAAATGATTAAATAGCTCAGAAATAAAACCATCAATTGAAGGAAACATAAGCCGCAGCTAGTGCAAATCACTAGAAGATAAAATAGACACATAAAAAGGAGTCAAAGGTAGCCACCAAGCACTAGAAACCAAAAAGTCTAATCCAAAAAGATCAACATAAGTTCAGCTAGCATAATAAAATGCTCCAAAAATTGTCCAAGAAGAAGGAAAAATCAACAAGGAAAAATCAACCAACCAAGATTCTAAGGACTACTAAAAGTCCTCCAACCGAACCAGCTAAGTAAAACAGCCATAAGTCAACCATCGAGAACAACCCATCATATGTAACCAACAAAGGAAGCATACCCAAGAGCCAAGGAAAAGTAGAAAACCAATAAAGCACTATACAATGAGGTCCAAAAGAAACACAACCACCATAGAAGGGCAACAACAACGGCTAGCGGGACTTGCCAATAAACCAAACTTTCCCAACAACAAAGACTAACCCGACAGGAAGCATAATAACAACATAAAATTTGCTATAAATAATGTACCCATGAGGCTAATCCTGGAGAATAAGCAAACACAAACAAAAAAAAAAGAAGGATCCAAAGAATAATAAGGAACTGGGAGGCAACCCCAAAAAAACCAACCAAGAAATTCTTCAAAAGAAGGCTGAGAAAGGTAATAACCAATAGTAGTTCCCACCAGGAAGGTCACTCATCCAACCATGAACAACTAGGAAAATGTAATTCAAGTTCATGAGGAGAGCCAACAAACCAAGCAGTGCAAAAAATAGAAAAATGCCAGAGCAAAACCATCTCATCCACTAGCAACCAGAGTAATAAGGCAGAGAAGACACCATCCACCAAGCTGAAAAAACCAAGCCAACCCAGGCTAAAAAGATTGGAAACTCCAGGCCAACCCAAAAGCAAGAGGTCAAAAACATAACCCAGCACAAGCCAAAAACTGAAAATAAGTTTAAGGTTTAGGGTTAGGGTATATGGCTTAGGGTTTACAGTTTAGTGTTTAGGTTTTAAGGTTTAGAGTTTTGGTTTAGGGTTTAGGGTATAGGGTTTAGAGTTTATAGGTTAGGGTTATAAGGTTATAGGGTTTAAAGTTTAAGGTTTAGGGTTAGTTTAGGGTTTAGGGTTCAAGGTTTATGTTAGTTTAGGGTTTAGGTTTAAGGTTAGTTAGGTTGATTTATTAGGGTTAGGGTTTAGGGTTTACATTTTTAAGGTTTAGGGTTTAAGGTTTAGGTTTTTTTAGGGTTTAAGGTTTATTTTAAGTTAGGGGTTTTTTTTTTAAAAATTAAGTAAACTAGTAGGTTTAGGTTTATTTAGCTTATTTATTTTATTTTTTATTTATTTTAATTTAATTTATTTTTTATTTTTATTTTAGTTTATTTTTTTATTTTTATTTAGTTTACTATATTTATTTTAGGTCTATTTATTTTAATTTATGGGTTTTATTTTAATTTACTTTTTAGGTTTAAGTTTATGTTTATTTTTAGCTTATTTTTATTTTTATTTTTATTTTTAGGATTAGGTTTTATTTTTTATTTTTAGGTTTAGGTTTAGATTTCTATTTTATTTTTTTAGGTTTAAGTTTTAATTTTTCATTTTAGGTTTATTTTTAGGTTTACTTTTTTAGTTTAGGTTTATTTTTGGTTTATATTATTTTATTTAGTTAAGGGCTTAGGTTTAGTTTATTTTAGGTTTAGGTTAAGGTTTTATTTATTTTAGTTTTGTTTATTATAGTTAAGGTTTAGGTTTATTTTATTTTAGCTTTAGCCTTTTTTTTAAGTTTAGGGTTTAGGTTTTATTTATTATTTTTTTAAGTTTTATTTTAGGGTTTATTTTTTAGGTTTATGTATTTTATTTAGTTTTCATTATATTTCAATGTAGGTTTATTTTTTTTTATTTTACTTATTTTTAGGTTTACTTTATTTTTCTAGTTTATTTAAAGTTTTTATTTATTATATTTTAGTTTAGTTTTTATATTTTATTTTACTTTATTTTTAGGTTTAGGTTTAGGTTTTAGTTAATGGTTTATTAATTTTTATTTTTTATTTTTATTTTAGTTTATGAATTTTTATTCATTTTATTTTTTTAAGTTTAGGTTTGCTTTTAGGTTCAGTAGGGTTTTAGGTTTAGGTTTGGTTTGGTCTGGGGTTTCAGTGGCTTCAGGGTTTAGCATAGGTTTTGTGGATTCAGGTTTAGTGATTAGATTCTGGGGTTTAGGGTTTTAGGGTATTAGTTTTAGGATTTAAGTTTGTAGGTTTGGTTTTTATTTTTTTTATTATTTTAATTTTTTTAATATTAAGTAAACTAGTAGGTTTAGGTTTATTTCATTTATTTTATTTATTTTTTATTTATTTTATTTATTATTTTTATTTAGGTTTATTTTTATTTTTATTTAGTTTAGCTTATTTATTTTAGTTTAAGTTTTCTATTTTACATTATTTTTTTGGTTTAGGTTTAGGTTTAGGTTTATTTTTGATGTTTAGTTTTATTTATTTTATTTTAATTTACTTTTTATTTTTTATTTTATTTTATTTTAGGTTTTTTAGTTTAGGTTTTATTTTTTATTTTTTATTTTATTTTTTTAGGTTTTATTTATTTATTTTATTTTTTAGGTTTTATTTATTTTAGGTTTAGGTTTTTCGCTTATAAAGGTTTAGAATTTAGGGTTTAGGATTAGTTTAGGGTTTCAGATTGGGAGTTTAGGGTTTGGTGTTTATGGCTTAACATTTAGGGTTTAGGTTTTAAGGTATAGGATTTCGGGTTTAGGGTAGATGTTTTAGTTTAGGGTTTTCAGCATTTTTTTAACATAGAATAAATTCAGATTAAACATTTCTTCTCTTCGATTCCATCAACGATGTAACTGACCAAGTTTTCTAAGGTAGAAGTGATAAAATAGATCAAAAATAAGCACACATAGAGCAAATTAAAAACACTAAATAACTAGACCAATTTCTACCATAAAGCCACAGTTCCATAAGTAGCAGATCGGATCAGTCATTCTTTAGTTTCTCTAGTTCCCATCAGAACCACCCGCCTCTCGAGTAGTGAGATCTACCATCATATCCCAGATCTCATGCTCCACCACCACCACGACTATAACCTCCATCGCTCCTCCCACCTCCATAACCACCACTACTCTGACCACCACCTCCATATCCAATAGCACCTCTAGATCCCCAACCACCACTGCAATAGCTGCCACCTCTGCCTTCGCCTTCACTGACATATCTAGACTAAGTCTGGTTGATGGTGATGTTCCAGCAGTCAAGGTTCTTCCCTTTCTTAGGGTTTAGGTTTAGGTTTAGGTTGATTAGGTTATAGGGTTTCAATTTATTTTTAAATTTATTTAGTTACTTTAAGTTTTGGTTTAGAGTTTTGGGTTTAGGTTTAGGTTTATTAGGTTTTAGGAAATAGGTTTAGTTTTTAATTTATTTAGTTACTTTCGATCTATGTTTAAGGTTTAGGGTTTACGGTTAGGGTTTAGGGTTTATGGTTTAGGGTTTAGGGTTTTAAAATTTATGCTTTTAGGGCTTAGGGTTTAGGGTTAGGGTTTAGGGTTTAGGCTTTTGGGTTTTAAGGTTTATGCTTTTAGGGTTTAAGGTTTAGGGTTTAGAGTTAGGGTTTAGGGTTTAGGGTTTAGGGTTTAGGGTTTAGTGTTTATAGTTTAGGATTTAGGGTTTAGGGTTTAGAGTTTTAGTGTTTTGGGTTTTGGGTTTAGTGTTTAGGATTTAGGGTTTAAGATTTAGGGATTTAGGATTTTTGGTTGTTTAGGGTTTAGGTTTAGGGTTTAGGCTTATAGTTTAGGGTTTACGGTTTATGGTTTAGGGTTTAGTTTAGGGTTTATGATTTAGCGTATAGGACTTAGGGTTTAACGTTGTAGTGGGGTTTAAAATTTAGGGTTTAAGGTTTAGGGTTTTGGGTTTAGGGTTTTAGGATTTAGGGTTTAAGGTTTAGGATTTTTTATGGCTTAGGGTTTAGGGTTTTGGTTTTGGTGTTTAGGGTTGTAGGTTTAGGGTTTAGGGTTTAGAGTTTAGGGTAAGATTTAGGGTTTAGGTTTTTAGGGTTTAGGGTTTAGAATTTTTTTAATTAAGTAAACTGGTACGTTTAAGTTTATTTAGTTATTTAGTTAATTTTTTATTTACTTTAGTTTTATTTATTTTTTATTTTTATGAAGGTTTATTTTTATTTTAATTTAGTTTAGTTTATTTATTTTAGGTTTATTTATTTTAGTTTAGGTTTTTTTATTTTAGTTTATTTTTTTTAGGTTTAGGTTTAGGTTTAAGTTTATCTTTTGTGTCTTATTATTTTATTATATTTTTTTAGGTTTAGGTTTTTTTTTTTATTAGCAGGTTTATGTTTAGGTTTTTATTTTGATTTTTAGGTTTAGGGTTTAGGTTGTTAATTTAGGTTTATTTTTAGGTATTATTTTTTAGTTTAGGCTTAGGTTTATTTTTAGTTTATTTTATTTTATTTATCTTAGGTTTAGGTTTAAGTTTAGTGTATTTTAGGCTATTAGGTTTAGGATTTATTTATTTTCTTTTCTTTTATTTTAGTTTAGTTTTAAGTTTATTTTATTTTCTATATTTTATTTTTATTTTAGGTTTAGTTTTTTTTTTAGTTTAGGGTTTGGGTGTTATTTTTTATTTATTTTTATGTGTTATTTTTTGTTTATTTTTTAGGTAACTTTTTATTTAGTGTTTATTTTATTTTTTATTAGGTTTAATTTATTTTTATTTTAAGTTTGCTTTTATTTTATTTAAGTTTTTTAGTTTTAGGTTTATTATATTTTTTTAGCATTGTTTAGGTTTCTATTTATTTTATTTTAGTTTAGTTTTTATTTTCTATTTTATTTTATTTTTAGGTTTAGGTTTAGGTTTTTATTTTATTTTATTTTTATTTTTTATTTAGGTTTAAGGATTTAGGGATTAGGATTTAGGGTCTACGGTTTAGGGTTTAGTGTTTAGGGTTTAGGATTTTTAGGGTTTAGACTCAAAGCTTTAGGCTTTAGGTTTAGGGTTATGGTTTTAGATTATGGTTTAAGGTTTAGGGTTTATGGTTTAAGGTTTAAGGTATATTTTCAAATAGTATTTAGGGTTTAGGGTTTAGGGTTTAGAGTTTTAGGTTTTAGGGTTTAGGGTTTAGGGTTTAGGGTTTATAATTTTAGGGTTTAAAGTTTAGGGTTTAAGGTTGTTAGTTTAGGGTTTAGAGTTAGTTTTTGGGTTTAGGGCTTAGGGTTAGGGTTTTTTTTTATTTTTTATTTAATCTTTTTTTAGAGTTTTGGGTTTATGTTTTGGTTTTTACTTTTTAGGTTTAGTGTTTCTTTTTTGGGTTTGTTTTGTAGGTTTAGGTTTTTAATTAGTTTTTTAATTTATTTTAAGTTTAATTTTTTTCCAGGTTTTTTATTTATTTTTAGTTTAGTTTAGGTTCTTATTTATTAATTTATGGTTTAGTTTCTATTATTTTTTTATTTTTTTTTAGGTTTAGGTTTAATTTTATTTTATGTTATTTTGATTTAGGTATTTTTATTCATTTAATTTTTTGGTTTTATTTAGTTTAGGTTTAGGATTTTAGCTTTTTAGGGTTTATGGTTTAAGGTTTTGGGTTTGGGTTTAGGGTTAGTTTAGGGTTTAGGATTTTTTAAAGGGGGAAGTTAGAATTTTATTACCATAAAAAAGAAAATATATAATATCCTTAAACGGGGTAAAGCTCCAAAATTCTACGGCACTCAGAGCTATAAGAAACCTAAAGAGCTAAACCCCAATCTAAGTACATTAGAAAAAGAAAAGAAGAAAAAAGAGCAAATACAATAGCTAAAAAGTAGAAGAGAAAAAGACACCGAGTATGACTAAAATAAATCTTGAAAATAGTAAAAGGATGAGTTAGAAGCAATGCATGATTCCTTTGAGAAAGAAAATAAGCAATATTGACAGCAACAACACTTGGGTTGACTGAGTACCGACCATTCCCACTATAAGTTCCAACCTGTAAAAGAAATCTGCAAAACACTACAAAGGCAAAAGTCATAGCTAAAAAAGATAAGGATAAAGAGAGGAAAAGGAGAGAGCTGAGAAAGAGAAAGCTCAGGCTCAATTTGGATCATCTCAAGGGGCAATAGTACATATGAGCATCGAAACTTCATAAAGATGGGTTACAATCATATGTAATGCTACCAACTAGAAAGAAGAGGTGAGTAGCATCAAAGCCATCATTGCTAGCATACTTGATACATGCAAACATCCAAAGCCAATAGTCCATTGAGTTCCATCTACTGCACCATTAAATAAAGTGCAACCGAGCAAAACTAGCTAGCAACCAAACCACCAATGAAAAACCACAACAGACTAATCACAATAATGCAGACAGAGGCTAGAACAAAGGTAGAACACCAACAACAGCCATTATCTAAATACTCATCCTAGCTCCAAACTAGGGAAAACCAGAACCAACCATCAGTAAGCACCAGACTCATGCCAATTAACAATGAAACAGCCAACAAAAAAAAAAAAAATCAGCCAACCAAGATTCTAAGGACAACTAAAAGTCCTCCAACCAAACTAACTTAGTAAAACAACCATAAGGAAACCTCCAGAGAGTAGCTCATCATAAGTAACCAACAAAGGAAGCATCCTCAACAACCAAGGAAAAATTGAAATCCAATGAAGCACCTCACAACAGAGGTCCAAAAGAAGCACAACCACCATAGAAAGGCAACATCAATAGCTAGCTAGGATAAGTCAAAAAACAAAACTTCTCTAGCAACAAAGACTAACCCGACAGGAAGCATAATAACAATATAAAATGTGATGCAAATAACACACCTAATAAAGGCTAATCCTAGGAGAATAACCAAACACAACACGATGGAAAAAGAAGGATCTAGCAATAAACAATAAGGGTGGGAGGCAACCCCAAAATGCGACTAGGAAATCTTCCAAAGAAGGCCAAGAAAGGCAACAATAGATAGTTCCATGAGGAAGACATTACATCTAACCATGAAAAACTAGCAAAATGTAATTTAAGTTCAAGAAGAGAGCTAACAAACAAAGCAGTGTAGAAAATTGAATAAGGCTAGAGCAGAAACCATCTCATCCACCAGCAACCAGAGTAATAAGGTAGCAGTACCAATGGGATGAAAAAATAACAGGGCTAAAAGATAAGAACCACAAATAACAAACCAACCATAAAAGTGAAAAACATATAACTCAGAAAAGTGAAAATAAGTTTAGGGTTTAGGATTTAGGTTTAAGGTTTAAGGTTTAGGAGGCTAGAGTTTAAGGTTTAGGTTTAGGTTTGGACAGTTTAGTTTGAGGTTTAGGGTTTAGGGTTTAGGGTTGTAGGGGGATTTAGGGTTTAGGGTTAGTTTAGGGTTTAGGTTAGTATAGAGTATAGGATTTAGGGTTTAGGATTTAGGGTTTAGGGTTTATGGTTTAGGGTTTAGGGTTTAAGGTTTAGGTTTTAGGGTTTAGGGTTTAAGGTTTAGGGTTTTTTAGGGTCTAGGATTTATGGTTTATTATAGGTTAGGGTTTTTTTTTTAAATTAAGTAAACTGGTAGGTTTAGATTTATTTAGTTTATTTTTTAGTTATTTTAGTTTATTATATTTTTATTTTTAATTAGGTTTTTTATTTAGTTTATTTTATTTATTTTAGGTTTATTTATTATAGTTTAAGGTTTTTATTTTAGTTTATATTTTTGGTTTAGGTTTAAGTTTATGTTTTTTTCTTAGCTTAGTTTTATTTTTATTTAATTTTTTTGGTTTATGGTTTTTTTTAGATTTAGGTTTAGGTTTTTATTTTATTTTTTTAGGTTTAGGTTTTATGTTTTTTATTATGGTATATTTTTAGGTTTAATTTCTTAATTTAGGTTTAGGTTTTTTTAGTTCATTTTATTTTATTTAGTTTAGGGTGTAGGTTTAGTTTATTTTTAGTTTAGGTTTAGGTTTAGCTTTTATTTGATTTAGTTCAATTTATTTTAGTTTAGGTTTAGGTTTATTTTATTTTGTGTATTTTAGGTTTAGGTTTTTTTAGTTTAGGGTTTAGGTTTTATTTTTTGGTTTATTTTTTAGGTTTAGGTTTTATTTAGTTTTTATTTTTTTTATTTTAGGTATATTTTATTTTTATTTTATGTTTAGTTTTTATTTTATTTAGGATTTTTTATTGTTTAGTTTAGTTTAGTTTTTATTTATTTTATTTTGTGTACTTTTTATTTTTTATTTTATTTTATTTTTAGGTTTAGGTTTAGGTTTTTATTTTATTTTATTTAGGTTTTGGTTTTTATATTTATTTTCTTTTTAGGTTTTATTTAGTTAGGTTTATGTTTTTAGGTTTTTTGGGTTTAACGTTTAGGGTTAGTTTAACATTTAGGGTTTAGGGTTTAGGTTAGTTTGGGTTTAGGGTTTAGAGTTTATGTTTTTTTTAGGGTTTAGGATTTAGGGTTTAGGGTTTAGGTTTTAGTGTTTAAGGTCTGTTTAGGGTGTAGGGTTTATGATTTATTTTAGGTTTAGGGTTTTTTTTAAAATTAATTAAACCGGATATTTAGTATTATTTAGTTCATTTAGTTTATTTTTTATTTATTTTATTTTATTTTATTTTTATTTTATTTAAATTTATTTTTTATTTAGTTTGGTTTATTAAATTTTGGTTAATTTATTTTAGTTTAAGTTTTATTTTAGATTATTTTTTTGGTTAAGGTTTAGGTTTATGTTAATTTTAGCTTAGTTTAATTTTTATTTAATTTTATTGGTTTAGGTTATTTTTTAGGTTTAGGTTTAGGTTTTATTTTATTTTTAGGTATAGGTTTAAGTTTTATTTTAGGTTTATTTTAATTTTATTTTTAGTTTAGGTTTAGGTTTAGTTTTAGTTTATTTTACTTTATTTAGTTTTAATGTTCAAGTTTAGTTTATTTTAGGTTTAGGTTAAGATTTTATTTATTTTAGTTTAGTTTATTTTAGTTTAGGTTTAGGTTTATTTTATTTCATTTATTTTAGGTTTAGGTTTATTTTGGTTTAGGGTTTAGGTTATAAGTTTTATTTATTTTTAGGTTTTATTTTGATTTATTTTTTTAGGTTTTATTTATTATTTTATTTTATTTTTTTTTTTAGGTTTAGTTTTATTTTATTTAGGTTTTTTAATTTTAGGTTTATTTTATTTTTTAATTTAGTGTAAGTTTTATTTATTTTATTTTAGTTTCATTTTATTTTTATTTTATTTTATTTTAAGATTTAGGTTTAGGTTTAGGTTTTAGTTTAAGTTATTATTTTATTTTGTTTTATTATTTATATAGGTTTAGGATTTTATTTATTTTATTTTAAGTTTTATTTAGATTAGGTTTAGGTTTTTAGGTTTTAGGATTTTGGGTTTAGGTTTAGTGTTTAGGGATTAGGGTTTTTTAGGGTATAGAGTATAGGGTTTAGGATTTAGGTTTTAGGGTTTAAGGTTTAGGGTTTATAGTTTAGGGTTTTGGGTTTTAAGGTTTTGGTTTTAGTGTTTAGGGTTTATTTTAGGGTTGTGGGTATTTTTTTTTAAATATTTTTATTTTTTAAAAATTAAGTAAACTAGTAGGTTGATATATTTATTTATTTAGTTTATTTTATTTATTTTAGTTTATTTTATATATTTTTTTATTAAGGTTTATTTTATTTATATTTATATTTAGTTTAGTTTATATATTTTAGGTTTATTTATTTTAGTTTATGTTTTTTATTTTAGTTTATTTTTTTTAGGTTTAGTTTTATTATTTTAGTTTAGTTTTATTTTATTTTATTTTCATATTTTGGCTTTAATTTTTATTTTCGTTTTTAGGTTTTATTTCTTTTAGGTTTAGGTTTTAGGTTTATTTTAGGTTTATTTTAGGTTTTATTTTTTAGTTTAGGTTTAGGTTTATCTTTAGTTTATTTTTTTATTTAGTTTAGTAGGTTTAGTTTATTATTTTAGGTTTAGGTTTATTTTATTTTTAATTTAAGTTTATATTTTATTTAGTTTAGGGTTTGTGTTTTATTTTTATTTATTTTTTTTAGGTTTTATTTTTTAGTTTATTTTTAGGTTTAAGTTTTATTAGTTTTATTTTAGTTTATTTTAATCTTATTTAGGTATAGTTTTATTTTATTTTATGTTAGGTTTTATTTATTTAATTTTTAGATTATTTATTTATTTATTTTATTTTCTTTTTAGGTTTAGGTTTAGGTTTATTTTTTTGTTTTATTTTAGGTTTTATTTAGTTTAGGTTTGGTCTAGCGGGTTCAAAGGGTTTAGGGTTTTAGGGTGATTTAGGGTTTGGGTTTAGGGTTTAGGTTTAGGGTTTAGGATTTTAGGGTTTAGAGTTTTTTAGGGTTTAGGGTTTAAGAATTTTTGGTTTAGGGTTTAAGGTTTAAGGTTTAGGATTTAGGGTTTAGGGTGTGGTTAGGGTTTAGGGTTTAGGGGGGTAGTTTAGTTTAGTTTAGGGTTTAGGGTTTATAGTTTATATTTTAAGGTTTAGGATTAAGGGTTTAAGGTTTATGATTTTAGGTTCAGGTTTAGGTTGTGTGGTTAGGGTCAGAGGTTGGAGTTTAGGATTTATAGTTTAGGTTTAGTGTGGTTTAGAGTTTAGGGTTTAGGGTTTATGAGTAAGGGTTTAGGTTTTTTAGGGTTTAGGGTTTAGGGTTTTTTTTTTAAATAATTAACTAAACCAGTAAGTTTAGGTTTATTTAGGTTATTTAGTTTAATTTTTATTTATTTTTTATTTATTATTTTTTAAGTTTATTTTCATTTATAGGTTTAAGTTTTACTTTTTATTATTTGGTTTAGGGTAGTTTTATTTAATTTTTTTTTTTACCTTTAGGTTTTAGGTTGTTATTTTAGGTTTTTTTTTTTAGGTTTTATTTTTTTAGATTGAGCAATTTTTTTTTTTTTTAGTTTATTTTATTATATTTAGTTTATGTTTTATTTATTTTAGATTAGGTTTAGGTTTATTTTATTAAGTTTATTTTATTTTATTTTACACTTTGTTTTTTTTCTTTTGTTTATGGTTTAGGTGTTATTTTTTATTTATTTTTAAATTTTCTTTTTTGGCTTATTTTCTAGGTTTAGATTTTTATTTACTTTTTATTTTATTTTATCATAGGTATATTTTATTTTTATTTTAGGTTTAGTTTTTATTTTATTTAGGTTTTTTATTTTTAGGTTTATTTTATTTTTTAGTTTAGTTTATGTTTTCAATTTTTTTTTTATTTTAGTTTATTTTTTATTTTCTATTTTATCTTATTTTTAGGTTTAGGAATAGGTTTTAATTTAGGTTTTTATTTTATTTCGTTATTTAGGTTTAGGTTTTAGGGTTTATGGTATAAGGTTTATGGTTTAGGGTTTTAGGGTTTAGGGTTTAGGGTTTAGGGTTTAACTTTTAGGTTTAGGGTTTAGGGTTTAGGGTTTAAGGTTTAGGATTTAAGGTATTTATTAATAGAGTTTAGAGTTTAGGGTTTAGGGTTTACGATTTTAGGGTTTAGGGGTTAGGGTTTAGGGTTTAGGGTTTTCAGGGTTTAGGGTATAGGGTTATAGGGTTCGGGTTTAGGGTTTAGGGTTTTTAGGGTTTAAGAATTAGGATTTAAAGTTTAGGTATTAAGTTTAGTGTTCAGGTTTTAGTTTAGGGTTTAGGGTTTGAATTTTTTTTTAACAGAGAATAAATTCAGAATCAACATTTCATCATTTCGATTTCATCAACCAAGTAATACACCAAGTTTTGCTAAGACAGTGATGACATAGATAAAAATGAGCACATATAAAGAAAATCAAAAACCCTAGATAAATAGAAACATCTCTTCTATAAAGACACAGTTTCATAAGCAACAGATTGGATCAACCGTTCTTCAGTTTCTTCAGTTCCCATCATAACCACCCCGGTCTCTCGAGTAGCGGGATACAGCATAATATCCCTGATCTCTCCCTCCGCCACCACCATGGCTATAATCTCTATTGTTCTTCCACCTCCATAACCACCATTACTTAGACCACCACCTCCAAATCCACCAGCACTTCTAGATAGCCCACCACCACTACGATAACCGTTGCCTTCAACTTCGCCTCCACCGCCAGATCTAGTCTGAGCCTGGTTGACGGTGATGTTCATACCTTCAAGGTTTGAGACATTCTTAGGGTTTAGGTTTAAGTTTAGGTTTATTAGGTTTTAGGGTTTAGGTTCATTTTTTAGAATAGTTAATTTCTTTGGGTTTTGATTTTTTTATTTATTTAGTTACTTTTGGTTTAGATTTAGGGTTTGGGGTTTGAGGTTTAGGGTTAAGGTTTTGGGTTCTGGGTTTTGGGTTTAGAGTTTACGATTTAGGGTTTTAGGTTTTATGCTTTTAGGGTTTAGGGTTTAGGGTTTAGGGTTTAGGCTTTAGGGTTTAGGGTTTTTATGGTTTGGGTTAGTTTAGGGTTTAGGTTTTATGGTTTGGTTTTATGGTTTGGGTTTATGGTTTGGGTTTAGGGTTTAAGGTTTAAGTTTTAGAGTTGTTAAGGGTCTAGGGTTTAACATTTTTATTTTAAGGAAAGTTAGAATTTTATTACCATAAAAGGAAAAGATATAATGTCCTTAAAAAGTTGTAAAGCTCTAAAATTCTACTTCTCTCAGAGCTACAAGAAACCTAAAGAGCTAAACCCCCATATAAGGACATTAGAAAAAGAAAATAAAATAAAAGAGCAAATATAATAGCTAAATAGCGTAAGAGAAAATGGCATAGAGTAAGAATAAAAAATCCGAAAATAGTAAATGGATGAGTCGTGATAGTTCATGATTCCTTTGAGGAAGGATGATAAGCAAGATCCACAACAACATCACTTGGGTTGTCTGAGTAATGACCATTCCCTCTCTAAATTTTGAACCTGTAGAAAAAAAATATGCAAAACACTACAAAGGAAAATTCATAGCTAAAAGGATAATGATAAATAGAGAAAAGGAGAGAGCTGAGAACAAGAAGGCTCACACTCAGTTAGGGTCATCTCAAGGGGAAATAATACATATGAGCTTCCAAACTTCATAAAGAAGGGTTACAATCACATGTAATGATACCAAGTAGAGAGAAGAGGTTTGTAACATCAAAGCCATCATAGCCGACATACACGGTATAAGCAAACATCTAAGGTAGTAGTCTAGAGTTCGGATCTTGTACCATTAAACAAAGAGCAACGACAACTAGCTAGCGACCAAACCACCAAAAAAAAAAAAACCACTAGTCACAATAACCCTGAGAGAGGCTAGAATAAATTCAGAACACCTACAATAGCTGTTATCCAAATAGCCATCCAAGATCCAAACTAAGAAAAACTAGAACCAGCTATGAGCAAGCTCCAAATTAATGCAAATTTATATAGAAACAACCAACAAAACCAAGATAGGAGCCCTCAAGCCGAAGTCCCAACAAGTTCCAGTCACCAAGCCAAACCAGGTTGAGCAACCATAAATGACTAAATAACTCAAAATGAAATAATCAAATAAATGAAACATAAGTTGCGACCATTGCAAATCACTAGATGACAAAACAACCATACAAAAGGGGGCCAAAGGCAACCACCAACCACCAGAAACCAACAATTCTAATCCAAAAGGATCAACAAAGGTTTAGCTTGCACAGTAAAAGGCTCCTGCAAGTTGTCCAAGAAGAAGGAAAATACCAACAAGGTAATAATCAACTAACCAAGATTCCAAGGTGATCTAAAAGTCCTCCAACCAAACCAATTAAGTAAAAAAGCTATAAGGCAACCACCATAGAACAACCCATCATAAGTAACCAATAAAGGAAGCATCCCCAATAGGAAAGAAAAAGCAAAAAACCAATAAAGCACACACATTCGAGGTCCAAAAGAGGCACATCAACCATAGAATTGTAACAACAGCACCTAGCCAAGACCTGTCAAAAAACCAAACTTCCCCAGTAACAAAGACTAACCCGGCTAGATGCATAATAATAACACAAAACATGCTGTAAATAATGCACCAGTATATGCTAATCTCAGGAGAATAACCAAACACAAAATGATGGCAAAAGAAGGATCTAGCAACAAACCATAAGGAACTAGGAAGCAACCCCAAAAGTAAGCAGAAATTCTCAAAAGAAGGCCCAGAAAGTCAACAACCTAAAGTTCCCACTAGGAAATTCGACCATGAAAAATTAGCAAAAAAATTCAACTTCAAGAGGAGAGCAAACAAACCAACCAATTCAAAAAGTAAAATAAAGCCAGAGAAGAAACCATCTCATCCACCAGCAGCCAGAGTAATAGGGCAGAGAAGATAAGAGCCACCACACCGAAGAAACCAAGCCAACCCAGGCTGGAAAGACAAGAACCACTAGGTAGCAGCCACTAGGCTAACCCAAAAGGAAGAGGTCAAAAATTTAACCTTACTTACAAAAGTGAAAATAAGTTTAGGGTTAAGGGTTTAGGGTTTAGTGTTTAGGCTTTAGGCTTTAGGGTGTTGAGGGTTTAGGTTTTCGGGTTTAGTGTTATAGTGCTTAGTGTTTAGGGTTTAGGGTTTAGGGTTCTAGGGGTTTAGGGTTTTGGGTTAGTTTAGGGTCTGGGGTTTAGGTTACTTTAAGGTTTAGGGTTTACGGAATTTTACCGTTTAGGGTTAGGGTTTATGGTTTCAGGGATTAGGGTTGAAGGTTTAGCATTTTTTGGGGTTTAGGGTTTAGGGCTTATTTTAAGTTTAGGGTTTTTTTTCTAAAAATTAAGTAAAGTGTTAGGTTTAGGTTTATTTAGGTTATTTTTATTTATTTTAGTTTATTTTATTTTTTATTTTTATTTAGGTTTATATTTTATTTTTATTTAATTTAGTTTATTTATTTTAGGTTTATTTAGTTTAGTTTAGCCTTTTATTTTGATTTATTTTTTAGGTTTAAGTTTAGGTTTATGTTTATTTTGTAGTTTAGTTTTATTTTTATTTTGTTTTTTAGGTTTAGGTTCTATTTTTTGTTATTTTAGGTTTAGGTTTAGATTTTTATTTTATTATTTTAAGTTTAGATGTTAGGTTTTTATTTTAGGTTTATTTTTAGGTCTAATTTTTTAGTATAGTTTAGGTTTATTTTTAGTTTATTTTTCTTTATTTTGTTTAGGGCTTAGGCTTTATTTATTTTAGGTGTAGGTGTAGGTTTTATTTATTTTAGTTTATTTTAGTTTAAGTTTAGGTTTATTTTATTTTATTTTTAATTTAGGTTTAGGGTTTTTGTTAGTTTAAGGTTTATGTATTATTTTTTATTTATTTTTAGGTTTTATTTTTAGGTTTATTTTTTGTGTTTAGGTTTTAGTTTAGTTTTTATTTTACTTTATTTTAGGTCTTTCTTATTTCTATTTTATGTTTAGTTTTTATTTTATTTATGTTTTTTATTTTAAAGTTTATTTCATTTTTGTAGTTTAGTTTAGGTTTTTATTCATTTTATTTTAGTTTAGTTTTTATTTTTTATTTTAATTTCTTTTTAGGTTTAGGTTTAGGTTTTGGTTTAGGTTTAGGTTCAGGTTTTAGTTTAGCATTTTAATTTATTTTAATTTTTTATTTTATTTTGGTTTAGGTTTTTATTTTATTTTATTTTTAGGTTTTATTTAGTTTAGGTTTTGGTTTTTAGGTTTTTAGGGTTTAGGATTTAAGATTTAGTGTTTAAGGTTTTGGTTTTAGGGTTTAGGGGGTAGGGTTTTGGGTTTAGGTTTTGCATTTTGGGTTTATTTAGGTTTATTTTTATTTTTATTTAGTTTAGTTTATTTATTTTATGTTTATTTATTTTAGTTTAGGTTTTTTATTTTAGTTGATTTTTTAGATTTAAAATTTAGGTTTATGTCTATATTTTAGTTTAGTTTAATTTTTTTTTTTTAAGTTTAGGCTTTATTTTTTATTATTAGGTTTAGGTTTAGGTTTTTAATTTATTTTTTGAAGTTTAGGTTTTAGGTTATTATTTTAGGTAGGTTAACTTTTAGTTTATTTTATTTTATTTAGTTTAGGTTTAGGTTTAGGTTTAGTTTATTTTAGGTTTATGTTTAAGTTTTATTTATTTTAGTTTATTTTATTTTATTTTTGGTTTAGGTTTATTATATTTTATTTATTTTCTTTTTATTTTAGTTTTTGGTATTTTTAGTTTAGGGTTTAGGTGATATTTTTTATTTATTTTTAGGTTTTTTCTAAGTTTAAGTTTTTATTTAGTATTTATTTTATTTTATCATAGGTTTATTTATTTTTATTTTAGGTTTAGTTTTTATTTTATTTAGTTTTTTATTTTTAGGTTTATTTTAGTTCATAATTTAGTTTAGGTTTTTATTTATTTTTCAGTTTAGTTTTTATTTATTTTATTTTATTTTATTATTAGGTTTAGGTTCATGCTTAGGTTTTTGTTTATGTTTTTATTTTATTTTATTTTATTTTTTTATTTAGGTTTAGGTTTTAGGGTTTAGGGTTTAGGGGTTATGGTTTAGGGTTTAGTGTTTAGGGGTTAAGGGTTTTTATGATTTAGGATTTCAGGTTTAGGTTTAGGGTTTAGGGGTTTAGGGTATAGGGTTTAAGGTCTTTTTTAACAGAGTTTAGGGGGTTTAGGGTTTAGGGTTTAAGGTTTTAAGGTTTATGGTTTACAGTTTAGTGTTGTAGGTTAAGGGTTTTGGGTTTTGGATTTTTCATTTAGGGTTTAGGGTTTAGGATTTTTAGGGTTTGGGATTTATGGTTTAGGGTTTAGGTTTTAGGTTTAGGGTACTAGTTTTACTTTAGGGTTTAGGGTTTTTGGTTTTATTTTATTTTAACAGAGAATAAATTTAGATTCAACATTTCTTCTTTTCGATTTCATCGATCAAGTAACACACCAAGTTTTCTAAGACACAAGTGACGATATAGATAAAAAATGAGCATGCATAGAGCAAATAAAAAACCCTAGATAATTATAATCGTCTATACTGTAAAGTAATAGTTCCATAAGGAATATGTCATCGTCTGTTCTTAGTTTCTCTAGTTCCCATTAGAATCACCCTGGCTTCTCGAGTAGCGAGATCCACCATCATATCATCAATCTCTCCCTCTACCACAACCACGGATGTAACCTCCATAGCTCCTCTCACCTACATAACCACCACTGCTTCCACCACTACCTCCATATCCACCACCACCTTTAGATCCCCCACCACCACTGTGATAACTGCCGCCTCTGCCTTCCCTCCACTGCTAGATCTAGATTGAGCTTGGTTGACTGTGATGTTCCTAGCATCAAGGTTCTGCCCATTCTTAGTGTTTAGGTTTATGTTGTTTCTTATTAGGTTTTAGGGTTTTGGTTTATTTTTTAATTTATTTAGTCACTCTAGGTTGAGGTTTAGGGTTTCGGGTTTCGAGTTTAGGGTTAGGGTTTATGGTTTAGGGTTTAGGGTTTTAGGTTTTTTTCTTTTAAGGTTTAGGATTTAGGGTTTAGGGTTTAGAAAATAGGCTTTAGGGTTTAGGGTTTTTAGGATTTAGGGGTAGTTTAGGGTTTAGAGTTTAGGGTTTATGGTTTAGGATTTAGGGTTTAGGGTTTAGGGTTTTAAGGTTTAAGGTTGTTTAGCATTTTGGGTTTAGGGGTTTTTTTTGGGGAAAGTTAGAATTTTATAAGCATAAAAGGAAAAGATACAATGTCCTTAAAAAGGGTAAAGCCCTAAAATTCTACTGCTCTCAGAGCTACAAGAAACCTAGAGAGATAAATTCCCATCTAAGTACATTTGAGAAGGAAAAGAAAATAAAAGGGCAAATACAATAGCTAATAAGCATAATAATAAAAGACACAGAGTAAGACTAAAATAAATCTTGAAAATAGTAAAAGAGTCAAGATTGTTCATGATATCTTCAAGAAAGCAAGATAAGCAAGATCCACAATAACAACACCTGGGTTGACTGAGTAACGACCATTCCATCTGTAAAGTTCCAACCTATAAAAGAAATTTGTAAAACACTACAAAGGCAAAAGTCATAGCTAAAAAGGATAAGGATAAAGAGAGGAAAAGGAGAGAGTTGAAAAAGAGAATGCTTAAGCTCTGTTAGGATCATCTCAAATGGCAATAATATATATGAGCATCCAAACTTCATAAAGAAGGGTTGCAATCATATGCAATGCTACCAACCATAAAGAAGAGGTGAGTAACATCAAAGCCATCATAGCCAACATCCATGATACATGCAAACATTCAAGGGTAGCAGTCCGTATAGATCCAGATCCTGCACCTTAAATAAAGAACAATTGGTCAACAACCAGTTAGCAGCCAAGCCACCAATCAAAAATTACAGCAGACTAATCACAATAACCCAGAAAGAGGCTAGAATAAAGTCAAAACACCAACAATAGCCATTATCCAAATACCCATCCAAGCTCTAAACTAGGGAAAACTAGAACCAGCCATCATCAAGGACCAAGCCAATGCTAATTAACAGAGAAAAAACTAACAAAACTGAGAAAGGAGCCCTCAAGCCAAAGTCCCAACAAGTTGCAGCCACCAAGACAAACTAGGGTGAGTAACCATAAATGACTAAATAGCTCAGAATTGAAGCCATCAACCAGCAAAATGTTATTAGAGTTCAAGAGAAGTGCTAACAAACCAACCAATGCAGAAAATAGAGTAATGGTAGAGTAGAAGCCATCTCATCCACCAGCGACCAGAGTAACAAGACAGAGAAGACAGCAACCACAAGACTATAAAATCCAAGCCAACCTAGGCTAAAGATAGGAACGACCTTGTAGCAACCACCCGGCCAACCCAAAAGCAAGAAGTCAAAAACATAACCCAGCTCATGCTAGAAAGTGAAAATAGGTTTAGGATTTAGGGTTTAGGGTTCAGAGTTTAGGCTTTAGGGTTTAGGGTTTTGAGGGTTTAGGGTTTCAGTTTTAGGGTTTAGGGTTAAGGGTTTAGGGTTTAGGGTTGTAGGGTTTTGGGTTTAAGGTTTAGGGTTGTAAAGGGGTTTAGGGTTTAGGTTAGTTTTGGGTTTATGGTTTAGGGTTTAAGGTTTATGGATTTTTAGGGTTTATGGTTTTTAAGGGTTTAGGGTTTAAGGATTATTTTAAGTTTAGGGTTTTTTTTTAAAATTAAGTAAACTAGTAGGTTTAGGTTTATTTAGTTTATTTTTAATTTATTTTAGTTTATTTTACTTTTTATTTTTATTTAAGTTTATTTTTTTATTTAGTTTAGTTTATTTATTTTAGTTTAAGTTTTTTATTTTATTTTATTTTTTAAGTTTAGGTTTAAGTTTACATTTATTTTTTTAGTTTAGTATAATTTTTATTTTATTTTTTAGGTATACGATTTATTTTTATTT